>UELW01000789.1:1499154-2711654 GCA_900490495.1 Danionella dracula
AAAGGAAAAAAAAAAAAAAATCTAAAATATTACATTAAAATGAATCATTACAAAAGTAAATTTTTACTTGACTTTCTGTCAATTATAATTTTTAATTTAACTTTCGTAGGTAAAACTAAATTATTGTTTGGTGGAATTCCCAAGCAACTGTTTAACATTAACACAGTTCTGAAAAAGAGCTACGTCATTACTTTTATTGTTATGGTTAAATTAACATTTTAGTTTTAATAATAAATACTTTTTTGCCCCAATTCCCAACATTATGCTCAGCATTATTCTCTTCATGATCGCACCTCTGACATCTTCTCTCTGTGCTTGGCCTCCAGGCTCTCCTTTCTTTCTAAAGAATCAGAATGTTTGCTTTGTTTGCGGTAAATCAACAGCTAATTTTTGTCTAATCATATTTAACATATGTTACTATGTTATACAATATACATCAGGGGTCTCCAAGCCTGGTCCTGGAGGGCCGGAGCGCTGCACATTTTTGCTTTGCGCTGCACTGTTGCATTTTTGCAAGCATCATGAAACACATCTGTGGCACTAATTAGGGTCCTCTGATTGGCTGAAGCTAGAGTAGTATGCATGCTACAGCAGGGTCAGAACTAAAATGTGCAGGGCTGCGGCCCTCCAGGACCAGGTTTGGGGAACCCTGATAAACATGTTCATCAAAATAGGTTTATGATTTTTAATTATTCACATTTCCATATGTATAAATTTTCATCTCAACTAATTTAGTTACACTGTGGCTCAGTGATAAGATTTTACCTCAATTTCTCTGAGCCACTGAGTGTGTTTGAGCAAGCTATCCCACCATCTAGGGTTTCCCAAATCCAGTCCTGGAGGACCGAATCCCTGCACATTTTAGCTGCAACCCTGCTCTAGTATGCATACTACTCTAGCATCAGACAATCTGAGAGAATGCTTAGTTAATGCAAAAAGTATGTTTAATGATGGTTGAATCAAGACTGTGTGCCTCCGTCCCTCCAGGACCTGATATGGAGACCCCTGTTCTAGTCCCAGGTCACTCTTTGTTCCAGACTCCTCTTTCGGACAGCTCGCCGAATACTTATTTGCCTGGCACTTCACTTGCAAATATAGGCAGTTAAAAGTGAGAGCAATTTAGTGGAAAAAATAATAGAGAATAAAGCATGAGTGCTTCTGATGCTGATGTTTAGGCCAAATGTTTTGTTATTGGAGATATTGTCTGATGTGTTTACTAAAGTTATTTACATATTTTGACCTTTTTATTTTAAAAACAATCAGGTTCTATCTGCCGCTTTAGATGCTTCCATCATATGTCACAGGGCCACGGAAAAGACTTGTCATACATTGAAGCTGAATTTTAGATGCAGTAATGAAATATAAAAATATTCCACCTATATCTATTTCCAGTAGAAAATTCAACAAATTTCGCTGCAAAAATGGATCTGGATCTAGCTGTGGGGGATTGATTTCTTATCTCTCCATCAGGTGATGAGAGAATGGGAGGAGGCAGAGAGACAGGCCAAGAATCTCCCTCGTGCTGATAAGAAGACCATCATCCAGGTAACCTCTTCATCAATATAAACAGGACTCACTGGCTGAATCGCTAGTAATAAACAGTGGAGAGTAACGAACATTGATTGTTAAAGCGGTGTTGCGGTTTGTGAACCTCTTATATAAAGCACTTAGTGGGCTTGCGGTTCAAGAGCATCAGGATTTAGCAGCGCACATTTCCATTAAAGCGGGGGATGGGGCGGGGTGTTTTGAAGAGCGTGTTGTGTGGTACTCTGGAGATTAATATCGGCTACTGGCTGCCTTCTTCCAGCGCTTCCAGGAGAAGGTGGAAGCTCTGGAGAAGGAAGCGGCCGGAGAGAGGCAGCAGTTGGTGGAAACACACATGGCTCGAGTGGAAGCGCTTCTGAACGAGCGTCGACGTCAGGCTCTGGAGAGCTACCTGAGCGCCCTGCAATCTGATCAGCCACGGGTACACACAAACACATTACCTCACAGATTGACTGTCTTTGGATATTTGAGTTTATGTTTGCTGCCAAATTTTTAATCTTTCACACAAATGTGTCAATTATGTATGAATGGTTCCCAATTGTAGTGACAGTAGGAATTTCTTTTTTGATAACAATATAGAGAAATGCAAACCATCCCTGGCGAGTAAAGGTAAAGGTAGAGTGGGGTAAAGGAGAAAACCTTAACTATGATACAAACAGAGGAGAACTGTAGAAAGTAAGCATAACCCAGATCGACTCACTAGCTGCAGTTGCAAAGCATTGATGGATAGTGCGCCCATGAGGAACTGAACACAAAAGAAAAGATAAATTTGGGTAAACCAAACTAAAAGAGGGGAAACTAAGTGAATTACATTCATTACAATTCTAACCAAGAAACAAGAAGGAAGGTGACACTTATGAGACACAAAGTCGTTGACTGAATGTGATAACACAATATGGCAGCTGCCATTCAAGTGCAAGATGTTTTTGTCATTTGCAACAAGAAAAGCAAGTTTAGAAATGCAATGAATGATTTTTTTTATTTGCGGTCCTCACTGATAATGGCCTATTAGTGCAAAAGTATTCTGAAAAGATATAAACAATAAGTAAATAACTCAAAACTAAATATTTTAAATATATCAAAAACTGAGCGAGGCATGAAATGAAAAACATGATGAGACAGTACAAGTATTTATGTATAATGTGCAGTGTGCAATGAAATATGTAGCGCAAATAGGGAAATAATGTAGTTGTAAACCAGTCGTGTAATTAGATCCACATGACTGGTGAAAAGAAAAACAAGGAAGACAGAAGTAAAGAAAGACAATGAGCAAAATAATAAAAGGACCAAAGGTAAAAGCAAAAACACTTTTGTTTACTCAAAACTGGGGAAAACATGACAAAACATTAACGTTAAATATTTGTTTGCTGCTCAGCTATTAATTTACAAAGTATAATAAACAAATTTTGTTTAATAAATGATTTATTAGCTATAATTATAAAGAACTAATATTACAGTTTAACCCCTAATTTGAAGGACAATGCATCCTTTTTAAAATAAAATTTATTTGGTGTTGTCAGCTTTAAAACAATGTTTTGTAGAATCTTTGTGAATATTTCTTATATAGTTTCTCATCTTTTTTCCATGCTATAAAAGCCCCGGCAGGTGCTAAACCTGCTAAAGAAGTATGTCCGTGCCGAGCAGAAGGACAGACAGCACTCTCTCAAACACTTTGAGCATGTACGTGAAGTCGACCCTAAGAAGGCTTCCCAGATTCGACCATTTGTAAGCTCCAGTCGTGTTGGTTTGTCTTAAATTAGACATTAAGTTTGTGGACGTTTAATAAACAAAACATGATATCCTGCTCTTCTAGGTGATGACCCATCTGCGAGTGATCGAGGAACGCATGAACCAGTCTTTGGCCTACCTCTACAAAGTGCCTCAAGTGGCAAGTGAAATTCAAGACCAAGTGGGTAAGTTATCACCTAAATATTAGGAATCAGATTAATTTAGCATGAACTTACAGCTGAAAAGACTTTATGAGAGATGTAGTGTTACAACTGACTTACAATCTTTCTTTTTACTGGAGTCAAATTAACATGGGCTACATTCCTGGGTAAATTAGGATTACAAACTCTACTATTATATTTTAAGAACTCCATGACCAGGAAAAGGCTACACAGACAACTCTTTAGTGTGGATATGCTACACTCTGTTTTATCAGCAACAAATAAGTGAGTTTTGAGCAGAGTTTTATAAAAAAAAAAAACAGACACTGAATTAAGCCTGCGTTATGTGTTGAGCTCAGAAGAGTTTCACACAAATTTAGGCCTCAACTCAATTGCCAGTGTTTTGTTGTTAAAATTGACTAGCACTAAACATGGATGCTAAACACTCTCTCCACTAGCACTGCTGGTGCAGAGGGACCAGGCTGAGGTGACGCAGCAGCTCTCGTCTCTCCAGAGTAAGATGAGGGTCAGCTATGGAAACGACGCCCTGATGCCTGATCTTCCTGGTGATTTTCCTGATAGCACCGCAGCCCTAGACACCATGCCAGTCGAGCAGGACGGGCTGGGCTTCATCCATCCCGAGAGCTTCAACCAGGCCAACACCGACAACCATGGTAAACAGCAGCACAAACCAGACCAAAAAAACACAGAAGATGCACGTGAAGAATAGAGTGAAGGCCCCTTCACATCTAACCGAACTGAGATTCGTACGCATGCTCGGATGCGTAAGCATGCTCTGTGGGGTGCATTTCACAAGCTAGTGTTAAAAGTGGATGCAGTGAGGCTCCTTGCCATTGGTTGGCGCTCATGTGTAATGATGTGTAGTTTGTGAAAAAAAGTAATCTGACTCTTTGAAGTGCGGATTACACTGTTAATAATCAGACACAGATAAGAATGTTTATTTACTCAGTCTAGTATTTTTTGCTCTATGTAAGGATGTAAAGCAGCCTTTATTGTCAGAACTTTTGTTTAGGATCAGATCTCTGAGTTATAAAAATTATAAAAATTCTGAATTTGCTGGCAGCATGACGTTAGTTTTTTTTTTTTACGTTTTTTTTTTTTTTAATCACATTTTATATATAATGTGTTTTATAGTTAATACACTACATGTAATGTTTATTGGGATTTAATGACATGGAACATTGTTTTTCACTAAGTGGTGGAACATTAAGGTTTAAGGAAGATTCACCAGGATCAAACATTTTTTAACTGAGACACTAAAACTACATACTTTGAAGGATTTATGAAGATATATGTGGAACTAAGTATATAGTTTAGTATATATGAACTAAAAACGAACTACTAGTTATTTCTATAATTTCTGGATGGTTTTCTCGAAGTGGAAGCCCGTGTGCATGGCTTGGGATCAAATATTAAGAACAAAAGCCCATGCGCATCAAAATGATATGTGTTTACTAGTTACTTCCACATCTAAACTGCCTGAAACCGATCTCTCTCGCACTCTCTTTTTCACCTTTGTTCCTGACAAATCTTTTAGAAGAGACAGCAACCTAGTTGCAAAAAGAAATAGAGTAATGTGTGAACTTTTTTTCTAAAGAAGAACTTGGGCACAGTTTTTGAAAGCCAGAAGAAATTGTCTAGACGGGTGACAGGAAGCACATTTTATTTTACATGAATACAAGCTTTATTCTATTAAAAGAGATCTGTCGTAGCGTCGCACGGAATAACAAACATGATTTCTTAATGCAGAGAAGTGTCTTCTGTTTAGATTGGTGGTCGGTGAGTAAATCAGTTGTTTGTAATGTCCCATTTTAAATGTAAATCAAAGTCAAAGTCAAAAGATTGTTAGGAAATTGTCGTTTTTTTTCTTGGAACTTATTTTTATTGACATTCAAGGACACCTTGTAGAGAACAGTGTTAAAAAAATGTTATGTCAAGACAATAAAATATTCTTAATAACATGTTAAGAGAACATACAAGATGAACAAAAATGCGTAAATACAGAGAAACAAGTAAAAACCCTGAAACATAGCAATGAAAGGCTCGGGTCAGCTTTAAAAGTAAACCAAATAACTTCTAAAAGCACACATCTGTAAAGTCTTGAATGCATGCGGTAACAGTAACAGTTTGGATTTTTACATTTATTGATTTAATCAGCTACTCATGTTAAATGGTTTATTTAACATAAAAGGAAAACTTCTTGTTTGTTTGATCTAAAAAAAGTTGGGTTTCAAATCAGCCAGTTTCATTGTACATAATCTTAATTGGCCATGAAAAATCAAGATCACTAAATTTACTGTTTAAAAAATGACCTGGTATTGTTTGTTTTTAGTGTAATTTTCAACAAATGTTTGTAATCTAACAGGACGTAAAAGTCTTCAGTTAAATCAATGAACAATCATCATTAAGGGATTGTTTTGGATTTTTAAGGTTCTTTTTGCTTTGAGTAAACTTTCCTATTTCATTGTTTTCTTAGTTGAACCTGTCGATGCTCGTCCGATTCCAGAAAGGGGGCTGCCTACAAGACCTGGCAAGTGTCTTATTTTCTGCCCCGATCAGCTGCAACTTTATTGAACATCAGTTAAATACTAAATTCTAAATAAAAAAATATATTGATTTGTACTCTTTTAGAGATTCCAAAGGTTAGACTGGACATCGAGGAAAGGCACAACGCTGGTTATGATGTTCGTGACAAGAGACTGGTACACAAGTTTATTTTGAGAATACTTCAACATTTGTGCTTGCTGTCGTTTGTAGCTTGTGTGTGTGTGTGTGTGTGTATTGAATCAGATGTTCCTGGCAGATGACATGGGAACAAATAAGGGTGCCATCATCGGCCTGATGGTGGGTGGAGTAGTCATCGCTACAGTCATCGTCATCACCCTCATCATGCTGAGGAAGAAGCAGTACACCTCCATTCACCACGGAGTCATTGAGGTAAAAAGCATATTGCAACTGGAAAACGTGTTTTAAAATGTGGTTCAGTTCAAATTATTATTTTTTGTTATTTTTATTGTTATAGAACTGTTACAACTATGCAAAAAAAATGTATTACACATTTTGAAAGCTGCAAATCTTCGCCAGTGTTTTATATTACAACTGGACTCATTTTAAACAAAGTAATACCTGTAAAAAGTAAATGTGATCGCATGAAATTCAGTATATTAATAGATGACATAATATGTAAATGAATTAAAGTTAGCACAAACTCCTTCATATAACCTTCTAAAGACATGTTGGTTGGGATGGGAAATGCAGTAATACGCAATAGGGGTAGGAAAAAAAAAATCAATGCATCGACGCGTCACGATTCTTTCTCTGACAATTCAGACAGCGAGTGCTCTCCGGAAACATAAACATCTCTTCACTCGCCTCTTAGTTTTTTGTCGAATTCTCTAAACAATGGACACTACAACCTGCACCATCAAATTTGAAATCGACAGTGTGGTACCCTTTAGGATTTTATGAACACTAGGAGAAAGCGCTTGTTAACAAAAACCATACAGTGTTCAAAATCTGCCGCACCAAATCTAAGTTTTTGGGCAACACGACAAACATGAAGATTATTACATGAGCTGGAGAAACAGCCTTCTGTCCCGATCGTGTTAAGTGCCGGGTTCACTCAATGGACCCTCGAGCAAGTAGCAAAGCATCAGCCGACTTCTGAAAACGCTAAGCTAATTTCCCGGTCAGGGGCGGGTTTCATTGCCAAGGATTTGCACCCTTACTCTGCAGAGGATAACCCAGGATTTTGCACAGGTGCTTGTTACCGGGATATGTTAGGTATGTTATATGTGCTTGTTACCGGGATATAGCATACCCTCACAACGTTATTTCAGTGACATTTACAATACCCGCACTCTGCAGGGAGACCAAAGCTCAAATATTAGAATCATTAAGCAATACAGACAGGGTTGTGATTAAATACGATGCATGGACATCAATTTCCACAAACTCGTATGTCAACTTTACGGCTCACTACATCGCAGGTGAGTGAGACGTGAGTTCACTTTGTCAATTTTAATATTGAAATACTGTGAAACACATTCTAACTACGAACAAAAAATATGTAAACTATTTTTTTTAATGTATATTAAGCTTTTTTATGTATATGAAGAATCGTTTCGGAATCAAATTGGGGTTCTCGGAATCAATTGAATCATAAAGTATATAAAGATTCTTACCCCTAATACACAACATAGGTCACATGACCTCATAGTTATTGTATGTTATTAAATGATATGTGTATGCATGCAAAAAAGAAAAAAACAACAACATGTTAAGCTTTGAGCACATGGATTATTGTTATTGTTTATTATTATAATTTTTCTATGATATGATTTTCTAGGATGTTTTCCAACATTTGGAGCAAAGTGTTTTAAGAGTGGTGAGAACAGTGAATGTGAAGAAAATCCTTTGGTAAAATTAAAATGAATAAAAACATAATAAAAGGTATAGCAGTACACAAGGTGGAACTACACTGCTAACAAAATCTTGCTTTGTTCTTAATTTGTTTATTCAGAGAAGCATCACAAAATCCTGGAAGGCATTTTTGAGATTTTAAAATGTATAGAATGACTACAGAATGGATATTATGCTTGGTGGTTTAGGCAAACTATGAAATATTATTTTTTGTGAAAATGTTACATACTTGTCTTAGACATTCAAAACAATTCCTAGGCATTCTACATATTAAGCAGTACCATTTATGCAAAGTGTTCAAAGGTCACTGGAGGAGAAGGCTTTATTAATTAATACACGTTTGAAAATGAAAGAACAAATCTTTGAAATAAAGCATTCTTGGACATTTTTACCAAGAATTAATCAAAGTGGAACTGGGATTGTAGTACTTGTTACATTAAGAAAGGCTGGAGTACACCAAAATGCTGTCTTGTAATGCAGACATCCATCGATCATGTGCTTCACCACCATTAAAGAAAAAAACCCAAGGGCCTCCAAAAAATCACAGGATTAGATATATTTTGCCACTTTAAGTATGCGATGTTTAGGCAACATATAAAACATGAATCATATTAGATTATAAAATAGCTTAGATAGTAAACATAGACTAAGAACTAAACTTGAAGACCCACTCAAAAACCCTTAAATCACACCAAACTATTAAGTATTAAAGCTAAAACCTCTGAGCAAATTTTTTGTCTCAATAGAATAAGATACATGTATTTTTGTTTTCTTTTCTGTGATTGCACTTTAATAATTTTTCTCAAATCACAGAACAGAAAATCAGGAAAAACTTGTTTTTAACATCTTTTTTTGTCATCTTCAAATTGATTTAATGTGAAAAATATCAGGGGCTTTTGATGGCCATTCTGAATCCGAAAGCTTTAACCGAATCATGTCGAGGATTTTAGGTGAACAGCTTCTTTAATGCTGAAGCGACACAATTCCCAACTCGGAAGCTTTTCTTTCCCTCTGAGCCTGCTGAAACTACACCCTCCTGGTGTCCCACGACCTCTTCATGAACAAACAGCACCGCAGTCAATGATGCTGGCCATATGTGCTGCTTATCTCAAAACTTGATCATTAATCATCCTTTTTATTCGTGTTGCTATTCCAGGCATGCAAATAAAATCATTCGTTGACCTACAAACAGCACAAGCAAACGCAAGTCAGAGTCATGGGTATTGGCAGCTGTGTGCCTAGTCAAAGGAAGATCAAATTGAGTGATAAACAAAAGCATTGACGAGAACCTTTCTTTCTTCAGGTGGATGCTGCCGTGACCCCAGAGGAGCGTCATCTGGCTAAGATGCAGCAGAATGGCTATGAAAACCCTACCTACAAATTCTTTGAGCAAATGCAGAACTAAAGACCCTCTGCACACCTCATCATCACTACCATCGTTCCGCTTCAGGACAGAGCACACAGACTGACCCCCCCTTCACACACTACATTGGTCAGCTCTGTCACCATGGAGATGAATGTGGCTTCCATCATCAGATCATTTCATCCAGAAGAGTAATGCTTCATCGTTGGTCATCTAGCCATCTGTCCGTGTGACGCTCCATCTGTCCATCACAGCGCTGTGTAGAATCATGCTTTTCTCCCTAAAACTCTCTCTCTCTCTCTCTCTCTCTCTCTCTCTCTCTCTATACCATCGTGTGTCCTTCCAAAACATCTACAAGCACTTGCTCCTTTGTTTGCACGTTTCCCTTTCCTTTTTTGGATAAGCAGACGATGCTGTTTGGCTACACCAGACTTCTATCACAGACACAATGTATTTGTCTTTAAACATTCAGGTTTTCTTGAAAAAAAAGAAAAAGAAACAGAGTAAAGATGAATGTTGAGTTTTATTATGTGTAACACGTACCAAGGCAGAAACTAGCTGTATCTATATAGTGCATGGCTATTTTATCAGAGAGATGGCTTCTGAATCAAATACAGACGCCGGTCTCTCTCTCATGTAGAGATTTTAGCTGGATTGTACATTTTATTGTATTCTTGTGATCACATTCTGAGTAAGTGAAGAATGAAAATCTATCTGCTATATTGTCACAAGGACATGCTTTAATGAAAGTGTGCTTTTTCTTCTTTTGGACCATGCTGCACACTTCACAGGTTGCATGGGGCAGGAATATAATGTTTTATGGGTTTGAATAGGAGCTCGCATTTTGGTTTTGCCGCTTTCCATGCATTAGCCATTGTTAAGGGCCAACATCCGGTTTGCCTCATGAAGTTTTAGTTCATGATGGGATTTGGTTCTTGGGCTGGGATTAGCGAAAAGAGGTCGAGTGGTGGGATTGCTTCAGAAGTAACCGTCATCATATCAATTTTCTACATCCTACAATCCCTTTTAATCCATTTTAGTGTCTGTGATATTCACGAACACTTTTTGAACAGAAACGCCTCACCTTCTCTCATTCCTTTGTGTTCGTTGAGTATCTCATAGCACCTTACAGGCCAGTCGGGACAGGTGAGAAGAACCGGGTGTGATGTGTAATATTGAGTCTATGCCATGTGGTCTTTTGCGATGACCATTTGAGGTGCAATGACGTTGCAAAATTGTGAAATGTAAAATGTTGTAAGAAACCACCATTAAAAGATTCAAACATTGTGCAGTTTTGTCACAGTGCACACTGATCATTATGTTCCTGTATAGAATTATCTTATCTGGAAAATCTGGTGTTGTCTCTGAACAAATCTTGGAGGAGTGTCTGTTGTCAGTCTGGAACAGAGAAAGCTCTTCCTGTGAGACCTTTTGCTTCTGTATCTACTCAGATGATCGCTTTGAAGGGGAAAAGCTTTCTACGACACTGTAACCCACGAATAAAGTTTTGAATGTACATAGAAGGTTGTTTTGTGAAGTGTTACTTCTATAGTTTCATCTGCATTAATCAGGGTTCCTACAGCTTTTGAAAGCTTTTCAAGTACTTTCAGGATCCATTTTCTAGAAAGAAATGTAAAAATGCTGTAAAAGTCTAGCTTTATTTTGGCAGAATAAATGTAATTAAATGTAACCTATTTCAAATTAAGTAAAACAAAATATGAGTTCAACATAAAATAAATGACAAAGAGCTCATTGTGCCATAGACATGAACGCAGCTCCAGGGGTATTTGCTGCCTGCATCTGAATTGTTAAATGGGGAATCAAATGCTAATAGTCACTCCATTTGAAGTGATTCTTTAAGTGTTTATGATGACTAAACCAAAATAATGTTACATTAAGGCAGACACGGATTTTTGGTCACATGATAGGAAGCGGTGACATCGCTACAAAACTTCTTATTTTTGGATGGTACATTTTTTTTATTTAATTGAAAATTTTGTTGGCTGAAATAACAGACACTGAAATCTCTCAACAGCCTAGTTTGGGCTGGCAACAAAAAGCAGTTCCTCCTTAAAATCCAATGTTAAATTAGCCAACTTTATAACAGAAATAGCCCACATGTTTACAGCCAATCACTTCTGTTGCACTTTGCTACCAAGATTTACAACTGGGGAAGTTATTTGTTTTGACTGAAATTTGGAAATTTGCTAAAGTCATGGTGCTGCAACATGAGTGACAGCCACAGGAAGAATTGGGCAGAAGATCTAAAGTAATTACTCTAAAATAACTTGTTAAAAACTTGTTACTCAAGTTACTTGTTACTTCAGTAAAAGACTAAATGATATATGACTATAATACATATATGTTTAAAATCCATTTCAGTATGTTAATAGGGACAAACACGTCACATATCTCTTACAATTAACTCTTTTTTTTTTACTGATTCAAGTCATGTAATTGACTTATTTTATATGAAATAAAGATTTATAAAAAGGAAATAAATAAAAAAATTTTCATTTTAAATAACTTTCTGGGGGTTTTGTGTTTGCTGAAGAATACAGATAAATAATAGTTAAGATGTAACTTTTTTTGTGTTTGTAATTTCACCAAAAATTACATTTACTGAGTAAAAGTTCACATTTTAAAAGTACTAGTTCCCTTAAAGATGTACTCAGGCGAATGTAACCAAGTCAATGTAATTAGTTAAAACCCACCTTCTAACACTTAAGTAAAAACCAAAAGTCTGCCCTTACTCAGACTCAATTTCCCACTTTGTTTCCAAAAGTGATGACTTCGCTATACCCATTTATATAGTAAAAACGTCCATTGCTTGAGGTAGTATTACATATAAGATACAAGTGATTCAAAATCCAACTGTCTCTTTATTGCCCTCTGGTGGACAGTTAAAAGGTACCTCACCATGAGGGAATCAGACGCTCCGAAATAAAAAAGAAAAAGATTCTTTACAAATAGAACATATCAAAATATGCTGGGGCTATCAAAAACATAGAGTATATACAATGGAAATATAGCCGATATAGCTACCCTGCAGTCATTACAAGCATACAAAAACACCTCACACGTCATCCACACACACATTCAAACACACAAACACACTCGCAACAAAAGCACATCTCCGCTTATAAACCCACATTTCACCCTGCCCTTAGTCCAAATCTGAAACCTCCTCAGCTGTCCTTCTCGAGCGCGGCGGCAGCAAGTGTGACGGTGGTGACTGGTTGCCCTGTGGCTGTAGCCAGCGTAACTGTGTTGACCGACTGCCCGAGTCCCTGCAGCTGCACCCGCGCCAGTTTCTTCTGTTCACACTCAGTCACAAGGGTGTTGAGCTCTGCTGCACTATAGCCAATCAGAGTCCTCAGGTCACACACAAACTTGTACACAAAGCGCTTACCCTGCACTTTACTTATCATGTCTCCATCGTAGTAGTATCTGTAGAAAGAATATTTCAGATGGATTCATATCAAAAAGGCTTGTATGAAAACATGCAGCAGGAAACGACGAGCACGCACCTCAGAGCTCGGCTTAACTTCTCATAGTTCATGGTGGGCTTATTCTTCCTCTGCCCCCATTTCTGAGCGACCAGCTCTGGCTGATTGAGCTTGAACTCGCCCTCCTCTCCCACCCAGGAAATGCAGTCACGAGCGTCTTTGTCTGTCAGCAGCTCCAGGAGGAACTGCCAGAGCTGGATCTGACCGTTGTTACCTGAAAGGAAACAAAGAAATGTTTTACTCAACATGTCATGGAGGGTGTCTACATGCAAATCAGTAAACTGGTCTAACATTATCTTATGTAAGCACAGAAATAGGCTTCTGCTTTTGATTTTTAGGCACAAACCTATATTTTTTCTTCGAAGTCAGGCAGAAGTATCAAGGAAATCGGTTGTTTGCACTACTGCAGGTAAAAAGCTTATTTGAAGATGTTTAAGCAAAAAAGAATAATGCTCAAATGAATTCTGCTGCAACTCTAGAACATACTAATGCTTTTGTGTCTTCAAAGGTAAAATGGCAAAAAATATTTTCACCCACACCATATTGGAGGGATTCCATAATTGAAACATGAAAAGTAAAATCAGTTGGGCTGCTAGTGTGTTGTAAAATATTTAATTTCTTCTTTATACTCAACATGACGGACATTAAGTGAGTGTGCTTACATGTAAATCAGTAAACAGGTCAGAAAATTTCTCATGTATGCACAGAAATGTTTCTATTGGTTATATTGATTTAATTTTTAAAACCCAAAGCGCTTTTAGTAATTATATTAGTGGTGCAGCCATTCAGCAAGAGACACCTCTGGAGAAGAACGATGGTACAATTCCACTTTGTGCCTTTAAAACATGCATCACTGACTCCCACAGTGGAGTCATAATAAACATAAATTCCACGGTAGATAAAAAAATATATGCAAGTAAATAATCTATACACTAAAATAGTCTCAAATCAACTCTGCTGCTACTCTAGATCATACTAATGATTTTCTGTATCTTCAAAGATAAAATATATTATTTCATATTTTCCTGCATACCAAATTGGGAGGTATTCCATAATTAAAACATAAAAAGTCAAATCAGATGGGCGGCTAGTGCATTGTCAAATATTTAATTTCACCTTAAAGTGTCAGACAAACTAAATGGATAAAACAGGTATAATCATATTTTAACTGTAGAAGACCGATGGATTTCTACAGACCTGAAAGAAAAATTTGAGATTAATTTCACTTGTTTATCACAATTTTAATCAATAACGCAACTACGAAAAAAGGGTTTGACGGCTAAATGCGTTTGATCAGATTTACAGCTCTTCCATCTCATCACAGAGCTGATGCTGTGATAGGTTAATCGCATGCTTTTTATATTTCCACAGAGTGACGCGAGAGAAAATCAAAGTACAAAGGTTGTGTTTAGGGACACATGAAGAGAAGGAATAGGTGAGAATTGCGGCCCATGTTCTGTCATTATAACACAAAATGGCCTGCATTGATACAAGCACTATTGTCATGAGTATTGTCATCTCATTTAAAAATATGTCAATATGTATTCCAATATTGAGATATTGCCCAGCCGTAATACACAGCAAATGTTGCAGATTCTAATCAAACTGCTCTTCAACTCCTCCTCTAAACTCTGCATTCTATTTGAGATTCTTCAGGGTTCGAATGTCAACGCACTTTGTCCAAAACACTGTCACATGTAAGTGCTCACATTGTTTCCAACAATAATCCTTCTGATTGATTTTGCTTTCTGGTTAATGTGAAGAACTAAAAAAAATAAATGAGGAGGAAACATGACAGTTAATTGCATTACTATCTACCTCACTTGTGAAAACACACAAAAAAAGTTATTACAGGGTGCCAAGTGGTGCTTGAAATCCTTAAAAATTAATGTTGTGTTCTAAAGGTTTAAAAAGTGATTGAATTTGAAATAAAGTGCTTGAAATTACAGCCTCTCCCGTTTTGCTGTGGAGTAGAAACAAAGTGCTTGAAATTGTGAATAAAAAAACGTATCTAAATGCTCCCAAAATTCAGCTCGTTCATGATAAAAAGACAGTGAAAGTGTTGGAACTCTATATTAGCATGATTCACACAAATATCAAAAAACTATTATTTCATAAAGTACATAATTTATACCATATAAATTGAATTGTGGATTATAAAAACGTCAAAGTTTAATTTAGCACATTTGTAGTATTGACCACCACACACAAAAAGCCACGAACATTTTGTGTGCTCTCTGCTGGTTCATTTGTACCTGTGCGGTTACCAGGTGAGCTCCGCTCCTCTCCTGAGATGCGGGGGGCTCGCGGTGCTTTGTTGTGTTTCATCACCTTTATAGTTGTGGGAGTAACTTGCTGTACAGGGGCAGGAATAATCTGCAGAGCTGCAGAAAAAAATCAAGAGAATGTAACACAGAAACACCAATCACATGCTCCTTTCACCAAAAGCTCAAGTAGTGCCTTGAGACCCAAATGTCCCCTTAGAGCAAACATCATGTGGACGTTACACAAACTTTATCTTAAGAAGGCCTTTGTTTCATGTAACTGAGCAGATGCTATCAAAAGCAAGACTCACGCTGATCAATGGTGACTGTTGCTTCCTGGTTGTGATCCTGACTCGCGAGCACATCTGCAAAGAGCATTAAAAGAGGTTAGATATATACGGACAACAACCACACACAAGCTTCGGAACACGTACACTTGCGTAGAAGCTCAAGGTGGCTCCACAGGATCTCTCCACTGGGTACTCTCTGGAGAAACTCTTCCTGACTGAAGGCACTGAGCTGTCGCCCCGGGATATGAATGCCTCCCACCTCCATTTCATCAATGCCAAACTCCTTCATCACCCACACTGCCCAGTGGATCACCTGATCAGCTGTCCACTGCACCGGGTCTGACACAAACACACAAACACTCATTAGATTCGATCTCCTGCATCAAAAACAGAGATGTACTGATTCCTTAACATGTCAGATTAGTTTGTTTTGCCTTCAGAAATCCCCAACTTTATTCAACATGAACAATGTAATGGCCACTGGTGGGAACTTCAGCAGGATGCTAGTCCACAAGTACCTAATTTTGTACCTAAAGACTGTGTTTTAAAAAGATGCTAATGCAAATATTCTACTTATAGGAAACTTATACAAGTAATAAAAGTAACAAACAGCAAAATGTAACAGACAATAAATGTGGACCAAAACAGACCAGTAGTCAGAGGTATAAAGTAACAAATTACAAGCACTCAAATTACTGTAATTGAGTAGTTTTTTCAGAAATTTAAATGGTGCGAGTAGTTTAAAAAATGTATACTTTACCTAATGCCAGTACATTATTACTGCCATATCGATACGTTTACAGCGCTATTTTCTTCACCCTTAAATCGCTACTTTATTTTTAATTTGACATTTTCCATTGGCAAGGTAAGTCTCGTGATCACAATTTTTTCCCCCTTGAATTTTTTTTAAATGTGAACTGATTGCGGGTTTGTTATTGGATTTTTTTTCCCCACACAACAATAGTTTACAAATCGAGTGCCTGCAGTCGGAAATAAAACTGTTGAGGGGAAAAAAATTGCACATTCAAACCAACAGCGCTAATAAAAGCATGTTTTTCCTTAGTAATATATAACGTGAAATAATTGTACAGTGTAATAGTCACTACTCAAATACATTTAGAAAGGTTACTTTTTACACTGCCAGTAACATGCTGCAGAATATTTTCAGTCATAAAATTGTCGTATTTGTTTTCTCAGAGACAAATTGCTACATTAAAGATTTTTTAAACGTAGCCCTAAAGCACATTGAATAGCATCAATCAACTGAAACACATGAACGAATCACTCACCATAAGGTATATTCAGTCGAACTTGTTCCTTCCGGTAGCCTTCAAGAGCTGCTGCCCATCGAGTCACCTGCTCTGAAGTCTCATCAGGGATGGTGGCTCGCTCCACAGCAATCACCTGACCATCCTCCACCAGATGAGCTTCCTCGCTTACCGCTGCATCAGGGTCGATCACCACCTCCACAGTCTCCACTGGCTTCACGATCTCCAGAATATTCAACTTCTCTTCACCTAAAAAAATTGAAATCAGGTTGGATGTTTTTCTTTGTTTGTTTTTCCTTGAGCATAGTATAGCTCAACCTTAGATTTGTCAAACATAAATAGACATTGGTAAACTGTTACCCTGTTTGGTGACAATCTGCACGCTGAGCTGTACGGTGCCATCAGTCTTCACTCCTTGATCGAACAGACTGTGATCAGGGTGCAGCTACATGAGAAGAAGAGATTTCTCAGCCAGCGTTCATAATGAGAGCACTCAAACTAGCCTTTTCGAACAGAAGAACCTACAAGAATGTCCTGCAGACAAATATCATATCCATCTAGCAGGACCTGAAGTCGAGGTTCTAGTAACTTCTTCAGGTTACCGACTGGCTCATTGATGTCAATGTCTTGAGTGACCAATTCAGCGGCTGTGATGGTTTGCTCCTCGATCCTGACATTTAGAAACACAGAAGGGATTTTTTTTCAAGAGAAAAAAACACATGGTGTAGTTAGATGAGTTGTATAAACATATTAAACAAAAACGTTTTGTTTCAGATGGGGAGTAAAATACCTTACCCTTCCTCTAGGCAATCCTGTTTCCCATCAATCTCAATTTCAATCATCTCTTCTGTCTCGCTTTTCGACATCCCTTCAAAGCCTTGTTACATTACGAAGAAAAAAAATGAAAGATTGGCCTTTTTTCCCCAACCCACAATTCTTACCAATTTGCAGTATATATATATATATATATATATATATATATATATATATATATATATATATATATATATATATATATATATATTTTTTTTTTTTTTTTTTTTTTTTTAATAAGGTTGTTAAAATAATTCAAGTTTTCCGAGTAACATACTAAAACCAATTTCCAAGCAGATACCAGTCGGGTTCCATGACGTGCATCAAAAGAGCAGGGTTTTAATAGGCCTAAAGGACTTTTGTCATTAACAACATTCTGTCAACACCTTAAGACAATATTAAACATGATTCGGGAGTATGCCTTTGCAACTTTAACTAGTAACATTTGCAACACTTTAAAACTTGCCATTTTAAAGCTATACATCAATTTCAGAAAATCTATTGTTACAAACAAACAACATTAAAAACTAAATTAATTCCACAATTTCCCCCTCTGATTAATACAAATAGAAACACCTAATGTGAATTTGGAAATATGGAAAAACTGCCACAATATTATGCTACTAAATTAAACGTAAAACCAATAAAATTATTCAACAAGGTAAAATCATTTAGAGTAAAAAAAGACAATCAACGATTATGTTGTTATAATCAATATTTTAACTAAATGCTATCTAAAAATGTTTCTGGAGTTGCTCGTGCATCTTAAAAAGTAAAGATTTGATCTCTATTTTTTTTATCAAGCTGAAGTTTTAAAAAATTATTTATACGTCGGGTCAACCCACTTAAAACGGCAAAGAAGTCTCTGTAGTCCAATGTCTTCTCACGCAACACCGAGGCTTCACAAGAGTACAGGCCCGTCTGCGCATTTTAAGCGTCTTCGCCCCATTTTTAACCAAATTAGACGTGTGTATGTATTACAACGAACAATAAATTCGGTCACTGCTGTAAATAACTTTGTGTGCAAATAAAAAGTTACATTTCTAAAGCTGTATTTTTCACTAGCGACCGGGTGTGAAGATGAACCGCGAATCGAAACAAACACAGTTGCCATGTTGGAATGCTTTTGTGTTTCGTAATATACCCCCAAAACTGGGCGTAAAACAGACTTATTACAACTTCTGAAACTTTCGCGGATAGTTACGCATAAAGACTTTTGAATCTGAAAAGTTAAAACGGAAATGGAAGAAACGGAAACAAAACAAGAGAAGGGCAGATGTAAAAGCAGCCGGAAATCCTGGCCGAAGTCACGGCGGCTGACAGACTTCCGAAAACAATCGTGCCACCGACGAAACGGACGGAAACATCGCCGTGTTTAAGAATGGGATTCATACCGAATAAAATATACATGGCAGGTACAGTTAGGGATTTAGTATTGATCTACACGTACCCTCTTTGTTAGCCTCTTAGCTTAAGCAGACGAAAGGCAGAGACACGCCTGGCTGTAATGAAGATCAGCTCACGCAAACAGTTGGTGCTAACTTTTACGAAAAGTATTTGCGGTTGAGTTTATGTTATATTAACAAGAGCCGTAACACATGGAAAAATGTTTTAAATAGCCCAGCTTAAATTTATCAACACCTTACTGTTTGTTCAACAGGACCGGACGGTTTTTTGTCACTTCTTTAAGCAATTCAGCTAGCCGAAGATGCTAACTGTTAGCGCGCCCTGAAAGCGGGAAAACTCCCTTGCTTATAATCTCCCGCAGATGTAATTTACTGTCCATGTTTACCTCGAGCACTATCGTATTGTGGCTTAACGTACCTTGTATCCCGTTCGGTAAATGTTGTGTTGAAGTTTTACCAGACTGTTGATGTGTGAGGCTATAGTTTAGTCTGCTAATAAGTTGTGTGAAAAACGTTCATGCTAGTTTTTGGTCAACATTGCACTGGGGGCGGGGATGAGCTGGAGGCCTCGCTGCCCACTGACAGCAGCACCAACATCCCATTCAGCACTGGCTATCCTCGTTGAGATTGTATTTTTCTATAACATTAATATAGATTTGGTACATTTACTTAGAAGAACAGTGGAGACTACTTTCAAATGGGCCGAAACTCTGGGGAAATCTCATCGTTTTGATGGTGCCTATGATAAAATAGACTGAAATCTGATTTGTGCATGCCTGCTCATTTAATGTGCGTTAAAAGTGACATTTTCAAACTTTGCTTAAAAAGAACACAACACTTATTTACAGTTTGTTTCATTTAACATGGAAAAACAAATACAAAATATTCCAGTCATACATTCTGTCAGACAACCTAGGGAAAACAAAGTAATAATTGACTTATTTTGTCAATTCAAACATATGATTGAGGCTCAATGATATCTTAATTATTGCATGTTTCTGTCAACACAACATTGCATAGATTTTTAAGCCCTGCTTTTAAACATTATCTAAATGTGACTAGTCACTATTACTTGTAGCTGTGTATTTGACACCAGACAGATCTTGTATATAAAGGCATGATGTTCTGATTGCAATGGAGTTCCAATTTAAGCGTACAGTGTAAGAAGAGTCCATTTTAAGGAAGATGCTCATTGTATTGCGGGTGGAATTTCATGAAATGTTCTACAAGTATATGTTTATCTTGTAAAACAAGTCTGAAAATAAAGCATTTATATTATCCAACAGCTAAACTTTTGCTCTGTTCCTTTTAGACCAATTTAGGTTGTGTTTTTTTTTAAGAATAATAACATTCCTGTTTTTTTAAAATGTGTAGTGTAAATCCATGGGAAAGATCCTGAGATGAGGGATGTATAGATTTGCCTCAATGCCTTTTAATCTTTATCGCTTAATTAACAAATTAAATACAAAAATCTTTCAACATTTGAACTGTAGAGGGAAATTAATAGAGTTGAAAGTAGTACCACTACAGTAAAAATGTACTCAAGTAAAGTTATCTATTTAAACTTTTACTTGAGCAAAAGTAAAAAAAAAAAAAGCCTTGTAAAATTTACTCAGACCACTAGAGTACAGAGTAGCTGTTTACTATTTTTTTAAGCAGATTTCTTGTTATTGAAATCAAACTGACATCATAAACATAAAAAGTGAAAGCATTTTACATCCTCCAGCCTTTGCAAGAGATTAAACCTTGTTCTCTGCACCTATAACTACATTTCAAGATGCATTTTGTCAATATACTTAAGAACTATATTACAACTACTCTGGTTGAATCTGATTTCAAATGCAGAAAAGCCCTTTTCTTCAAATAAAATAATCTCAAGTAAAACTACACCTTTTAAAAATACCTTTAAAATTTTAACTGTACACAAAAACCCAATCAATGACAGAAGAGTGAGTATATGCAATTCTCTACATTTTTGAAATGAATAATCCTAAAATTGGAAAGTAGTTAGGGGTTTACAGAAGAAGTTATCTAAGATATCGAGCTTTGTTTATCTGTAACCTAACTCCCTTTCTCTGATACGCATATAGAAATAAAAGATCCGTCTTTCACTGGGCCTTGAGGTCAATTCTCTGTAGCTTGCACTCCTTCGTTCTTCAAAGCACAAATGACTGTGTATGTTTATAGCGTCTCGGCTGAGAAGAGAGGAGAACTGATGATGAAAAACAAACACATACAGAAGCATTCAATGAGTGAGGAATCTTCAAGACTTACATCTGTTGGTGGATGATAGCTCATGTTGTTGGATTTGCTGAAAAGTGAATTTAAAACATTACAATCGTTCGAAGATAATTGGTTGAAGGGCATCATAGTGCGGCATACCTCTGTTTAGTCACTCTTTTATCTGTTGGTAAAGTGAAGAAAGGGAAAAGAGCATTGTAAACGTGAACAATAAGATGTCTATTATAGTTTTTAAGGACACTCACTTGGACAGCAGCCACAATAACCTCGTCTACAGCACACACAGATGGCCACACAGCAGGACAGTAACAGAAGTAACGCTCCTACTTCAAGTGCTATCACTACTGTCATGTTAAGTTCAACTGCAACAGAAAATGAAATCAATTTATGACTAGCAAAAGTAGCACTATTGTGTTTAACTTGCAACATTAAATGAAGGCACTATCTGTGTTAATGTATGCTTAAAATCACTTTATTTCACACAGTATTTCGTGGGGTCAAACAAAAGCGTTTTTAAGACTTTTAAGAATCAAATTTAAGACCTATATTATAACAACAAAAACACACATACAACTCTGTTGCATAATAAACAGTATGCTTGAAAACACATCGGTTGAAACCCTAACCATCACTTTTATGTTTTTGAGCATTTATGAAGATTTTCTCAAACTCTTTACAAAGATAAACATTCATGAGCTTTTTCTCAAACTCTGGCAAGCATAGCTGTCATTTCTATACTTTTGAGAATTGATGCATGTTTTCTTACATTATTATCATTTAGGACTAGGACCCTTTTTTCAATCTCTGCCAACTCCAAGGCAACAACAAAAAACACATATCAAATAAGCTGTATGGTCATCATAAATATAAGACCTGTGAACAATTATTTAAGACATGGAAAAGGGAATTTAAGCCTTATTAAGACCAAAAATTTGGCCTTTTAAATGTTCGACGTTTTAAGACCCAGCAGAAACCCTGATTATTGTGTTTCACAATTAGAGGTCAGGCTTTAAAAAAAATGTGATTCTTGTTTAAAGGGCACATGAAAAAGTGAGAGTGAGCAGTCGGCCAGATATGGAGTGATCCATACCCGGAGTTTGTGCTCTGCATTTAACCCATCCAGTGCACACACACAGCAATGAGCACACGCACGGTGAACACACACACGGAGCAGTGGGAGCCATGGCTGCGGCGCCCGAGGAGCAGTCAGGAAACTGGTGTCTTGCTCGAGGGCTCCACAGCTGTGATTGTTGAAGATGGAGAGCAAGTGTTTCATCACTCACACCACCTTTAACTTGGTGGATCTGGGGATCGAACCTGTGACCTTCCGACCACAAGTCGATCTCCTTCTCCACCAGAACACAACTGCCCATTGTATGCATCATAAAACCAGCCTTCCTAAATTATTTGCTGTTTTAACACCAAACTAATTTAAAACTTAAAAACGGCACATTTCCACTTGTTATTTTCAGTAATCTCAAATTACAATTTTTTGCATCATTTGCATTCTGACACTAATGTGAATTATTTAGATTTTTTTTTAAATATTATAATCATATATATTTTTTTTACTAAAAGAACATTTGGTTTAATTTCTATTGTATTGTGACAGCGTTAAAAACTGAATCCAGTTTAGTTTATATTTGATTGGGTTCTTGAAAGTTCCGCTTACATTCAGTGACCTTCATATGGTGGCCAGAACAGCTTTTGGGTGCCCCCACTCCGTTGGAAGCTTCACATCGATACTGGCCCTCATCGGACTGAGAAACAGCATTGAATTTCTGCTCAAAAAAGAAAATAAATTAGAAGATACAAACCAAGTGGTGAAACAAGCCCTACCAGTGCTGTTGGCATCAAGTTACAAATTGATTTTACCTCCATAGAAAGCATCTTAAATACTTGTCTAATGGTATAAATATGTAATATTGCAAATATATATAGTATTTGATATATATTTAAATTCACATATCATCATCAAATTCACAATAATCATCAACTTTGCGTATTTGTGTTAAAAGACCTATGGCAAGATTATTTGTTCCATAAACTGAGATGTTAAATAGTCTACCAAACAGTAGAAAGCAAATATCTGAAATGGTTTTATTCATCTTCATTTCGGCTTTTTTCCCTTTCGGCGTCGCCACAGCGGAATGAACCGCCAACTCTCTGGCATATGTTTTACGCGGTGGATGCCCTTCCAGCCGCAACCCATCGCTGGGAAACATTCACACACACTCATTCACACTTATTCTGCATGTCTTTGGACTTGTGGAGAAACCGGAGCACCCGGAGAAAACCCTCGCGATCACGGGGAGAACATGCAAACTCCACACGGAAATGCCAACCGACCCAGCCGAGCCTAGAACCAGCGACCTTCTTGCTGTGAGACGACCGTGCTACCCACTGCGCCACCGTGACGCCTATATATATATTTTTATATTATTATTATTTTCATTAATAATAAAAACATTTTTTACGTTTTCTCTCCCCACAGCTGTTTTTTATCCATCAAAGAGAATATGTCAGGAAGTTTATGCATTTTTTCCCAAAAAGTTTGTAAGTTTGAATGAATCTAATAAATGCACTGACCAAACTCCCAGTTTTTGTGTCCAGTGTGTAGTGGACATCGTTGAGACTGGCAGAGCTCAGTGGTTTGTTGTCTTTGTACCAACTGTAGGTGGCAGCAGGAACACTCAGCATGTCTTTACAGTGGAGCTCTGCAGAAAAGCCTCTCATGACCGTTTCCGGAACCTCACAAGTGGGTGCATGTGGAGGGACTGTGGAAGGGCAGAGCTATATTTTATTGCTACTACAGAAGAACAATCAATCAGTGATATATTCTAACCCACCAAGCACATTGAGGGTGACAGCGACTTCACCAAGCTTATTTTTGTCTTGACGAGCTGTGACTTCACAGTGATAGACTCCTGAGTCTTTCTGAGTGACACCACGGAGGGTCAGCGTTGCCCCTTCGATGGATGCACGCCCTTTAAATAGGCCTGGTTACAGAGAGAGGAGGCTGACGTCAAAATGCAGAGTGATCGGAACCTTTTAGACCTGTGATGGAGGTTGAACCTGTTAACGAAACAGCAACTCACCAGTTAACTCTCCATCGAAATAAACATAGGAAACATCTTTTCCTCTTTTCTTCCATTCGACACGAGGTTGTGTTTCCTTCTCAGTTCTGAACTCACAGGAGAGGACAGCATCTTTCGAGGAGAACAGAGTTAAGTAAAATGTTGTTGAAACACTTTTACTGAAGGTGAATGTCATGTTACTCAACTTACTTGTGTTTTCATGAACGTCCACTTTTGCTTTGCTTGTAGTCACAGTAACAGGATTGGAATCTTGAGCTGAGAGGAAATATATTGACATCTACGTGAATATCCGAGCTTACCTAATCTTGTCTGAGTTCATATGCATTGAAAAAACATGGGGCAGCATCACTTCTATTTCCCAGCAAGGGGTTGTCATAGGCTCGATGTAATTAAACTCAGTGAAAAAAGAAAAACAGTAAAATCTCTTGCTGATTATTCAGTCATTGATCTATTTGCTCCAATTAAAGTGGCTCATGACGTAAATTGCAAATAAACAGATGTAACTTCTGAGTTTTTTACTGAAATAAATAAAGCAAGACAAAGACGCTTTTGACTTTCTTCTTAAAACCCCTCACTCCCCTCTCTGGTGGTGCCAGGAACCGGGATATGCAGGAATTTTAGTAATGGATGGTTGTTCTGACACACTCTTGCTCTGGAAAGTGGGGGGAGGCAGTCCAAGCCAGTCCTGATAACCTCAACACACTCAAAAACATACACTTCTGGAGAATGTGAAGGGCCTTTTCATGTTGTGCACATAACCTTCTAGTTCCTATTTTGTGAGTGTGACGTGAAAAAGATCTGATTTTATAGGAAAAAGGTGCACCTAATTTTTTTCACCTCATGCAGTTTAACGGCTTATATTCTGTGGTAACTTATATATCATAACACCAGAAAGACATACTAACCATCACTTTTTTATTTTTGAGCATTAAGAAGGTTTCCTCAAACCCTGGCAACCCTAACCATGCCTTTTACAAAACTAAGCATTTAAGAGCATTTATTCTGGCAACCCTAACCATTAGCGTTACATTCCAAAATAATTGTCTCAATCTCTGGCAACCCTAACAACCACTTTTTTGCTTTTGCGCATTTATGTACATTTTATCAATCTCTGGCAACCCTAACTATTACTTTTGAAATATTAAACATTTATTGTTTATGAGTGTTTTCTCATATTCTGACAACCCTAACCATCACTTTTACAATTTTGAGTGTATTCTCAATGGCACAGATAAATGTCATTTTTATGTTTTTGAGGATTTAGAGAGTTCAATTTTCTCAAACTCTGGCAGTCCTAATTATAATGTTTGTGTTTTTGACTATTTATGCACATTTTCTCTATATTTCTATGGCAACCCTAACCATCATTTGTACTTTTTTAGGAGCAGTTTGTCTGGCAATCCCAAGCAGCAGCAAAAAAAAAAAAAAAAAAACACATCAGATGATCTTTGCATGAACATCAGAAAAATGAGACCTGTGAAAATAATGTAAGACTTAGAGCAGTGTGTAAGACTTTTTAAGGCATAAAAGTTGTGCTTCTAAATATTACACTTTTTAAGACCTTGTGGAAACCCTGCCTTCTGCTGGAATATAACGCACACACAGCCTTCCCTACAATAATTTTAACCACCTATAAATGACTGAACAAGGGACTACCAATCAACTATTAAAATTTTTTCATAATTTCAACTGCAGTAAAAAAGTGTTACATCATTTGTTAAACAAGCGTGGGATAAGAACAGGCATTTCTCGTGCATGATGGGAAACCACAATCTCCAAGTCACTCAAGGGGTATCAGGCACATAAAAGCATTGCTGTCACATCTGAGTGAATTTCAGATCTGGACAACTTCTTAACTGACATCTTATCCATCTGGGGATCTCGTTTGTTCAAATGGCATTCAAGAGGTTTGTGTAAACATTGTGTCTTACAAGACCCCCACCCAGCCTATCCAGAGCCTCAAAGCATCCATCTCTCTTTGAAAAAGCACACAATTACAACACTTGTATAATGTTTTATGACTTTTTATGTTTTATAATTTTTGTTCGAAAGAAGTTTCATTCATTTTTTTAACTTTGTTAAAAAATTATTTATAAATTCAAATTGTCACATTGTAAAAATATAGTTTTTAATATACTAGTTGCTTATGGAATTTACCACAAACACCACAACGTTTTGGCACGTTTGTTGCAAGGCTTTAAAATATGTATTATAACAACTCGTTTTAATAGCCCCAACATATAATGCCTTCCAGTGTGAGAAAAAACATTGAACCCGAATGAGTGCCATATTACATGTAACTATAAACAAACTTAACTCAATAAATATAATTATTTTACATTACCCTCGAGTTTTAGAGCCAACTAACAGCACAATATCTGAATTAAATCAACTTAAAACGTTAATTCAAGAAATTCTTAATTAACTCAATGAAAAATTATATCGTTAATTAGCAAATGCTTTGTTTGAAACAGCATATTCAAGTGAACCCATTTTTTCTCATAAATATTTGTTACTCAATATATGACTAAGCTCAAGGACCAAATAACTAAAGCATTTTATTAACTGTCCTAATACTCACAACAGAGGAGCAGGAGCAGGAAAAGGAAGGTTTGTGGTCGTGTAGCGCTCATCTTTGTCCAGTCAGACTTCTTCTTCTTCTTCTGGAGCTCGTGTCGTCTGAAGTTTTCGCGCCTCGCAACGTCTTCAAGATGCTCCGCGCGCTCCCGACGTCTCTCTGCGCGTGCACGTTGCCCGCCTCAACGCATGGTGTTGATGCTGGTCTAGATCTTTCTCTTCCTTTAAGTTTTTCTTTTAGAGTTATTATACGATTGCAAATTAATGATTTCAAAGCAAACTTGGGAGGAAAATATAAGTAAGGTTGATATTTAGCTAAATAAAAATTGTATAGATTGTGTCAGAGTACGTTTAATAATTATAAGAATTATAAGTTTGGTATGTAAATTTAAGTAAGTACTTTAACACCAAATAATGTTACAACAAACTGAAGTACGATTACTATATCAAGACAGCAATTGGGTTCCCAGTTTTTTTAAAGTAAACAAGAGTTTCTTAAGTGCTGCTGACTGAAAGTACAAGAAACTCAACACGAACAGAGTTTTACTCTATCATTTTACTTATTTTTTTATTAGTAATCACAAATATTTATTTAAACATTTGATCCATATTTAACTATTTTAAGTAAAAGTGATCATTTGTAAATTTGAAGTTAACAACAGTATTTTTTGTAAAGAAAACTTTTTATTTACAGTGAAGGAAGTCTTAAATACTTACAAATACATGCTGTGGAAATCATGAACAGTTAAATTTCTTTACAAGTTTTTTTTTTTATTAAAGAATGCTAAATAATCTCACCAAATGCATTGCTAAATATTTTATAGTGTTTTTTAAGCTCCATTGCAGACAAACCAGTCGAGGGCTGCTATGCAGTTTTTCTGCAACCTTAATAAAACACACGAGTGTGTGAGGTGCAGACAATTCTTTAGGCTTTTCATACTTGATTGAAAGTCTTTTTTTATTCTTTTTTTTATGCGTGTCGAAGAATGGTTAGAAGGAAATACTGCAGAGTGGCCTTCCAAGAAGTCATCCTCAGTGTTGAAAAATCATTTGATTTGGTTTTCATTTTGAAATCTGAAACAAGTTTGACAACCATATTAATTATTAAGTATTCATTTATCATGCTATTGTGATTTCATTCACTTCATCAACTAACATCAAGTAAAAAAAAGTAAAATGTTTGTATGTGAAAGTGAAGATTTTAACTATAACTTAGATTGAATTGAGGGAGGTTGTTAAGGTTAACACGTATCTCAATGCAAAGGGCCTAACAACTACAAATCAGGTCCGGAATCTTGGAGTGATTCTTGACTCTGATCTTAGTCTAAATAGCCACGTAAAATCAATGACAAAATCCGCTTACTACCATCTTAGAAACATCACAAGAATCAGATGCTTTGTTTCCAGACGAGATTTAGAGAAACTGATTCATGCTTTCATCTCCAGCAGGCTGGACTACTGTAACGGCCTCTTAACCGGTCTTCCCAAAAACACCATTAAACATCTCCAGCTCGTTCAGAATGCAGCGGCTCGAATTCTAACCAAAACTAGAAAGTCAGAACACATTTCTCCAGTTCTTAAGTCTCTACACTGGCTGCCGGTCTCCTTCAGAATAGATTTTAAAGTTTTGCTGCTCGTATATAAGTCCAAACATAACTTAGCACCTAAATACCTAACAGACATGATCAGTGAATACACACCAAACAGAGAGCTGAGATCCCTCAGATGTAATAAATTAGATCTACCCCGGGTAAATTCCAAACAGGGCAAATCTTTCTTTAGTTATCATGTGGCCCACAGATGGAACCAACTTCCAAAGGAGATCAAGGGTGCCGACACTTTAGTCATGTTTAAATCCAGGCTAAAGACTCTCCTGTTTAGTTGCGCTTTTGTCAACTGAGCACCAACGTCCGAACAATTATTTTACCTCTGTACTTAAAATTTTAATCTTTGTTTTAATCGATGTTTTAGATTTCAGTGTTTTAAATCTGTTTGATTTATATGACTTTTTTATGCTTGATTCTAATGTATGCACTTTCTTTTTACTCTTTATTTCCAATGTAAAGCACTTTGAATTACCCTGTGTACGAAATGTGCTATACAAATAAACTTGCCTTGCCTTGCCTTGCCTTGAGATTGAAACTGAAGATGTCAATTATAACAGCCTACATATCAACTTGGTGTCTTCGGTGGTTTCTTTTAACTTACAAATAAAGCCAAAAGTATGTTTTGAACTATGAAGTGTAAATATTCAAACCCTTCAGACCAGAATTATATTCCAGTTCTTTTATCTTCTCTTTACATTGAAATGTACTTCATATTAAATAATACAAACTCTTGCTGCAGTTTGATTGGATGACAACCTTGTTTTTTGTACAATAGACTTTAACTGAAGTGAAAGTCCCTAGAAACCAAAAAAAATGTGCTGTGACATGTGACTTTCTTTTAAATGGACGCAGGGTCTGAAAGGGTTAAATGACTAATGTTTTCACATTGAGGGTCAGTTAAGTGCAAACTGCAAAGTTAGAATGACTAATTATAACTAATTTTATCATCTACAGAAAGTTTTTGGCGAAGATTCATTATTTATTACCATCTAACAAAACCATAGTTGTTTTTATCTCTATAGGAACTGCTCTCAAGAGACAGAACAGATCAGCATTCACTTTTTACACCGGGTATGAAGCCAATAGAAGGTTGTATTTATTTGTCACATTGCTCAATTGAAGATGGTTATTTTCTTCTCCCAAGCCTCCACGTGTGACTGTCCCCTCCAAAAAACATTTGTCACAATCCAGCTGTCTTACAGTTGAATGTTATTCAAATAAAACGAAATCTAACCTGCCTCTCTTAATCAGGGTACGCTTTCAGATGAACAGAGATGTATTGTTCTTCAGGAGTATCTGAGGCCTCACACTTGGTGAATGTCGAGGCTGGTGTGATGAAAGTTTTAACAGCTGTTTTCTCCACTGTGCATGATGGCTTCTCGAGAGGAGGCTGTATGGGGCACCTGTTGACAGCCGCAGTTGCTGAACTGCTGTCAAATCTATGCATGATGTTCTCCGTCTACATTCACAAACACATGCATGTATACACAAGTGCTGTGGAGTTAGCGAGGGAGGGAAACAACAGTACATTAGTCCTGAATTGAGCATTTTTGTCTTAAAATATAGACTTTTTATCTTCTTATGGACTTTCTAAGTACATTTTTTTTACAATTTTATTAAAAAAATTTCACTTTCTATGTCAACATTTCGACTTTTTATGTACAATTACGACTTTCTAAGACCTACATTTTTATTTGTACATGGCGGAAATGGGTTTCCATAGCAACGCAGGTCACTTTTAAATATAGAATCTTTTTTAATGCATGAAAAAAATTATCTTACATCAGTGATTAAAAATCCAAATGTAGAATGAAATCACAGAAATGAACAACTGTAGAAGAGTAGATCTATACACAAAGTAAAATAAAATGACAAGGAAATAAAAGTATTTCCAGAGCGTGTTGCTGAAGCGGCATGTAATCTCACCTAATACAGCCACAAAAAGCTTTAATTACCTTATATTATAAACAAGTCACTTTTCATTTTAAATAAAATATTTGTTTAATGTGTGACATAAAATAATTATATATATTTCTTAAGTGATTAAATATCAAAATTTACAACGTAAAATCACAGAAATCTATAAATAACTGGTCTATGTATGGTACTTAAAAATCGATCTATGAAAAGATCTATAAATTTAAACAAAAAAACAAAAATGAAATGATAAGGAAATAGAAGCATTTACGGAAAGTGTGGTGATAGCTGCAATTTCATTTAACTATAGGCATAAAAAGCCTTAAGTAAGTAAGGTTAAGTAAGGTTATATTACTAATTAATTAAAAACCTTTTTTTAAAATGTGACGTTATTGAAACACATTGTTCTGTTGATCACTTATATAAGCCTTTTTCTTTCTTATAAAACATTTAGTACAACTATGTTTGAGGAAATAAATTATTTCCTTATTTTTTTTCAAGGATAAATCACTTTTCACCTTAAATACAATCTGTGTTTAATGTATGACAAAAAATAATCAAGTTTATGAATGGTTAAATATCAAAATTTACAAAAAGCACATAAATCTGTGAATAACTGTAGACGGTACATACATATATGAACTAAAAAAACACACAACAAAAAAAAATTGACAAGGAAATAAAGGTATTTACGGGAAGGATTGTGAAAGAACGGCCATAAAAAGGCTTTAATACCTTGTTATGAGGTTATATCTTTAAATAATTGGAACATTTTTTAATTCAATATCTACAAACGCAATGTTCTGTTAATTAACGGATTGCTTAAAAGCTTTGTTTAATGCATGACAAATTAATCAAGTCTTTCCTCACTTTTAAATTATTAAACATCAAAATGTACAATGTGAAAGCACATAAATCTATAACTGAAATTAAAATAATTATAACAAAAATAAAATGGCAAGGAAATTAAGATAAATTTAGGAAAGTGATGCGATAGCTGCAATCTCACTTAACAAAAAGCCATAAAAAGCTTTAAATAACTTTTAAGTTTATATTAATAAGTCATTGAAAAGTTTTTTCCAGTAAATGTCACACATTGTTCTGTTGATTTCCTCTAGAACTTATATGCATCTTTTTCTTTCTTACAAAACCTTTATAACTATTAGTGTAAAAGAAATAAATTAATTTCTTCATATTTTTATCAAGAACAAATCACATTAATGTCCACAGACCCTTTAGCGTTCACGATTCTCTAACGCTTGGAGGCATACATACTTCTTCGTACCTGCAATGCAACTCACATTAAATAAAATCTTGGTTTATTGCATGACAAAAATGATCAAATCTTTCATCACTGAGTTTTTAAATATCAAAATGTACAATTAGCACAGAAATCTATGAATAACTGTATGAGAGTAGACCTATGAACTCAAAAAACACACAACAATAATAAAATGACAAGGAAATACAGGTTTTCATGGAAAGTGTTGTGATAGCTGCAATCTCAGTTAATTACAGCCATAAAAAGGCTTTAAATAGCTTGTTTGAGAAGCGAAGAGCACTGATGCAATCTAAGATCCCAGGAAAGAAGTCAGAGAGCAACACAGTCGAGGAGAACTCGTTTCCTATTCATAACTTAACACTCATCTCTTGTTTTTTCTCACTCTCAGGAGGAATTTGTCTTCATTTATCTTGAGCAGGTAAGCAACTGTTCCTTTTACATGTTGATGCTCAACTGATCAGACATGAACTGAAGAAAAGGACAATTCTTTTGCTTAAATAATAAATACCTCCACTGACATTTGACAAATCTCTAAAATATTTGACAATTTAACAATCACATTCATTTGTGTTTTGAGTAACCGAGATTGCATTTAGATGACATGTTAAAACATATTAAGAATATTCATGTAAAAAAAAACTTTAACTGTTCTTTTTAAATATTGCAGAAAGACCTAACCAGAGATTTTTGCAAGATGAGGGGAATATTCTTCCTGACTCTCACCTTATCAGGTAACATCTCTGCTCTCGTTTCAAGTGTTTTGTGGTTAATATATAATCAGTTTACCCTATATTTCACACAGCGTCGAGTTGTTCAGCTGTCTAACATGTTAGATTATTTAGCTAGTATCTATATCTACATGTATTTTTCTGTTTGATAAAAAAACTAAATGTGTAAAGGTTATATTGTTAATTAATTTAAAACATTTTACAATTCAATGTCATTGAATCACATTGTTCTGTTGATTAACGTATGATTGCCTCTATAACTTATAAAAGTTCTTTTCTTTTTTACAAAACATTTACTACTATTATATTTTTAGAGGAGATAAATGGATTTCATTTACATTCATTTGCACAGACCTCTTAGCGTCCATGTGTGGCCCCATCCAGGTAACCCTAAGATAGCTGGTATCTTGGGCTGAGCTACCCCACACCCACACACACACACACGCACACACACCTTTTTTTCCTGCCAATTAAACTTCTGACAACCAAAAATTAAAAATGAATTAATGTTTCAGCTGACGTTGATTCAACATAATTTTAGCTCATTGAAATAACTTTGAATAAATGTCAGGGTACCCAGTCACAAGTCTGGTGGTAACTTGCTGCTCACCAATTTGTTTTCAAGTCTTTTAAAATTAAAATAGCAGTTTTTGTGGAATTACATTATATGTTTTCTTTCTTTGAATGTACATATTCAGAGTTTGAAATGTGAATAAATGGATGAGACTCATGGTCAGTTGTTAGGACTACTGGTGATTTTAGAAGTGTCAGTTGAGTGAGAAAAAGCCTTGTAGTTGTTTTGGGAATGTGTGTTTTTGAGGATCTGCAAAAGTTGTAAAAAACACATGTAATTAATAGTTCATAAAGCTGCTTGAGACTTTCACAATCGTCTGTCATAAGAGTCTCTTTAATCCATCAGTATCACACACCTCCTGACATTGACTTAACGTTATTTTGTTAATAGCAAAAATACATAGAATCAACATCAGCTGAAGCATCGGTTCTCGATTGATTTAATGATAGTTTGTTATCTGTGTTTGCTTTGCCATCACACACTCAAGTGTCACTTCTTTTTGCTTCTGCAGGTTGTCTAGCTCAAGAACATGTTCTCAATCAAGAGGATTCACCCGGGTTCAAAAATGTTAAAATAGCACAGCGACACTTAACAGAGGCAGACGTTCCTCTGCTGCAGGATGAAGCTGCTGATAAGTCCCTTGCGCTGATACCTGATTCTGAGATCCTGAACCCTGAGAACCCAGAGGAACAGAGAGAGACAGAAGAAACATCAGTGGTGCTGGAGGAACCCATACTTCAGGCAGACTATCTATTACAAGAAGAACCAGAAACAGAATTAATTCAAGAAACAGCGATGGACAAACAGCTGGAGTCTGTGGAGGAGTCAGGGCCTGGAGATAACATTGAAGTGAAATTTGAAAGTCAAGAACACGTGGTGGAGGAACCTAAACTCGAGGCTGATTATATAGTAGCTGAAGAACCAGCAGCAGAGATGGATGTTGGGAGGAATCGGCGAAAAACGTTGACAAGGGGTAAGTTTCCGTATTATTTAACCCCTTCAAACATGAATTTTATTTCCCTTTTCAGAAAAATGCAGAAGTTGCCAAGATCTGAGAAACATCTGTTATCTGTCTGACGAAGAACCTCCAAAAGCTGAATATTGATTGTTTAAAATAGGTTTAATGATTTGTTGTTTTTACATTAAGTTCAAGCAATGCTGTTGTTTAGTTTGCTTTTTTTTCAATGATATTCGTACACTTTTTTTGAAACTTTGATCGCTCTATTTCACAAACAACCTGAAAAGTAATTCCAATGTTAATGAAGTCTGTTCTTTACAGCCTCTTTGTGCGACTCACTGTAGTGCATTCATGTGTCCACAGGGAGGCACACTTGCAGAGGAGTAAAAATCCAAGACATGTGTTACCAGTTTTTCCAAAGCAAGCTCAACGCTTATGATGCTGAGGTATGAATTCAAATCATTGTATTTTGCAAGCTGAGGCTAAGGGTGTCTGCCTTGTAAAATGGACCATAGAACTTGTAATACTTTAAAACACGTATTAAATAATTATTACAACTGAAAATTTGGCAGAATTAACGTTATTAATTAAGGGTCAGTTACAAAGTAGCCTAATCAATAAATTTTTGTTTAATCAGCTAGCTAACTCAATAATGTTTTCCCTGGTTCCTCCATTTTCTCAGAGTATTCATTCTCCCACTGTTTAAAATCATCATGTATTGAAGACTAATGGTCTCAAAAGGGAACGGTGGGCTTGTGATGAATGGTTAACCTGTACAGTGTGTACCCTGTCTTCTATCCACAGTTACTAACATGCACAGGCTATAATTTATGCTATGGGCTTTTTATTCTGTAAACAGATAACAGATAAATGTCAAAAATTTTAATCCTTGAAAATGAATACAAGCAATTACGATTTGAAACTGGGATTCACTGACTTTGGATCCTTTGACCTTGGTTGAATTATAATCACCAAAAACCAGTCAAAGCAACAATAACGAGAACACCTCACATGCTTTAGATTCTTAATGTGAAAAAATAAGATTAAAGAACAATACATACAGTATATTTGCTGTCTAGATCACTTGTGTCTAAAACATTTTAAAGATGTCAACATAAAATGTCTGGATTGGATGAATTTAAATCCCCAAAAGGCAATGGGTCCTTCTGAATAAAGCGCAAACACTGACTGAATAAAAATATAATGAACACCACAAAAGGGTTAAATAAATGCATTTAAAAACTTCTCAAGCTACATGGTTGTAGGATTAAAAAGAGTCTTGTAAAAAGTTTTCTGTTTAGATAAAGACAGTGTTTAACGGCAATGTCCAGAGCTCAGGTTTTACAGTCTAATCCTGGTTCTTTGTCAACTTGTCTGTTATCGTCCTTCATCCTTTTGTTCCAATAAAGAAATAAATATTCCCCAAAACATGATTTTAAACATTTGACTAGTTTGGTGGAAAACAAAACGGTAGATGTGTATAACTAAATTTTTTACGTTTACATCTGAATAACAGTTTTCTTATTCTAACGTTTGTTTTTTCAGCTACAATGTCAGAAAGTCTGCCATAAAGGACATCTTGCCTCAGTGACCAGCAGCTTCATTCGAGATAAGATCTACAGGTTGGTGGACCAAAACAACAGCTATGAAACATGGCTTGGAGGAAGGAGAGTCATCGGTGTATGTACTTTCACTTGTTATGCAGTTAAGCATTACATCCCATAAGCATTTGGTTAAATAATCTCTTTTTTTTTTTTTACAGACAAACACATTTAAATGGCTGAATGGAGCACCATGGATCTATAATGGTTTTTTTGTTGGAGAGCCTAATAATTTAGGCGGAAATGAGGACTGTGTTGAGATACTCAGTGAGTATTTAACACTTAAATTAAATCTGTTTTTGAAAAGCTGCTCTTGTTAGACCGATGCCATTCACATTAACCAAACTTCATTCATTCCTTCCTGACAAATGTGTCTGTTTTCAGATAATGTTGGCTTCAATGATGTTGCGTGCTTTCTTGAACGACCATTCATCTGTTCCTGCCCTGTTTAAACTGTCTGAAAGTCTTCGACCAACTTTTTTACTTGAAAACCTGTACAAAATCTTTGAATAAAACATGTTTTAGATTGGAGTATCTATGGTTGTGATTCGCATGCCTTGCATCATTTATCTTTTAAACAAAAGGTCAGTTGCTGTTAAATCCTCTCGGAGCTTTTCAGTAAAGCTTCACCAAGGCTTTAGCCAGGCGCTGCTACACTAATAGCTCTCGTCACTCTGAGCCCACCAACAATGAAGGCTGGTTTTCCATGCCATCATCTGATCAGGAATTCCAGGATTCTCATCTTTCTATGCTTCATCTGAGGGATAACGAGAGAGTCTCTTGATCTGAGGGATGACTTGTGAAGCCATAGGGGAGACAGCCAGAATGTTAAATCAGACTGTAAAGAGTGATGTTACACTGGCTCTAATATTAAAATTGACACTTGATAATAATGATAATAAGGAGTATAGTGGGTTTTAGTGGGCTTGGTCCTACCGTGGGTTTTATTCAAGAGATGTATTCATTTATTTGTCTGCATCATGTGATCAGACACAATGAGTCTATTGACCATTCAAACTATGGACAATCCATTCACCACCCATACATATTTAGCAAAAAATGTCAGTTTGAGCATGCACAGGATGAAGAGTTGAGATTGAGAGCTGTTCCCTATGTTTTCCTTTCCGTCAGTTAAGTCAATGCAAGTCCACTACAAACTATGGGTTTAATCATTAAATTAACATAAGTATGGGTGGGGCTTGGCTAATAATTGACCGTCTAATTATATACATGTGCTCATTACATACCCAGTATGTAACACATGATCTAAGAGACACCAATGTTGTGCAAGCTATCCCTCCTTCCACCTAGTCACCACTTTGGGGATGTTGTCTCAGGGCAAGTTGCTTCCTGGTCCCGGACTCCTCACTCGAACAGCTCCCCTAGTATGTTTTTCCAATTGCTCAACCCACCCATGCTTGCAATGGTAAGTAACTATAAGTAAGAACAAACTCGTGAATTGAAGTTATTGTGTGAAATTCAGTGAACTACTCTTTTTTTCTTTCTTTTTTTTTCACAATTTTGTTACTTGTAATTTTTCACAGAGCCTACTACTTTCACAGAGCCTTTAGTTATTATTCAAATCCATCTTCAATCAGCACACCAGTGTCTAAGAAAAGCCAAGTGAACCTTTATTAGTGGAATCAGGTGTGCTGCATGTGTAATGTGTTTTAATGTGTAATTGTGCAGCGCTGCAATCTTTCAAGAATTGTGTTTGAGACTACTGGTTTATCCAGCTACAGTTATGGTTAGGTTATATAAAAACACTAGTTGTTTGTTTTGAGTAGTGTTTTATTGCAATACAATTCATTTGAATACCAGGGTTTTCTAAAATGAATGCATTGGGCTAAATGGTGATGTTTCATTAGCGATAATTCAGCATTAGCAGTGACTAAGCGAGCAGATATTACAGCATAAGAGGAGAAAAACCTTGGCTCGATCATTACCACCGAATGAAAACTTTGAAAATGTATATTTTTAATTTTGTTCAGTGGAATAGATTACTAGATCAACACCCTCTCGCAGCCGACACTTTTAAACTTACACTACGCGTATGAACTTAATTATGCACAAAATGTTAGCTTTGATTATAACAACCAAATGTATACAACGGAGTTGTAAATTCAAGGAAAAATAAATTTTTTAAATAGAGCAGTAGATGATTTGTTTGCAGCAAAAAAAAAAAAACATTGGGTATTTCCCGGTTTCAAAATAAACATGAATAAAACAGCGTAAATTACAAATTTTCCAGCCCACCAAAAATATTTAAGGAAGTTTGTTTTAAAAAATAAAGTTTAATTTGCTACTGTAACACATTTTCTAATGTTTCCAGAATTCAGATGAGGTTTCATGCAGTCCTATGAAAGGCAGTCTATTAACAATCGGGCTGTTTCATCTTTTGGTAAAAACTGAGTGCTAGACCTCCGTGCCAATTCTGTATCTTACCTAAATTTCTTTTTCTCTCCTAGCCTCTACACTGAGGATATTCAAACAATTTCATGTAATTAATACATTTTTTAATGATGATTTTAATATAGACTTGTCCAACCTGTTTACTTAAATAGCATTTAACTTAATCTGTTTAATTGTATGTCGCCATAAACAAAAAGCACCATAATGAATGGTCAAACACCTGACGCACATTTTAGAACTTTGCATTAACAATTTAAATTGATCAACACAAGCAGCTTTTTAAAAGGAACTTACTGATTACCGACAATGCATTGCAATCTTGTGAAATTTACAATATTTTAATCTAGGTAAATTTAAATAAGCCATACTGCATAACTTAAAACAGAAACAAGTCAGTTGATGAAGTACAGCTCAGCCACTTTATTGAGAGTTTCCCCTCACATTCAGAATCATTCACAAGCCATTGTTCGATTAAAACCATGTACACAGATACAAACAGAGATTCTCATCATATGTAGAGCACAGTCTGGAAAATTCACATTTATTGTTTTTCGTGAACTGATCTTTGACCACATATACATTACCAAATGGGTAGTTTAAGTTAGAGAGACACAATTTGTATAATTATTTAACAGCTTTAAACATGTTCAGTTATAAAATGGGAGTCAAATATGTCTTTCTATTAAAAATTTAATAAATGCCTGTCCAAGACATTCTTTGTTTGTTGCTAATAAGTCAAAATTGACCCATGGTGAAAATTTAGGAGTGACAAATCCATGTTTACACTACTTACTGTTTTTCTTGATGTGCAGTTGAGCTATTAAGCTTCTAACCCCAATTATCAGCATAGTATTTCTGGAAAATTTTATCTTTCCAACAAACCCTGAAGGGATTCCTGTGGTGTGCATGGCTATGAGGATTTGGCTTCATATAAATCCTATAAAACTTTTAAAGCCAAAGATTTTCCATCATGATTCATCGAGATATTCTTATCGCAATATCTAAAGATTAACACGCACCCTCACAACATACACACTCGTAAGAGGCAACAGCTTATTTTGGCGAGCACAATACATTGTTCTCCATAGCCGAGTCAGTTTTCTATTTTCCCTCAGCAGCTGTGGATTAGCTACCGGGTGACAGATTTCCAAAGATTAAACCTAAACAACTCTACTCTAATTCAGACACAATGATAATAACTGTCATCAAAATGAACTGGAATTAAACTTTCAATAACCAAACAATTGTCAAAAACTCCTCTTCGAACATGCTGGTGTGTTCTTGAGTTATTTTTGATAAATGACCACATCTCAGACATTAAAGCTGGCCATTGGAACCTCAATCTTTCGGAAGCTAAAATTAAATTATCATCTGTGCTTAAACAGGTTATTGGATCTCAGATTCAGCTTCCAAGATACCCCAGGCATCTGTAAAGCCCTGCCCAGAGTGTGGGTTAGGAGAAACGGCTTGTGGATAAACGAGCTCTTAAATAAATCCTAAAGCCTGTGGAGTGGACGATTCTCTTAGCTTTCCTCAAACCGAAAAAACCCAAGACCTAGCAATAGGAATCATTCTTCATTGGAGAGGATTTGATTAAAAGCCATGGAATTAAGTGCTTCTACCATACATGCAACTCAAGGGAGGAGCAGAAGGAGGCTAGGTGTTTATAAAAATCTGTTTTCCTTGAAGATATCAACCATCACAGCTCAGGTTTGTTTCAGTGAAATATTTAGAATTTAAGTGTTTGCTACTTGTAATTTCCAGTGTTCAATCATAATGGCAGTTTGCATGCTCTACTTGGATGGTTTGGCTTGAAAAGGAGCAGAAATAGAATTGTAGAGATTATTTTTACGATTCCATTCGCGTGTTAAGTGATTCAGATAAATCCAAAATGGAGACTGAAGCTGGAGGAGGTCTAAATGTGCAGAGGAGAAGAAGCTTGAAAAAACCACAGTCTATCAAACCATCTCCAAATATCACAGATAAAGGTAAACAGAGGACCGGACTATTGAAGTAATTAAACACTTGAATACTTGCATATTCAACTGTACAAGATTCTGCGCAAAATGTGATTTGAAAGGAAGTAAACAAACAACTTAATTTTTTTTGTTGCATTTTAGTAATTATTTACGACTTAGCCACTTGATAGGAAACTCATTCATAATTGTTGCATTTTTTGTTCAGTTACTGAGACAGTTCGCCTCCAGTTGCATTACATTTGTCAAACCTAACTGTTAAATATCAAAACTCCGAAACTTTGCTGACATGTTCTTTTCAGAGGATCAAGAGAATCAGGACATGCAAAATGAGGCATTCAACCGCCGCAAAGCATGGGAGCCCAGTGTCTACTATTCTCTTGGTAACGAGAGCTTTTCCTACACTGGTCAGGAGATCAACATCCGGGAAACCCTGGACTCGTTTGGAGCAGTCATCTGGCCGGGCGTAAGCCACATTTTCTCACACTTTCACGATCCTGACGTAAGGTAAAGCCAGGTCTTCTACAACTTGGTTGTTTGAAGGAACATTTCGTCCAGCTCAAAATGTGAATCTCACTTTGATACGAGATAGAAGTTCGTCCAAAAAAAGTTATTACTGTAAACTAGTGATTTTCCTGAATAAATATTCACCTCACACCTTACCACAAACCTTCATCTTATGATGAAAAAAAATCTTTTTAAATTAAAAGTTTAAATAAAAAGTTTCAATCTTCTAACAATAGACCGGAATCCTCACTTGATCAACATGTGTAAAGCAGACCAAATTACTAACTACACAATAAACACAATCTTAGGCAGTAAGTTCTAAGGTTTTGCAACGATAAATAATCAAAAGGATTATAATTAAAGAATAATAATAAAAAATGTTTCAAAATTATTAGTCTATGTCTACATTGCCTCACCAGAGGCAAGGCAAGGCAAGTTTATTTGTATAGCACATTTTGTACACAGGGTAATTCAAAGTGCTCTACATTGGAAATAAAGAGTAAAAAGAAAGTGCATACATTAAAATTAAGCATAAAAAAGTCATATAAATCAAACAGATTTAAAACACTGAAATTTAAAACATCTATTAAAACAAAGATTAAAATTTGAAGTACAGAGGTAAAATAGTTGTTCGGACATTGGTGCTCAGTCGACAAAAGAGTGAAATCATTTTATGCTAATATATGCATTGTATTCTAAATAATTTCTTCCCTATTTTTTTTAACAACATGCCAGCTTCTAGGGGTATTATTAGGGTGAGAATGGTTAATTTTACTTTGCTATTTAAAAAAGATAAGATGTTCAAGGCAACATTTTCTAAAAACTTTACAACTAAATTTTAATTGACTTTTACTTGAATCCTGAGCAAAAACCTATAAATAAAACTGTGTTTCAATAGGGTTAAAAGAAAAATATGCTTTATAGTCAATTGCATGCTCCACGATGAATATTCAGGAGAGTAATCTCCAGTTATACTTGAAGGAATAAAGAGGATAACATACAAAATATCAACAGCCATGTGCAAAATTTCACTACATTAATGAGAACTTTCTGTGATACACAAGTATAACAGAGTCCTTGTGTGTATGTATAAATACATGCGTATATATTATTATATATTTATTTAATGATTAAAAGTGCCTTATCTTTATCTCAATCACACATTTGCTTTACATATATGTAGTAGGAAGGCTGCTGATCTAATTTTGTAAAGGAAGTATTCTAGCCTTGAATGAAACATAGTTGACTATTATGATTTGTTTATATGAATCACTTTTTATGTTGGTTAGCAAATTAGTCTTGCACTATTTCTTGACTAAAAATAACTTTAATGAGTTTGATCACATTTATTGTTTGCTACACGTCTGTTAGGTCCATCAAACGTGCCTTTGTAATTAGAGCTAGCTTAATTGATTGAGGGAAAATCTTTTCTTAAACTTATTCTACAAAATATCTTTTCAGGTCACTATGGTAGCTGAAATAGTAAAATGTCTTAGCATAGGAGATATTGTGAGGCCTTCGAAAGTAAACATGACTAAGTACAATCACATTTAAGCAGTGTTAGGACTGACCGATTAGTTATTTAGAGAGAGAAAGGCCCTCACCTTGGCAATTACAGACTACAAATCTGTGTACGCAGGCGGTGGCTCTCTGTCAGTATCTGGAAAAGCACCAGGAACAGGTTGATCTGCTGGATAAAGCAGTGCTGGAACTTGGAGCAGGAACAGGCCTGGTGTCCATAGTTGCAAGTTTACTGGGTAAGAACAACATAGTTTATTTCAATTTGGTTAATCAGGAATGTGACATATAAATGTTGTACAACCAATTGTTATGCTGTTGTTGCTGAGTGTGTTAAAATATCAGAAAAAATTCTACTATTCATGGTCATGTATGCAATGTGTTTTTTTTTAGGGGGTTACATCAAATAGTTTTGTTCATTTTTATAAAAATGTTTATAATGTCTCTGAAAATTGTACTCTTGCATTAACAACGATCAAGGTGCCTGGGTCACAGCAACAGACCTACCAGATGTTCTGCCAAATCTGAACTTCAACCTATCGCGGAACACTCGAGGTCGCTGCAGATACACTCCTCAGGTGGCTGCACTGTCCTGGGGTCAGGAGGTGAAGAGAGACTTCCCCAGCTCCATCTACCACTACGATTATGTGCTGTGCGCAGATGTAGTGTATCACCACGACTTCCTTGAGGAGCTTCTCAATACCCTGCAGCACTTCTGCAGGCCTAAAACAACCATCCTTTGGGCAAATAAGGTCTGGCCACTTCAATTATTTTCAAATAAAAATAAGTGTACATCAAGTTCTAACAAAAGGTTGTGTTCCCCACAGGTGAGATTCCCATCAGACTTAGGTTTCATTGAAAACTTAAAAAAGATTTTTAATGTTAGTTTGGTGGAAGAGATCCCACAAGAGGAAGTAAGAATCTACCAGGGAACATTAAAGATGTGACAAGTGTACAAGGAAGTGCAACAGCGTTTTCCCATACTTAACTTTGTTTTGAGTTTTTAATAAAAGATGTCATATTATGTAAAGGTTGACTTCTCTGTCATTTCTAGCATGTTTAGTGTTGTTTCCACAACTTGTATTCCAATTTGCATGTTCGTGTAATCTTAATTTCATTTTATGGAAGCTCAAAACAGCACCACTCACTGTTATAGTGCTGACCAACTGACCAATCAGATCATTTGCATCTTACTGCAAAACAGACCGGCTGTCTGACCTAGAAATGTAAGAGTAGCAAAGAAAATATATTTGTCAAAAACAGGTAGATTTTTTGTGCCAACAACCAAAAACTTGAAAAAATTATTAAGCACTTGATTTGGACTGATTTTTAAGGGTTGCGGACTTATTACAACATTGGTTATGAAAACAGATGCTGAGGTCACAAACATTTCGAGCCATTCAAAGACATTGTTTAAGATAGAAACTGTTTTTTGAATGTTAATACTGGAGCCTGTGATACTATAGACAAGCACTTAAAAAAAAAAGTGTTCATTACATTGTTATAACTGTTTTAAACGAGACCAGAAACAACCAGGATCATAATTAAAGTCTCTGGATATTCACTTTAGGCAATCTTCTAGAAACATTTACTTCTAGAAAAACTCTTGTTTATGAGTGGTTGCCAATATGCTGCTTCAAAAAGATGCTGAATTTTTTTTGTTAGGGAAAACAATATTTTGTTGTGGTGTTTATTTCAAATTGAAATGGTAATTTTGATTATTAAAATATTATTGGAATATTGTTCTGAGGATTAAGCCTTATTGTGTTGGATGCTTTTTTAAGAGTCAATATTCATTTAAAATCTGAAATTTTTTTACTCTAGGGGGAAAAAAAGGGTCTTGATCCCTCCAGCGTATTAGTTACAAGTTTGTTTTGGATGAAGCAGTGCATTTGAAAAATCTTATACCTCACAAATTTTTTACTACTGTTCACTTCAAGTTTTGGGAAACATACATGAAAAAGCAGTTTTGCATAAATTAAAATAGGATACATAGCTAAAAAAATAATTGAAGTTTAAAACTAATTTCAATTCAAATAACTTCTTATCGTTCCACACATTGACAATAATTATTACACCGGGACTCTATAACAAAATAAATCTACTTCAATGTAATTGCTAGTTTTAGATTTTTCTTTGGGATTGATCTCTGATTTATTTCTTGATTAAATTAAATAGGAAATTGATAAAATTCACTTTTCATCACATTTCATGATGTTTCAAACTTTACTGCACCCCATGATCGGCCCAACAGCAATAAAAAAAATTCATTATTCGTGTTTTGACCATATACACTCATTACTTATTTTTATAAAATGTTCATCAATAAAGAAATTCTGAGTGTAAATCTATTCACGCTGAGAAGGTATATAAAATAAAGTTTATTGAAATTAGTAGTAATACATTAGTGTTGCAAATAAACACAATTGAGTTTGAATTCTTAAAACATTCTTTATATTTAAATTTGAAACTTATATTAGAATACAGAAAACTTACTTTGAGGAGTCAGAACAAGGGTTCATTTTTTAAAAGGAAATTTTCAAAAGGGACGTCCAGAGAGAGCTATTACCATTTTTTAATAAACAACAATGATCTTACCGATTCAGAAAGAGGACTCTAAAAACAAACCTTGATATGTGAACAAGTAACAAAGCTTTTTTTTATATTCCTATAACTGCTTTAAGATGCTTCAATGTGCTCCAATGACTCTAGAGTACGTTGGCCTATGAAGCTTTTAAAGAACAAACAGAACTAAAAACAAAAAAACAACTCACTTCCAAAAGTCCTCCAAACAAGCAGTGCCCTGCAGAATACCAACGAGCTGAACACGCAAAGGAGAAGAATCTACAAAAAGCCTGCAAGAAACCATCAGGTCAGCACATGGAAAAAAAAGTCCACACATCCAAAAACCCTGCTCTCTGTGGAGCGATGATAGCAGCTGGCTTGAACGCTTCCTTGAACTTTCAGTCTCAGAATCGGTAGAATTCAATTCAAGCCAGCTAGTCAAAAACAAAAAAAAACATCATTCTGAAAAAAAAAAAAAAAAAAAAAAAACTAATTCACACAGATCACTCAACATTATACGAGGCTGAAGTAAGAGAGGGTTTGATTGGGAGGGAACGTTTCAGGTGGGTCCTAGAGTAGAACTCATCCAAAAGGAGCGCTGGTAAAAGAAACGAAGGGGTGCCCCAACTTCAGTGAAGCCCTCTAGCTGAAAACTACAATTCCCAGCAGGCTAAGCACACAGCCTATGAAGGTGCACTTGTCCTGAGCTCAGAAAGATGTGGATGAAAATAACTCATCCCATTAAAGCCTGTATTCGTCAATGCCCTTCTCAGACAGAGAATGAAGGAAGTCATTCAGTTGCAGACGAATTAAAAAGAACAATGTGGTTAATCAATCCGCAGACATGGCAGCTGGAAGAACTTGTGCACAATGGACAGGTCGAAGGAAAGCTGGGGTTTAATCATCATCATCATTTTCATCAAACTCCTCATCATCGTCATCGTCCTCTCCCATGTAAGAGACAGGCGTCTCAACCCGTGAGCCGCTGTAGTGGGAGTCGTTAGAACTCGAAGCCATTGTGGCATCTGCTCCACCATCACTGTCAATCAAAGAGAGAAAAGAAACAATGGAAGAAATAATTAATTGAGGAGCTTTTAACCCAAAACAAAGCCACAATAGGTTTCAAACCAAAATTCAGAGACACACCAAATTGGCTCATTTATACCCGATACGATCTGCTCAGGTTTTGGTTTGTTTTACACCTCATTATCTTATGCCCTTTACATCTTGCTGCAACGCATTTCCTGCACTGCACATTTTTTTTATTTTAGGGAGCAGTGAAGAGAGTTCTTCCCAGATGGTGAATGATTGGACAGATAAATTAATGGAAATATTAGCGCAATTCTTGTTTTTTTAAATTTTTTGTATTATTCATTCCTAAATGTAGCAAAAACAATTTCTTTCAGTTCTATAGAAAAAAAATATCTCCGGTTGCTGTGAAAACAATTTCAGTGTTCCTCTAAGGCACATGAAGCTTTTTTCCTCTTAGGGACCAGAAAAGAACACATCTGCGTTTTGTACAAACATTTGTCTGAACACTAGATTCTGATTGACTGTCACGTTATTCCATATGGCGCATACAAAGCGTAAATGGAACAAAAGCTACATTAAAGTGTTATGAAACTGTTAAGAAACGAAAGTTAAAGGTAAAGACACCGTTGTTTCAAATAGGGTTTCACCTCTAACTTGCGTTCCAGAACAGCACATTCCACTTTATAAACTTATTTTTTAGGGGAGCTTGACTCTAATCTTTATTATGGCACATTACTCGTAATCTACACAATGTTTCACTTGTTTTTAAATGGATTTAAAGTGTTTTTGATGTAATAATATTGATCAAAGTTTCAGTGCATTCTACTATTGAATGTCTGAGGGAGAGTGGAGCGGCAAGCACCGGAAGTGGCACATGATGTCCCAGATGTTTTACTCTGAGTACTCTGTTAACCGATTAACTTTTCAATAGAATATCCAATCACTAAAATATTTGATAGCTACAGCCCTATAAAACAGTTCTAATACTACAAAATTATGTAAAAAAAATTATTATTCTAATCGAATTATTGTTTCTAGAGAGAAAAACCTGATTCTCTGTATAAGATTTCTCTGAAATTAATTTATTTTTGATAAACCATTCACATATCACATACATAAATTATAGTACTTATTCTTGTTGTGCATAAATTACTTACCAGTACTTGGACAACAAAAGCTCACCTGCCAACATGATAGTGACCCCCATTAGCAGACGAAGCCCCGGTCATGTACACATTACTGATGGGTCCCTGTGCCATCTCTGATTTAAAAAGAAAAGAAAAGTTAAACAATCACCTCTACAGTAAACCAAACACATTTGCATCAGAGAGGACACTCTGAAAGCCAGTGGAACTCACCCGTAACATAAGGTTCCAGCACTTTAGGCACCAGGCTCCTGGCCATCTTCAGGTCTTCAGCAGAGCATTTACCCACCTCTAGACCACAAGCCATGCCCATACGCTTCAGTACCTCAATGTCATCATGAATCTCAAACATGCTGTCAAAGTTGAAGAGGTACTCAAACCTATCCAAATAGAGGGTAACACATTTAGATTTAGGACAGAGTATATACAGAGCCTAACATAGACGTAATGTACATGACATCACCCATAGATTTTAGCAGAAGGCAAATGAGGTTCAGAGTTTTGGTAAATCGCCACCTCCTCCTTGACAAAGAATTACTACACATATGTATCAGATTCATAACCATATGAAAACAACCTTTTACTCAGAGTGAATAAAAATTAAACATATCCGAGTCATATGGACAAAAAAATGGAACTGGGACACTTTGGGCAGTAGTCTGAACATGGCCATAGTGACCCCAAACATCTTATTTGAGCCAAACCTGGCAAAAGATAAATTAAGCAAATTCTATTTTCCAAAGAAATATTGAATTATTTAGGTTAACTTTATAGTTATTTTGCCATGACCAATGGGTAATGCAAGAGTTCATGTTGTGTTATTAAATAAAAATAAATAGGTCTAAAATGTCCCTCCACTTTTAAACTGGCATAGTAAAATTACAAAGTAATGCTTGGAATTACTTCCAAATGCATTGGATTGTGTGATTAAGAGTTGAAATAGTAAAAATTAAGCCAGCAAATCCAATGTTTTGTTTGAAGGTTGACTAAGAAATATTATTTTAATGCAATAGATTAAGGGCGTTCAAAAAGTAATCATTCTGTATTTATACTTGTCATTGGAGATGCTGCAATCAATGACTGTCTTCTTGCTGGTGTTGACGATGATAAATGGCAGGTGGATGACAGAATTAGCAGGTGGGGGTCTTTTCGTCTGCTGCTCTTTTTGTCTGTTCCGTTGTACTAGATTCTTGAAGGCAATTTGCTGCAAAAAAAAAAAACAAACAAAAAAAAACAAAAAACAATTAAGACTTTTTTCAACAATATGAATGACTTTCCAAAAACAAAAGAATAGCTGCCAACCTGTAAAATAAGTTCTTGAAGTTGTGACTGTTTCTGTTTTATTCTTTCCAAGCGCCTCTGCCTCTCCACCTTCAAATAGAATTACTTAGTTAAAATCTTGCACCAGTTTTCACAAAGCAAAAAATAAAATGAGTAAATCTCCATAAATAAAAAAAAAAAAAAACCCAATAAACTTACTTCCAGATTTTGGCACTCCTGAGCTGAATTTGTGGGGAGACCAATCCACTTGATCTCTTTTTTCTCTTTGGAGATGATGTTCATGGCCATTAGCACATTCAACGCATCATATACCCGCCGTCGAATGTTCTTCTGGTCGTACACATGCTGAAATCAGACAAACCAGTAAATGAACCACTGCTCATTATCTAAAATACGCAAACAAAAAAACATTTAATAAGTTATAAAAGTACTTGCTATACTTACTGCATCATTAGGCGAGATGTGGTTATCCCCAGAGCTGAACTCAGCCACTAGCTCATCTGCAACCTCGTTGTATGTTGTGACACCTTTCTTCTGGACCTTCTCACAAACCTTCATGGAAAAATGTCTGAGGCCTTTTCCATTCTTCTCTCCCTTCTTACCCCTCTTTCTGTTCAGAAATACAAAAAAAATTACCACATGATATAGCCTGCATAAACATGCATATGTTCATCTAATTTTTACTTCAAAAGGAAAGCCTGGGCCCACAGATGTGTAATAAAAGAATCATCCTTACCCTGAGGACCACGGAGAGGGTTCTGATGGTTGACTCTGAGTGATGAACTGAGAACTTGGGGTGTGAGGACTGTTCATTAAAATCACATTGGAGCCGCTGGGTCTCTGAGGTGTACTAATGACCTGTAATTAAAGGTGGAAAAGCAGAGAATTGCATCTATTCACTCGACTGTAACAGTAACTGTTTTGTTTAGTACTCGTTGGAGCAGTTTTTAAAAAGATGAACATTTTTCCTGAGCAGGTTTTATTTGAAGTAAAGTACTTTGCTACATTTTAAATTGGATTCTTTACTGTGGACCGATTTCACCTTTCGAGTTTAAAAGGCAAGTTTAATGTCAAAAACAAGAAATGCATCAGCTATATTTAGCAGCCAAAGATTGCTTTATAAGAACTGGTGTATCTCCCTCCACCTATCTACTCTTAGACTGGTTGTGGCTGACTTTATTAAAAACAGGTTTAATATTTTAAATTAGAAAGAAAAAACATGTGTGATGTTAGTCTGGACATGAAAATAGAAAATCAATACTTTCTTTTCTTTGTATTAATAAATAATTTATAGAAATACATGTATTTTCACAGCAAAATGAGCAAAAATCTCATTGTCACTTGAAAAATCTATCTACCGTTTTTTTTACACAACCATGTCACATAAACGCAGTAAGATTGTTGTGGAATTTTCATCTTTAAGCACCATTAATTTGCATTTCTTCTGATGTGACAAGGCATTTACACATTAGCCAGTAAGAATATGATATCTATGTATTAATTAACGATGACAATCTTATTTACTACATTTAACATTTACATCACCGAAACAGCAGAGAAAACTCAAAGCTGCTTGACAAGAATTTTTTTTATAAAACACTACTGCTGTAAAATCAGCATTCTGGTACTCAGAGTAAATTTTACAAGAACTACAATCTCGAATGGATTTTGAGACGCATCACTGAAGCAGTGCTACTTTTATTTGAGTACAACATTTTTTGTACTCTCTCAACCCCTTCAAGTAATAGAAAAAATATATTTAGACAGTCCACTGAATTTTTTTTAATATAGTATAGTTAGGAAAAACACAAATTATTTTTGTTTCCTGCACTGCAAACAACTTGAATAATGCTAGCCTATAATGCTTGAACGCATTTTCCATTAAACAATATCTGCTTTGAGCTGATACCCTCACACGTTGTTTTTGTACCTGAGGCCTAACAGACTTTGTGTTGCTGACACATTGGCAATGCTGATTTGACTGTTTTGAAAGACACAGACTTAGAGAATTGATGCTGCAATCACATGGGAAAATTAGGTCATTTATAAAACATTTTACAACAATACAAAAATCTAAAAACGTAGCAGAAATTAATCTGTATGTGGCTTAGATTCACATCATGCAAACTGGAACATAAGAACATAAAACTTTTGTGTACATATCTGTTGTGTTTTAAATAATTGTTCAGCCACTTACGGGATTTAGTGCACTGCTTTGTTAAAACATGAGGGGCAAATGAAAGCTTTAAAAGAACTACTGTTTAAATGAATGAAAATAAGACAAATTTTGGATTCTGTATAATTTTGAAAACTGTACAGTTCCACTTCAACAGAATCTATTTAAACCTGACATTTGTCAAACAGTAAATAAGATCATGTGGAATAACATAATATTTTAACTTAAAATATTTTGTGTTTCTGTTGATGGAATTGCTTAAAATACTACAGCTACTTTGTCTGCCTGCAATTCCAGAAATATTAGGTAATCTAATGCAAAAACTCCCAATTTACATACTTCTAAGTTCTACATAAAATGCTTTACCATCTGTTAATAAACGAGTAATTATGAACGTGTTTCAAAGAACTCGACCCAAGCCTCTTGTTAGATAATGTAATCCATATTTGCTTTTCACAATGTAATACAAACAGCTTTTTGTGATCTATAACATTTCCAATGCTTGTCAAAACTAAACTAACCACATGTGGTGTGATGTTCACGTTGGAAGGACCCAGAGTTTTTGGCAACAGCTGCTTTCCAACAGCTACAGTTGGATGCTGTGGATGCACTGTTACTAAAGACAGCACACCTAAACAGTCAGAAAACAAGTATTAGATTTAAGAAAACAAGTGTTCCAATAGATGTTTGAGCAGTCATCATTGAATCTTCAGTTCAGAAGGTCCAATGCCCCCCTTACCTTTGCCTGGGCTCAGGTTCTGATCAATGAAAACCTTCAGCTCCCCATTGGCCTCAATCAGACCAGCCTGCAGCAACAGAGACAATTATCGAACTATTCAGTCAGTAATAGATTAAAAAACAGCTAACAAAAACTCACATCTTTGGCCATGATCCCTGGGGATGAGGAATAGATGCGTGGTCTAGCTGAAAAACCTGAGCCAAGTTTCCACAACAAACTGTCGCTGCAAAAAAAACAAAGATAGTTACTTTGGAATTAATATAAGGACCAGTGAAGAGAGCAGCTAAAGTTATTGTAAAATTGTTTCCCATCATTCTTGTAGGGAAAATGACTAGTAATGAGATTGCTGACACCTGACTTCAGTTAAATGTGGTCATGATAGGTTCTACTTCCACCCAAATTGGAAACCAAAGTGTGTTTAACTGTATTCAGAACACAAAATGGGGCAAAACATACGTAACCTGTCCAAAACACCATGTTTCTTCACATTGTGTGAACGCCGTGGTGCAACAAATCACATAGTTGAAAGTGGTGTGTGTAGAAAAAGGAAGACATTTGACCATCATGAATTAAATCTTAAAAACTTTTTTTAAATGGTGAATTACCTTGCCAAGACCAACATCAACAAGACCAAACAGCTAGCCTGTGACTGCATTATAATGCCTTTAGGTTTCTATTTTTTGGTTCATGTCAAAAATACAAGCGTAAAAGCTAAATGGATGAGGCTCTTATGCAAGTTTTACTAAGGAGGACTTTCGTATTGTGTTGATCCAGAAGTGTCACAGGCCATCCATGTCATTCATTAGTCAGATATTAAACAACTCAACATATTTTCAAAACAGGTTTTCAATTGGTAAGGTTTAGCACAAATGGAAAAAAAAGAAGTAAAACACCCAGAAGTAAACAACAGTAGAACAAAAAGCAGCATTTGATTTGTTGCAAGTTAAAACTAATTAAAACATTTCTTAGATATACTTAAATTAAACAATATATTTCCAGAATGAAGATTCATTTGCATTGCAAGAAGCATTGGATTAATCAAAAATGCTTCATCGCCATAAAAAAAAGAAGTTGTTAATGCTTTTATTGAGAACATTTGTAAATGCTAACTATACACTTTGAAGAAATCCCTCTGAAAAAAACCCAACCCAATTTACAGTGAAGCACAGACTTCTTTATTTGTAACGTTTACATTTATGAGTCCAAAAATAACACACAACAAAAAAAAACATATTCAGTTTCCTCATAGGGCGCAAACAGATTGCACCATTCCCCTTGGCTTTTCCTACTTTGCGTTGACTTAGCGTGACATCTTGTTGAAAATTGTTTCAATTGTAACCTTGTGAAATATGTCAATTTTATACGCCAGAAATGCCACCTCCCCAGAGTGCAAAATCTTCTAAAACAAGTTGTGTTATTTATGTTATAATTTGTAGTGGTTTAATTTAGAGGATAGAGCTGTACTTTCCCTCAAGATAAGGATACAAGTATAAAAATACTTTGTAATTCCATCGACTTCCAGCGTTGAACTGGTAGTTGACAACCAACTGACATTTTGAATAACTCCTGTTGATTGGCTAAAAGTTTGACAGACACCTTTTTTTTTTAAATTGCACCCAGCACCTCCAGTAAGCAAAGTGCCAGTCACAACCAAATGACATTTTTGAGTAGGATTGAATATTCCCTCTTCTAGAAAAATGTGTTTATACATCACAAAATTGTCAAACAACAAATGTGCAAAGACTAAGTAAATGCTCTGCACCTTACAAGCGACGCAATTCAAAAAGATTCACCAGAGGGAACTGGGATAGCATATTTCACTATGTAGTCTAGGTAGAACCCTCAACTGTGTTTTGAAACACTGTCACGGTTAATGAAAACGAGGCCCGCCGATTTGCTCTTAGCTCTCGTGCAGATTAAATAGGAGACAAAGACCTCGACGAATATTTTCATTTCTAGAACATCACATTTTCAACTTGTGCTCTCAAAACCACATGTGATATCCAGAGAACCCCTACATGCAACAGTTCCAGGGCATTTCAACAACTTTTTGAAAATAGATTTGGCCCAGTGTTTCTGGAAATATAAACGGTTCAGAATTTGAGTAATAATACGCACATAAACATCTCAAACGGAACGACTGCTTGTGTCATATGTTCGGCTCTAAACACAATGCACAACTAGACCAGTGTGCAGTAAAATAAAGCGTGTTAGCCTAGTTAGCTAGCTGCCTTTCAAACACGTTTTGCAGCGAAACCCTGCTCTTAATGTGATCCAAGCGTGCCCCCTTCCTTCGTTGTGAGCAGACAACCATGCACGCGCTCGTAACGTTAAACGAGTTGATTGTGCTTAATATGCTTTCTGGAAAAGAAGTGATAACTTTCCACTGAACTTACAGTCCTGAAGCCCTTTGCCTTCTTAGGTGCTGTTTTTGTTGGCATAGCCTGTTAGCAAGAGGACAGAGGAAGAGGAGGTCTGAAGCCCATCTCTTGAACAGGAAACAATATTAATTCAAATCAAATAATATGAAAAATAAAACCCGGCTTATGGAAGACAATATCGCTGAACCTAGAGCATGCACTTATGAGATGCAAGATTGTAAGATAATGGTACATTCATTACCTCAAAATGGATGCGGATGCTAAAGAGCACGCATCGAAGACGCATGGAAACTCTTGATCTGCCTTATGGTAATTTCAAACGAGAATATAAATATCCGATGTGTTGTATGATAAGTACGTAAACGTGTAGTTGATATAAAAGGCACACGATATCGAAAGAATCCCATTATGATGCACTCCAGTGACAGTCTCAACACTTTACTGATGGAGGTAACAGGGATGTATTCGCTTCACGTTGTAACATTATAATCCTTCATGAATGGACAACCACCAACTCATTATGTATTTCGAAACTCGTCTCAATCGCGAAATCTATTTTGTCAAGCAGGGTGGTTATGTTTTAATGCCTGGCAGCCATTTTACATGGATGCTAAAGAAAAGCCAACATGAAGCTGATGCTAACGTTAGTTGATGTGACAGGTCTATCTGTCGACACAAACTAGAAACCAAACGGATTTCAAAACAATTTAATTTCATAGAGTAATCGACAACATTAATATTATTTGCAAGAGGACATTAAAAATTAGCTTAATGTCGAATAAATAGTTGAACTGTTAGCTTGCGACCAGGCGAGCTAGGAAGCTAAGTTAACTTCCACTGAAATCGAGGTCATGTCAACAGTTTGGACCAAATGAACATAAGGTAAACAAACTATTGTGTACAACAAGTCATGGTAGATAACTACACGTCTAGTGCGTGTTTGAAGGGATCTGCATATGTGCCAGTTCTCATTGCATTTCAATGACAGAAGCAGTTGACATGGCTTAACATGTTAGCTAGCTGGCTAACATAAGCTATCATAGACTGGCATATTCTCTAACGCCTGCGAAAATTAACTGTAATGAAGGGTATGTTTACAGAAACAAAAAATCAACAATGGTTTAAAAAGTAATTTAATATCTACACACAGACCAATGCTGCACATACGAGCAAGTAATGCTGTCACACTAACTTTTTTCCGTATTGTAACAATTTAAGTCAGAATTATGGTTGACACGTTTAAAATACTGATAAAACACAAATATGTTGTACAAAACCGTCTGCTTGGATTAGCAACCCCCCGTGGTCTTACTTACGGTCGGTTGCATCCGCTTTCAACTGTCTATCGCTGAATGAGGCGAACGCACTCGACAGAAACTGCTCCCTCTCTGGGTCTGGAAAACTGAGCTTGGCGGTGTCTAAGCCATGAGAAATCCGATTGGACAGGAGTGTAAGGGACGTCAAAAGAGCGTGGTGCGGAAAACGCGCCCATACTGAAATCTGATAGGTCACAAGTCCAGATAGCCCGTAAGGGTAATTTTCTTATTGGTTAATTTCCATGGATCCCACCCAATACGTATGGGGCGGTGCGTGCGTGAGTATATGATAAATTATCAAGCGGGCAAATTATATAAAATGGGGCAAACTGGTGAAGTTTTGAGCGTCAAATGCGATTACATTTGCTGCTGTCTCTGTTAATGAAATGAAAATTTTCATCGGGTAACTTTAATTTGTTAATTTACATTTCCAAATAAACTATTGGCCATTTTCTCTACATTACTAGAACATCAAGTTTTCCTTTTTTGAGGCTATAATTACTTTTTATGTATTTTATTGGAAATTCTAAAATGTGGAACTGTATAACACTATTTTTTTTACTCCAGGCTGCAGTGTCCTCTTTATCTGGGAAAAAAACAGCCCAAACAAGACTGTACACTGTATGTTCAATACTGATAACTCAATGGAGATACACTAAAACTGGGTGTCAACATATATTGAAGGAAAAATAGTAATTCACAGTAATAAGTCTCATAAAGTGAACTTCATTCTCATACAATAAAAATAACACACACACACACGCAATTAAAATATAAAAAATAAGGTAGAATTTGTGTTCCAAAACAATTACTAAACATAAATCAACAAAGCAAACTAAATAAAAGAAAAGTATAAAAAAACTGGATGATTGCTGCAAACTCTTGTCAACTTGTTTTACGCATAACTTTACTTGGCAAAAATGTGTTGTTTTACAGTCTTGTATAATTATATAAATATAAAAATAAAACAGGTCAGTTGAATATGTCTTCATCAGATAATTTTGCTTAGTTCCACTAAACTTACAAGCGGTATCCTCCACTTAGAAGTTTAGACATACTGCACTCTCAGCTGAATGTGACAAAAGTAGGTCATCATAACCAGTGTTATATCATTCTATCAGGGTCTACTTTACACCAGAAGTGCACTGTATCGTTTTATACTAATAATAATGATAATAGTAATAGTTATCATCATCATCATCATCATCATCATCATCATCATCATCATCATCATCATCATCATCATCATCATCATCATCATCATCATCATCATCATCATCATCATCATCATCATCATCATCATCATCATCATCATCACTGTTGCTGTTGTGTTTAATATTACTCAGATTGTGGATTGTGGTAAATAAATAACAGTAAACAAACAAACATAAATAAAGATGTGTTGTTTTCTATTTTTTAACCAATTAACTTTAAATCAATTAAATATAAATATGAGTAGTTTTAAAACAGACATGGCTCTTATGACAATTTAAAAGCTAAATTACTATTAAAATAATGTAAACCATTACGTGATTAATGAAAGATGGTGCCTAAAATTAGTCAATGCATAATTTCCCTGAAACAATCCTTTGTCTCCGACAAAATGACAGATATAATATTTACTAAAGTTGTTTACAAGTGGAAAAAACAAACCACGTTTGTTGTATTGGACGAGTTGTAATCAGCATCGAAAAAGACAACAAAAAGAAAATTCATCAAACTACATCTCCCAACCCCAATCTGTTTCACCGCGCAGACTCGTTGGCGTTCTAGCGCATTCCCTTGATGCTTCAACGCATGCGCAGTCGTTCATGGAAGCATTGGGTATCAATTTGGTCAAACAGCGGATGATAAAATGGTAGGTGACATATAAAATAAAAATCTTGCTGTCGTTTTCTGCTTCTGTGTTCGACGGACAATGTCAGGCAAACGTAAACTACCTGCTAATTGTACGAATTGTCTTTGCGTGTCGCACCGAAAGGTTCATCTGTGTTTGTGTTTGTTTAGTATGGGCAGGAAGGTCAGTTGTTGATATTTGGGGAATTTAGCTTGTACATCTCATATAATCCGCCTTTAAACCACACCAAATATTACATATAATTGGTCTGGAACTTAAAAATACTATATACTGTAGCCAAGGGTCAACACAGTGTGTTGTTTTGGGTTGTAAGCGACCTCTTCAACCTATTTTTTCAGCCGATTTGATAATCGCAGCTAGCAATGTGCCAAGTTCAACGCAAAAAATTAAATTAAAGTTCAGTTAATTAGCAAACCCTATAGTGGATATTTCAAACTGATTATGGTCTTATGGGTTATAAGGCAAAATATACACATTTATTTTACAATAAACATGGTTTAGCAATATTATAAGTTTCAAATATTGATTTAAGGGAAAGCTGTTTAACTCAAAACAGATGGAGGGGTCTGAGAGACCCCAAACAAGCTGGCAATGTCAGCAGAATTGGAGTGTTAGGGGACATAAAAACCCAGTCTATGAAATGTCAAACGTCAGTCTTTTAGCCCTGCCCTTATAACCCACCGTGCTTGTTTTCCAGAGTGTAATGCCCTCTAAAAAAAGCCTTTAAGTAGTGGGCCATGTAACTTTTGATTTCATGTACTTCCATGTCATGCGTTAACTTCGCTAAACTTGAGTGTGTTAGAAGATTCAGAATTAACTGTGAACCAATGGACATGACTGTAGGATGGTTAACCTAGTTGTTTTGCACTGGCCTCCCTGAGCTTGCCAGCTCAAATTACATGCCAAGCGCAAGTGGCCTGTCACAGCTTCTCACATGCTTTGTTGTCTCAGTCAAACTTGCTGTAACCGGTAGAATGTCCTTTCAAATTGACACACTAGTGTGGACGCTCTGTTGACGGTTGTCAGCTAGTCTTGTGCCTGAATGTGTGCACTTTTCTCTCTGTGTATGTTCGTTTGTGTCTCTTTCTGTTTGTACACAGTGCTGAGTTTATTCCTGCGCCTGTCTGAGTTCATGTCTGAGGGCATATCTTTTGTGTCCACACAGCATAAACTAAAATCCTCCCAAAAGGACAAGGTACGGCAGTTCATGTCCTTCACTCAAGCCGGAGAGAAGACCGCCGTTTATTGCCTGACTCAAAATGATTGGAAACTAGAGGTGGCCACCGACAACTACTTTCAGAATCCTGATCTGTACCACAAGGAATCCATGAAAAGTTCAGTGGACCGAAAGAAGCTGGAGCAGCTTTACAACCGATATAAAGGTCAGCTTTTCTAAATTTGATCAAGTTCTGTGACAGAGTATAATAATTTTTTTTTTAAATTTTATTCATACTTGATGACAATTTCCTTGTAACTTTTAAGCAAACCAAACGTGAAATCTCTGCTACTTTCAACAGTGTGACATGCTATCATCTGGGTTGCCTTATTGAGTTCAGTGACCAGCTGTCTTATGCTGTCTCTCTGAGTTACTAATAATAAAAATGGCACGTTTACTTTATGTAGTCCTTGCCTGGGGCTCTTTATGTAGTCCTTGCCTAGGACTTGGAGGTGGAAAAGGGAGGATTGGTTTGGTTTATACTCTTACAAGTGTATATAAGATGACAAATATTCAAATTTCTTTTTGTAAAATGTATGTTTGTGGCGCAAAACAAACTACATAAGAACTTTTTAAAAACTAGTTCAGGATTTGAGTGTTATTGATTTAGATCAGATTCATTGATTTAAATCAGAAACCACTCATAGATCAAAAAAAAAATCCTTATTCAAGTATTTAAAGTAAATAAAATCACTTTCCTTTTAGAACCATTCCACACAAGTTCTCAGTATGGGACACTGAACCCTGTCATGTCACTTGCTTGTTACAAAGTTGGAAACATTTTAAAGTTTGATTTATAGCAAAAGTATAAAGATGTAATGCCTGTTAAAATCCTATACACCTTCTCAAAAGTCAAATTTTAATTATTTATTTATTCTAAAGGGCAAACATTTTTGGAAAATTATAAGATGTTGTAATGATCTTCTGGCTCTCCTAAACATGCCAGCATTTTAATAAAAAAAAACAAATGAGTTATATTTATAAGTTAAAAGCTCCCAATTTAGGAGCATCAATGGTTCATGCTATTTTAGTACACTGAAAAATAATATGCTAGATTTATTCAAAAACATTGTGTATCATTTTTTACATACCTATTTTTAAGCAATTTTCACATTTAATTTAAGGCAATGTCACATTAAATTCTTTAGTTGGTGAGGCTTAAATGTTTGAATATTTCATCAAAAAGTTTTGCTCAAATTTATTGGTTGTGTACACAACATTTACTTAAAATATAAATATTGCATCATATTTGCATGGCATAATCAAGCAATATGTATATTAAGATTTAAGCAGATTATTCTTAAATTCTTATTTGAACTTTATAACAGACGCAGGTGTGGTGTATAACTTCTATTTCTGAACTTTACATCCACTGTTTTATACACGGTGCATCATTTGTATTGAATGCAGGCCACTTTAATGTAAGGGGGCTTGCAGATTTATGAATGTCTAGAATGTTCCATTACCGACAATTTTCGCTCCTCCTCCTCAATCCCCCACAGTTTTATGTACATAAGCAATTTTTACGATTAGTTTCGACAATGTTTAGGTACATACGTTACCAGAAACACATAGCGTGGGCAGTGGAAGAAGAAAAGGCAAAAGCTCTTGCATCATCAGTCTGAGACTGCTCACCAAAATAAACAATTGTCTGTACATAATAATGTAGGTTACCTCAGAGTTTTTGTGCGTCCTGTCGAGCTGAGAGACTGGATGGTCTCGTCTTCCCAAATTTCGATCAACATTGGATTTCCTCCCTCCTACACAAACATCCTTTTCCAGCCATGTTGATCTGTGTATGAAAAGCGAATGAGTCGAGGAATTTTTACGTCACGTTGAATGTAGATAACTTTCTCTTTTGATCCACATGTCCCGCCCATATCACCGCTAGATGCTTTGTGGTTACAGAATAGTTTAACTTGTAAACCACACCTTTAATGACCTGCAACACAATAACGGTGACTGAAAATAGAGTTCTACCTAAATCACCTAATAAACACATTTTCTTGTCCAGGAAGAAATTTAACACAATAAACCACACTTAACAACACAATTATTCATTCATCTTCATGTCGGCTTTATTCCCTTTCGGGGTCGCCACAGCGGAATGAACCGCCAACTCTCTGGCATATGTTTTACGCGGCGGATGCCTTTCCAGCCACAACCCATTGCTGGGAAACATTCACACACACATTCACTCTTTATCACTATGGGCAATTGTTCTTACTCAATTCACTTATACCACATGTCTTTGGACTTGTGGGGAAACCGGAGCACCCGGAGAAAACCCACGCGATCACGGGGAGAACATGCAAACTCCACACAGAAATGCCAACCGACCCAGCCGAGCCTAGAACCAGCAACCTTCTTGCTTTGAGATGACCATGCTACCCACTGCGCCACCGTGACTCTCAACACAATTATAACACTCTAAATGGAGATATAACTGTGATAACCAAAGAAATGCAATACTCCGACAATGCACCGCACCTAACCAGAGCTCGCATTGGCCAGGTTGCAACAGTGTACTTGGATAAAGGTTAGATAATCCTTCTGTAAACTCATACTCCACACATTCTTAAGTAAATGATAAGTAAGTTACCGAATTAAAGACCCGAAAGCAACATGTTGTTTTGGTATGATTACGTACTAGTACTGGGGTTCAGTACCCAACTCTTACAGGAACATGCATATTTAGAATACACAAAAAAAATTACTAATCAGAAATGGCTGGCACAAATTCGCGCATTCCGTCCTATCCGATGACACTGCTTTCACGCAGTAGTCATGTGGTACATTTACATTTATGCATTTGGCAGACGCTTTTGTCCAAAGCAACTTACATTAGGGGAGAGACAATATGCTATTTGTTACACGTCAAAGTCTATCTCAGCTTCTCATAATAGAATTTTATCAACTGATCAATAAACCTAAGCAGTGAGGAAGTAGAGGAAGAAAATAAAGACAGAGGAGGGAAAAAAGTAGTAGTTTTTTTTTTTTTTTATATTAGGTGTTCTCTGAAGAGAAGAGTTTTCAGTTGCTTTTTGAAAGCTGTTAGTGTTGTTGCTTTCCTGACTGGATCAAGGAGTTTGTTCCACCATCCAGGGACAGTGAAAGAGAAGGTTCTGCTGAGAGATCTTCTGCCCTTGTGGGATGGAACCACAAGTCGCTGTTCCTTCTCTGAGCGCAGGCTTCTGGAAGGCATGTAGGAGTGTATGAGCTCATGGAGGTAGACAGGGGCTGATCTGGAGATAGTTTTGTATGCCAGCGTTAGCGATTTGAATTTAACCCGAGCTGCAATGGGGAGCCAATGAAGGTAATCTGATGGATGCAAAAATGTTGTTATGTTTACTAAACCTCAAGTTACTGCTAACTTTACAAAAAACTGCTTGTTGTGTTTCTTTATTAATTTAAGTAAACATTAAAATAAAAGTGAAAATTATTTTAATTAGCCATATTTGCTATGGCCAGACATCTTTTTTGTTTTTTACAGTGTAGTGTGTTGCTGAATATGTAAATTCATGGTGATGTCACGTATCCTGCCGCCTGCACTGTCTGTGATATAATGAGAAATAGCGAGGAGTCGAAATATGAGCGAGAGGAGCAGCAACGTAATTAAACCATACTTGTAGAACCTCTGTTGCTCATCTGTGGGTAGATGATTGTGTTGAGATGTACATCCTGAAAATAGAGCAGAGGTGTTTGTTCTTTGGGATCATTTCCTCCATTTCTCCTTCGACTTACGCGGCAGATAAAGGCAGATACTGACGAATTGTAAGCTAATGTGCAACTGTCAATCATTAATGATAATGTGATCAGTTGAAAACATCTTTTTTTTGCAACCCATTTAGCTTTTTACAAGTTTTGCAGAAAAGTCAATTAAACCAGTCATAGTTTTGTATATGGCATTAGTAAACACATTTATGTTTAAACACCTTCCAAAAGTCGTGTTTACAAATATTGTATCTTAAAAAGACAATAAAGTACCCTCCATGCATCCATACATTCATATAATATTACACACACACAATTTGGCTATGCGTTATGGGAATGCATTAAGATTTGTTTTTTTAAATGTAGTGTCTGTCAATTATAATATCAGTTATCAATATATGTAACTGTTTACCCAAGCTGTAAGTTGCTGTAAACACTTGAAAATGGACTTTGAAGGTGCCCGAAAAAATCAATTAGTTCTTTTAGTATTTTAGGAGAACATTTTGACCACCACAAAAAAAGCAATAGTTTTTTTTTTTTTATTTAGTTTTTATGACATATCTGTCAAGGGTTTATCTATAACACTACCAATTATTCAAAGATGTGTCTAAAATGTTTAATAATATTAAGCTGGAGGAATATTGGAAAAAAGAAATACAATTATTTGTTCTACGTGGTTTCCTGTTGTTCAATTAATGCAGCGTACATGCAAATATCAAGCTACGCCCAAAGTTTTTTTTTAACAGGGGTGGTAAATATTAAAGTAGATTAGCATGATATTAATTTGGAGTTTATAAAATAAATATGTGAAAGGGTAAATTTCTTTAAAGTAGTTAACAACACTGCATTTTTAGTTTCACTGTGTCAGTGACTCTGTCTGCTCTGAATATAGTTATACATCACACTCTTTTACATTGTAACCCTTTATAGGTCATCAGTGAAAAAAAACTTTTTCTGTTTTGTTGTTTAAACTCTTCTCTTCAAGGAACACTTACAATTTAAAAAAAAATCATTCCCTTTTCTTTCATCTGTTTTATTTTCCTCTTTCTATGGTTGGTTAATCAGCTGATACAACTTCTGTTGTAGGCTTCCTGAGTTAGACCTCCGGTTTGTAACAAATTTGAACAATAATGCCACATGTGTTAATATATTTGTTACAGTATCCTATTTTAAAGGCTATTTTAGTGAAATTACCATAATTGGATACTTACTCCAACAGAGGGTTAAACTTGATACATTACTCAGAATTTGTAATGCTTCCTGAGACATCAGCTATAGAGTAAAAGTGTGCTGCTTCTCTTTTCAGATCCCCAAGATGAGAATAAGATCGGGATCGATGGAATTCAGCAGTTTTGTGATGATCTCAATCTGGATCCCGCCAGCATCAGTGTTCTGGTCGTGGCATGGAAATTTCGTGCAGCAACACAGTGTGAATTTAGCAAGAAAGAGTTTGTTGATGGCATGACCGAGCTGGGGTAAGATATGACCCATTACTTCTTAGAGCTCAAATTTATATTATTTCTATTAATCTCTTCATAGCTTTATTATTAAAATCACACATAGTTATCCAGGTTTTGGAAGATTTTCATCAAGGATATGCCCTCTGAACCAGCGAATGTGCTGTTATCAGTATCTGTATGCAGAATGCAGCAAATAAGATGAGCTGAGCTTTGAAAACATCGTGCGAGAAGGAATAATCCATGGTGACAATCAGAAATTTTGATACGATCAATATAACATGGACAACCAATAAAAAAAGATCAGAAACCAAATGATGCACAGAGTTTGAGTAATGAGCCATTTCCTTCTTGGCTCTAACTGGATGGTAAAAAATGTGCAAGAATGTGTGATTTAAGGGATCTTAAATGACTAGAATGAAACTTTGAGAGTGGAGTATCACCTCCCTTAATTATGCAAAAGTTTAAATCTTGAAAAAAGTAAAAAAATTCTCCTCTTGAATTTGTCATGAAGGTAAGTTCAAGCATTATGCACTGAGAAACCTAATAGACCCTGGGATGTAAGCATGTTTTTTTTTTTTTTTATCTGAAATATTGGGCATTTTTAACATTACTGTCAATAGGGACCTGCTCCCTTGGAGTCAGCCTCAAGTGTTCGGAAGTTCACTCTTGCGTATAGAAGGAGATAGTTCTCTTTTGATCTAAATGTGATGCTACTCTGATTCATACTGCACTACAGGGACTTTTCTAGTGTTCCTAGAGTATGTTTTTGATGAAAAAGTAGAAAAAAAACATGGATTGAGTTTTAAACTCCATTAGGCATAATGAGCTGTGTGTAGTGTATTAGTGTACCTCTCGAATCAAGAGTCAAGAACATGAGTTCCTCATCAAGAAAAACAGACGACATAACAGGATGGCGTTCTTTGCTTAGTTATGTTATCTTTTATTTAAGCTAATTTATCAAAATCTTATATATCTAACCAACATGTTAGCACTTTGTCTATATATATATATATATATATATATATATATATATATATATATATATATATATATATATATATATATATATATATGTGTGTGTGTATATTAGTGCTGTCAATATAACACGTTAACGCATGTAAATATTTTGACATTTATAACTATATAATTTTGTACGCAATTAACGAGGTTGTAGTTTTTTCTGTTTCCTGTTGTGGCCATGGTAAACTGATACGCGGCCCACCTGCTGCACTGAAATCTCAACAAACTTTCCATTCACAGCAATAGGGCAATTCTGAATGTAAAAAGTTCAATTTTGGGAGCGGAAAAAGTTAATTTGCACACGTATGAGCTGCATTTTGTGACTGAAAGGTTTTTCTTGTGTATGAAAAGGTATTTGAAGGTAAACTCTGTGTGTGTGCACAGACAATCTTGTTTGTTCCCACAAGAATAGCCTCATACTTGCGCAGAGCCCACATTGTGTGATGTTCAACTGTACGATCCATCACCAAGCACTCGCCAGCAAAACACTGTCCAGAGACCTCAGTGACACAATGGCAACAGTTGAAAAAGTCATAAACTTTAATAAAGCTCGTCCTACCAACAAGAGATTATTTATGCAACGATGAGAGAATGAAGCGCATAGCGCACCAAACTCTCCTGCTGCACATGGGAAAGAGCTTGTGTGCTTTTTAGAACCGCGAGATACAGTTTTGAAATTTCTGCAAAGACAAAACTACCGGTACACACAGACTGAGCAGCTGTTAGATATTTTCTGGATTAAAAGTACATCTGTACTTACAATCTGTACTTACTTGTACGTAGATGCACAGGTATTTTAATGCTCATATTCATGTTTATTATAAAATTCAGTGTTACAAATAAAGTGTATGTTCATGCACAGATGACAAAAATTCATTTCACTTAATTGTAATAAATTTGATTAAACATAAATGCAATAAACTGATTCTTTTTATTTAGTATACATATTATATATCAAATAACAAATGGCATTGAACAATGCAATGTAAATGAAAACATTTTTCTCCTGCTCCGTGTTATTGCCAGCCTTGTGCCACTTGCAAAATGTATGCATTTAACAGAGGACGGTCCAGCATATAGTTAAATTCAAACATGATTTTACCTCAGACTAAAAGCAAGGACAACACAAATCTCACACGGCTGAAGATCACTACTGCAATTGTTCCAAGGTTTAAAGACCTAAAGTTTCTTCTGAAAGGAACAAGGCTTCACTAAGCAAGCTATTAAGAGTCCTGGAAAACAAGAGTCTAACAAACTAACAGCCACCAAAGAATAGAAGCTAAAGTTAATTTGGGGGATATTCTATTTTCTGTTGGTGGTTTATTGCAGGTATGTTGTTTACATGACAGAATCTGTTACAAGTTAAAAAAAGAATCTAAAAATGTTTGAAATTAAATAGTTTCTTTGTCTTCAGTTTACATTACTTTAATATTTTACATTTATAGATTTTAAAAAGTTCCAATTTTGTAATTGTGATTAATTAAAAAATGGGTGGGTGTGATTAACTAGTTTTTTTTATTGACAAATAGCACATATATATACACACACACACACACACAAAATATCCATATTTTATGATTTATCAACAGTGAATTGTTGAAAAGGCCACTATTATTGGGTTAAGGGTTAGTGTGTCTATTAAGGGTTGGTGTGTCGCTAAATATTTTGTACATTCAGAAGTACATTGTACTCTGAAAGATGCTGCATTTTAAATTGTTTAATTGGAATACATAAAAAATGAGTCAAATAAGAGGGTCACAAAATTTGACTGACAACGAAATGTTTGTATTGTCTACAGCTGTGACAGTCCAGAGAAACTTCGAGCTCTTCTTCCCAGATTAGAACAAGATCTTAAAGACATTGCAAAGTTTAAAGATTTCTACCAGTTCACCTTCAACTTTGCCAAGAACCCTGGACAGAAAGGTTTAGGTAACAACACCCTTTCTTCTAACATCGCTATGTTCTGTAATGTTAATCACACAGACATGTGTTTGCATTTCAGATTTAGAAATGGCAGTAGCATATTGGAACCTGGTCCTGGCTGGACGTTTTAAGTTCTTAGACCTCTGGAACAGATTTCTATTGGCAAGTTGTTACAGCATGCTTCATTTTTCTTTCTTTCTTTTCTTTTTCTTGTCACTAGAACACTTGTTTTCCAAAAACACGCTATTTTGACCACACAGCAGAATATTTGTCCTCTTTTTGCACAGGAGCATCACAAGCGATCAATTCCCAAAGACACATGGAACTTGCTCCTGGATTTTGGCAACATGATAGCAGATGACATGTCAAACTATGATGAAGAAGGTGAATAATTTGGCTCACTGAGTTTTTAGAGCTAAATATAAAAAACTTAATCATGTGATTTGTTGAATTGTTTCAGGAGCATGGCCTGTTCTCATCGATGACTTTGTGGAGTACGCTCGGCCAATCGTGACGGGATCGAAACGCAAAACTGTATAGTACTGCTTTGACTTGGCAAGAACTTACGCCATGGTCGCCTCATTGACTTTGTAGTTTTTTTTTAAAGACTTGTATGCATTATAAGAAAGAACTAAGAGAAACACTTGAACCAACAACAGGCTTTACTAAAGAATACTGGATGGAAAGGGTGACTCAGACCTCCACAGACCACCTAGAAAGCGAGACTCAAGATTCCTTATAGAGCCATGGCTAGCGATCTTTGCACTGGCACCTCAACACTAGCCCAGAAGAACCCGTGAAGATTTTCGGTGGATAACATTGAACCTGGTACCTCATCTCCAGAGGAAACTGGGTCACTCCATAGGGCTGAGTACTCACTCCTCACAGTCTGAATCATGGACTAGTCTCTGCTGTTTCATTTTAGATTGTGTGCGCATCTGTCCTGGTGTGTATTTCATGCAGGACACGATGCTGATCATCATGTCCACTTTTTAAGCCAGATGTTCAAGGGCAGCACAGCATGCAGCTCACAACACCAGCACTATTATTGCAGTTGTAAAATACAGTATCTACTGGAACCGTATGTACAGAGAGAAGCGTTTTATCGGTAATGTTTTATGATATTAACTTTGAGACATTCGAAAGAATAGTGGTCGAAACCTGATGCCTCCATATCATGTTCTTGTGTGATTTTTAAGGTCATATGTGTCATCTGCTAATATGTTGCAAAACATGTACCATTATGGTTCAGTGTTATTCTTCTCTTTTTTTGTTTCAGATTTCTGTAAAATAAATTATTGTCCTTTATGTTTTTCTTGATTGTTAAATGTTATTTTATTGACAATACATTTTAACCATGCATCAATCAAAACGAATATTTACCAAAAAGATATTTATAACGTTAAATGCTTTTGCAGGGCATTAAGGTTTCACCTCAGCTTATTTGTAAGCACTTTCTGGTTTATCGCACAAGTTTGAGGAAAATCAATGCATGCTGTAATGTTTTGAGCCTGATTTCTTTCCAAAGGGAGTGCCAAATTTGCAGTCCTGAGAATACAGATGTCAGCCAAAACCCAGTATGCTGCATCGTAGTCAGTTCTGTAGCTGCCCTCCTTGCAGGCTGTATATCCCTGTTTCCTCTTCATGGGTAATTTGTGATTCTATCATGTTCTCTCAATACTTTTGTGAAATTAAATGTATGACGTCCTATAACAATTATAGTTTAAAAGTATTTCAATGTAAAAAAAAAATACATCTGTTTTGGATTAACTTCTTGTTTTAAGTTAAGTTTGCTAAATGAGATGTATTCCTTTAAAGTGTAAATATGAGTATATGCAACTCTTTTTTACAATATATATTTGTGTGTGCGCGTGTGTATATGTATGCTGAGTGACGTCAATGTTTATGTAGAGAAGCTATTTCTCAGCATGCCACTGGAGAGCAGCAAAGTTATTTGCTTATTGTTTTATCTTGCTATTCGCTGGGCTTATTCATATCTGTTATTACATAGCTAACCATATTATTTATTTAAAATGACAGAATTATTGGATTTTATCCTTTACTTTTGGTTTTTCTTTTTCTTATCAACTGTTAAAAAAAAGTCACGGAACGTCGAAAAGCATTGTTTCCCTACGGAGTGTTATCAATGTAACGCTAGTCTTATGCTAACCGCGGGCTTCAATCTACAAGCAGGATCACTCTCTTAACTCATTTTTATTCTATTGCTTTGGCAATAATGCCAATTTGTTATATTTGACAAACTGTACAATCATCATGAATCTTGATAGGCTTCGCAAAAGAGTGAGACATTATATTGACCAGGTAAGTTAAGAGCCAAAGCTTGTAGCATGAACAGTAGCTTTAATTTTGAACGTCAAACAAAATATGTTCTTTCCTTTATACCTTTAAAGTCACTTAGTGTATTAAATAAGCTAAATATTCTACTATTTAAAAAAGGGGAAACATTGTATGTTATCAAAACAGAGCTTTATGCAACTGTGCAAATTGGCTGAGAAATCGACAGTATCTTTCTTTCATAAACTTTCTTTTAATTGGTTGCTCGGATATAGAAATGTGTTGTTTTAAAAGCGAACAATGACTATCGTTTTGTCATTAATTAATGCATAACGTTATCTGGTTTTTAGCAACAGTATCAAAGTGCACTGTTTTGGGCTGACAAAATTGCATCCTTATCCCACGGTAAGTGTCTAATGAACAATAAAAGACGTTCAGAATAAAAACAAAATAGATAGTATTATTTTTACAAATGTGCTAATTGTTAATCTCAAATCCTTTACTATTTTTTTAGAGGATCCTCAAGATATTTACTGGTTAGCACAGTGCCTTTATTTGACAGCACAGTATCACAGAGCCTCTCATGCCCTCAGATCTCGCAAACTTGACAAGGTAAGGGTTAGATTCCCTCAGCTAAACAAACAGAAAAGCACAAAATTGAATGTAAAAGTGGTAAATTGTTTAAATTCAATTCATTAGAACATCAACTCATTTGTTGTTTTATTATGGACATATGTTCTATGCTCAATAACTTTGAAGCATTGGTTTCTATTTTCAGTTATATGGAGCCTGTCAGTATCTTGCAGCAAGATGTCATGTAAGTATTTACTAGCATTACTGCTTTGATTGTTGTGGACTGTAAGATATTTGTTGTAGAAGCAAAAAAAAAAAAAGTTTTATTTTGCAAAAGACACCTGTACATGAATTTACTACGTACATTTTAATACATAAAAACAAAGACATCTAATCTCTAAATTGATCAAATGCTTTTTAAGAACAATATGGAAACTTGAGAAGCAAGAATCGATTGGGACTGCTAAATCACTGCTTTTTTGCATTTTACAGTATGCTGCCAAAGAATATCAACAAGCTTTAGACATCCTGGACATGGAGGAAGCAGCCAGTAATAAGTTATTGGACTTGAATGCAAAGGATGAGAATGGCTCAAGAGAACTTTCCAAGGGCTGGGAGATGTCCACCGCTTCAGTTAGCCTTCTCTTAATATTCTTTTACTTGTGTGTTTAAATAAAAAATGTAGACACAGAGGGTTTATAAGAAACACCTGGTCTTACTCCTAATGGTCTTTTCTCTCAGATCAATAGTTCCATCTGCCTCCTGCGGGGGAAGATCTATGATGCTATGGACAACAGACCTCTCGCCACCTCCAGCTACAAAGAGGCCTTGAAACTGGACGTCTATTGCTTTGAAGCTTTTGACCTTTTGACGTCCCATCACATGTTGACTGCCAAGGATGGTGAGAGAATATTCTTTACATACTTATTTGAAATGGAAACATTTAATGTAGTGTACGTATGCAAATCCAGCTGATTTTATTAGGCTGATGTTTTTTTTATTACACCCCTTTGAATTGTCTTTCATTCACTGCACCCATTTCAGCTAGATTTTGTTGTTTCTTTATATCACACCATTTTTTTGTTTTTAATTAAGGTTGCTACTATTTTGTGATGAAATACATTTAAACAGTGACTCATTGAAAGTCAGTTTGGATTAAATGAACAAATGGTTTCAAACTGATGGAGTTATGTTATTATAGAAAAATGTTTCTTGGATTCACTGCCATTAAGTCAGCAATGCACAGAGGGGGAAGTGGAATTGCTGCGTTTCCTGTTTGAAAATAAATTAAAGAAGGTAAGAGAATCTCAAAACTCGTAGAACTCTCATTAAGTTCAAAGTCTGGTTACTCTTTTCTTTTTTGGTTAGATTTTTAAGTATTTAAGAGTCTCTGCATTGTTCTGCTTATTCACTGATAGGGAAGTCTTTTCTTTGGTGTTTGTGGTTTGGAAATAGAAAACGAGTGCACAAATTGATGAGTGCCTGTTTATCTAGGCAGTGGTTTTGGAGTGCTTGCTGAAGAGCTAATCAGTGACTCATCTTTTCCAGTATAACAAACCTAGTGAGATGGTCGTCCCAGAAATAGTCAACGGTCTCCAAGACAATTTGGATGTTGTCGTCTCCCTTGCGGAGCGACATTACTACAACTGTGACTTTAAAATGTGCTACTCTCTCACATCAATGTAAGTCTGCTAAACCAGTTCTTTGGTTTGATCTATTTGCTGATTTTACTGATACGTTTGTGATTTCTTTAACTAAAGGGTTATGGTCAAAGACCCCTTTCATGCCAACTGTTTGCCAGTGCACATAGGAACCCTTGTTGAGCTTAGCAAAGCAAACGGTATAAAACAAAATGCAATTTTAGTTCCGTTTTACATGTTGATGTGCATATCTAAAATGTTTTTTATGCAATGTTTTAGAGTTGTTTTACCTCTCCCATAAGCTGGTGGATTTGTATCCTAGCAATCCAGTGAGTTCTCATTTATAAAATGAGTTTATAAGCTAAGCTGCGTGATTGTTTTCTCATTTGTTCTTTCTCTGAACCCTCGCGTAGGTTTCATGGTTTGCTGTTGGATGTTACTACCTCATGGTTGGGCAGAAGAACGAGCATGCTAGACGCTATCTCAGGTATGACGATTTACATTTTTTTTTATTTTTCATTAAAAGGTGATCTCTAATAAAGATTGTAATAAACAATAAAATATAATTTCTGGAGTAAAATACTTTGCCCATATCAAACATGTACATTTTGTAAACTTTAAAAAAGGCAAAAACCAATAGATGATATTTAATTCTGAAATTTTAAACCTTAAATGAAAAGCAAGTTTTTTTTTCTTGAACTGTAAAACTTCTCACACTATAAATAAATAAATAAATAAATAGCAAAACACTTGTTAAACAATTAATTTTGAAAACAAATTTGATAGTTAACAAGTTAACATTGTTGTGTACTATAAATAAAAACTCTAGAAAAAAAGCTAATAGTTTTTATTAAAATTAAAGGAAATAATAATTTTCATTGGTGTGTAAATTAAATGTTACTTGCATTTATCGAAACCACAACAATTACTAGTAGTAATATTCTACTGTTATTCGCACTCTTTAATTTAAACTAATTTAATGTAACACCATTTAACTAATCACTATTTTTCATGAGGCGATTGCGCAGAGTAATGCTAGTGAGATGCAAGTGAACTAGTGAAGTGAACGAGCTGCTTGCACAACTACTTCTGCAGTCTGTCTAGGCAGCGCAGGCCCTTTCGGGTAGAGCAAAGTCAATGGCCGCAGCTTTGTTTTACACTCGCTCTCTGCAGGAATTTTTCCAACATTTGGTGTGACAGCTCATCGTTAGCTGCGTAACGTCAACGAGCTACAAATCTGTTTGAGCAGAAATAATTCTTTTTAGAGATCTCAGAAATGTGCATCACCTTTGTGCTTCTATCTTGGACAGCATAGCATGCAGCTCACCGTCTTCTAAAGAGCCTTTAATGAGAAATTCCATACTTTGGAAGATTTTGACTGCACACCTTAACGTGATGTCAAGTGATCAGGCCAACTAATGGATAATGCAATTAGTTGTTCCAACCCTACAATAATCATCAGAAAGTAAAATAGTACTCATCCAATGTAGATACAAGTTTGTTGTCTTTTCGCTGCTTAAAGTTTTTTTTTTTTTATCCATTTGATCCATCATCAGCTGTCATTGGCTCCAGAGACGGTCGCCGTCTTCTCTCCCATCTGTCCGCTCGCTCCATTTCTTCATCTCTTATACCCCTTATGATACGTTCTAAAGTCAACAGTTCATTGGTTTCTCCTCCACATTCTCTCTTCATTGGAGCTGCATGCACAGCTCATTTCATGTACATGATGCTGTTCACCACCTCTTTTGTCCACCAGCCAGGCTGACATTTGCCCTACTTATTTAAACTTTCCCCTAGATCTCCTCTAGGATGCAGGATGCCCCTAGGGATTAGATCTCTTGCAAGACAACTCCAATACATCTTCATCTAGTACTATAATACAAATAATGTCTTTAAATTAGGCATGAAAATGAAGTTATAAAAGGAAGGAGAATTGCAATTTCTTGAAGTTATTCAACAAAACACATGCAGAGAAAAGATCTCACCCAGTGAAGAACCCCTCGGTGAGAACCTCTTTAACTATTTAAACTTAACATCCATCAACAAACACATCACCGGAGAGCACCTGAAAAACACAAAACAAAAAACAAACAGTGGTTAGAACAGTGAAACACACTCAACTAACAGGTGATAATTGTTGGCTGCCCGATGAGTGATAAATGAAAATTACAATGAGAAGTGTTTTTTTTTATTGTACAAATTACATATGTGCCAGAATAAAATAATGTCACAGCTGATCAAAAATGTTTGTCTCACCTGAAAATGTGGTCCCACAGTAAAGCCACCACACTGGAGCGCACGTATGGGCCAGCCTGGATAGCGTACGGCCACTCGTTTGCAGTGGAGAGCGAACATGATCAGGCCATGGCTGCATACTTCACTGCTGCACAGCTTATGAAGGGGTTTGTAGAGATACAGAATCTATTCAGTTCATTAAAAACGATTCCTGAGGCCATAAAGCTTTCTGACATCCTGTTTGAGCAGATGTCACCTGCCCATGCTTTACATCGGTCTGGAGTATGGACTCACGAACAACCCTAAGCTGGCAGAGCGGTTCTTCTGTCAAGCACTCAGCATTGCACCCGAGGACCCCTTTGTAATACACGAGGTAGCAGTGGTTGCCTTCCAAAATGGAGAGTAAGTGATTTACAATCCATGTTCGTGGAAATGGCTCGGGAAAGACGTTGCTGATTTTGTTTGGTGTTTTGCAGATATAAAACTGCTGAGAAAAGGTTTCTAGATGCCATGGAAAAGATCAAAGCTATTGGAAATGAGGTAAGCTTTTAAAACATGCATACTTTATTTCTTTACTGTTCAGAAAAGAGATCACATGCATTTAAGAACAAATTTGAACCTCAAGAGAGCTTTGTTTTAGAAAAACAATGGTTCTTGAACTCTCCTTTAGCATGTTTTAAATAAAAAAAATATGTCTTAAAGCACATGAAATATAATTTGTATACGTATGTTCTTTTCCCCCAGGTGACGGTTGACAAGTGGGAGCCACTTTTAAACAATTTGGGTCACGTTTGTCGAAAATTGAAGTAAGTGCAAAATCCTGATATGGATTTTGTTGTTTCTAGTTTTTAATGTAGTTAATTTTTTTTATTAAGTATAGTAGTATTTTATTACTGTTTTTAGTTGAAAATGTACCGTTGGCTAGTTCTGCTAGTTTTCTTTCTTTTTCTTTTGATTTGATTTTCAATTGTGTTCAAACACCTGTTAGAGAATGTAAATATTGGTCATGAAGATGGTTTTTTTTGTTGTTGTTGCATTAATGCATTTAGTTGTGCTTGTATTGATGTGTTGAAGTTAGTGAAAAAAATGTCAGTATATGTTCTTTTTCACCATGTATGCATCAGAAATGGATTTAAGCTAAAAATACATGTTGCAAGTTATTACGACTGAAGTATCTCATTATTTCCGAGGTAGAATGGGATCTGTGCCATAGTGCTAACCTGGAATTATGGTTAAATTTGTCTCGAGTGGGATGTTAATGAATTGGTAGTCATGGCCAGATCGTGTCTCTCCTGTAGTGTCTTGTTTTCTTTGTTTGAGAGAAGAGCTTGTTTTGTTAGGTTACTGAAGGGTTTGTTGCATTATGCATTTCCACTCACTAGATCTCAAAAAGTGTACAATGCACTTTTTTTAGACCATCCACTTACGAATCTTCAGCTACAAATCGCGTTCAGTTTTTTTTTTTTTTTTTTTTTTGCAGTGTTTAGAAGATTGAACCGTGTTGATATAAAAGAAGATAGCTCCAAGATATATATGGCAAGCATTTGTAGTTTGTTTTTGATATTTTGAAGTTGAGTGGTTTGTTTTGACTAAAAAGCAAAGTTTGGTTGTAAATTTAGCAAGATAACATAAGTACAAGTACATCTCAAAAATGTTATCGGTCATTTTAGAAGTTATCTATTTATTTTCTTGGCAAACTTTTACTACCACTGTCTCTCCAAACAACTGTCTGTAATTGTGTGAAGCTACAATCTGTAAATTTTATTAGAAAACAATATCTTGATTTTTAGTCTTTGTGCTTTTTCACCTCATATATTTAAGGTAAAAAAGCAGCCATGATAAACAGATGATATTTCTTTCAATTATATGTCTAGGATGTTTTCCCCCCATTGTAATATCTGCATCAACCATTGTGACATTTTTTTAATTCTCTATAATGCACTTTTATGAGACACTTTTACAGCATGTGAAACTACCAGTTAGTTAAGAATTATGAAGTCTAACCACTTCAGTGTATCTAATTGTTTGCCAGATAAAATGTTTACCGGTCTGTCTTAGTACGCAATGCAACAAAAGAAAAGTCAAGTTTTTATTTCTATTTCAATCATCTCATTAGCTTCAATAATCTTCAAAGGGAATGAACGAATGAATTCCAAATCACTAAATATAATCCTAAGCGCATCTTAATCTGAATTTTGGGAAGGAGTGTTTTCAAGAAAAGTGAAGTGATACTATTGAAATGCCTAAATACTTTAAGATGTTATTAACCTAAAAAACATCAACAACAGCTCTCTTTTGTGGATGTTGCATCAAGGCAAGCAGGGTTATGCAAGCCTTTCACAGAGATTAGCATGCAGGACAGGAAAAGCTTCCTTTTTTGTTTATTTATTTATTTATTTATTTATTTTTATTCTGCATCTGCTGCGGCCTGAATTATTTTTCTCTCCTGTTTGTGTAGGAAATATGAACAGGCGCTCGAATACCACAGGCAAGCGCTGGTCCTCATCCCACAGAATGCCTCCACTTACTCAGCCATTGGTTACGTGCACAGCCTCATGGGAGATTTTGAGAGTGCCATTGATTACTTCCACACTGTGAGGATACAACAACTATCCACATTTGAAAAAAAATCTCATTTTACTTGAGTTCAAACTATAGAAACTCTTTCTTTAGGCACTTGGTCTTAAAAGAGATGACACATTTTCTGTGACCATGCTGGGCCACTGCATCGAGATGTACATCAGTGATTCCGACGCTTATATTGGTAAGAACATCACCTGCATCATAGTTCATTAGTTAAACTGTAATGTTTAATGTAACTCAATATTACTTGCATGTTATTCATTGTTTTTGCAGGAACGGATATTGCAGATGAAGTGAGAAAGTCTCTCAACACTCCAGCATTAATGAAGATGCTTAACTCTCCTCCGGATGGTAATGAGAGCAAAGCCCAACCTGTCGAAGAGGTAAAAACCTGCTTAGAAACACAGTTTTTCAATGCAGACAAACAAGCAGAGGCTTTCCAGCGCTTTCTCTTGGAATGCGACATGCACGAGAGTGACATGATGCTGGAGACCTCCATGTCTGACACTAGCACGTGATAAGAGACCTGGAAACATTTCAGGGAAACATCAAATGTGAGAAGATGATCAGGACAGGAGAGCCCAAACTCTCTTCCAACCATGTGCAGGACTCCTGTGGATTTTTTATTATGAATAAATGTAATGAAGTCAACACAAGAGTTTGAATGAGTCAGTGAATAAAAGTGATATGCACATTTTTACACTAATTTGAGTTTTGTAATTATTATTATTATTTTTGGATCATTTGAAGTCATAAAGGATAGTTTTGAAGAACGTTGTCTTCCACCGTCTATGTTCAATATAATAAATAAATATTTCATTTGTTTTGATTGCACCAAAGTGGGAGTGTCTATGCAAGTATGGTGCAGCTGGTGACTGCAAAACATATTTGAGAAAAGACAACTATCTGAGGCTTTGTCTGTGTTAGCATTTTGTTGACTTCTTGCATCGACCCCTAAAGTCTGTCTCTTAAAAGTTGTTAAAGGTGGCGTGTGTGTTTTTAATTCTTGGGTGGGCTGATACCATATCAAGCTAGCATAGCCTATCATAATATTATAAAAAAAGCAGAATGTCATAGCCTATCAGCAAGCGCTTTAAAAATATTAAGCATACCAACACATTGGTCCGATGGGCGTGTTTGTTTTGGGGATTACAGCCATCAACAGTGAGTCCCATTGATCGCATATTTAAGTGAAATAATGTATTTGAGAGAACAAAAAGTGCCCTTTCTTGAAGGATTGAAACAATGTTTATAATTATAGGTGACTGTCATTCGCAAGGCCTTTATATTAGGAAAAATTATCTTGTTTAATTGGGGAACAAAATCAACCACATGGCTAACACCGGGATTTGTAAATAGAATAGAATGCCTTTATTGTCACTATACACATATACAATTTGCATTATAAGCATGTACAATGAGATTAAGAGCATCTCGCTAGTCAGTGCAACATTTAGTAAAGAAAATACTATAAAGTGTCTCACTTATAATAGTGCAAAAAAGAGGGGGGGGGGGGTAGATGAGGTGACAGTTCTGTTTAAGAGCTAGACAATGTATAATGTTAAAATTGCAATTGCACAACAATTATAGTTTTTTCACCTATAAGGTTATTGTCCGTTGTAAAATTAAGCCAGTCCCTGTGTGCGCATAGTGCTCATTACTATGAGAAAACGAATAAAAAAAATTCAAATACAACCCCTGGAAAGAATGGAATCTAATGTTTAATGTTTTGTCAAATGTTTGACAAAGTGAAGGTTGGATTGTTGTACAAAAATGGTTTCTTGTCATGGCTTTGCTTGCTCTTTCGTTTCCAATTATGTATTTTAAGCAAACTGCTTATTATGGTTGCTATGTGTTTTTTAATGTTACGATATAGATCTTAAATGTGAATATAAACTGTTTCAATAAGTCTTACATTTAAAAGCTGCAGAAACCTGACAGTTGCTCTGTTGTTTTACTGTGTAAAAGAATGTCACCCTTGTGTGCTTTATTGCATGTTTAAAAAAAATATTATAAAATATTATAAAAATTCCAAATTAAGCTAACACAGACTGACTAATACAGCACTAACAACCATACCATATCTAACCAAGGACGTTGTTTTAGCTATTTGATTGACCGATAATGCTCTCATTTCGTTACCATTCTTTTCAAGTCCCTTCAAGGCAGCACCAAGCACCGCCTTTCTCATTCTGCATCCAGGAACGTCATGGGCTCTTTTCAAACGTTCCCCTTGTGTACAGCAGAAGTGCCTTTGTTTGGTGCAACTGAAATGTGCAGGGTGTTCCTCTCTGGACTGTCCTCAGACAGATACTGGATTACAAGCAGCAGAATTCACCATTATGGGCTGTACTCCATCCAAATCCAACGTCACCTACTCACATGAGCGTGTGAGTCGTGATCTGGATACCTGCTCTACCCTGGTGCCCAGTTTCAAGAGCTCTGTGTCCACACCAGAAAGGCCCTCACCTCAATTCTGCATTGAGACGGCCAGCGTGAAGCAAACATTTTTGAGTGGTAAGAAATTAATTTGACCTTAATGAGGGTTTAGTAAGGGGATATTACATCACTCTGGAGATGGAAACTTTAACAGCCAAGTTGTTCGTTAAATACTTACCTCAGTTCTTAACAGATCACGTATCAATGGTTTTATCTTTCAATATTTTGTTAAATCTGAGGTGCATTGGGAGGTTTCCCATGCAGCTCACCTTTTTGAAACCTTTTATATATCGATCTGTGAAAACAGCCTCATGTGATGATGAAAAAGGGATTCTGAATTCATGATTATGTAAAACTTATTTCAATATATGCACAAATAGTATATTTTGAGATTATTGATGTTCAATCATATTTTATGTAACCATAATTTGAATATAAATGTGAATAAATATAGGTTATTTTTAATTCTCACGTTACAGTTTAACATTACAGAATGTTTAGTGGGATAGCTTTAATTGTGGTGGATGAATTATTAATTTCCTTTGAAAAGGGACCAATGTTAGAGAGAATAAAGACAGACTCTAGTTTTTTTTAGAAGTATTTAAGGACTAATTGAAACGCTAAAAGACAAAAGCATAACATTTACAAATAAAACTGGATACTTTTGAAATATTTTTTTTATTTCAGTGCCTACTCGTGATTGTCTTGGTCGTTCAGTGAGTCAGCCCTGTAGCCCAGACGCATGGAGCACCATCAGCACCGGCAGCCCATTCGGTGCAGATCGACCTCGGGTTCAACCGAGTTCCCCCGAAAGCGACTCCGAGGACGACAGCGCGGAGCCTGGCGGTAAACGATGACGGAGAAGAGCGAGGGAAGTTAACATTCACTCTTTCTTTCTTTTCTTTTTATTTATATATTTTTTGTATTTGACTAATATATAGAGGAAAAACATTGTTTTATACACAAGAAGTAATTCAAACAGTTGCCTTTAGGCTGTTAAAACCATGGTTGAAACAAACATTAACGAAAATGCAGTCACGTGCAAACCTCGCGGTATTTGAGGAATTCCCGCGAGAATTGTCGGATTTCGAGAGAGCGAAGAGGGCGAAATGGTGAAATGAGGTCTGAAAAGGAGCAGAGGACAGGAAGCAGGGAGAGAAGGACAGTCGACATACAGTTTAGAGATTGTCAGACGGATCAGGACAACTCGGCTACGAACCAAAAGCCCAAAGAAGAGAAAAAGGAGATCTTCACCAAGGTAAGAATGGCGTAGTTCGGCTCGATGAGAGAGGGATGATGATGGTTGTGATGATGATGATGGAGGGAACGACATTCAGCACCACAGACAGCGAAAACACCAAATCGTTATGAACAAAAATGCACAAGTTACGAATTTAAAACTAACGCATTCGTACAATTTATAAAATCACCACTTAGTCAGTTCTAGGATAGACGAGCAGCGCCAAACAGTTTTGCAGTTATGAGGTAAAATACAAATGTTAGGATTTATATACCGTGTGTTCTAAAAATCTATTTCACATGACTCGTTTTACATACAACCTAATGTTTATGGCTTTTTAATTTTATTTAGAATGTCTGCTTATGCTATAAGGGATTTTTCATTCAAATTATGTCTTTTATTTTGTAAGTACCTTCTCCAAACTTGTTTGAGGTTCATACAAAACTGTCACAAACTAAGTTTGACACCTCACCCATGTTGTTAAATACACTTTCTTTTATATTAACGGTGCCGTCTCATGTAAACCGGACTTCTAAGACATCTTTGCATGTTTTAATGTTGTCCCCTCAACAAAAACATGCCAAAGTCATCCTCAGATTGGTCCATCCTATTTTCTGGAAGCTCAAAAAGGCTTGATGACTGTAGCCACACCCATTGGCTATAGCACCACCCACTAAAAATCCGAAAGATTAAAGTATTTGTAAGCAAAACCCATTGGGGAGGCTTGACAGAAGCATGGCAGTGGTAGGAACATGGCATACATGACTCGTTTTGTGTAGCACAGCCAATTTGAGATTATTCAAAGACATTGTCTTCAGTAAATACGTCTTTTTGAAGGTTATCAAGAATGCAGTGATTGTAAAGAGTGGTAAAATATTTATTATACATGTTTAAAAAGGTCATGATATGGCACATTCAACACTCATCTGATTGGGTAATCTCCAAATGCAAGCTGCACACTTTTTTGAAAACTAATAAACAAAGGTTATTTTGTGGCTAAACAGTCTCTTTGCTCTTTTAAGGTGAGCCTTAAACTCAAGCTTTGTCAGAAATTAAAATTGTTATTTTAATTGTCAATAAAACACTTCTAAACAACTGTGATTTAGACCTGTTTTCCTCACACAGTACTCCTTTAATACAGGTTGTCATACGCCGACTGCCTCCTGGTCTATCAAAAGAACAGCTTGAGGAGCAACTAAGTCCTCTACCATCTTTTGATTATTTTGAGTTCTTTCCTGCTGATCAGAGGTATGTTCACTTGATGAGTTTGCAGTGATCTTGGGCTCTGTCAGAGACTCTTATGTGTGCATATTGTTTATGTTTTCCAGTTTATACCCACATCTCTTCTCAAGAGCGTACTTAAACTTCAAAAACCCAGATGACATCATTATTTTTAGAGATCGATTCGATGGCTATGTGTTTATCGACAATAAAGGTATACCCTTTTTTCTGTTTATTCTGGTTCATATTTTGACTGACAGATGGCATGTTGCAGTTATCTATGCGTATTAGTAAATGTAGTACTTTTTTTTTCAAAATTAGGTCAAGAATACACTGCAGTTGTAGAATTTGCCCCTTTTCAGAAGGTTTCCAAGAAAAAGTTAAAGAAGAAAGATGCTAAAACTGGAACTATTGAAGAAGGTATTTACCTTTTTTTTTTTGTGAAGCACTTTAAATTAATTAAGTCTTGTATTTGTTTTGTAAAGTAAAATAAAGTCTTGAAAATGGCTAAAAGGATTAACTATTTATTTTCAGACCCAGAATACAGGCGATTTCTGGAAAACTACTCTTGTGATGAGGAGAAATCTTTGGCCAACCCAGAAACACTGCTTGGAGAGATTGAAGCTAAAACCCGAGAGCTCATAGGTATGGATTTGGAACCATCTGAACCATTATTTTAAATTATTTGTGCATTTCATCATTTCACAATTTTTTTTACAATAGTCATTACCTTTCCGAGTAATCAGAGTATATAGTCGAATATCACAACACATTTTCCCTCTTTTTCAAGATTAAAGTATTATTTCATTGAAATAATGTTTTAATGTGTTAAATTGACAAATGTATGTATTTAATAAAGTATAGTTTTATATTTCAATGTCAATTCACCTGTATTCTGGAAGTGTGTTCTCATGAGAGCACATTCTGTATGTCTCTAATTTTAACAAATAAAAACTAAATTATTAAAAAAATCTCGCTTAATATAGAATATTCTTTGTCAGTGCCGAACCACTTACTAACATCTCATTCATTTTTATAACAGCCAAAAGGACGACTCCGCTGCTGGAGTACATCAAGAATAAGAAACTTGAAAAACAGGTGAAATGCATTTCCCGCTGGATACACTGTAGCACACGTTTATGTATGAATTGTGCTGACTTCCCACTTTTTAAATCTAGAGAATACGAGAGGAAAAAAGAGAGGAGAGGCGAAGGAGAGAACTGGAAAAGAAGCGACAGAGGGAGGAAGAGAAGAGGAAACGCAGAGAAGAGGAGAGGCAAAAGAGAAAAGAAGCTGAAAAGCAGAAGAAGCTCTCTGACAAAGATATTAAGATCAAGGTATGAATCTAAAAGACAGATCACATCCGGGAACTGAGTTTTTCTGAACTGCATTCCATGTGTACAAGTCTAAGCTAAGCTCTGCTTTAGCTTTTGAAGAAGTGTGACCGAGATGATGATGTGGACTCGGACCGACTGAAAGAGAAAGGAGACAGCGGAGAGACAGAGAAAAATCGTTGGGAGAAGTCTGCAGGACACAATAAGTCAAAAGATTCGAAGGATAAGTAAGAGCTTCCTTAAACTTTTCCCAAAAGTTGCATTCAACTTTTTGAGGTCAACTTCGAAGTTTAGGCAAAATTGTAGTTTTTTATTTTATCAGCCTTTCTGGTTATATGGAATGGATAAATGTTGTATTAAATTAATTATCTGCTTTGTTAAACTTGACTCTTGAACTGGACAACAGAAATAGACAAAGAGTAAAGAAACAAAAAGACATTTATTTCAGCGATAGCAAAGAAGACTAACACATCTGGAAACATTTGTGGTACACTAGATTGTGGGAAGTTGGATTAGTACAGTTTAATCCGCCTTTAAGCTCTCTGAAATTTAGATGAGATTTTCTTTCTTCAGATGTAAAGTGTGTTAATGTTTTCCTATTTTAGAAAATAAATCTTAATATGTGATCTTAGATATTTATTTGTAGTTAATTAGACATTAAATCAACACAAGTATGAAATAATTTCAAGTAAACTATTTTTAAGTTCATTCACATTCTGACAGTTTTATTTTATCTGACTGATAAAAACAAATCATGACCACATCATAGCTTTTAGAGGTTTAAAGTGTTTGTTTAATGTTAATGTGTAAAGAAAAAATATTTTTAAACCTCTATAACAGCTCCAGAGCCACACCAAAGTACTGGATTGCGAATAAGTGGAATAGCATTAAAAATCATCCCCGACTCAACTAAAAAATAAAAGACATCATCCATGTTAATGCCACTGAACCCTGAGCTAGAAAGCTCTCTGAACAGAAAAAGAGTGAAAACATCGCTAGTGTTCCCAATATGAGATTTCAACATGTGCACTTCTTCATTCATTTTCTCTACAAAAGAGCTCAATCATTCTTGTACCGCATCTGTGCCGTGGCTACGTCCTCTTCCCATTGTGATGGTCATAATGGGGGAATTATTCAATGTTTTGAATCACTCTGTGGCTCTTTAGTTGTTTATGTGAATTTCTCATCATGTGCATTTGAGGCAGCTGACTGAGACGACCATGGTTCACCAGTACCAGTATTTCTCAGAAAGCAAAAAAGAGCATTTACCAGTTTCATGATAAAAAACACCAAATACCAAAATATAAAATAAGAAATGGAATTCAAATAAAAATTGTTCTTTTTTTTCCCCACCACTTTTCAAACAAAAGTAAGATATGTGTGTGTTATGGCAGGATGCCATGGGGGGGGGGGGCAAATATTTAAATTCAAAAACTGATACAACTACTAAAAAAATAGTTCAGCCAACATACAAAGAAAACCTTTAATAATGATTACATTTACACATTTTCCCTATTTTTGTAAAATGACAGAATTAGATTTGAACACATCCTTTTAAGGGTGACTTATTACAGACTTGAGCGGTCTAGTCTAGTCTCATAGCAACGGTGCATTACGTTCAATGCACTCACTGTGTTCACACTGGAATTATCAGTGTTAAAAAGTAAAAAATGTAAAAGCCCCAATTTTAGGCTTTAAAAAGTCTGAAATAATTTTTCACAGGTCTACTTTTTCTGATGTTCATGTAAAGCTAATTTGATATGTATTTTTGTTGTTGCTTGGGGTTGCCAGAGATAGAGAAAATGCTTCCAAATGCTTAAAAAGGTAAAATAGATGGTTTGGGTTGCCATAACCTGAGAAAATCTGCATAAATGTTCACAAACATAAAAATCATGGTTTGGATTGTCAACTTGCCAGCTGAGAAAACTTTCGTAGCACTGCCAAATTTGAGAAAAGGCTCATATACACCCAAAAGTGATAGTTAGGGTTGCCAGATATTGACATAAGAATTGCACATGTTAAAATATGTAAATGTGATTTTAAGGGTTGCATGAGCTTGAGAAATTGTGCATGATTGCTCAAAAGCATAAAAATAACTGAGACTTTGAGGAAAGACCCATAAATGCTCAACTTAGTAGAAACCATGGTTAGAGTCGCCAGAGTTTGAAAAAACCTTCGTAACTGCTCAAAAACACAAAAGTGATGATTAGGATTTCAAACAATGTATTTGAAGCATACTCTTTACTATAAAAAAGTTGCATAATCCTTTTGATGTTATGATATTTGATTCTTAAATTTTTATTCTTAAAGGTCTTAAAAAGTCTTACATATGACCCTATGAAACCTGCAGAAACCATGATGGCAATTCTATGGTGTGCTTTGCTTATATAACAGCAGGAGTCAAGTGGAGAATGAGAAGGAGCAGCGAGAAGGTCATGGTCGCCGGCAGAGGGACAAAGACCAACGCTGCCGAGATGAGGATCGTAAACGGCAGAGGCATCACTATGAGTTTGACAAGTTCACACGACGAAAGGAAGAGACCAAATGGGGGAAAGGCTACTGCCATGACAGAGCAAGGAAAGAGCACCACCATGGTTATTCCTACTGCACAGATGCTGGAGACAAACTAGGCAAAGAGGACCGAGAGGACGTGGGTGGCAGGAAAGAACGAATACGCAATAAGGTAAATAAACTCCAATTGGTGTAATATCACAGACACAGTCCATTTATAGCTTTAATTCATGCTGCAGATGAATTTAATTTTCATTCTTCTTTTTATTATTTATGCATCTGTTTATGTACCTTAGTACATACATCTTCTGCCCGCTAGGGGCTTTAACAGCAGGTTAGATATATGTGTGGAGGTAGTTAGCTGTAATTTGGCTGTTGGCAATATTGTTGATGGAAGGCACCATGTCTCTCAGTCTGTGTTAGTGCATCAGGAGAAAAGGACTTCCCAATCTGAGGGGCCAGACCAGATAGGAGGGGCTCTGCCAGCAAAGGTACAGCTAGTTTTGAGTTTTTTTTACCTATGGGAGAGGATACTACACATATTTATACACTATACTTAAACTTCCAAGAGTACCTCCAGTGCTAAATTTGTTGTGGCACAGATGGATAGTGATTCACAATTAATGGAGAGTAATTCATTAATAATGAATTAAGCTTTTGAATATACTGGATAGTCTCGAAACTCAACCCTGAATTGTCTTTTGCCTTGTTTAAGTAAAAGGGTCATGAACTGAGAATCCAAAAGGCTGTTTTTTTATGTAATGAACTTGAACCTGAAAGTTGGGTTTCGTGTTGCAGAGTAATTCACGAGGTACAGACTAGCTCCACTCTTGGTAGTGACTAATACGAATATATTTTTCTGAAGAACCAACACTTATATTCTCTAGTTCTGGTAGCAATTCATTAGTGATTTTGTGCCATCCAAACCAAAAAAGAGAAACATTTCAAATCAAGACCAATGTTTAGAGGATTCTATTATTTAGTACATTGATGATAAGCATGATTTTCGCTATTAAAATGTTTTATGTTGAAGTGTTGCTACTTTGTAAATGTCTTTTGTGTCTCACTCATTTTTTTGACAGGACCGACCAGCGATGCAACTTTACCAACCGGGAGCTAGAAACCGCAAGCACATGGGCTCTGTGAACAAATCCTTTGACTTCCCACCGATCTCTGCTGAACAAGAACTCTGCTACAAGACTGTGATTGGAACAGGCGCGGAAAAGAGTGCTGAAGAGTGAAATCCTCAATGACTGAGAGCTGCATGAAATTAGAAATAATGTCCTGGGTTTCCAGCTAGAAAGGACTCCTCGATCTTGTTTTTAAGTGCTTCAAAATCCCCACTTAACGTGTTCTATTCAAGTCAACAGTGTCCTAAATGACCAATCTTGGTTTACTTTTTCAAAGAGACAAGATGATTTATTGATAAAGATACCTCAATATTTACAGACCTTACATGCAGAGATTATATGTATATAAATATATACTGATTTATTTAACTGTAACAAAAATAATGTTATATTGTCTGTATTTTCAATATATTTACTATGGATATTTACTATTGGAAAGATTAACATATTTTTTGTTAAAATCATATATCAGCAACATATTCTATTACTTAAAGCATGCAAGTTTCACACTTGAACAACTTTGAGATATGATCTATACATTGGCCCTGATGTATAGACCTTGTTGCTTTTCTGTAGTGTTTCCATCTAGAAACAGGGAGCTAGCTTTCAGAGCAATGTGTCACCTGCGAGCCATGAAGAACAAACTCTGAAAGTTTTCTTCTGTAAAATGTAATTTTGTCATTTTTACCCAACGAATGTGCATGCTTTTAAGAACTACTCATTCAGTGGTGAGATGCTACACAGAGTTACATGCCTTACATTGATTTGCACTTAAAGTTTATGTCTGAATTGAAAAACATGTTTTTAAAAGAATACTGTAGAGTTTAGAACTCTGTAGAATACATGCACACAGTGAGATGTTGAGTTGGAGTGCCCATTTGTGAAAATAAATATATATATATATCATTATATAAAAATAGAATATATCGCTTGTTCACTTGTATAATTTTCTTAATGTTTTTATAAAATGATATAGCAATAATCTATGGGCATATTACCCTGCTACTTTTGACTGGTTCCCGACTGAAGTGAAACAGGTGTGAGTCTGATTAGTACCTGGATGGGAGACCGCAAAGGAAAACCAGGCCACTGTTGGAAGTGGTCCTAGTGGGACCAGCATGGGGTGCACCAGCTTTGGATGAACGACTTCTCGACTCTCTTTGGTCAATAAAAATTCCAGGATGTTTCTTGGAGAAAGAGTAGGGACATAACCTCATCATACCTGGCCAAATTTGCTTTATGACTAATAATCTCTGTAATCTGATTGGCTACATTCCTCAGAATTGGAAAATCTGATTGGCTTCTCATGTCTCCTGTTCAATTAGGCAGAATGTGGTGAGTATTGCAGAATGGCAGACATCACATCATCCAGGTGTATGCGGCATGCTGGGAGGATTCAGAGACAGCTCCCTCAAGATCGGAAGTGTTTTGAGTGTCTAGAAAAATCCCTATATAAATGTAAGGAATGATAATTATTTGTATATAATGACATGATATTTTGTTCATAATTTAGATACATGTTATGTATATATTGGTAACTCGATGCATAATTAAAAGTAGTTTGAATATTTTTGTGATCAGTGGAATCAAAAGTTGACAGTGATGGAAGCTGTTCTAAAGTCTGCTATTGTTTGATCAGATTTATTGCTTTCACTTGCAAAATCACAATTACATTTATCACATTTCTCGTCTTAAAACGTTTTATCAATTACTTTTATATCAAATTTGACAAACCTGTTTTGTTCAATCCAATTATTACGACTTGTGGATGAGACTTAAGAGGACCGGTGGAAAATACCGGTCTAAAAAATATAAAAATAAAAGCCTAAAGCTATCATAAACTTAGCTACTACCAGAAATTGTTAAATCATGTATTTTTTGTTCAAGTGGTGCTAATAAAATGAACATAAATTAGCTTGAGAACAAACAGGTTGACAAAAAGAGAGTCTAAGTTGTTAACATCTTGACAAATAAAGTAAATCCTCTGAGATTTTCTTTTGTTGTGACAGTGCAGTACATTTGATTTTGTGCGTGGAACATAAATAGTTAGACAAACTGTTTAAATGTAATAAGTCTTTTTAATGGTCAGATGGCTATCTTGTATGTATGTATTTGCGTGTCAGCTCACTTTAATTTGAACGAAATGAGCAAAACTGTCCACTTCCTCTCAGGTTTCCTGCTCCAGGCTGATAGCAAGGTTACATCAACTGTCATCTACACCCAAGGGAACTCGCGCTATTTTATTCAGGTACTGAAATATTGTCAATTTTGCTTTGAGAAAATTAAAATGTAAAATATATCTTGTTTTCTCTCAAATGAATTCACACGCAGAAACTATAAGAACTACGCTGGTCTCGGAGTACACGGTTTATTTAAAAGATTTATCTGTTGGGAAACAGTTGGGAAACTTTTACGTTGTTCTGTTGTATTTTATTTTATACAGAGGTGGCTTTAGTATAATGAGCTCATGGTCTCTGACAAATGATAATTTATTCAAATGTTACCAAAAAAAAAGGTTGCGTAAATAAAACATTCAATTTTGATAGCATTTTGAATTGAATATAGGTTTTTATCTTTTAATATTTAGACTTAAGTTGTGTTATCTCTATTGTGTTCATTCTCAGAGAAGAATCTGGTCTTCATTTAGTTTCTTTAAAAACCCACATCTTCATTACTTATAAGCAAGCCATATACCATCTGCCATATATCGCATAACTGTGTTTCGTTTGAAAATAAAAAAATTTTTAACCTTGAATTAACACCTCATCATTCGCAATTTCTTTTTCGGCCCACTTACTTGAAACCCCTTTTCCAGAAAGGGGGTTTCACTGTTTGTTGGTGTCCGGACAGTTGGCGTCACAGACTTGTTTTAAACATGACATAAATATTAGGATATTAACCATTAGAATTGGAAATACAGCTCACCCATTCATTGTAAATCTTTGCCAAGTTGTCACACAAATGTGTCTCCACCACACCAAATCTGATGCTGGTATAAGCTGAAACTAAATACATTTTTCACTTCTTTTGAGAAAACGCAAAAAAGTTCCACTGTGTGAAACTTTTCTGTGAAACTGTAATTTGTGAAACTGTAATAAGACAAAAGAAAGTGCTTTTTTTTCTTCTTGTATACATCAAAAGGGCATTATGCAACAGTATATGTACCTGCTGCAAGTGAAGGGTGTTTGTAAAGGTGAAATCTCACCTCACACTTCCTGTTCACAGTGCAAGAGAGTAATCTATCATTTTCACCTCAATGGGTGAAAACATGTAGAGTGCTGTTCGAAAAATCTTTTTATTGTTAGACTTAGCCATCTTACAGAAACACAAACTAAAAAAATAAAAAAATTGCTCTTCAAACGGATATTTTAATTTAAAAAATCATAATTAATAAATTAACGGTTTATATTCACTAAATTCTATTTAAATAACATGGTGCTGATAAAATGTTTTAAATTCAGTGTTGGAGTCTTAACAACAAAAATAATTTGACACTGAGCAAGATTATCCCCCCACCATCACCTCCATCACCTCCATTTCCATGACAAAAATGTGTCTATATCTATTAGTGAGGACCAAACAGTGTTAAAGGATGTCAAACATTAAACTGATTTTAACCTCTACCTGAATTCTTCAGCTATAAAACAATACCAAATTCCACAAAACTAAGCAAAATGTACAATACAATTGTGAATAAAATAATTTGAATTCTCACAGGAATGCGGATGGAATTTGTTTGAATAGCTCAAGGAAGGGATTGACTACCCCAAGATTTTACCCATTGTGAGCTAGAATCGGGTCGAGCAGAACCCTGCGAGGATGAAGAGGTCTAAGGTCTCGTTCTCTCTTTTCAACAGGATGAATGACTCCCAAAGAGAGTTACTCAAAATGGACAATGCCACTTTGGCTATGTTTGACAACAGAATGGCAAGCGATACTGTGTCATGCATCTATGTGATCGTGACTCTGGCCAACCTCATTGGTAATGGTCTCTCTCTGTTCCTGTTGTTGATGCGCACTTCTCCCAAAACCCCATCTATCATCTTCAGGGTCATCAACCTGACCCTGACTGACCTCATCTTGGGTTCTGTCCTGCCCTTTCAGATTGTGTACCAAATGCAGGGCTACAACTGGACCCTAGGAGTTGGCATGTGCAATGTCCTGACCGTCAACTTCTTTGCAAACATGTACTGCTATTCTATCCATGACTGCCATCAGTGTGGACCGCTACCTGGGGATTGTCAAACCGATGCTCTTCGGAGAGATGAGGCAGAGGAAGAAGTTTGCGTTCATCTCTTGTATACTAATGTGGCTGCTAGTCCTTGCCATTCTGAGTCCACTGGAACAAACTGACTTGACATATTATGTTAGGGAGCGTGGTATTATAACATGCTTTGATGTTTTGAGGAAGAGCATGCTCCCAAGCGTGGCACACTGGGCAGCCTTCCTGTTTGGCATGTTTATTATTCTTTTCCTCTGTCCTTTCCTCATCACAGTGTATTGCTACATTAATATCATCTGTGTCCTAGTCAAAAAGAACAATAGCCACCAGAAAGGCCGCGCTATCCGCTTGGCATGCATTGTCTTGTTTTTTTTTCATTTTTTGCTTTGCGCCCAATAACATTTTACTTTTAGCTCATTCAATTGCAAGAGTGTATTATGATAAATCTCTCTATTTCTACTACAAACTCTCTCTGTCTCTTAGCTGCATTAATAGCTGTGTGGATCCTTTTATTTATTATTTTGCATCAAAAGAGTTTCGTCGGAAGTTCAGGCAGTTGCTTAGTTTACAGACTCTCAGCACTGGAGATGCAACTTGAGGGGCAAAGAGAGAGCTTTTTCTCAGGACGGTCAACATGCAATGCAAATGAAGACTGTGACAACTTTTGATAAAGTTGCTTGGATGTGCATTTTGGGAGCGACGAAGGATAGCAGGGCCATGACTTTGAAAGCAATTAAATAAAACTCTCAGATCGTTTTTTTGTCACAGTGAGGTCAATGTTGCAGTTTTTCCACTTCAAATAAATCTGTCAAAACTTTTGCATGCTAGAATGAGTATTCAAGTACACAATCAAATCAAATGGAGACTTTTTTTTCTTGAAAAACCTCAGACCTTGAAGTATTCTCATAATGACTGTCAGTAAATCACTTCTGGTGTTTCTGTCATAAAAGTCTTAGATAATGATCAGAAAATGTGTGAAAGGAAATAAAGTAGGTTGCTAAAACCACAATGTAAAGCGAATGAGAAAGAAGGATAATATTTGCCAGGTTTATAGCAATTTAGATAAAACACTAGTATCATTTGAATAACTCTAAATGTTAAAGAACATTTCACACATTTTGTAATAAGAAGTAATAACACAATTCAGGGTGAATTATGGGTACATTAGTCTTAATGTTGTTACACTTTTGTTGAATAAATGTAAAAAGACAACAACACGAGGCTGAATCCTGCTTCTGGATTGTAATTTTTTTAAACAAAACAAGGTTTGTCAGTCTTGATCTGTTCATGTCGATAAGTAGCCGTTGCTTCGCGTAACACGCACATATACATTTTTATATAAAAGAAATAATTTTAAAACACGTTAAATTCGCGTGATCGTGTGATCTCGCAGCAAAAAGACCACGTGGTACTGACGTTTTCAGAGCTCGCTGCGCATGTGCAATGTTAACCCCGCCTCCTCAGTAATGCAAGCGTACGCAGTAGTGGTCAGAGTATCTGGAAGCGTGTAAAGCCGCAAGGAAATAAAGATTGACAGGTAATTTCAAAACTTTACTTTAGCGCGAATGAATACAACTTTCTATAGTATATTTATTGTTCTTTTTTGTGTGGGAAAAATACGTTCCTCATCACTTTGAGGTTTTGTTTCGTATCTAATCATACACACAGCTGTGCTACGTAAATTATTTCGTGATATGAGTTTAATGTTCATTGATAGTTTTTGATTTGGAAATTAAATAAAGCAATGCTAAATGTACGACCACGTGAGCAATCTGGGGTCAGCCTCACCTTTGCCCTTGTTCATCCCAAACTGTTGAAGTATTACTACTGCTCATTTAAGATTACTATATTATAATTAAACGAAATTCCTAACGTTTACATGAATGCAATATGTCTTGTGCTTTATGGAAGGCTCAGAAACATGTTGTTAAATCCAGTAATATCCAAGCTGAGTGGAAAGCTTGTTGTCCTGGCAAGTGCATCTCCAAGGCGCCTGGAAATTTTATCCAATGCTGTACGTATTTTCTTTATTTTTTAATCATTTACAAAGGATTTGAGTTGTAAACATTTATTGATTTATTTTTTGTTCTGTCAGGGTTTACGGTTTGAAGTTGTTCCCTCCTGGTTTAAAGAAACACTGGACAAATCCTCATTCCAAAACCCTTATGAATATGCAGTGGAAACAGCCAAACAGAAGGCTTTGGAGGTGGCCCAGCGAATGCCTTTTGTAAGTTTGAAATGAGAGCTGGTTTCCATCAACACCGTGTTGGTACGTTAACTTTAACCCCCTTTTTCTGTTCTTTTTCACATGAACTTAGAAACACCTGAAGACTCCGGATATTGTAATCGGAGCAGACACTGTTGTGGTTAGTCTTTGACGTTTTAATAGGTTCTTGATGTTTGATTTTACTTGATGTATCTTTATTTATCCTCAGACTGTTGATGGATTAATTTTGGAGAAGCCAATAGATAAACAAGATGCCTACCGTATGCTCTCCAGGTGCTTTTTCATTTCTTTGTAGTCAGATCTAGTATTTGTAGCATTTGTTTTACCACTAATTACATTTTGGTAACATGTTTTAGGTTGAGTGGTAAGGAACACAGTGTCTACACTGGGGTAGCTATTGTCATCTGCCAAGAAAAAAGTGGTACGGTGATTCTTTACTTCTTGTTCTTCTGTTCTCACACATTCTTGAAGTCTTTGTAAGCATGCTATTTTACAGGTTCATTAGATGGTGATTACAAAGTGGTAGATTTTTATGAAGAGACGAAGGTGAAGTTTGCAGAATTATCAGAGGAGATGCTTTGGGAGTACATCAACAGCGGAGAGCCTATGTGAGTGTATCACTCAATCAAAATTTTTTTGTAAAGCATTTTTTTTTAATCATTTGCTTCAAAACAGCTTCTTAAAGCCCTAATGCCGGGGTTTCTGGTATCGGGGTAAACTGTGGATTTAATCTGAACAATAATCACTTATTATTAAAGCTTGGTTTAAACCAATGTTGTGGTAAAATAAAGCAACAAAATAATTTCAATTTTATCGTGGAAAAAATGGAGAACCCAGCGCAAAACACGCGCACACACGCACACGCACGCACACACACACACAAACACACACATGCAGAATGATGCAGAGAGAAGAGTGAAGAGCCCGTGCTAATCACCTTCCCAGCATAAAGCCTATTTGAAACTTGCCTTCACTGATTCGTTGACTGACCGATCTCTTGACAGTACCTGAAAAACAAACAGTTGTGAGAAAAGCGGAACATTATCAACAAACCAGTGATTTGCATAGATTGCAGGATGTGTGATAAAGGATGGGGATAGGGTTAACGGAGCAGACACTGTTTGATTTTTCACCCATTTGCAACGAGTTTCTTCTGAATCATGTCTTGTGGTTCGTGTAGTGTATGTGAGGTAACAAACAGCAGTTAACACCTCATGACCAGTTCCTGAGAGGTGGTTACGGTTGCAAGAAAATCAGGTTCACATGAGGACAACGCACTGTTGAAGTAGCGATACCAGCCAGTTTAATCTCACTCTGCACATGCGCAAACACATCTTCTCAGCCATTTCCTTGTCCAGACACATTTTTTTTTGTTTCTGGACAGAGAATTTCACAAATTGCCAAGGCAGCTCATTTGTTTTTGGTGCAACCTCTTGAGTATGAGTCGCACATCTTCTAGTTTCGGGTTTTTCATGTTACAGTCACGTAAGAGCCACATGTCATGTTTAGATCATACATTCAATGGTTTGGAAGACATACAGTATGAGGAGCAGGGTCTCATCCCAGCATCAGCTCATATAGTGTGAAAACATAAATCGTGCGCTTTGAACTTTGGACACTTGCTATTTATTTGTCCAACGTAAGCAGGACCTTAATCATGCGACTGAAAATTCACAAAGTGTCTGCCCAGCTTTAAATCGGTACATTGAACCATGTTGTAGTTTCAGCAGTTTGATTGTTTATAGTGCTAAGATACCATACAGGGTTTTGGACACACCAAGAGCCAGTTATTCGAAAGCTAGATTAAACAGATGTCTTTTTAAACTAGTTTGTAACAGTAGTGTAGTGTGCTTTGGTGATCATGTATAATGTGCAAGCTTAGCTAACTCGTTGAACCTGTGGAATTTGGACCGAGGTGGAATTTGTCATTTTTTGTTTGCTTTGACAAGTGACGAATGTGAAGTTCATACTGTACTAAAGAGACCACCTCATGGCATTTCAAGTGATTTACTATGAAATTTCAACACTTTCTATTTCTATAGGGACAAAGCTGGTGGTTATGGGATCCAGGCTTTGGGAGGGATGCTGGTAGAGTACGTGCAAGGAGATTTTCTTAATGTGGTAGGCTTCCCACTGAACCATTTCTGCAAGCAGTTGGGGTCACTTTTCAACAGTCCTCCTGGAAGCCCTGGGCATAAAATCCAACGGGATGACTCTTGGACTCCAGGTGATAGCGCCACCAATGGGGAGATTGAGCATTTGGAAAATGGCAAAGACAGTCAGGTGTCTGTGCAGGAGGAACATTTAATGGGGTCAGAGTTCGGCAAATGCAGACAAGAAATTCCTCTCAATATCATCACCTTACTTGATGGGTTCAAAGCTTCAAAGGTAGGAACAGTATCTCCTTTAAACAAAGTATTTTGTCACTACATATTTTCACTTTCTGTCATATTGTTTGGTGTTGCAAAAAAGTTAATTGCTTGTTACACTTCGAAGCATTTTCAATGAAGTCATTTGGTTTTGAGTCATTGTTTTGTAACATTTTTGCAACCATTTGTTTTTCAGACTCTGTTCACCGCATCCAAATTGAAGGTGTTTGATGTTCTAAAAAGCTCTGAAGGCCTAACTTTGGATGAGATAGCAGGCCAAATAAACACGTCTGTTTTTGGCACCGAAAGACTTTTGGAAGCTGCAGTTTCTTTAGAGCTAATAGAACAGGTCAGACTTCAAGATAGGTGCGGTGAGTTTACTGTACTTCTGTTTTAATCCCACTCATCTTTTATAGAAAATACATTTGGTTGTCCTTAATGTATGCACTGAAGCATCTTGAAGCTCTTTGTTCATTTTAAACACACAATCACACTCTTTGTTTTTTGCATTTCCTCCTACCGCATGTCCGGAGGTGGAATGTGAATGTGGTACTGTTTATTGTCTTTCAGTGTACAGAAACACAGAACAGGCCGGTCGATTCTTGGTATCGGACAGCCCTGTCTCTCTTCATGGATATATTCTCCATTGCAATGATATGGTTTGGCCTCTCTTCAGTCATCTTGAGATCGCTGTAAGGGAGGGAAACAGCCAGCATGAGCGGGTCTTTGGAAAGAAAAATGAAGATGTTTTTCAGGTAGTTCTTCTTGCTTGTCCTATGAAAAATGCATATTGAAGCCAATGACATTCAAGCACTCGGATAACTGTTTTTTTTTTTTTGTTTATTTCTAGGATGCCTACTACAGTAAAGATGAAGTGAAGTTTAGATTCATGGATGCAATGCACAGCATTGCAAGGGTGACTGGAAAAGATCTGGCAACAGCTTTTGATCTCTCAGACTATAGAATAGCTTGTGATGTTGGAGGTAAAACTAATTCATTAACAACAGGCCATTTCACCTCATAATTTTACGTTTGTTTTTCTGATTTAATATCAGATGTAGCACAAATCTGTAATATAACATACATTTTAAACATACTTGAATTATCTGAGATGCCAATAGTAGCAAATAAATATTATCAGGGATTTGCTGATGTTATAATGGTTTGACATTTTCATTAATGAAAATAAAGCATGTTTTTTAATAGTCATCTTGCTAGAGTGTGTTGCCTTTTCTCAAAAGTTGTTAAACCTTCAAATTGACTGCAAAATATTACCATTACCATTTAAAAACCACTTTGAAGTCTGGAGAAATATTAAATAAAGTGATTTTGAGACTAATGAAAATATGCTAGATTTATTCATTCATTCGTGTACATTTTGTTAGTTTGACTTGGGATTTTTCATGATACATAATATTTTATACTAGTACATCTTTGTTAAAAAAAGACTAATTTAAAGCAAAGTAAGCAAGCTTTCTGTTCTTGCCTAGGCTGCACTGGTGCTATGGCACACGAGTTTACGAAAGCCCACCCTGAAATGTCAGTCACTGTGTTTGACTTGCCACAAGTCATTGAGATGAGACGCCACTTTCAACCTAAAGAGAGTGACGGCAGAGTTTCATTTGTTTCAGGTCAGTGAAGTCTGAACATTTTTTACATGAAGAAAATCTTCAATGTACAGCCTATTTATTTAATAGACTGTTCTTCCCTACCTCTCTTTTAAAATAGGAGATTTCTTTAAAGATGAGCTACCTAAAGCTGACCTGTATATTCTTGCTCGGATCCTCCATGACTGGTCTGATGAGAAAATCGATGTTTTACTCACTAAAGTGTCAAAATTGTGCACACCAGGTAAGAACTTCAAAATATTACTTTGGTAAAGGTGGACTGGGCGGTCATTGGCATTAGGATTTTTAAATTGCCTGCTGATTGGCTTTTAGCTTGTTTTGGTGTCTGGCTGCCCAAGCATTTCTAAAATCCACACACACCAGCATTAACATGTTAACTAGATTTTTTTATGTAAAACTTATTTTTTTTTACTATTTAATTCACCCCTCGTCATGCTCCAAACGCAAAAAAAACATTCCCCTTTAAATAGACCCTCTAGCACCCTCTTTTGGCTACTTGAGCTCCCTGCGTGTGAATTTTGTGTGAAGTATGTTTCTGTCTGCCTCAAAGATTTGCTTGGAACAAGCACAGACAGCTTCTGGCATGCAAAACATTTAATTGTGGATGTGTTGCTAACAGGTTGTGGGGTTCTGGTGTCAGAGATCCTCCTGGATGAGGAGCGGAAGGGTCCAAGTCGAGCTCTTCTCCAGGCCCTCAGCATGACAGAAGGAAAGCAGAGGAGCTCTACAGAATACAAAAACTTGTTAGAGAGCCATGGCTTCACGCTCAGACACATAAAAGAAACAGAAAATCTGCTTGATGCAATGCTTTTTGTCAAAGAAGATCCCAACGAGAAGAGAATTTTACTTGGGTGCTCTTCAGATTCCATTGAAACAGCAGAGCTTGACTGATCCACTCCATCTTCATGAGAAACACTACAGTACATCTGAATTACAAGTGTTTAAAATGTTTTAGCATTTAGTTCAAAATCAGTATTTGTACATAATTAACATTAATTATAGAGATTGTTCTTAACTGTTGTATTCAAAACCAATTTTAACTTTAATAAAAAAAGCTTACTCGAAAAAAAATCTAACTAAAAAAATTAATGCTTTTTCTTATTTGGGCAAAATAAAATTAAAAGTATAATACAAATAATCAACCATCTGTAAATATATTTCGTCAACAATTGACTACTATTAGGAACCTTTGGTATTACAGTTTTCACATAATTATCACTCCCAGTGCATTAACACACAATACACAGCTGGTTTTAGCATAGGTGACTAGTAAATAAATATGGTAATTTAAGCAGCGCTGAAGAGTATTTTAAAATGTTTAATTTACTACATTGAGAAGCGCTTACTAATTATTTATGGGTAGATTAGGCTATTTTGACTTTGCGATGTCTCGGGTGAAAATATTCTATTCCTCGCCGCATCTCGTACCTTGAAACCTCGCGAGAATTCCTCGAGATTTTGGCGCAGTCTGTTTGCAGCATCTCCATCACTTTACCCTTAACATCTTGCGACTTTCCTCACCAGCAATTTCGTCTTGACGTCTTTGTAAAGGCTACGCGTAGCTTAACGGGTATCTCTGCCATGGCCGATGCTGCCTTTTCTTTTGCCAAGGACTTTTTGGCCGGTGGTGTTGCTGCGGCTATATCTAAAACTGCTGTCGCCCCGATAGAGCGCGTCAAACTGCTGCTGCAGGTGAGATTAATCACGACCTCTCAGGATCCAGTCAGAGGACATTAAAGTGTGTATATAATATATTAATACATTCGGTATTATTGGAAAAATCGAACTTCCGTGCGACTGTGAGCATCATTGATTTGCCCTTCAGAGGCCATTTTGAGATTTTTTAAATTCTAGCAGATGCTAGAATTCAACATCTGGGAATTTTCGTCATTTTTTAACGTTAAGTTATTAAATATCAACCGAGTGTAATTTAATATTAAGCCTAACAGAGCAGCTCGATGGGAAACACATCTGCAGTTTTGAGTCATGTTGGGCCAAGCCTCATATTATCTCAGGACAGTTTGTTCCAGGAACATGAATATGTCGACTGTTCAGCGTATGCTATCCATTAATGTTCACACGTTCATTATAAGTACATTGAATGGCAAAAAGAAAAACAAGAATGTTGTAAAAAGAAAGTAATACAGTTGTGAGTCTTCCTCACAAACATGTAAAAGTGTTCTCTATTTTGTAGTTTTTTTTTCTCGCATGTGTTAAAACGACAATGTTCTTTTATTTGAATAGCAGATTAATATTCTATTTCTGGTCACTAACCCCAAGAATTCTCACTGCAGGGAATGAATGTGTGACTTGTGATGAATGGTAACCTGTGCAGGAAGCTCCACCCTTGTTTTGCACATGTAAGCAAGAGGCTAAGAGAAGAACCCTTTGACCCTATCCAGTACTAAGATTAAAGATAAATGGGAGTAAAAGAAAAACAACAGCAACAACAATAAATTAGCAGACTTAAAAAAAAACTTTCTATCTATCTATCTATCTATCTATCTATCTATCTATCTATCTATCTATCTATCTATCTATCTATCTATCTATCTATCTATCTATCTATCTATCTATCTATCTATCTATCTATATTACCCCTGTGAAACAGAGATCAGGCTATAAATTCAATGAAAGGGCTAATTCTAAATGTGATAAAATTACCTAGAGAAAAGTTAGGAACCATAGTTGCATTTATATGAATGAATTAAGTATTTGACCCTTCACCTGCAAGCTTTTTGGCTCCTAGGTGACTTTCATATGAGTAACTAGCTGGGATTATTGTGTTATTCTTGTTTAAGAACTGTCAAATATCTTATTAAAATGTAGTTTAGAGATTAAATGTGCCATATTAAGACCCTTTTAAGTAATTTATAAAAAAATATTTTACCCCTCTAGACTTCCACTGCACCTTTACTAACCTCCGAAAGTTTAGGTTAATAAGCAATGTGTTTGAACCGCATAAAATGGTGTTCGCCGCAAAATGAACTGTATACTCCATGTTCCTCCCACTGATATTCTTCTACCACGCCCCCTGCTGGGGTTTTTTGTTAGCACAGACAAAATTCACCCATTTCCATTAAATACGCTGATCTTCTGGTAAGCCAAAAACTGTTTTGAGCTCAAAGAAAAACAAACAGGATTACACAAACATGCATTAACCAATCTGAATATGACATGAGGTAAATGCTAAAACATGCAAAAATGTGTGAAAATTTTGAGTTTAACAGGGATGTACAAACCTGTATAAAAGACACCTGTCCACAAAAGTAATCAATCTTGCACATATAATCTAGCAACATAAACTTTCAAAGAATGTCAGGGACAACATTTTACACCAATAAAATGTGGAAGAAAAAAAATTTCACATTGTATGTTTAAGGCACCAGGAGCGTGCCATCAAAGCATGAAGACGATGTATTCAATGGTCACACAAGCAAACTAATATTTCAGCTTGTGATTTATGTGAAAGACATGATCTTATAAGACAAAATATAATTAACGGGAAATTAAGGAAAATAAATCTCTTTTACACAAAGGCCTTCTAACTGACAAACATATTGGGGCAGTTGTGGTCTGGTGGATAAGGAGACCGTCTTGTGGTCGGAACGTCGCAGGTTCGATCCCCAGATCCAAGAAGTTGAAGGTGGAGTGAGTGATGAAACACTTTGCTCTCCATCTTCAACAACCTCAGCTGTGGTGCTCTTGAGCAAGGCACCAGTTTCCCGACTGCTCCCCGAGCACTCCAGCCATGTCTGCACACTGCTCCGGGTGTGTTTGCTTAGTGCTGTATTTGTACACTGGGAAGGGTTTAATGAAGAGCACAAATTCTGCTTATGAGTCCATTTCTGGCCAACTGGTCACCTACACATTTTTACTGTCACATTGTAAAAACTTGCAAGAATGGAGACCACATTTCTCTGAAAGTATGCATTTTGTTTCTCTCTCTCAGGTGCAACATGCCAGCAAACAGATCAGCGCAGACCAGCAGTACAAGGGGATCGTCGACTGCGTTGTGAGGATCCCTAAAGAGCAAGGCTTTGCTTCCTTTTGGCGTGGAAATCTAGCCAATGTCATCCGCTATTTCCCCACACAAGCCCTCAACTTTGCCTTCAAGGACAAGTACAAAAAGGTTTTTCTGGGTGGCGTAGACAAACACACTCAGTTCTGGCGATACTTTGCTGGAAACTTGGCTTCAGGTGGAGCTGCAGGAGCCACTTCCCTCTGCTTCGTTTACCCACTGGATTTCGCTCGTACCCGTCTGGCTGCAGATGTTGGGAAAGCAGGAAGTGGCAGAGAGTTTAATGGTCTGGGAGACTGCCTTACCAAAGTCTTCAAGTCCGATGGTTTGCGGGGTCTCTACCAGGGCTTCAATGTCTCTGTGCAGGGCATCATTATTTACAGGGCGGCTTACTTTGGAATCTATGACACAGCTAAAGGTACTGTTCTTTTAGTTCCAGATGTTCTTTTTGATTTTCTTGAACCAACGTTAAGTCAAAATGTAGAAGTGACTAGAAAGTTGGCTTAATACTGCAAACGGTTTGGTGAAGTTGATAAGTTTTAGGCTAAAATTAATGAAAATGTGAAAATATGAAGATGAAACATGGAAAACAATGGTTTTTCAGTCTGCTTTTAATCAAAGCAGTGTAATTAAAATAAAACATCTGCTTTGGAGTTAAGTTCAAAAGTAACAGTAAATCTGGCTGAATTCATGAGTTTCTCAGCTATTTAATTGTGTATTCTAATTAAACTCAGGAATTTAATACATAAAAAGTTATCACTTTATTTTAAGGAGTAGACATTTACTAGTAATTAATAATAATAACGTAAATATACTTAATTATTTACTTTATTATTTATTGTATATTTTAATGGTTCTTTTTCATTTTATTTTAAATAAATAGGTTTTAGTTGTACATAAATATAGTTACATAACATGTTTTTTTTTTCTTCAGAAGAATTAATGATTTATTGCTTTAAAGGTAAAAATATTTGTTTATATCTGACTTTATGCTTGCTTCTATGCATTTTTGTTCAATTATATTTAATTGTTTATTTGTCAATCAAATGAAAAAGGCCATCAAAACTGTGAAAATTTAAAAAATATGCTACATATAACTAAGAACTAGACATTCGCCAACTATTAGAAAAGCAGACCATAAACCTTTTTCACACGGGCACACACATACTTTTTTATTTTCTTTTTTTGCACAAAACAAAACTTCACAATAAATTCTGGATTCAATATTTTTCCAGTAGACTTTAAAAGCTAATTGAGTCAATTAATTACAATCCAGTAAACTTTTTATGGACTGCATGGTGGCACAGTGGGTAGCGCTAGTACATAAAGTCACAGGTTTCTTGCTGCCAAAACACAATTCACAATTTTACTAACTCAAAACTTTCTTTAGGTGGGTGCCCATGTGGGTTTTCCTTTTGCCCAAAATGAAAGCTTGAAAAAGACATCAGTATAACCCAGTGACCCTAACCAGCACTAAAGAAATAAACTCCTCATCCGGCCTATCCAGTGTATCATGCGTGTTCATGGATGCTTTGTTATTGTCTGTGCTACAGGTATGCTCCCCGACCCCAAGAACACGCACATTGTGGTCAGCTGGATGATTGCTCAAACTGTGACAGCAGTGGCAGGCGTGGTCTCCTATCCGTTTGACACTGTGCGTCGTCGTATGATGATGCAATCAGGGCGCAAAGGAGGTAAAAATAGATGCTAAAAATGCTCATCTGAATGACTCGTCTGTGCAGCTTCAGAGTCAAGCCTTTGCTTTTTTGTTTCCCAGCTGACATTATGTACACTGGAACCCTGGACTGCTGGAGGAAGATCGCTCGTGATGAAGGGAGCAAAGCGTTCTTCAAGGGGGCCCTCTCTAATGTACTCCGAGGAATGGGGGGTGCTTTTGTGCTTGTGCTTTATGACGAATTAAAGAAGGTTATTTAAAGAGTGTGAGCTGAAGAACAGTAGAATAGTTTTAACCACACTACTCTGTCAAGCTTTAACCAAACCCTCTTCGCTCTGCACTATGTGGTCTTGGTTATATTGTATTATAGTAGATGCCAACTTAGAAGTTATTGTTTTATTAGTTGTGTTGTTCATTTAGTTTTGGTTTAAAGAAAGCACATTGACAGGACTTAAATGAATGGTTAATCCATTATTTAAATCTGAATATGAGGATGCTTTTGCATTTTGTGCTAAAATGATCGGTGCGATGAATAAACAGGTCAGCATTTTCATAACAAAATGTTGAGTAGCAACAAAGCAATTGTTTTACATTATTAAACATCAGTGTTTTGGAGGCGACACTGGTTTTGCCTTTAAAACGGATAAAGGCAAGCCGAACTGGTGTTGACTTGGATTTTATCTTTGATATTAATGCCAGTAATGTACACAACTGAGTATTGCATTGTTGCAGAGATATTACATATTATATGAAAATTCTGTTCCATATTTTAAAATGACCCTCCTCTATATACCATGCTTTACCACAAGATGGCGTTAAATGACTGTGATGTGTTTTGTTCTTTTGTGCCATGTTCTTGTAAGTTCTCATCTTTCTGTCAAGGTCTCTCATAAAACATCACTCATAAAACACACAGAAGAATTTTCTTCTGTTCAAACACAGAATAATTGTGCACACTTTAAGCTTTTTTTAATGTTTGTCTTGAAAAACCAACTGAGAGCTTGTGTCTGATGGAATCACAGATGTGATGCTTTAACTCACTACAGATTTGCCCTCTGTCTCAGCCTTGAAAAGTTAAATAAAGTGTTCCAGCAGAGTATTTGTGGAGCCAGAGATGAGACATTCAGAGTCAAACCTTTTGTGACATGAAAAGTACATTTTCCATGATTCCTCTCTTTGGAAGTCCGCTTAGATATTTTCCATCTTGGATAATGAGTGGAGTCATGTTTTCTTGGCCATTTTCTTGTCAGTCGCTGTGTTTGATTGCATAGATGAAACAATCCCCTCCTTCATGATGCATTTAAAGGCAAACACAGAAAGGAATTTGGTGTTTAGTAATGACGCCGAAACGTTATACCTCTCATTTGATATTTTACAGTAGAGCCATTAGGCCTATAATGTGATTCTCAAGTTGCCTATGTGCTTAGTTTGATTTAAATAGGACTTAAATATTGTGCAATTTTATGCATTCTGTTACAGGTTCAATGCTATATATATATATATATATATATATATATATATATATATATATTTACACAAGTATTTATATCTTTTTTTGTACAGCTATTGAGAAACACGGTTTTGTAGTCCTCCTAAATAGTCTCATTAGTCATAGTCTAAATAATTTGTGTGATACTGACTTGTCATCTAAGGATTACAAGAGAAACGTTTTATATAGTTAATAAATACATTTATTGAAAAGTATTAAAATAAAAGGATCAATAGATTCATCAATAATAGCAAAGAATGTATTTTTACTTATTTACACGTGTATTTATTTTTATTTTCCCATTTTTATTTGAAAAGTTTGAGAGGATCTAATTTCAGTATAAACCATAATTGGTTACAAGAGAACTGCGCTTTTTGATTGAGATTTTCCCATTGGTTTGATATAACTGAATGGCTGCCTCACTGCAAAGTGCATTTACATTTCTGTTTACCGTTCCAGGCCTACCAATCCGGTCGACTTAATTACCATACAGACACAATTAAATTAAGGGTTCGAGATACATGAGAAATTATTACAGATAAATGTTGAAATGTAGCCGTTTTGATTTGTTGTTTACTTGTGTTTACACGTGAGTTTATTTGTGCATTTGTTTACTTAAATATACATTAGTTTGGATAGTCACGTGACCGTTTTTGGCGCGAATCTGCTTGCAAAAAGTATAGTTTGTTCAGGTTAGCTCAGCCTTAGGTAACGCTGTAACACTAGTTTTTTTTATACAATTGAAGCTGACATGAAAGACAGGTAAAATGAGTTATGTCCTTGGAAAAGCACCCGCATAAGCTTTGAAGTACACAATTAATTTTCTTTATGGAATACTAACGTTAATTTCGCCGCGTATAGATAACATTAATGAGTTGGTCTTTGGCTTCAAATAACGTGAAAGGTTACTATTATTTTTACATGTAGTTTCTTGTTAATTTTTTTATTTTAGCAAATGGTAAGAAAGCAATATTGCATTGAAAACGTTAACGCTAGTTATGTCAAACAAAAAGCTGGTTTCAATATTATAAAGTAAATTAAGAATATTTTAGCTCAATAAAATCATACATTGCTCTTGGTTGAGAAAAGAACACGTTAACTGGAGAGCATTTCATTTAACATATTTGCTTATTAAAGAATTAAAAATGAATAAGCATACATTGGTTTTAACACTAGGGTGAGAAAGCTAAAGATACTTGCTGAACTATTTCAAAGCATTTGTAATCAAAGCTCAGTCTAAAATCTTTAGCACAGCTGGATACTTTTTTTTTATCATGTCTCTGACTTTGTTTACTAGCAACATCAGCAAGTCTCTCACTCCTTTTAAATGAGAACCATGCAAGTCAATCAACAGATCAAAGGCAGACATAATTTACCAAAATTGTCAGAATCCTAAGCAATCTTCTGTTATATGATCGCCCTCTGCTTGGTCCTAGTATACTGTACTGCAGATCTCAGATAAATATTCAGTAATTTTCTTCAAATGAAACCTTGAGGTTTGCAATTGCAAGCCTGCAAGTTATTATAAAATAAGTGTTAAGTGCTTTATAGTATTAGAACTAGTTTAAAAACCATTATCTCTCTTTAAATAACAGGAAATGCTAAATTCTTTCCTCATGTTAATTTAGAGAACATTTGAAACCATGTTATATGGAGCTATTTACTTTCTGTCTTTGAATCAGAATTTGTGTTTAAACTTGGCGTGACTTAAAGCAGCTTGTTTTTTTTTTGTTACCCAACTTTAGTTTTATTTTTAAATGAATGACCAAAATTTTTTGAGATGTGCAGTCAGGAGAGATGCACACGTTGTAACTGTTGACTTTAGGGAAGGTCTATGGAGTTTTGGAGTTTTTTTCAGTCAAGACCAACCCGTAAGGAAGTTTTGGAGCATGAAAATGTCACCACATCAACTGACTGACATCAATATAACCATGAAAAAAGTCACAGACGACAAGAGACAATGTTGAAAAAATAGAACAACAATCTTCTATAATTGAATGAGGGGACACACACCCAGTGAAATTATCTTCTCTCGATCATATAGTTGTCAAACAAAAAATCAAAGGCGATTGATTTTTTATTTTTTTTGGAAAACACTGAGTTTTTCCAGTGAAATCACAGGCCCCTCCCTCCAGCCTCTTTGTAAATTTGCTGTTTGACCCTCCGGAGTAGAGAGAATAAGTTTGATCATGTTTGATAACCAAGCAATGCTGCTGCAGACCAAGGACCGGGCTTTTCCTCAGTCCAATCTCACATCGAGTTTCGTTTTAAACAGGAAACATTCCTACACAGGTAAATCACATCACGTTACTTTGAAGTTGTTTAAAAGTAAAGCTACTCACCTGCATTCTGCCCTATGTGCGTCTGTCTCAAGTCAACGTGAAGATGTTCTCTTTAACGTTAATCAAACGTTAGCGAAAAACTTCATTTATCTTTAATGTCTGCAGCTGGAATGAAGAAAGATGTCATGGTTCAAGATTAGTTTCCAAAATTGACTGGTTTTAATCCAGAAATGCACAATTTACATGAGATTTAAGCAATGAATACAGCATGAGTTTATGCTACACCACTGCGGATCGGAAGAAACCAAACATCTAAGATGGATACCTGAAGGTCAGAGTTCAAATACAGCCTCACATTCATCATCTCTCAGAAAAATATTACAACTCTCGAAAGGTATCATGATTAAATTGAGACCAACTGAAAGCAGAGCTAATAACGTTTACATGTCCCTAATTTACGGGGAGAGAAAGAGGAGAGAGAAAGAGGAGAGGGAGAGAGAGAAAACAAGAAGGGAGAGAGGAAATTATAGGGAGAGAAAAAGGAGAGAGAGAATTAAAAAGCAGATATTTTGCCATAACACTTGATACTTTTAACATTTGAAATCATGACATTGTTAATATTCAGGCTGTTTGCTGCTGCTAAATTAATACATATTTTTTATTATCATTAATATTGCTTCTTATTTAAACTGTACTTAACTATAGCTGAACAGGAAGGCCTATACTGTACTTGTGTATTTTAGAGTTGCTCATTATGATGGTACTTGGTGAAACATGTTTGAGAACCACTGATCTAGCTGGTGACATCATCCAATTTTTAACCCTAAAACTGATTTAGCATCAATCCTAAAATGTTTTTTTACAGCAGTAGCACATCAGAGCTAAAGCCTGACACTGGTTCAGTGTCTATTGGCAAACTAAAGATGACAACTGAGGTATCCACTGAATCCCAGTTAGTTTTTTCTGCAGTCAGAATCCCAGTTCATGAACACACATTCTTTTTTAGGTGTTGATAGGTAGAAGCAAAATATTTCTTGACAGGGCTTTCATCCTGACCTCTGATGCCTCTTTGTTGTTGGGTCTCAGTTTTTTCCCAGTGGACTATGCTGTATTGCCGTTCATTCTGCCGACTGCATTGTAAACACACAAAGACACTGTAACCTGAGATACCTGTCTAACTCAATATAACTTCTACGTTGTTTCAAAGTTATAAAGTTTAAAACTCTTAATAAAGGCTACTGAATGAGCTGTTAAACAGTTTTTTTAATAAATTAGTACATTTTACATTAATTTATTACAGATACACATTCTATTCTCTGCTGTATATCCTTGTTCAATTGTTGGAATCTGAAAATATTACCATCGCCATCGCCGATTCACTGGAAGCATGCTAACAGACCTAGAAATTATAGGGACGCATGTGGTTTCCTGTTGTTTTATTTAAAGAGTTTACAAGTATGGTGAACTCCTTCATTTCGACTTTTTTATTTAAAATGTGTGACAAGTTTAAATCATCTATCACTATTTCACTTTTACAGGGGATTTATGGTCATAAAAAAACGGTTTGTTCAGGACAGACCTTAGGGTCTGAGATAAGGAGAAAGTTCTCACAAGAAATGTTTTGAAGGAACAAGTGGTTATCTTATGATAAACATGCTTTTACGCAAATACTCAATTGCTGCAAAGCATTGATGATAAACAAATCTGATAACTGATTAAGACAAAAGAGTAAGTACCCAGGTGAAAAATAAATGTACTAAGTGTTCCTAAATTTAACATGCTTTTGTGTACTTGAAGCTACACTGATCATCTTTATATTTCAAGTGTAATAATGAATATTAATCTTGAAGCATTATATTGTGAAACAACTCATTTTGTGCTAAATATATTTTAATTGTAAATAAATTCGAGAAAATCTACATTTTAAGTACATTTAGTGTACTTTTCGGATTTGCTATTAAATATCAAGATCACTCATCGAAGATCACCTGAATTAGTTTGCATGTTCTCCCCGGGTTTACTCCGGGTGCTCCGGTTTCCCCCACAAGTAGAAAGACATGCGGAATAAGAGAATTGGGTAAAAACGATTGTCCATAGAGTATAAGTGAGAACGAACGAGTGTGTGTGCATGTTTCCTAGCAATGAGTTGGAAAGGCATCCGCCGCATAAAACATATATGAGAAGACTTGATAGTTAATTTTGCTGTGGCAACCCCGAAAGGGAAGAAAGCCGACAAGAAGACTAAATATGTCAGAGAAAATTCATTCATTCATTTTTTTTTTTGTAGCATTTTTGAAGCACAAATAAGTGACCCTTTATCTCAGACTCAGTCTCCCACTACTTTCTAGCAACAATAACAATCAATTCTTCCACATCAGAAGCATCTGAAAAACAACTTATAAATCGTATGCATCTCCTGCTGGTCTCTTGGCGGCCAAGTTGACTTTACTGAAGTGTTTCTTTGATCCTGCGCTGCTTTGATTCACTTTTCTCTCACCCTTTTAGCTAAACATATCATTGGAATTTTGCTCTTTGTTCCTGACAGGTCTCGTCTTAGCTGGGTTTCTCTACAGACATGCAGCCCTTCCCAGAGGGAAAGAATTGCTCCACAGCCCAGACTGAATCAAGCCTTGCTCAAAGATTTATCCTCTTCTTTTGAGTCGACTTTATCTTTTCTCTTTCGCTCCCTACCTTGAAATCTTCCGCCTGCCTACCCATGATTCACAATGCTATAATGGAAATGACAAGGATGGTGTGGTCAGTGTCATTCAAACTTTTAGTAAATTAAATTATGCTCTGTTTAGTTTTTTTTTTTTGCAGTAAAAGGGAAAGATTGTTGTGTTTTGGTCCCGGCATTTATATAAGATTTTTTTTTAAGTTGATCATTAATTGACTTAAAGCACATACTCTGTGAGCAAACCATGATTGTTATCTATTACAAAACAGGAAGACGGGGATCTTTAGTGTGATTATTCACACGTATGAGTTCCTTTCATCCGATAACTATCTCCAAAATCTGATCAACATAGTACAAGATAAAGAAATTGAATGTCTGCAGATTACTTTAAGCTACTTGTAAGCTTTTAGTGAATACTCATAAGAAGTTATTCACGTGTGTGAACAATGCTGTACATAATGACCAAAAATGACTTGATGTGATGTGATTTGATAGTATTTGGAGGCATTAAGAAATAACTTAAAATATAGGTCAATAGTCTCTTTTCATTAATGATTTTGTATGGTTTTAGGAAAAAGGTGTGGAAATAAAATGCATTTAATAATGATTTTTTTTCTTTTTTAAATGTTTTAAAGTAATCTAGAGTTGTTAAAAAACAGTGATAGTGCTGTAACGTGGAACCTTTGAAAGAACGAGTTAACATATTCTAATCTTATCCTGATGAGTTCAGAGTCTTGGGGCATTAAAGTATTCAAATGAAATGTATATTAATGGTACATTTATGATAATTACAATGACTAATGATTGAGGTATATAAGTGGGATTCTACAATATATTGATATTTTTATATAGGGAACAGGTATTGCTATAAGTCATCAGAGATGGTGGCTGTGTTCTTACTTGTTGTGCAGGAAGAGTAAAACGATGAGAAAATATGATTAAAAAATATCATTTTTGTTGAGTAATTTAGATAAATCAGTAGAGGGGGAAATAATCTGTGAAAAACCTAAACTTTATCTGATGGAACAATTCTAAGAAAAGAAGAGTGAGGGGTTGTGGCAAGGTGGCAAGCCACTTTTACTTTTAATACCATTGCACTAGCACATCATTAAACAGACAACTGTTCCTTGTGTAGTTTGAAAAGGTAAACATTATCTTTTATTCTTTATACTGTTTCTGGAAGAAAAAGAACCAAGGAATTGGTTGTGCTACACATTTTAATATATATTTAGATCTGGTGAGTAATTCTGCTACATGATTTATGTACTTTTATGTAACTTTACGTTATTTACTTTGATTTAATTGTTTTGGTACTCTGTAAAAGGAAATGAGTTTTAGCATTCCATAATTCAGACTACTGTCAAATGAAAATCAATGCTACTGTCAAGTGAAATAAAAATAGCAAAAATTATATTCTAAAATGTTTTCATTAAGATTGGTCATAAAAATGGCTTGCCAAAGCAACAGGAAATGAGTGTATGGTGCTTCAGGTTCTTAATGCTGTCACCTGCTCCTCTGTGCTCTACAGCCTCTTTGAAAAGCAGCTGAGGGAGTCCTCCATGATTAACTGGAAGATGTTTCTCCTGGTATTCTTCAGCTCACTTGTTCATCTTGCTTATAGTACTGACTATTATGATGACGTTGGTGAGTTTTTATGTAGAAATATTTGTACAATAACTCACAAAATGTATTGTTTGATTACATTTTTTTAAAAGCATTGAATTAATGAAGAATTAAAAGTTTTGTATGTTGGCTGTATACATATAGATTATAGTCTCTTTGTATAGAGAAAGTGTAGAAATTATGAAAAACTGAAAAAAGACCTCTGATTATTCACAAATGAATAGCTGTTGACTCAGAAGAAACTGGTGTTTGCCCACCATAAAAATCAGTTTGGATTGTTATGTACTTGAGGCCATGACTGCAGAGCCACATCAAAAGGTCTGTGGGGAGATTTTACACGAGGTGTTATATCCTGTGTAGAGGAGAACATTCATAAAGATATAAACTATTTTCACAGGACGTCAATAATTTTAAGGCCACAAACATCCAAATATTCCTCATACACTGAGTCTGAAGTTACAGTTGATATCAGCACCTTTGGAATATTAAAGTATGTTTTACCTCATTCTATCGAAAACTAGATTTTGGTGGTTGTAGTTTTTTAACATCAAAAAAGAGAACAGCTGAGAAGGAATTTGTTACAGATATTTTGCAGTAGCATGAATGGTAGACATTTTTTCACTAGTGCATATTGGGTCCATTTTTTCTGGACGCATCAATCCTGATGCAAAGGGATTTAATTGCCTTTTTTTTTGTAAATTGTAAGGAAATAACTAGTAATTTTGCATACATTTAAAGTCACATTTATTACGCATCACATTTATTACGGTTCAGAATGCACCAGACCATAATCAAGATATCTTTGATTTAGTGAGTTAAATTGCTTAAAAAATAGTTTTTAAATTGTATTGAGATCTCTTGTGGACTGACTCCTTCATTTTATTTTTCCAAGTCATAGAGAAGATTGACCCGGACAAGATTGGATTCACCATCAGTAATTCATCAGATGCTGTTTTTGTGACATGGAGGATACCTACGGATAACATAACCGATCCTGAGTGTTACTCAACTCAAGTGCAGTACAAGCACCAATGCATTAAAGACTGGAAAGTATTGATCTCTCACGCATAATTAATAATTTGAGTTACAGATAGATTCCCAGACTTTTATACATTTTTTATACATATTTTTGTAAATTTGATGTAAATTTGGCAGTGCAGCTAAAGATTGAGAATACAGCATGGATTACTTTGCTTGTATGCAGAGATCTCAGAAGATTGAGCTCAAACAACAACACGAGGTGGATAGTATAAACCTGACCTCTGTAAGCATGAAGAAGAATTATGATGTCAGAATAAGAATAAGGCTTTGGTGTCTGCAAAATGATTGGAGCAACTGGACAAAAGTGCAGAGTTGGGGAAACAATTCAGGTGCATACTTGTCTTTTCCTATTAAAAACTCCTGTTTAACTTTAGAAGCATCTTAACAGTTTAAGAGCTCATCAATAAACTCCAGTTGGACTGATTCTACACATATTTACACTATGAATTAATTGATTTTATTTGCAGATGCTTGCTTGATGGACTTCTCTTCCTTCCTTTGGGTTTATATTCTCCTAATTATGCTGTCACTGATTGCTTTTCTGCTTGTTTGCCTGCTATCCCAACAAGGGTGAGTTCACTGCTACTTTTAATAGAAATATTGAATGTTTTTTATTTTGCATAAGTTCCTAATATAGTTTTGAATTGAAAGATTTCGAAAACTTGTCCTTCCTGAAGTCCCTGATCCAAAACGCTTTAAAAATCAAATCATGGAGACTGAGCAGTTTGAGGTAAGTAGAATATCCAAATGACACGATGTTTGTAAGCATAAACATTTGCTTACATATTATGAAATCGTGGAACATGTTAATATAAGTAAAAAAAATTGTTTTTTTTTTATTATCCATCAAAGTCATGTCATCGGATTTCCTGCAAAAAGGTGGAATATGTATTTGGGTTCAATGATTGAGTTACTTCTAATGAAATAATTTTACCTTTTTTTTTACTTCTCAGAAGTTTGGAAGTCAAGTTCAATGGAACGAGGAGTGTGTCATCTCAGAAATTGAAGTTATTGACAGGAGCTGCAATGAAGAGCAGCATCAAACTTTGGTAACAGAGCCTGCAGACACCATCACTGAGCAGAGGCATGACATGTTCCACATTATCTTCTGTGAAAACACAAAAATGGCCAACTATAAGAGTGTAATGGGATATGTCACTATCATAGACCACAACAAATGATGCAGATATGTTTAAATAGCAACACTTTACATCATCCAATCATTTTATTAAACTTACTCTCTGAATGTACTTAGTATGTGATAGAAATATATCACAGTTCTGTTCTACATAACAGGCTTTGAAATGTAAAGATTAAAAATGGAAATGTTTGTATTGGCATCTAAAATAATCCATCCATTTACTATGATTTCTGCAAGTAGCAGATTGAGTGGTTTCTAGTGCTATAAAATTGCCTTTGATGTCAATAGGTGTATTCATGGCTGTATCTAATATTCTCCCAAATTCATCATTTAAGTTTTCTACCAATTTGATTGCAGTACTATATTTGGACAATGGAGGGCACTCTGAGTATCCTAATGTGTTGTGTAGGTGATGTAGCATATCAAAGCAAACAAGGAATATGCTCTTCACAGCATCAGAGCACTCTCTTAAGGGAGGATGTACTTTAATTTGAAGACCGATTTAAAAGATTAATGTGAAACTGCATAATAGATGGTGAGTTCCAGTAGCAAAGCCAGGGCTGCAGACACATTCCGATTTGTTGAGATTGATAAAGTAGAGGTAGGAGAAAGTGAGCAAACAGGTGGATAAAATACAATTTCACAAATCTCAGATTGTTTTAGTTTTTTCCAGGATAGGAATATTTAACTCTGTGGAATTTACAAACTTTTGCAATGTGGAGTGTACTTTGAAGAAATGTGTTAAGGGTCATGGATCAAAACATTGGGTGACCATTTGAATTTTTTAAGTATCAAATACTTTTAGTGCTGAAATGTGATGAAAAACTGTATTTAAAAAATGCAGCTAAAAATAATAGCTTTAAAATGTAAACATTAGTCCATTTAATATTTACATTTATCCATTTGGGAGTTGGTTTTCTTCAAAGCAGCTTGAATAATTAAAAATAAAGACTTACAGTAGGGGAGAGACAATATGCATTTTTTGCAAAACCAAAGCCTAACTCGGATTGCTCGCACCAGAAGTTGTATCAACTGACCTATCAACCATAGTAGGAAGAACATAAAAGGGGGGGAAAAGAAAATATATATATATATTTTACTTTTTCATTTTATTTCTGTATTAAATTAAACCTTTTCCACTTGCAGGCTTTCACACGTAGAACCAGTTTAAGAACAAAAGGGTGAAGGTCTGTGGGTACCATTGTGCTAGATGGAAGGTTTTGATGTGTTTACCTTGAAAGTAAATTTTTGATCTTTCGGAAGAAAGAAGAGGAAGGAAGTTTTTTTTCTGAATTATTCATTCTAAAAGATGAGATAAACTGTTTTCTATATATGTAATTTTCCAACCACTGCTCCGACTCATTTCCTCCAACGTAGGGGCATGCTAGGTGGTATAAGTCTGTTCTTTGTTTTTAAACATTGTAATTGGTCTCAAGCTTTCTACTCAAATAGAATATAATTTGTCAGTTCCTATTCATCACTGTGACTTTAATATCAGAGTTCATAGTAGAAAAAAATCCTCACACCTCCTCCATCTTACATAAGAGAAGCAACAAACAGCTTGCTTGATTAATAAAGAATGCTAAATATGGCTTACAGCCATGCTTCTGCTGAGCTATTTAATGATAATCAACACTCCAACAATTACATCTTTACACTTTTAATTATACATTGTGCTTTTCTGTCTGGCAAACGGGAATGAAACATTTTCCCTGGTGGATTGTTCTCTTGAGCATTTGAATTGAAAAAAAAGTGGGTCTAGTAATGGTTTTGTTTTTAAATTTTAAGAAGCAGATGCATCTAGAGGCTCACCGCAGAGATCAGCATTGCTGGACTAAAATGTTTTATTTATTGTAGTGCTTTAGTGGGGGAAGACCCAGATCATGCATTCATTATCATAAAGGCCCCAAGACATTCCACACAAAGAGCGAGACGAGTTGCGCTCCATCTTCAGCACCTAAAAAAAGTGAAGGTAGAGGAACGACTTGGGGTGGCGATGTGACAGAAAATGACAATGTCAAAGAAGCACCATCTCTAGCACATAAACTGTCCCTGAAGCAGACACTTAAGGGAGATGTAAAACACCGCACAGCTCTGTGTTGTTTTTACACTCATCAACTTGTTTTTAATATGCTCTGTTAAATGTGGCAGAGCCCCCAGGCGTAAATGGTGGATGACAAATGTTACTGCAAGCAAACCCACTAGAGGCTGACCAAATTGTACCTGTGCCAGGCTTCTTGAATACTCCTTTTTTATCATAAACCTCCAAGCTGGAAGGACGGTTTCTTTTGTCACCAAATACTCCAAGCTCTTGTGTGTGTAAGCTCGGTGGATGCACAGTGAAACAGATGTTGAAGATTCTTGATGAAAATACCATAGAGGCCCACTTTTCTATTCAATTATTTAGAGTTGATGAAAGAAGCAACAGTATCAACATGCATCCTCTGAAGCTTTCAGGAGGAATGAATTACACAATTGTATTATAACGGGTTGCTTATAGTCTGAACTGGAAGCAAATGTCATCTAAAGCTGTCTGAATTGTGATGATTGCAGTCACACAGTAAACATTGATGCCAGTCTGAAGGATTTCATTTGTTTACTTACTCCAGAACTAAAAAGGAAAAACTCCACCCTGTTAAAAAGGTTTGAGAAAGTGAACATTTCCACGCCTTCACCAGACATATCTTGACTGTTCTCTTACGTTCTCTGTAACATAAAAAGATGTCACTGCCAAGTGGTGGGGTGATGCCTCTAATTATGTTGAACTCATATAAATAAATGATTTTCTTTTCACCATGCAAGTGTGACAGGTTTGCCAACAGCCTGACAAATGGAAGAATCACTTGCAAATGCAACTCACATATATAATATAAAGCAGTGGAGAGTCTTAGACAGGGCAAGAGCTTGACAGCCGTTTGTACCCCCCTTCTATGTTAACAATTTCAGCACTCCGCTCAAAAAGAAGCTGTGTTTATGGAGTATAAGCTCTGTGTTACAGTAAACTTGACTGTACCAAGTCTTTTCTGCTATCCATTAGCATTCATTGCTTTTGACCTAACCTACAACTTGAGCATGTCATTATTGAAGCTGTTCCTTTGGCTTTTGAAAGCTGTACCCTTTGGAAGAGGACATCAGACAGACAAATAGCACATGTAAGCATTCTCAGGAATGAGCTAGTTTTAATTTGATGCATTGATTAAACTGATTAAATTAAATTGATTAAATCGTTTAACATATAGAAAGAAAGCTGAGTATTTTGGTATGGGATTTCCAAATAAACTTTTCTGGCTGTAGGAGGAAAGATTATATTATACGTTTTTGCCACTTGCACATATGAGGGGAGAAAGTCTCGGCAGAGAGTAGAGGATGTGCGGAAGTGGGCGTGGAGCCAGTAGAGCGTTTATGTGTTCAACGATCTTAAGGGCAACTTAAATCTCTAAACTTGTTCCTTGAGTATCAATGGTCACTATACCATGTAGGTTGATTTCTAAGATATCAGGGACCAGCTCCTGACTCCGAGGCTGCCCCATAGGTTTGCCGGGACGTTTATGCAGGGTTATCGCTGGGTCTTAAAAAGTCTTAAACTTAAAAACCCACATTTTATGCCTTAAAATCTCTTAAATTCACCTTTTCTAAGTCTTAAATCATTTATTTTAAACTCATTTTAAATGTGTTGTTTGATTTTTCCTGTGGTTGCCCGAGATTAAGAAAATGATCATAAATGCTAAAAAACTATGTACAATGATAGTTAGGTTTTCCATAGTGTGCATAAATGCTCAAAAACCCAAAAAGTCATGGTAAGAGTTGCCAGTTTGAGAAAATTTTCGAAAATCCTCAAAAACATAAAAGTGGTGTTTAGTGGTGCCATCATTTGAGAAAAGGCTCAAAAACATGCAGCATCTTAAAAGTGATTTTTAATGTTGCTAGATATTGACATAGATAAGACTTTAAATTTAAATGTGATTGTAAGGGTTGCCAGAGATAATAAAATGTGCATAAATGCTCAAAATCATAAAAGTGATTGTTGTGGTTGCAAGAGATTGAGAAAATTCTCACAAATGTTAAAACATGTAAAAATGACGGTTAGGGTTCCAAGAGGTTGAGAAAATGCCCATAAAAGTTCAATTTTGTAAACGTTATGGTTAGGGTTGCCAGAGTTTGAGTTAACCTTCTTAAATACTAAATAAAAATAGATTAAAATCTTTTCAAATATCTGACCAGATTGGTTAATCTCTGAATTATTTAAATCAGGGTCAGTAGAGGTTCGGTGTGAACCACATTGAGATATTAAAAGAATGAATTTGGTGGAACAACAAGCAAATAAATTGTGTAGCGATTGTTCAGGAACATAAGGTGACATTCCATCATAATATTTAGAAAAATAGCTACAATAATTTGATCAAGATTCATTACTTTTTAGACAAATGTTTAGACTAATCCTCATTACTAATTTAGACTAATTCCTTAAAAATATCTGTGATGCTGAAATGTTCAAAATGTTTGACAGGTAATGTAGTTAATATTAATTTGAAACTTCATGAGAAAATCTCCCAAATACAAAAAGTGTGTAAATTAGTGTAGAAACTGCTCAACTATCTTATATAAAATCAGCATACATGTTAAAGAAACATATATTTGAAACATCACAAATGGAAAGGATTATAGAATATAAGGATTATATTTACACAATCTTTGGTCTCATTTAGCAGGATATGTTACTTATTTCTGATTCAGGCAATCAAAGACTCAGCATTACATGAAATAAATATATACTTATAAATATATATATATATATATATATATATATATATATATATATATATATATATATATATATATATATATATATATCTATATATATATATATATATATATCTATATATATATATATATATATATATATATATATATATATATATATACTTAGTACTTGTTCTGGCATTTTGTTGAGATCATATAATTTTTTTTATTTTTTTATTTCTTTGCAGAGAATATTTCTTTGCATGGATTACTGCATCATGGCTTTGTGGCATGCAGGCATTCAGCTCCAGGTTGTGCAACAATTCAGGTATAGTGGAAGAAAAAGTAGCGTTGATGGCAGCCGTCAGATCATCCACATTGTTAGGTCTTATGATTCTCTTGACAAATACTCTATAAGCTCTAATGAGGTTCAGTTCAGGTGAGTTTTGTTGACCGATTGAGCAAGTGAACAGCTTTAGGTACCTTTGACACTGTGGCAAATCCTACTTCACAATTTTTCACAGAAAAAAAAGGAAAATAATTATTTCAAAATGCCAAATATACAGGGTACCAAAACATGCTGGCTAATAACTCATGACTTAATTAGTACAGTAATTAATTTATTCATCTAAAAAGTTTGCAAAGTAATTCGGAAAATGACGAGATGCAACAATGTCAATCCTGCCCACCTTGTCCTTCTACTAAGATTATCCGCTTACTCAAGAACTGTAATATTATGCCAGTGCAGCAACTGTATGAGATGTATTTTTTCATTATTATTAAGTATTCACATTTACAAACTAGCCTTGTTCACAGATGAAGTCTTACCTTATAAATTATAGATGCTATAACAATCTCTAAAACATGTTCATTAAAGACAGCCCTTTCTTAAAGAAGAGTACCAGCTCATAAATATTTCTTGAAAGCAAATTTTTGTCACACACACACACACACACGCACACACACGCACACACAAAGAAAAGAATCCTTCCTCGACATCTCGAACATGTGAGAGGCATCGCGTCAGCCATCACATGCAGACATACACACAACTCACACTCGGGGAGACAGAATTGCAACTGCGTCGTCTGTGGTGGTGACGCCTCTCTCTTGGAAAAGCTGAGCTCACGTACACTCACGCCTGCTCTGGAAGTGATGTTTGTGTGGATGACACGTATGATCCTTTAATCTCAGACTCAGCTTGTTGAGCATCAAATTGAAATATCCTGAACAGATGTAAAAACACATGTGAGCCTCAATGCGCAAGCTGTGCCGAGCTTTGTTTCATCTGCTGATGATGGGAGCCTTAAGGAGATCTTTTTAAAATTTCATCACTATTCAAAAGGATAATTAATACGTACCCCCAGGCTTTGATTATGCTCTTCTTACTGTGTATGGCTGGTGTGGAGATAATGAGACACTCATCAGTTGCTGCCAGAGCTCCCCAACAAACGCACACATTGCTTGAGTTTCTACAAAGGTGATGGTGAGAGGTGAATCCAGGCTGACAATGGTTTTGATTGTAATTATGACACAATAAGTAGTCTCAGTGTTTGGTGGGATGAACTAGGACACAACATTGTCCATGTTTTGTCTGTTTTTTATTCTGTCTTGTGGCCATTGTTAAGAACTTTCGAAGATGACCACAGGCCACTGGCAGGGTGTGATGGAGAGAGTACACCACGACTGTCAGTGTATAAAAGAAGATCAGTGAAAGAGTCCAGAGCTTCAATCTAAAGTTTGACTAAGATAACTGTCAGAAAACAGTTTGGTGATCCAAATTTTGATCTGCGTTAGGTGTGTCTGCGTTGGTTTCATCTTCTTTCAGAGCGGTCGAAATACAGAGGTTGTCATTATTTGATCTTGCCACCATCTCATGGTTCATGGAGAGCCTGATTAGTTCCAAACAACCACTTTAACAGCTACTATTTGTAAATACTTGGTTACAAACGAAATAAAAAACCCTAACACATCCACATTATTTGCAGGACTCAAATGTTTTGTAAGAATTAAATAAAAGTAAATTAATAATGTCTTTACTGCATTGTCGTGTAAAAGCACCAAAATCACAGCACTCATCAAAACTTACCAAAAAGTGAACTTTATTTAAAACTCATACATTATATATTAGTGGATTTAAATAATTTGTTATAAATATAAAATATGTAATATTTAATGTACCCTCAAATATTAAGACCTTTATAGTCTTTATGTTTGTCATTATCTCCTCTCTCCTTGTGTAGCTAACGTTAAACAGAGCTAAGTTCCATGGGCACACGGCCATCTTTTTTACAATAAAATCTAAATTGAAATAAAGCTTAATTACTAGAGAACTTTAACAGTATCCCCTGCATGAAGGCTATCTTGTACAGGTTGCTCAGGTGATAAATCAAAAAGCTAAATAATGTAAACAGCTTTACATTGAGATAGCGACTCAGGCTTCAAAGAAATTAATGAGGATTTAACACTAAGCTGAGTATTGTTTGGAACTAATCTCGCTTCCTCCAACAGGAAGTAGGTGAGAGAAATCATCGCCATTTTTTTATTGCACCCTATGCATATGACGCCACTCTGGTATGTCTTCCATTGACTGGTATGGCTTCTTTGATTAAAGACAACACTCTTCAACTTTTGACAACTTTCACTAAAAGTTTGCTAATATTAACATTCTGCTTTTTACTCAACTCATTCGGTACTATTTCTCACAAATGTAAAAGAAAGAAGACTATCAACCGTGCATATTTACTACTGTATATAGCAGTAAGAACAGTATCATTTTAGTACACCTTGTTTTCCTTGAACAGGAAGCAGACTAGGACCTCACTGGAGAAATCTGAAGCCAATAGGAGCAGAACAGACTTATTGATACAAGAGCCAGACTAGGTAAGGGATGTTACTTACCTATGGGAGTCCATGCTACATACTATGTACATGGGGGTCCATGTCATCGGTAGGGGAAGGCATAGGTTTCCACAGATTAATAATATAAATTAAAAATGATATTGATCAACAATGGCTGACAGTATGTGTCAAATTGTGCATGCATGACTTTAAACAGCGTCTGATTGTAGGATGATGTTGTAGGATGTTAAACAGATAAAAAAAACCCTACATATTTTTGTGTTATCCTATTCATAATTAATCCACATTTAATGCTGTAAAAATCTGTTCTAGGGTTTAAATGTTGAAAGTTTTCAGTAGATTAAATAAACATTTTGGTTCTTTGCACTCGCCTGTATTTTTTTAATTGTTATAACATCCTTGTCTATGTCACCTCTGTTCGTTGTAGCTTCCTGTCAGCCATTGCTGCTTAAAATCCCTATTAATGTGGCTCAGGGGCTGAAATCAGCAGAATTGGAATGTTGATAAGCTTGTTCTAATTTAGATCTTGAATTATTTTTGTTCTCAAATACATTAAAAACCCTTCTGCAAAATTCCACAGAATTTACCAGAATTTATCTTCTGTACAGAAATCACCACAACCTCTAAAGGGTCTGTCTGGGCCTTTCAGCAGTAAACCAGCCAAAGTGGACACATAAGAAAACACTAAGGTATGAAAATAAAATGTAATCAGGAAGCAAAATGGAAAAGACTAAACTAAGCTTAACTGTGACTTGAATCATTTACAAACTTTGCATAGAGGACTTTAGGAACATTAACAAAACATTCCCTCAACGGCCTCTGCTGTTCATACCTAAATGTTTGTTATGTTGAATAAAGGTTGGAACATGAAATCCTGCAATTTTGAAAAAAAATAAAATGTAGAGTCTACCTGTGGTTTTGAACCAATCTGAGCTTAACTAACTAGAAGGAACAAATCAATTGGTGTTGAAAGGATAACAACTTTGTCAGCTGTCTTTCTGCTGATTAAACCAAGTGTACAATGAGCAACAGCTGACCCGTAGTTCAGTTTGGAATGCTATTCTCATTCGTTTTTGATTTGATACATCTGACCTGATCAGCATGCATGAAGTCTTCTGCCAAATTTGCATGATTATAGTCACACATATCCAAGGAGAAATCGCAGCATGGCTACTCATGTCAAACATATAATGAATAAATAAAAAACACCCTCTCAGCAGGCCGTCCCAACAGACAATAGACACCTCTGTTCTGTAAAAGACAGGCTAATTAATTCCTGTGGGTTGAAAAAACACACACACATGCATGATCGCCAATCAGCTTCGTTACAACAGATGCATACACGCAAACACACTCGTAGTGAGCCCCTGCTGTGAGCCTTGTCTCCTGCTGCTGTACGAGGGCTGGCGTTGTGTTACAGTACTCGTGCAGCACTCATCCGCTCACAGGGAAGAGGCTGGCAGAGACAAAGCCCTGCCTTTAGGTAAGCACTGCTCCACTTCAATGAGCTCCAGCAGTTTTACGCCTTGACAGCCATTTTGGAGCTGCATATGATGAGCTTGAGGAGTCACTTGCAGGCCCTCGTCTGTGCTTGACATGATATGACTGACAGGGTGTGTGTGAGAGAGAGTGGCTGAGAGATTTGGGGACACCTGCTGTAGCCAGTAGTAAACAGCAGGGTGGTTCAGGTTACAATGTGATAGCTATACATATGGAGTTCAGATACTAATGCCTCCATGTGCTGTCAGATGCAGAACAAATTTAAATAGCTGTGATATTGCCAGATACATTTTGAGATTTTGACTGATTTTACTTTAGACATACCTTGGTGCTGAAGTAAAACCCCTACAGAATTATTTTAAAAATAAATTATAATTAATATAAGATGCTCTAGGTTTTATCTTCATTTAACCATTTCTTCAGAAATGTCATGTTTTCCCTGAAAAGTCAAACGTCATAATATGCTGTTAATATGGAATGTAGAAATATTATTTACCAGGATGAAGATATACAACCAGAAACCAAACAATTACATTTAAATATCATCTTAATACTTCATACATATTTTGAATTAAAAACGCTCTCTCACTGTCTCTGGCTGGTGGATCAAATTCCCGGATCCAGTCAGGAAAACAGCAACACTAGCAACTTTCAAAAAGCAACTAAAAACTCTTGTCTTCAAGGAACACTTACAATCTTAATACAAAAAGAATTTTCTTTCTTTGTTCTGTTTTATTTGGTTGATTTGTTTAGCTGATACAACTTCTGTTGTGAGCTACACGATTTAGACTCCGGCTTTAAAACAAATTGCATATTGTCTCTCCCCTAGCAAGTCGTTTTGGACAAAAGCGTCTGCTAAATACATAAATGTAAAAATAAATAGGACGTTTGAAGAAAAAAAAATGACATTCATAGTAATAAAAAAATTCTGACAAGTTTAGTTTGCGTTTACCAGGATAAAAATAACATTTGGGTGATTCCAAACTTTTGGTGTGCAGTTGAGATATTTCAATATGCTCTCTGAATAGTACTCTGAAACAATGCAGGCAGCACAAGCTGCAAAACAATACTATATTGATGCAGCATTCATTTCCCCTCACAATGATGCTAATGAAGTCAGCGACAGAACAGAAGGAGTGCACCATTGAGAATTACCAGTCTCTAATGATGCATATCTGTGTTAGAATTAGATATATTTTATTGCATCTTTAGTTATAATATAAAAAACATACAGTTATATTCCTAAAGTCTGGAATTGTTCACTAGTGTGAAAAAACATACATTTTCTTATGTTTAAGTCTAAATTGGTAAGAATCCTCCTGGTACCCGTCTGCATTGTTTTGTAAATTTGTTTGGTTGAGCCAGAAGAAAACAGCAGTCTCATCCGTATGGCTTCTGCAATCTCCCAAGGTGCTTCTCTATTGTGCGTTTTGCAGTAGGCATCTGCAGCCACCACACAAGATGCTCTATTATGTCTCCCGAGTGAGACATCTGGGGCAGTCATGTTTTGAAACTTCACTCTCCATTTTACACAAAAATAATTTGATCCAAGCCATCTGCCACTCTGTGATGGATACATGTGTAAAGACATGAGCTTCTGACAACACAGCATCGTCTCTTCTCAACAGATAATAGAATGTCACTGTTTCTGGCCAAAGGGCCACATGTTAACAGTTGACTGAAGTGACATTTTAGATGGTCTTGGGACCTGTTTGCCATGGCAGCAGCCGTTCAAGTGTCCTAGTATTTTGGTGCTTGACGGTGTATAAAATTATCTGTGGACAGATGATAGATTGGTAGTGGACTGAACATTCCTGATACATGACTTTCAAAGACGTTCACACTTTAGTGAGTCACATTTTTTTAAAGAATGTGAAATATCAAGCGGTTCTTTTCCAATGTAACTCATTTGGAAGAATGCAAAATTTTGAGTTTGCTGAAACCTCCCTGGGTCAACATTTCAACGTCTTCACTCCTCAGCATGAGTGACAAACAGTGTGACGTGCCTCAGAGCAGGGAGCTCGACTGGCCCTGATGCTCCAAACCCTCTCACACCGGTCAATGAGTGTCAATCAGGCCTCGCCCTCTGCTCGCATTCACAACAAGTCCCGTATCTTTAGAAAACAATTATGATTGGGCTGTTGTGAAAATTGATCCCCGGGTTGACGGGCTCCATGAACACATTCTTCTCTGGCTGGTGGGGTCCTGCCATGGGAAGCAATTATTGCAGGTTGCCAGCTGACAGCCTCATTCCAGAGTGAGTCGGGGCTGGCTTGATCCTCGGGCACTCTCTAGGCAAATTGTATCCTCGCACTTATCTCAAACCTCTTACCAACCGCTGGCTTCTATCACAAAAAAAGATTGTTCCTTTTGTTCCCAATGCTTGTTTGGAAACAGGGTGGACACGGCTTTCAGCATTAAGAAGATTTTGTTTTAATGGGCCGTATTGTAACATGTGCCCATGTAACATGGGCTTAGTTGGAGAGCAGGTTTCTGTTTTCAGACCTAGAGGAGGCTGAAGGACTGGACCTCCATCAACTTGACAGGCATCATTTCCCCCTAACAGTGAAGTGCAGGATGTCACAGGTTCAACTGTTTGAGAGTTGGCCTATTCGACTTGACCACTTTGGCAGTGATGGTTAGCTCAAGGTTATGTTTGTCAGTTATAAAACTTTAGAAAATGAAAAATAAAGTTTACTCTGGGTTGAAAAAGATAGCAGTGGGTCTCACTTAATATTTTATTAACTGGGTTTTTAAACGTCAATAATAGAGTTTAAATTCTTCAGCAAGTTTCAAAAAAGTTGTTAGAATTAAAATACTATAGCCTTGATCACATGCTCAAGCTATGTTTTAAACTCTTGCTTAAAATCTTATTTTACAATCTGTTAAAATTTTGAATGTTATGGTCTGTGTGTTTTGTTTTACTACATATTTTCTATTTATTTCATGGAGGTAAATTCCTTGGAAGATATTGTGTAATTTAATCCTCTAATATTAATCTTAAGAGTGAGTTCAAGCTTCATCACTCAACAAAGAGTTTTTTTTTCGTTCGTTCTTCCTCATGCAGTGAAAGAAATTGATCATTGAAGAACTAGAGCAGGTATAAATTATGCCAGGGCTCTTTTAAACAAGAGAAAAATCGAGTGTGTTTTCAAAGTCTCATCTGTCAATTTACTTATTAATTTAATAAACACATCAAGAGACTGCACAGTGAACACTTTAATCATTGTAATTAATGCATGTAGCTGCATTCCCTGCTCAGTGTGCATTAGCAAGCACTAGAGAATAAATAGATTAAAATATATACAGCCTTTGACTAATTATCATGCAAATACAGCAGCAACAAAGCATAGAGGGGCCGTTAATCTTTGCCAGAGCATCGCTTCAATTCCCAGATGTGCTTGAAGCTGTCCGTATCGCACAATTAGAGATGAAGGGAGATGGAAGGGGAGAAACGTCTATCACTTACAGAATGTGAAATTGATTCTTTTTTTTGTTGGGCCTTGTCTTCATCACCTCATCTCCCGCTTGAGCTCTTCGTATAACTGATTAGTTTTTTGTTTGATAGTCAAAGCTTGCATCACTAGACAACACTAATATCAATGTTCTGAGATATTTACATGAATCCCGAGCATAAACATGTTACAAAATTAAATCCTTTACTGTCATAGAAAAACTTTCCCTATATAGTGACTGTTTTCACCAAATTATTTCAACTTGTTCTCAATTTGTTTCAGTCTTTCCATTTGTTTTAGTAACAGAACCTGCAGTAGTTTTTACCCATTGGTCATTTTTGTTTATCACAGATTTACACTGATAATGTGCTAATATTTCAGTTTTCCTCTATTCATTCTAACTGTCCTTCAAATCCAAAACATTTAAATACTCTTTTCTGTCTAAAGCCACATTTGTATTTGCAAATTACACAATTTAGCACTTTAAAACTACGTTAACAATGCTAATGAGATAAAAATTACATTGGCAGTAAATATTGTGATGGGTAAAAGGGATACACTAATCAACTAATCAAGCAGAAGATATGTTTTTAATAAATGTTTTTTCTTCACCAAATTTAAGTAAAGTAACATATTTTAAAAATCTAAATCATGTAAAAGCCATTAAATATTCTCCTGCCATATAAGTGAATTTATAAAAAGTTAAAATGAACAAAATCATTTAATCAACTTTTCTTGTCAAAATGATCACTAACACCAGAAATAAATGATTTGCATAAATTTGCCTAAATTCCTGCTGTTTTTTAATCACCTGACCTCTTCACGTCACATGACCTCAGTTTGTGCAGTTCATAGTGTTGTCTTGCTGAGTTTGATAGGGGCACACAGCATCCGAGGATTGTAATTGACTTTTGGAGAAGAGCTGTTGTACACAAAGGAACCTCCAAATGCTATCACGAAGTCATCAGCCCAGACGTTTTGTCCAAGCCTGGTAAGAATGAATAGGGCAGGGGCAGCCATTATGCTGCCTGTCAATCCAATTTGTTCTCCCATGTAAAGAGATGTTGAATGGTGTGACTGCAAATTGTATCATACGGATTTGTTAGTGAGCCAAATACTTCAGCTTAAATTGAGAAGTTGGTGAAATCAGGCCTCCTGTTGGTAGCTGTTATTTATCAGGTATATCAACTCGAAGAGGAATAAATCAAATATCACTGATGACAATGCATGTATAAACTATGGGAGTCTTTATTAGCAAACAAATGATTTTGTTTGTTTTTATGAATGTGCAATTTAGCCATACTTAAACCACACTTCCTATATATATATAATGTGCTTTTTGAAAGATCACAGGCATAATGGTTGTGAAGTCTTATCTCTCAAAAAATCTTATACTCACATTTTTTTCTGCTTTTGATGCAAATACAAAATATGATCATGATATGCATCTATGTGAGGTCTAATGTAAAAAAGTAATGTTTTCTTGATAAATTCAATAGTTCTGATGGAGACAGACAAAAGGTAATAAAATATGAAACAATAATAATAAAACATACTGATATTTGGTTAAAATTTACATACAGTCACACATTCTTGGTATATTACCACTGAAGAGTGCAAGTGAATGAGTTTCTTTTAATAAAACATGTGTCTCCAATGTTTAAAGACACTGCATGAACAGTTAACCAAACTAACATTTTAAATTAACATCAACAAAGAAATCCAGACTAAAGTCTACATTTGTGTACATGTACCTTTGAAATAATTACAGAAAACAAGGTGAACTGTGAAAGAAAAAGTACAATTTATTATGTAGTCCACATTAGGAAAAAATTTTACAGATATGAAATACTTCTCAGAAACTATAAAAATATTATTTAACAAATGAGAAAATTGCAAAAAATGATTAATAAATTAGAATTACCAAAAAGCATCTTAAAAAAACAGAATAAATGAAAAAAAAGACAAACTTTAATTAGTTACAGAACAACTCCTAACTAATGACTAACAGAGGATAAACTATGAGTGGGGAAATGGTGCTCTATCTTAAATCTCAAACACAATAACACACTCTGCAAACACATCAATCTCTGTTTGCTCACACTTTCACAACCGACGACTTTCGGTCTTCACAAATGCACACACGGCACTCAGTGTTTAAACCCAAACGGTCAAACTCCCACTACACCAAGAGAGACAAGGTCTACTCAACTTTCGTTGAGGAGGAGGAGTTTTCAGTTAAACAGGGAAGAAAGAAAGTTAGTTCTGACACAGAGAGAGATGCTATTTTCTCCAATAAGTCAGTCTTCTGATGAATACACGTGAGAGAGAGAGAGAGCATGATGGCAGAGATGGTTTTGTGCTACGCTGGATAGCTGTGTTTGGACAACGGCGCTACCCATCACCAATCAGAACGCTTTAACTCAAATGAGAACAAGAAGAAAACAAATGTGAAAATTCCACAGGGATCGTAACAGTTGAAACTAAAATATGTTCGTTCACATTTTTTACATCAAATATCTTCCGTGCATTCATTTAAAAGTGCCATATCATGCCCCTATTAAATCCCCCATGCCCCTCTAGACTATCATTGCACTTTTTAAAAACCTTCAAAAGACAGTATTTATCGTAAACATTGTCTTGGAACACCTCAAATGGTTGTGCCGCCTGTTCCTCGCCACGCATCCTGCTGGATTTTTCTTGTTGACACACAGAAAATCCACCCAATTTACGACTCATACATTCATCTTTTGGCGAAACAACTCTTTTGGTCTGGCACAACCAAAAACTCACTTTCTTTGCATTGTTTGTCTGACAGATTGTACCACAGTTACACTTCCGGTCAGTCAGCGCATACAATCTTCATTGAGATGAGCTGCATCAACCGCTCTTCTGATTGGTTAATGGTAGCTGCTTCAATCAATTGGCGTGGCCACAATCATTGAGTTGTTTTGTGCTCACAGAAAAGAAAATAGGATAACACAAACATGCACAAACCAATTTGAACATAACTGCAGGCATGTTTTTGATGAGCAAACAATACTATATCATTAAAAAATATCTGAAAAATCAAGTTTACAAGATACAGCACCTTTAAGTTACATGTCATCATGTAAAAGAAGTTCATTTTAAAGTAACCCAAATTTAACTGATGATACCATATTAAAAACTAAGATAAATGTTCTTTCTCTTGCTCTTAACCCACTTAAAGACATTATTGCAGCATTGTACAATAAAATGCAATAAGCAACCCAAACCTTTAACACAAGGTACATGCTACTAAATCCATTGCTAACCCACTTAACCGGAATCCAATTCTCTCAAGTAATTACAGCTTTGAGAACATGGTGTCCTCATATACAAACTTATGTGCTCCAACAAGGACTTTACTCAGAAATTTTAATCTCATTTTTATTCATCCCTGATGAATTCAAAATGTATGGCCCTGTTTTTATGCTATGAAATCCAATTCGGTGAAAGACAAAATCTAATTGCCTTGCTTTTGTTCATCACACCAGTTACAGCACAAACAAAACAAATAAGCAAACTGCAACTTATTATCAGCACTCGTATTATCATAATGACCTTATTTGCCTAAATATTGTCCCTATTAGTCTATGAAAGTACGGAGTCCAGCACTTAATGAACCGCCAGGGTCTTGAATCACGCTTGGGAATTTGACATGCCTTTTATTACTTTCACACTAAATGGAGGAAACGATGGGGTGCTTCTTGGTGATTGCTTAGTGTCTCCTTGAAGTCAAACCAAAAAAAAGTGTTGTGTCTTTTAATATTTGATTGTTTTTCTGACGCAATTTCATCCAATTCATCATTTTCTGGGCTAATTTAGTAAGCTTTGACACTTTCAGCGATCTGTTTTTTTGTAAGTGGACCTTCTTAGACGATGCAGTCTTTTGATGTCAAATTTCCATTTGGCAAATTGACTACATTGAAGGAAAAGACTGCACAAAACATCATTCCCTCATTTCTCAGACTTTCAAATCCATAGAACTCTATAAACAACAGTCTTTCAAGTGTTCAGAAGTACTAAAGTGCAGTGCTTTTGCACATGCTATGTAATATTTCATAATGAGCCAATTCATAATCTAGTTTTTTGGCCCATTTTCAAAAACATCTGTGCTGTTGCAGAAAAATTTATCCTCATCAGACCATTAAACACAACTTTAGTTTAAGTTAGCTCCTTATTTTCTTCTTATTCGCATCAGATTTATGTTTGTGCTTCATGTTCTGGCTCAAAAGCATGACATTAAGAGAATAGTTGTCATAGCTTTTCTTGCTCACAGAGTGAACTGGGCACATATTCTTGTGACACATCAAGCTCGTTAAAAAGCTGCGATAGGATTGGTGGCAAATGCAAAAGAATACAAAATAGCAGGAAACCGTTACTGTCAGTAACAAAAGGCAGAAAGGGAGAAAAAAAGAGAGGAAGTGAGAGAAAGATATTGAAGTCTGATTGCCATCTGTCTTTGTCTCGGATTGTTTCCCTGCTTGTTATTGTTATGTTTTGAAAATGACAATTATACATGGAAAAATCAGAGGGGAATGTTCATTACGATTCATTATCTGCTCCACTAAACTGCATCAAGCTTATAAAATATTTCTTTCACTTGTTCAAGAGCTTGTTAGAGCTTAAATTCAATTACCGCTGACTGTAACAGACTGTCAGGACTTTTTAGCAAATCATTAGTCAAGGTTTACTCCTGGGCAGAGAACAGCCGCTTGACAGCCTTAATTGTTGTGAACCATTTAAAGGTCCACTAATGAAGCAGAGCTCGATGTGGTTGGCTCCTGACTGAAATTTCCTAAACATTTGCAAGATCAAAGTAATGCAGAGGAGACCATTTGCTAAATTATCAGCTCAAAATTAAGCTAGCCCGCGACCTTGCTTTTTTGACCAGTCTTTTCTTAGAGGGGAGGAAAAGGTCGCCCTCAATTTTACTGCCTTTCATCTACAAGTAAAAAAAAATGAGAGAAATATCATTAGATATTGTCATGAAAGGAGAAGCATATGACTTTACTTGAGAGACCGAACAGAGTTTCGGGTTAGAAACGATTATATTACCACAGACGGAGAAAGAGTAACAATCCGGACTGGTGACAAAGTTAGTCAGTTCATATTTAAAGTAACAAAGTTTATTAAAAATATATAAACTTTGGAATTTCAAAGTAACAAAGAAGAGTTTTCTAGATCTTGGCATACTGTCTTGAAAATGTCAATAGAACTCAGTTCAGAGTAATTTGTTTCTGTTAAAGCACATGATTAAAGCACATTTTCGGTTCGACGTTTCATGCAAGAACGCACCTCGATCGAAAACCATAGGTGCCATCAAAAGTTCATACATCTGTCTGACCGATGGGTGCAAACGAAAAAATGGTTCTGCCATATCGGCTTGGTTTATCGCAAGAAGAATGGCCAATGAAAGCTGCCTCTTTTGATCATGTGAGAGCGACATAAAAGAGCAGCTGGACGGTGTAATAAATAAATGAGGTCAACCTGACTATATGTATCTCGCTCTACATGTTCAGTGTGGCCTTTTAATCGTAAAATATATTGTTAGTGTGTTAGCATTGTAGATCCTGCTACAATAAAAAAAATAAATTCATATTCAAATAATCTGAAGAGTTGTTTGGCTATCATCCTGATGTAGGATGAAATTGGAATAATAATTCAAACAACAAGTTGATATCAAACTTTGACTGGACGTTTATATATGTAAGGGTTGGTTTACATCTTATACTCTATGTTTTACACCATATTCCAAATCCAGGCAGCATAAACCCCTTCCCAGTGCCATTTTATGGTCAAACCTGTCCATTCCATTTTACTCGTAACTGTTACTCAAAGTTTTCCTTTCTCTTCTGCATTCTTAAGGGCTAGCTGTAAATTCTGTTCATGTTCAATTGGTCCCTCGATGTCCCACCAGACGGATACTTGGAAACTGGTACTAGTAGTGTTTTATACTGTTATTAGCTTAAGTGCTAAATCACAGCTGCTCAACGAAGCATGTTTTAATAGCCCACTTTAAAATTCAGCACCTGAAAATCCACCTGAAACTTCACAGCCACGTGTGCAAAACTACTCTGCCACTAGTAGCTAATAACTTGCAAGGTTTCTGACAAAACATGCATAACCTGGCTGTGGCAGGATAAGTACTGGCAACCCTTTCATTAGCTGCTTTTCCCACACAGTTGATCCATAAATTGTGTCAAGATTTTCAGGGAGGTGTTTTCATAAACCCCAGAGACTGTTCTGATATGCATGGTGCTTTCACATCAGTGGAATGTAATCCACTCTTTAGTGTGACTGACAGCAGGCAGCACAATGACTCACTCATGGCGATTCCACACCACTGACCCAGAGCAGAAGACTTCTTCTCTGAACCCCAGCAGCTGGCGCACTGCAAAACAGAGAAGATGAAATGTATCGGGCCGCGGCTTGCTGTCGAGGTACTGATGGAACCTTTTAAGGGTGAAATTGTGGCCGAGTGAAAGCACAGCACACTTGGCTGATGTCATTTCACAGCTGTTTGCTCAATTAAGCTGTCCAATGGCAGTCCCCACTTTACTCATTTGCTCCAAACATCGAGACCTCCTCTACAGTTAATGCCAGTGCCTATTTTCTCGCCTTGTGACCTTTCATGAGCAGGGCTTCAAAAGATTGGACTTCACTCATCACATTATTAGGCTGTTGAGAGGATTGCTCCCCTTGTTGCAAGTTGTTCAACGGTCGGTTCTTCTCAGGTTAGCTGTGGTTTTAGTTCTCATATCTGGCTTCTTTTCAATTAACAGACAGCTATTGCAGCTGCTAGGATGCTTTCTTTTGTAATTTTAAAAGCTGCCGCTTGTTTAACATTTATCTTTCATCAAGCTCAAGCTAGCATTCTAAGCTTGCCCAACAGGCTTTGCTACTTCAATCTGTGTGTCCTCACACATTTCTTAAGCTCTCAAATTATTAATGGATGCGATGGTGGTCTGTCCCCTTCTTGCAAACTTTATTATTGATGGATTTTTGTGCAGTCATCAAGTTTTAATAATTATATTTGATCAATGTCGTCTAGCTTTAAAACAGACAAAAAGACAAGCATAAAATTGTTCATCTTTTACATCATTGGCCATCTTTTACATGAAACGGATAAACACATTTCACGTCACAACTAAAACTTAATCAACTTGTATTTCCGTTGGAGCTATAATAATAGGGAAATAACTCTGCTATTTACAGAACACTCTCGTTTCTAGGTTTTCAATGTTAGAAATATCATTTGTTTCTTTTGAAATGCAGATTGCTAACTGTTTATGGGTGACAACGAGTGATTGTTAGTAGAGAAAAACATTAAATGTTACATAAAATATCTTATTTTAAATTAAGTTAAACTTTGCCTAATTGAAGTGTCCATGGTTAGATTAATTTGCTATGCTTACCAACAAAAAAGGTGTACTGTGCAATCAAAGATTTGGAATCACTCTACATGCACAGAAATAATAATATTTCAAGGAAACAATGCTTAAATGACCTTTATGGAATAGATAGCTGTTTAGTGTTATTCAAATTCTGCCTTCATAAAACAAAAAAATCACACAAAACCGAATCACAAAATCACCTTACAGGTCTAACTTGGTCTACCTTTTTAAAGATGAAATTTCACCCTATTTGTCACTCTATTCCTCACAGAACCATTACGGGCACCCTATTTCAAATATTTAGGTGGTGTGTTAGGTATAGTAATGAATTGGTAGTGTTCTGGTAGTGTACATCTGAACAAAATCGCCAATTGCTGATATATTGCAGAGTACAAACTGTCTCGCCATCATCAAATAACAGAAGTTTTATTTCACTCAGTACAGAGGGTGAGTAGATTGTTTTCCCCTTTTAGATCCCTCCTGAAAATGCCTCCCAAGAAAGACATATACCACATGGCTAGAGCTTAGTTGAAGTCACTTAGAGTTATTGGGTTCTGACAGTGTGTGCCATCAGGGCTTTACCCTCAACAGGTGTTTTACATTTCCCTTCACATGGTGGCCTACACACTTGACTCCACCTTCATTTCTTCCCTCCTCAGCTTGTCAACCAATGGTGTAACAGTAACGCATCTCACAGACATACTTTCATTTCAATTTTAGACTACACACGTAAGCATCAAACATTGAACGATGAAACTGACAAATTCGGTGCCATACTCAGTAAGCCTGAAAAGTCTTTGTAGCACTTCCCTGCTCTTCTATAAGAGTTTGGTAACAACCCCCCCACCAACCCCTACTTCATCAACAAATATTCTGCTGTAAAGTGGAACGAAATGTCAAGACGATGAGAAGAGTTAAGCTACAAACTGTCAATGCTGAGCTGATTAGGGAGAAAGGCTGAGGAACATATCTCGATCAGAATTTTGAATGTCCTCAGCAAAATATTACCGCCAACAATCTAAATCTAGCTGTGCGATGTTAGCTGGTAGACTTGAGCTCAAAAACAAGTGAAACAAGAGAGTCTTATCATTTTAATTAGGTTCTTTGTCTTTAATTTCCCCAGGCTTAGCTTAAGTCTGCAGCGGTGTGAATGTGGAATCGTGCACTTTGAGTTTTGATACCCTCGAGTGATTATAGCACAGGTAAAAAAGCTGGCATGTATGAAAATTCTCTTATTAAAGTCAATACATATACATATGTCTAATGCATAATTTATATCAGCAGAATCCTGTGCCAACATGGGAGGATAGCTTCACAGTCTTTAGACTTTTTTACCATCTTCAAAGTGTTTTATGAAGAGCGTCAGGAATTCTGCTGAGCTTTCAGCAAACAATGATTTAGGTGAACATCCCAAATGTGCTTCCATCCACATTTATTTGACCAGGGTACCAAATACCCTCAAAAGGAGTCAAAAGTATATTTGTTCTTTATATTTTGATGAATTTTATTTATAAATTTTTTTCTAATAAAAAAAAACACATGTAATGCAAGTTTTCTTTTCACTGGCATCAAGATTGTCTAATTGCTAACACATTGTCTATCAGACAAATAGTCATTGAATGACCATAACCATTTTTCCCATATATTTTTATGTTATGGAGAAAGTCTGTAAAACACTGTTTCATTTTCTTTTGTACATCAATGTGTAATTAATATTATAAACCATTTAAAACTGTAAAAGTCAATATACTCTCGTTTATTAAAATGATATTTTTTTTTTTTATCAATGATCTATTTTCAACAAAAAAAATGTTAATTTTCCTGGATTAGCCTGCATTTGCATCATGTGAATTGGACATTCGTTGATATAGAATTGACAATCATCCGGATATTTGCAACGTTTTTGTTGGGACTTTTTTTGGATAACAAAATAGTTATTGCCTTATTTTATGTGTTATCATATAAGCTACAAGAAAATGCATGTATCCATCTTTTCATCCATCCATCCAATCATTCTTTGCCATAAGGTGCATTGTGGGCGGGCAATCCAGAATTAGGATGCCCATGCTGTAATCCGCCTAGACACTTTGTTTAACCCTTCCAGGGAAACACCTTGGCATTTTCAGCAGGACCGGGTCTTCCCTGAGGCCTCCTCTAAGCTGAGCATGCCTAAAACAATTCTCTTTTTTTTTTAAGTTTTCAAGGGCCATCTGAAACAGATGCCTGAGCCACCTCAGTCTCCTTTTGATGTAGAGGATTATCTTCTCAACCTATGTCCAATGGGTTCCTTTACTACCCTGTTTTAAAAATAAGATTTTGGACAAATTGATTCAGATATCCTGTTCTTCCTCGTGACTTTATTTCCATTCCTTCACATGAACAGATTGTACATCAAATCACAATCTTTTCTACAGCTATTGCAGTCTTGTCCAACCTCATGTAAAAGCAACAACAACACCAACAACCTGTTGTTGTAATAAAATTGTTGTAAATAAAATATACCAATGGGACATTTTTTGGTCTAAGAGATGCAAAAGCTTTAATAAACACGCTTCATCTTTTTTCAGATTTCTGTTCACTAAAATTAAACCCACTAATGTTGAAGGAAACGCTGTTTTAGTCAACTGAGCAAAAGCAGCTAGATTTGAATCAAAGACAAAGCCATCTTTGTTTTTTTATTCTTAGTTTGATGTATGTGATGTATGTGCCCGATGAAAGGTTAATGGGGCAAAACAACTCAATTAAAAAAAGCAACAGTTTTGGTTCCCATCATCAAAACTGTGGCTAGTCTGTGAGGAACAAGCACATTCCTCTGTTAAAGCACACCAGCTGGGCCCTGAACAGACAAAGTTTTCTTTCACATTAGATGTTTATTGTTTGAAAAGATTGATGCGGCTAATATAAGCCTTCACAATGACAGATTAGCTTCAATAGCTAATCAGCACAATTAGGAGATAAATATCAGCAATTTCATCAGTGGAGTCATTTCTTTAGCAATAATATCATTTACAAATGATAGCGATTAAGTAATTAGCATGCATCGCTCCAGATAACAGTTGAGTTATGTGCAGATGGTGTCTGTAGATCTTGCAGATGATGATTTTAGCTTTGGTGTATTGTTGGTTTTTGGCTGAAACCCAGGAAATGGCTATTTTTGAAGCCCCTCTTCAAACAGTGCTTATTCAAGGTAGCATACTTAGTGTTTCACACTAAAGAAACAAATGCCTTACATTTAATTCTATTGAAAAATTATGTGTTCTTGGTTAAATAAAGCCTGGTGCTGAACTGGCACGTCCAAACAGTTATCAAGGATCCCTTTGTTACTCTTTAAGCAGCACCCGCCTGGGGCAAGCCTTGGTTTCAACATTCTAAAGTTCTACCCATTTATTTACAATGTAATTTGTCGGTTAGTGTTAATTTCCTAAATGCAACATAAAAGAAGTGCGGCAAGGAGAGATTTTTTGGGGGAAAATCATAAAAACAGCAGTGATTCAGGAAAATTGCTACCATGTGTGCCCCGCTGTTAAGGGTTTGTCTCTGTAGGGGTTTTTCTCGGCCCTTTGTGGACTGGCCAGTTCCGTTTGAAGGCTGTAGCACTTTAATGAAGGGCTAATTTTTATTGCCACTCCAATGACTTCAAAGCGGTTCAGATTGCCAAACATAATTTCAATGGAGGTAATTCAGGTGCACTGCAAATAGTTCATAAATAATCTCCCCATTAGTCTCAGTGTTCCTATGAGCTCCCCATTTTGAGGTGATCATTTCATAGGTTGGTCTGAATGCCTTCTGGGTCTTCTTCCATTTACTGGATCTCCAAGGTTTTTGCTTGTGTTCAGACGTGACTGCAACATCTGATGTGTTGTTTATTAGCCTGGTTAGCGGGTTAGTTATTGTTCATTTAAACCAACATGGCTAATAAATGAGGCTTTATTCCATTATTTAAAAAAGTATTCACTTTATAACACAACCCTTTAATAAAAAATGTGTTGGATGATGCTTCATAACAAAATAAATGAACATAAAGTTGAGGTAAACTAGGGGCTAAAGCAGAGTACTAAATGACATTGCACAACGAGAAGACATTGGAAGTTGGAGTGTGGGCATGGAATAATTCAGATTTGTTGGGTACTGTTCCTCAAACGTTTTGTCTTTTTAAGGTATTTAAAATGGTCTATTAATATAATATGTAACACACAGCATTAATGGTGATTATTTCAGGGCCATCAAGGACTCTGTACATACAGCAGAACAAATAATAGAAAAATGCAGACGAATTCCTCAACAGTTCAGACATTTAACACATTCAGAGAGAAGGCCTGTCTGAAGTCTTCTTTGGTCTTAAAATTAGTAGGTAAAGAACTGTTGCAGACCCTTTCTGGAAGCTTCTAACGGAAGCTGCTCAGCTAAGGGACCTCCCATCCATTCCCCTTTTGGGAGAAAGAGGAACATGATAAGACAATACAAGACAGCACTGGATAGCAGGAACTGAATGCTTATCAATATTTTGAGCTAAATTTAGGATGTTTAGAACAAATTTTTTCAGTGTTGATATGTGGAAAGATGCATGCGATGTTCTGACATCGTAGCCTCAAGGTTTTTTACATATATTATTACCATTTTTAATTTATTTTCATAGGTTGTCACTAATTCTGTAGCTGGTTGATCGATTGCTTGTATTGAGCAAAAAAAATGGTGTATGCTAGACTTCTCTTTTGCTAAATGTCACTTGCAAAATGCACAAAATTTGCACAAATTATACCCACAAATTAATTGTGTAACCTCTAGTCAGCAAATCAAACATGCCCACACACCTTTTTACCAAGGGTTACCTGGCTCTGGTTGTCAGATATCACTGACCAATCTGTGGTCTGGAAGACTTTGTTGCATTCAAAAATTGGCATAAAGGATAAACAGTAAATGTGTAGACTTTATTTATTTTTTCTAATGTTTTGTGATTTCACCAGAATCCCCCTGACCCAGGCAGTCAAAGTTTTTATGGATGCAGTTTCACAATAAAAAATTCACATCAAAGCACCCACTTTACATTACAACACATTCTTAATAGAGGCCATGCCTTGATTTAGCAAGCTATTAACCAATGTCAAATGCTCTGTAAAAACAAACCTAAAAATGCACCTACAAATCCCTAGCATGAGAGCTTATTTCCAATATTATTGGAAGTAAAAATATAAATTTTTTATTACATTTTATGGCCCTGCAGCAGACTGCAACCTTTGAAGGGGAAAACTCATTTTATTGTTGCCAGGCAGGTGTTTGGCAATAAGATGAGTTGATGTCATTGTACAAGTAACTTGCTTAATGTGAAAACAGACAATAACTCACGAATCATTGATATTTGATTACGTTTCATAATTGCAGTATTTCCTCCAGAATTTTTCATCTTGTACAAGAATGGTCTTGGTAGTATAGTAACATTTCTCTGGTGTTAAATGGGATCACCCTATTTGCTTGTTCAAGATGTAAACTAAGCCCAGTCGAGTTTAAAATCTTCTCCCAGCTTTGTTAAAAAAATCTGTCTAACACTCTCCTTTTGAACCCATACTGAACATAAAATCACTTTCACATTCATGTGGAAACACGTAGAGCTGAATTCCGGTGTGTGTGTGTGTTTAAAATTTGTACTTGAAGAAAACTTGAAGTATTCTTGATGGAATGTATGTTCTCTTCTTGTCTCGCTCTGTCCTTAAAGATCAAACCATCTATACAAGACTGATTATTCTTGTGATTCATGACTGCAGTCTGCCTAATTCCTTTGGATACACAAACACTTAATTAATGAGTCATTATGAGAGGAAGGGGAGCCCATGGTATCTGTTAAACACATTCACAGATTGGGGCTAATGAGTTCTGTCTGTGCACACTTTGCTCATTATGGGATTGCAACTGGGGTTCTACCTCTGGGTGGCGTCGGTGCAGGGCTTCTTGCTGGCTTCTTGCTGGCTTGTCCTGGAGGGCCAGGCAGGCTCCCAGGGGAGCACTGGGCCCCTCTGCCGGTTTCTAATCCAGTCACAGGAAATGAGAGCCTGACCTCTACTCTGAATGAAATAAGGCCCGTTTGAAACATGGCAGTGAAAATGAGACCTTTATCTTTCTCTCAACAATCACTAACTAATTGTTGCTTAAAATAAAATAGATTATATCATTACTCATGTATATAAGACTGACTATAACTTGAGAGTTTTTTTAAGCAGTGAATCTCAGGAAGAATTGTTGCTTTGGTGGTGTTTTTTCGTTAATTGTCTAACTAAGACCCCGCTTTTTCAGACCTGGTTCATTATCCTGTTCCTCACCCATGATTGAGATCTCGGTTTTCATTCAAAGCCATTTTAATGTTCCAAGACCATCTTTATAATAGGGCCCTCTCAAACGAAGAGGCACTTTCTATGCCTGTTCATAATTAATCTAAAAGATCACTCGCTTAATCATTCACATCAGACCCTTCGAAAGTCTTCCCAAGATTTTCCGGCTGCTTTCTGATCATAAATAATCACAAAAAGAGACGCTCAATTAGATTTCCTTCAAAAAATCCTGGCATTATGTTGAGGGAAAATTCTCTTAACTAGTCAGACTCCATGCGTAATTGCTCTCCAGTGACTTTGATATCAGTTTTAAGCTGGAGGTTTAACTTCTCCTAATGACGGTTTCTTTGAGGTAAAGTTCCCCATAATTGCAATATAATTAACTGTATTTTTTTCTTCTTCCAGGACCTTTCTAGTGAACTAGTAGTTTTCTCTGAACATTAGGATTAGTTGAAAGTAATACTATAGCAATTTACAACAAAAGTTTCCTAAAATGTCCTATAATTAATGTAGTGTAATAGCTAATAGCTAGCATAGCACAGAGCTGTTTTTCTTATTACAATCACCAGTTTTAGATTAAAATATCAGTCCAAGGGCATTTTGTGACTGTGTGATAGAAACCTTTTTTGATACGTAATGTCAATAATCCTGTTGATGATAAAAGCTGTAACTTGATCTTTTTCACCCCTCTTGCTGGAAAGACCATTATTTCAAAGCATAGCCATGCCTTTGTTTCGTCTCCCTCATCTAAGATTAGTGCATAAGAATTTTTCTCTCAAGTGCCAGAAATTGCATTGACCCCTTCTATCTATTGCTTCCATATGCAAGCAGTTATCTTTCTTGCAAATGGAAATGAGACCCAAAATTGCAACAAATGGGGCCATGCCACTGAATGCAGATGTTTCCCCTTTTTGGGGAAAGTACACATGCCCGATCAAATTAACTTTAACCCCTCAGTCGACAAAACCGACATCTCTTTTAATGGCTGCATTTGTTTAGACTTGGACCCAGCAAAACCATTTTTTCACAGAGGAGCAAATCTGATTGTATTAAACATAGGAAGAGAGTCTTCTCCCAAAGACTTAGCAGGGGTTCCCCCAAGTTTAGCAGCTTCAACCCTTCAGTGTGAAAAAGAGTGTGATTTGAAGAAAACCACCTGCTTTCACTGCGGTGGATGGATGAAAGTGGTCAGCTGCATGGAAAGAGGTCGAGGGGGATCCTAACAGGTGCTTCCTCTGCTCTGGGCTGGGAATGCATCGCCATAATGTATGGAAATGGGCTCAGGAAATCACACACTATGCACTTACATGTAATGAGGACAACTTATAATACAGCCCTGAAGATAATTTGCTAAATTGGTTAAGTGTTACTCGAAGCAGACCGTGTTAATGGGCTGCATTCGAAAGCTAGATCGGTCAGTTAAAACACTGCAACACTGTTATACCATATATCTTTTTACACTGTAATTTTGCCAACAGTGCTCAGATTTTATTATCCAATGCATTTTAGCTCTATTGGATTAGAGCTCTATTGGATTAGAGCTCTACTTAGACCTACACTGAGAGTATTTAGCAAACTGTAGCATTACACAGGTATTTTATTAATTTGAACGCTTCCCCTGTATAGTTACAAATAACCTGTTTCCTTTATAGCCCATAATTCACCCTGCTGCACAGGAAGGGTCTGCACTATTTCCAGCTCAGTTCCTCAAGTGCCCAGGCACAAAGCGCCTCTAACCCCATCATTTATAATAATGTCAGCTCAATCCACAAAAAATATATGCACCTAGAAAACATGGCAAATTGCAACATACAGGTGCTAACTTCTTTGACTTGAGCTTTTCCTGTGGCCTGTAATGAAGAGCAGGTGATGGTTGCTGCTGCTCCTGCTTTAATCAGCTTGGAACTCATGGAGATTTGCTGCTCGTAGAAAGGCTTGGCACCCACATGGTTTTAATTATTGTGGGAGAAGGGAAAATAAGTCACAAGCAATTGTTTTCTCAGATGCTATGCTCCACAGTTGCAGGTCTAGCAAAAAGGTAGCTGAATCTGACCTCATCAAAGTCTTACCAACAATATCGGTGGGTTGCAAAGCAGATGTAAAGCTCTCTTAGTGTCAGACTACATTGTGCAGCAGCATGTGACTTGAGTGGTTGGTGAGATTCATAATTTGAGAAATGAAAATCGTTCAAAAGGATTTGGTCACTTTTTAGCGTCTATGTGGTGTGTTGTGGTGCTTTTAAAAAAATTTAAGTAGGTTTTAAGGAAGTTGGTGTTAAAAATTACATGTTTATATTAAAGTTTCATCATAGCTAACAACAATGTGATTGGGTCAGTTTTCAATGGAGAGTTTTCAATTTTAATTTTTTCAGTATGCACACAATACGTGAGGACATGTGTTTGTGTGTTTTGTCAGCTGTAAAACTTACTATTTAGAAAATTTATATATATATATATATATATATATATATAAATATATTAGTTTCTTATAAAATATGTTTATTATTAAATAAGTAGTTTGAAGACCAAGCTGGTACCCTTTTTAATTTCAGAATTTACTCAACAAATACTTCCAAATAAAAGGTGTCTTTGTTTAAGCATTGCTTCAGAAAGGGTGAAAACTAATTTGACTGTTCCTGAAAAAATATACATTTGGTTTTCTTTACCAATTTAATTTAATGGTAACTTTGAAATACATAAATTAATTGTATGTATTTATTTATTTATTTAGTTATGTATTTATTTGTACATCTATTTTATATTAGTGTATGTATTTATTTATCTATTGTTCTTTGCATTCATGTATTTTTTATTTGTATTTTACCAAAAATCTGCCTTTTAAAAATTCACCAAATCACATTCTTGTCCATTGCAACAAAATAGTTAGAGCAGGCTCTAGTTTACAAACGTCTGACTTGACATTTTTTTGCGATAAATAATATTTTTTTCAGTAGAGTTTACAATATGGGAAGTTTAATGTTTAGTAAACACAGAGCATCCATAATTTGGAATAGTATCAGTCAAAGAGCCTTTTTTTGATGATGAATAATTTCCATGTTTTAACTGGTTTCTGGTAAATGGACGTGTGTGTTGTAGAGGAGTGTCAACAGTTGGGCAGTTACCCTTATTTATGCATTCCCGAAAATAAACAAGGCAGTTTGCAAAAGTTCAACAGCTTAAGGAAATATCAGAGTGTTTTCATTCTGCAAAATCAGCCTGATGCATCATGCTCTAATTTGAAATGTATTAACTGAATTTAAAAGATTACTTTGTATAATTTACAAAGTAAAATAGAATAGAAAAAATGTACAAGCTTTTCTATTGCCAGGGCACCTATACAAGCTTAGAAGCATACCAATAACACCCTGCGCTTGAGCTGTTTACTTCTCAAACACACACCTCTCTTTATCCATTGGATTTTCTTTTTTTGCATCCTCTGAAAAAGCCACTGTTAGCACTGGATCTGTTAATGGCCTCTCACAGTCCTATAAAAGTTTCAGCTCATCACAAGCTCTGAACTTTCTAAGGTGATAAAGAGGTGGGAAAATTGCATAATTCCAAGGTGATAAAAAGTCCACGTAGAGATATTAAATTGAAAACTAGTCGGCCAAGGCAGGCAAAGAACTTCGGAAGGTCATCGGCAAGTAAATGGAAGGCATCATTTCGCATAAAACTCCCCATCTGATCTATGACAACACCACTTACCATGTCATTCGGCTGACAAGTGGGTATCAGCTCCCATTACTGCTGCCAACGTCAAAGGTGTCAGGCAGCTTTTCAAACTTTGCCTATCCTCCTCCATATGAAAGTCACTGACAGATATAGTTACCATCTCTGGACCCTGTGCTGCACTGTTTGACCTGCTCCCATTAGGTGTAAGAAAACAGCATGGGGAGGAGCATTGTGGGAGAAAAGGATACAATAACAAAGCGCCATTTGGGTAGTCTCTCAGAAGTGCCAGGGGACAATTAAGCTCCTATTTTTTCTGCCCCATCGAGCCAGGCTAAGGCAGTTAAGTTGTTTCAGAGACATCCTGCACCTGTAAAATTGCTGCGCTCCTCTGAATTATAGAGGGGGTGGTGTGGGTGTGTGAAAATAACCTGACTTTAACCTCTGATCTTGGAACATCATAGAACCTCTGGCCATGAGCTTGCAGCCATGATCGAGGTGAAAATTACATGAGCTGGAGTTTATAAAACATCCTCAAATCTTTGTTATCTTCAATGCTTTGCTTTGGTTTGGTTTGGGTGGAAGCCTGAAGTGAAAGGTGGATGGTAAATAAACATGTAAGTGTTTTCATGTACTGAATGTAGATCAGTGTGAAGGCATAGTTAAATAGTGACTGAGTTTTTATGCCTGTCCTTTTCCAGGAGGTATAGAGCTAGAGTAAGTAAGTAAGTACATTTTATTTAAAAAGCACATTTACAATCAACAGTGCTGAACACAAAACAAGGTAAAATACAGTGTTAAGACAGGATAAACTAAAACATAAGGAATAAAAGCAACAACATCACTACACAATAATAAACAACATATTTAAGATGCATACACAAATACTCAGCACCACACATTTAAAATGCCTATGAATAAGAGTGAGTGTTCATTTATACACATTTATACACCTAAATGTTCGGAGAATGGCATATTTCCAGTGGCAATTCGTTCCACAGGCGAGGGCCTATTACTGCAAATGCTCTGTCCCCCTTCGTCTTCAGTCGAGTGCGTGGGACCACTAGGAGCTCCAAATCAGAGAAACGGAGAACTCTCGAGAATCTTAGAGGCGCGAATAGATGTGTGATGTATGAGGGAGTGAGACCATTTAAGGCTTTAAAAACAAATAAAATAAGTAGAAATATAATTCTGTATACCATCTGTAAAAATGTCGTGCAGTTAAAGTTGGTCTAATGTGATCGTGTTTTCTAGCCCTATATGCTCAATACCCTAGTGGAAGCATTTTGGACGGCTTGTAGGCATGAACCAAAGGCCCTGAAATGATCAGGTTAGCAAATCTTTTAGCTTCTGAGATTGAAGATTATGCAACGATATGCAAAAGCCATCAAGTAGTAACTGTATAAGCCAATTGTAAAGGCTTATTACAATTATTATGAATGTTTTATGGCTTTATAACCCCTCACCACACACTTTTTGTACTTAAAAAAACATTTTCACACTTCTCTTGTTAAAACTTTTTCTTTCCTTTTGCATGTGCAGAAGTCCAACTTTTTGCTATTGACATTGTTAGGTTGAGAACAAACTACTATCACAAATTAATAGAAACCAGTCAAAATAACCAACAAAACGACCCTTGTCGCTTATATCAATGATTGGATGAATAAAAATTTCATAATGCTAAATCCTGATAAAACAGAAATATTACGTATTGGCTCTAAACAGCAATTACAGAATGTCTTTGTTTTAAATATAGAGCATGGGGAAAACACTGTTAATTTCACCACTGCAGTTAAAAATCTTGGCGTTATTGTAGATAGTGAACTGACGTTTAAGAACCATATCTCTTATGTTACTAAGACTGCCTTCTTTCACCTCAGGAACATTGCTAAATATGGAACATGCTGTCTATCGTAGATGCAGAAAAATTAGTTCATGATTTCATGACCTCCAAAATGGATTATTGTAATGCTCTGTTAGCCGGGTACTCAGCCACCCCGCTACATAAATTACAGTTAGTCCAGAATACAGCAGCTCACAAGAACAAAGAAATATGATCACGTTTACCGGTTCTGTGCTTTCTTCATTGGCTTCCTGTAAAATATCAATCGCATTGACTACATATTTTTGACTACATGTTCATTGGGTCCAGCCTACCTGAGCAGTCTGCTATCACGATATATTCCAGCTCGCTCTCTTTGATCCCAAAAAGCAGGACTATTGGTTATTCTGAAGATCAGTAAATCCACCAGAGGGAAGAGCATTCTCATATAGAGCCCCGAAGATCTGGAATAAACGTTACTCTTATCTTTGTGTGAGCTGTATTTCCCAACCATTAAAAGGAAGCACTGAACTCTGAGTAGTTTTAACCTCAATGAGGAAGAGTCTGCTGCCCTCTACTGGGTAGACAAACTCTCTGCAATGTTTCAGATGGTTTTACCTGGTTTCGTTTGGACATGTTTTTTTTCTACCAGTGCTCATGTGGACACGTTTTTTTGTAAACAAAAGCGTTTAAAAAAATAACTGGGTACATGTGTACAGGGCCTCAGACACACCCTTATGTCTTTGAGATATTTTTATAAAGATGTCAAAAGAAACAATTGGCTTGTACTACAACTTGCCCTAACACCAACTAATTCAACCTTCCCCTAAGACCAAAGTCATTCCATTTTTAAGTGGGAGCTGGATCTGGAACGGCGGGTGAGAGTCTGAGCTGCAGGTTCCTCCCATTTGGATCACAATGCCCTGTACTTTAAAAAAATACATGCGAGTGAACAGTAGAACTAGACTAAAAAGAAACGAGTAGATAACTTAAAAATGTGTACATTTTATACACTACTTGGGCTATTTGAAAATCTATCTATCTATCTATATCTATCTATCTATCTATCTATCTATCTATCTATCTATCTATCTATCTATCTATCTATCTATCTATCTATCTATCTATCTATCTATCTATCTATCTATCTATCTATCTATCTATATCTATACATAGCTATATTAAATAAATATTTATTTACTTTTATTTACTTTTTATTTTTATAGAATAAACTAATAATTTAAGGGTATACATAACTATATTAAGTTTATAAAATGTATTTACTATAAAAGGTGAATTTTTATTTCTATTTATTCCATAAATGCTTAATAGGGTTGTAATAAACCCCTGTGACACTTTCAATGAGTGCAGTATTAAGGGTTAATTATTTTTATATTCCAAAATCAGAGTATTGAATATTCTAACGACATTATAAATAGTCATTAATGAGTAGTCCTTTGTGGAAATAGTTACATTTTGAAAGCAGTAGGGGTAGTGTGTTTAACTCCCATGCTGTTGTATGCCAATTGATGTCTTTCTTAACTTCGACTCTCTGTGAGGCTTAGGAAGGAAGTGGTGTGAACTCTGCAGTTGTTTTCTGTACTTCCTGTGCTGCCCAGTGTAGCTCTGGCTCACTCTTGTGCCTGGCAGCCAGACATGGCCCCAAAGGGAGCAGGAGTGGGCCTGACTTCATACATGATTAATACCCCCATCACTTTCTAAACGCCTTCAACAAGTTTGCCAGACCAAATCCTGAATTTTAGTTTCCAGATACACTGCTGCCTTTCTGGTCAGAATGCTTAGTCCAGAGCGAGAGGAGAATTCTCTTTAATTTGATAATTATTTGGCTTGTTTTTCTGGGCTAAAAGCAAATGATCAGCCACATTAGGCTTAATTATGGAATAGCCTTTCATCTTAATGGCATGTAATTTCAGCCATCCATGATCCAAACATTACCGGTCAAATGTTTGGAATAGTTGTGTTTTGTTAAATGGATTAATCGTGGAGTGTTTCAATAATATTCTACAAAATGTCTTTTTTTTAGCCAAAATTTAAATATTATAATGCACATTTCTAAAACAATATATATAGGGTCATTGTGATGACGTAACTATTCTTTTAATTCTTACTTTTACATTCTTTGTGAGTTTTTTGTGTGTACACTTAACAGACATCTGCCTGCTGTTAGTCCATTGTGGTGATAGGTGCTAGCTTTAGCTCAGAGAGGGGGCAAGCGTAATCCATCCCGCACTGAAAGGAGATGCTATTAGCGCCCCACAGGCCCCGCTGTCCTTCTCTAGTCCTCTGTAGCCCCGAGCCCCTGAGGACAGCTTCAGCCTGCTGCAAAAGGCCTCTTTAACAGGCCGATCTGTGTTGAGCCACCTGCTGATAGAGCTCTGGCCTTTGTGTGTCTGTCTACAGAGGCTGAATCTACTTCCCCAGGGATCCACACGTGAAGGCTGGACAAGCTGGCTCTTATCAGGCCAGAAGGCTGTCAGATATGTTCCAAATGCTTGTTTGTTGTGTGAAAAGTGTGTGGATTCTGTTACTTCTAGAGGGTACGGTGATGTATAAAAAGTTTAGGTTAGGTTTTGGATGTTACGGCCACATCTTACAGCTCATTATGATTTCATTTTTCTGTTATTCAGCCTCATGGTTTTTGAATGAGGGATTATTGTTGTATGTTCAATAATATTGATCTAACTAATGTGATGCGCTAAAGACTAAGGGTTGTACGCAGAGATTATTAAGTGGAATATTGGACTAAACAATTACTCAAAATCAATATTTCTTTAAATGGATTTTTTTTACCAGAGACAAGATTTTGAAACTATTTCAACAAGGGTTTGAATGTCAGCATGAATATGTTCCAACCAATCAAGTCTTAACATTTTAATATCACAAAATAAAAGATATTTCACGAGAAGCTTTTTCAGTTCAAAGTATAAGCTTATGTGTTAGAATCTTTATTTTGAATTTCATATGAAACAAGCATAATAATGGCAAGCATATTCTTATTTAGTTTTTTATTGTTTGATTTGTTTGATCCACTTTACTCCAGGTTCTTTTCATCTGTTATTTTGGCTCTTTAACATTAACAATTCAGATGATCTCTATGCTAAATTGCACATCGAAGCCATTCAAGTATTGAATTTAGAAGTTTAAAATGGGTTCATAAATTCCTTGGATTTATATTTTAATGTTATCTTCATTCATTCATTCATCTTCATGTCGGCTTTATTCCCTTTCGGGGTCGCCACAGCGGAATGAACCGCCAACTCTCTGGCATGTGTTTTACGCCGCGGATGCCCTTCCAGCCGCAACCTGTCGCTGGGAAAATAATATTATCTTGATGTGTAAAAATTGTATGTAAATGAAAAAGGAGAGTAGGGTTGTCAGTTCCCTTAAGTTAAACCAGTAGTTTTACCTATATGATTTTTCCCCTCCTACCTACCTGTTAATAAAACAATTAATTAATTAAGAAGAATTAACCGGAATTTCTTTCAGCATGGTAATTTAATATGTAGATTCTGAAAGATCAATGTTTTTAAATATCTTTTTATGCAAACCTTTTAACCTCAGTATTTTAAATTCAACTGAAAAACAGTTTCCACTTTATATATCCTGCTGATTCAAGAACAATTGATGTAATATTTCTTCACTCAGTTGTTTGATGAAAGCTAAAACAAATGTTTTACTCTTTTTGTTTTACTTTTTAATTTATTTTATTACCTTTTGTCTCTCTTTGTCATTGTGATTTTTATTCCCCATTGTCCTCATATACAGAATAAACGTAGAGGTTTTAGTCCATCAAACATTTACAAGGGCAGAAATGTCAGCTGTCCATCAAAGAGCAGGTTTGAGCTCTTCTACTGACAGAGGCTCCCTAAACTCAATCTGACAGATAAACTCTGACCTTCATCTGGCTATTGCACCATCAAACAAAGAGAATTGTAGGGATTGCCCTCTGACTAATGTCATTGGTCTTGATCTGCAGAAAAATTGACACCTGTCTGACTACATTGGCTCATGTCAGAGTTGTCAGTTACTCCTCAGTTTGTGGAGCTTTGTGAAGTGAAGTTTAGATCATCCAGACCTTAGTTAAACATATGACTGCTTTTAGTGACTGCCAGCGGTAGAGCTTCAGTCTCCAAAATACATGTGGACTGCATCCAAAATTTGGTATTTAGCATTAGAAAATATCTTCATATTGGTGGGCTCTGCAAAATGCACCATTTACCCTTACTTCTCCCACTGCTATGTTTTGTATTGAGCATACCTTAGCTGTTCTTCAGAATTTAGCGAACTCTGAGCACTTCTTTAAACATTTTTAGATAAAGCTTAGTTGTTCAGCGGAGGTCTGCTACTCTTAAACTTTCGAGTCACACAACGAGTCTGTTCTGCATTTAGATGAGCTGCATTAGTGGATTGCCTGATTGGTCAGTGGGAGGTGCGTAAATAATCGGAGGTGCTATGATTATCGAGGTTTTTCGAGCTCCCAAGAAATGGACTAAACAACTTGCAGTATGTTTTTGATGAGGGAACAATAAATGTCAGACAGTGGAGTTAGATAATATGGCACCTTTAATATTTAAATTGTTTGATCTATTGAAATCTACATTCTTATCATAAGCGTTATCATCTTGCAATTTCCTGAGTGAGAATTATTAGAAAAAATTTTTTTTTAATTTTGATACAGATTTATGTGGAAACATTGCAATCAATAAAAACTTTATTTATTCATCACTTTATGTGCAACCTAGTGGTTAGCTCAACCTTCTCACCAGAGAAATACAGTAGAAGAAACATTACAACACATTATAAACACTGTGGAACACAAATCAAAATGCCAAACAATTTAACACAGCATGAAGTAAAGCTGTGACTCACTCGTCAAGTAAATGCCTGCCTAAGCAGATGAATTTTACGCTTACTTTTAACAGTGAATATGCTAGTGACAGTCCAATCCACTAGAAGGTTATTCAGGGCCGCGTTAGACTAAAAGACTGCTTTCCAAATTGTTTGAAATTCACCCTTTGCACAATGAAAAGAAGCTCAGGTTGCAAAGATCTTCTATAAACATCATTAATTTGTGAACTGCAATACCAAGTATGTTTACAATTTCTATATCGATTTTGAATATTCAAAATAAATGGTTCAAGAAATGAATGATCAAACAAATTCTTTCTGTACCTGTTTGTACAGATTGTAATAAAAAAACTGCAATATGGCTGCTGATCATGCACATTTTACACCATTTACAAGAGCATTTATAGATCTCTGTATTCCTGGTTTCAGCATATTAGTCCAAACCATGTTTCTCTTTGTGTTTTGCTCTTTTTCGACCATCGACACCCAGTGAAGAAAATGGTTGTCTGTGGAATCTTTTTTATCAGCCCTACACTCTTGCATTCTTATTTATTCATCTTCATTTGCGCCTTTACTTTCAGCTCCAGCGCCTGCTGTTCTTTAAGCGCTGGGAGCAATCTCGCTGACCAGCCAGGTCACCAGCAGAACGTGAGGCCAAAATGAGAATTTCTACAAACAAACACAATCAGGCCACGATTAGATTGCGCTTTCATGTTCTTGAAAGGAAATGCAAAGGAGATTAGATAACATGCGGGCATAAGGCTCATTTATCCCACTTGGCGCTAAGTGTCTAGAGATGGCTAAATGCTTTAATTCCCCACTTGTGAAGAGCACCTCGGGCCAACTCAGGCTATTGCAAAACTTAACTAACGGTATTAATGTGTAACGAGAAAAAAATAGCAAAGCTTATCTCATGAAAGTTTGCTGCATTGTGTTCTGCTCTGTTAATGCCTTTTTTCCTCTACTTTCCCAACTGTTCTAAATGCCAATCCACAGTTAAGTGACCGTGCTGGTTTTTGGACCCTTCAAGAAAGAGTTGTCCCTGCGCCAGGGTTTTTGATTTGGAGGCCATGGCTAGCACAATGTATCCAATAGTTGTTATCTTACTGAAGTTAATGGAAGTGCTGGAATTAGAACAGGCAGAAAATGTCCTAAATGGAAACCTTTGCAAGGCAGCCGGTTGGTTAGTTCACAGGAATACCAATAAATGGCAGCTACATAGCTTTCTTTAATCAGATTTAAGCAATCAGTTTGAAAAAAAAAAACCCAGATGGCGCGGGAAAGCAGTGAAAAGGAGAGAGGGCCGAGGGTTACAGCAGGGACACAGGCCAATTCAAGGTTAGCATGTCTGGCTACAATTAGCCACTCATTGAAGAAATGAATGCAATGTTTCAGGAGCAATTGTAGCTCATTCGTTTGTAATTATTCAGTTAGGTGTTACAATGAAAAACAAAGTGTGGCTTTTGTTTGATTGTTTACTAGCACAGCTTTCACTAATTCACATTAAGTGAACGTGTGGATGTAGAGTAGCAGAATATGAAGCTGCATACAAAAGGTTAACGCCCAGTTAATGGCTACAGAGCATTCGGTATGTAACTGTTTTACTAGGGCGGCTTTCTTTTGGCTTCTGTTGGTTTCCACTTAATATCTTTTTTGTAAGAATTTATTTATTCCATCTGCTTCTCTCAAATTATATTTGAACATTACAAAAACATCTAATAACAACCAATACTAATTGTAATCTGCAGAACCAACTCCATTATTGTGTTAACATTGAATTATTTTGACCATTAATTAAATTTAAGTTTAAATGTTTTAATACAAAATATTGAAGCTAGCATACCTCACCTGAGTGGAAATTGCATCATGTTGTTTTAAAAATGTAATCATTAGGGATATATTTTTCCTTTTTATAAACTGAAAATTCAAAAAATTTTTCTTAAAAAGTCTTACATTTAAAAGCCCAAATTTTATGTCTTAAGTGTGGAATAATTTTAACACTAATTAATGCTCAAAATCTTACAAGTGATTGTTAGGGTTGGCAGATATTGATATAAGACTCTTAAATGTAAAAAAAAATGTAAATGATTGCAAGGGTGCCAAAGACTTTTTAAAAAGTGCACAAATACTCAAAAGCATAAAAAGTGATTGCTACGGTTTCAAGAGATTCAGAAAATTCTTCTAAATGTTAAAAAATGTGAAAATGCATGGTTATGGTTGTCAAAGTTTGAGAAAACATTCTTAAACCTAAAATGATGGTTAGAGTTTTGAATAATGTATTTAAAGCGTAGTGTTTATTTTGCAAAATTTTTTGATGTTATGGCACATTTTTTAAGATGGATGATTGAACAGTCTTTAAAAGGTTGCAAAGTCTTAAATTTGACCTTATGAAACCTGCAGAAACCCTGACACTAGTGCGCACAGTTTTCCGGTTGAATACATGTTGGCTCTGCTGGTAAATCTGTATCAATCTCAGTTTGCAAACTGAACTAATTTTGAAGGAGTCTGTGGTCTGACAACCACATGAAGCCATCAGTATTCACCACAAATATTAGTTCATAAGATTCATGTCAGAGCAGGACTGGGTAAAAATGTTCAGATATGTCTACATTTATTGGACTTTGCTTATATCTTCTTTTCATAGCAGATTGTCTTAAACAATACAAAATCTTGTCAATCTTATGTCCGTTTTTTGACAGCCCTATGAAATCAGCTTTCAGTTTATTTCGTAAGGTTTTCTGGCTGTAAAGTTTAATAAAGCCTGCAGTACTTAATTTAAAATGAGTGACTGTTTCCGTCTCTCACAAGTATAGTTATGCAATCCAGATGTTGACTGTCAAAACGTGGAATACTACGCAAGTGTTTCATTAGCATTAACTTTTTGTTCTTTTTTGCTCTTGATAAAATGTTAGCATTTTTATGATTCACTTATAAACCAGAGTACAACCAGATTCAAGGTTATTTTCCCTTGTTAAACTGTTTAAATGTGAAAGTAGAACGATTTAGAAATGTTTTTGTTGTAATGTCTGTTAGATTAAGATAAGCTGAGTAAAAAAAATACAAATAACAATAAAGGAAAAAAGGGTTTGCTTTGTTTCGTTGTGAACTCATGGACAACTGCAAACATCCTGCACAATGAGCTGAAAGATCAAAACATTAATGCTACCATCATGACAGCTAAGCAAATGTTAGCATATTGCTCTGCTAAGAACTGTCATGCTAATTAGCTAATTAAACCTAATACTCACAAAAATGCAGCCAGACAACAGGGGCCTCAAATGCCAGAGATCTCTTTATATCTCAGCATACTTATTCATTTTTAAAGCTGTGTTGACTGTGTGTCTGCCGACTTGAAAAGGAGAGGAAGACTTTGTAACAAACGAGGATAAACAAGACTGGGGTGAAAACAGCCATAGAGAAACTCTCACCTCTAGATGTCACTTTCTCCTACTGACTACAGCAGTCCGTGAAGGGAAGAGTTGTCCTTTTATTTTCATTTGTCCATTCAAAACATCTGAAGGTGTGTAGATATTTATTTTTACTATCCACAAGACTTATAATTACTTAATGCTGTTCATTTGTAATTATAATTTTTACTTGCTGAGCATAGTGTGCATTATCGCTCATTTAAAGAAAACAGAACCAGTTTTGAATTGTAGAGCAGAGAGGCCTATTCTCTTTTTCCTATTTGAACACTATACTTTAAATATATCTTCAAGCTATAATGTGAGATACTCACAGTTTCTATTCCAAAAGAATTGGCAAAGCATAATTTAGACAAATGCAAATCATGACTGTTCTTTCAGCCAATGTCTAACACCATATGGTATGTAATCTCGAGTCACATGACTTTATAGTAACACTATGCTAAGTTAATGAATGTTATTCATTAAACCATAAAATTCGGTTTTTATAAATTAAGCAAAACTATTTCTTTCCTTAAGGAAAATAGTATAAGTACTCATCAGCACGATAAAATTCAAACATGTTATATGTTCCCTTCACAAGAAGAAAAAGGGAGGTGGCAAGGAAAATACTACACACTCAGAACTTTTTCTTGGTCATGCTTTGATTTAAAAATTATTTTGGGCCAGTTTTGCTTTTAATGTATGAGACAGTAGAGTCAAGAAGTGACAGGGAGCGGCAGGGGAAATGCTATATGCTCAGAATTTGTTCATTTAATAATGAATATAATTAAATGTACTTTCTAAATTAGAGATTGTGTCACAAAAACATTTTAGAACCAAAAAAATCTAGCATGCGGCACACATTCACATTCATAGTTTAAACACGAACATACCTATACTGTTTGGTGAAATGCACACACATCAGGAACAAACTGTGAATCTATTGCAGCCAGATGTTTCATATACAGATGAAGGGCATATCTTGTTCTTCTGTCAAACACAACAAAGCCTGGGCAAGTGAAGGTGATCTTAATTGAATAATAATAATAATATTCATCATCATGGTGTTTGCTATAAGCTCCTCTAGCCTGAAATCCCTTGTGTTGGCAACAACACGTTTCACTTTCGTTCTATATTCTGTTCCTCAAGCGCCATGTCAAAAATCCAGATGTGACCGACACAGTCACCCCTTGATGTCTCATGACCTCAAATTTATATCCGGCACGTATAGACACGCAGCTGCAGCTCTTCAGAAGGTTTGCATTGATGAACTCCACCATGGGACACATACGCCAAGGAACACTTCCACAGACAAGAGTGTTTGAATCTATTTTAAAATCACCCATTACCAGCGCACCGAAGCATCAGAACTCCCCCATCTCCATCATTAATACATGAGAGGATTTTCTCAGGATCTTTCATGAAAGTCAAAGCAGCCGAGGTTTGAGCCGACCACAAAAGGGAAATTTCCCCTCGTGGGTCTCAGATGGAAAAGAGCCATTTAAATAGCAATACACATAATAGTACTGAATCGATCCAAGTCATCAATAGAAGTCAGATTTGTTTTAATTTACGTGCAACACTTACCGATGAACCGCAGGGAGTTCCGCTGGATCCAACACCAGCCTTAAACCTGATTGTTAGTTTGCACTTTCTTCTCATCGTATACTCTTTGAAATCAAAATAAGAAATCAATGTACTGTGCAATTTTTTTTTACGCTGCAGATTTAAGTGGCGGTGGCAGACCAAACCCAATAGTGCCACTAAAGCTGACAAGCTTGACATGAGCCTTGCCATGTTGGCCCTCAATTATGCAGAACTCGATGTTTTCTTGCCTTTTAATTGAATCCCACCATCTCAAACTTGTTAGTTTTAATTTGTGGCATTTGGTTTCTGACACTGGTGCCAGGGTTGCATAAATTATGTAGAGGGACACATTAATTGGAGAATCTAATTGCAGGTGATTAAAAATGAATCAGAAGAGTTTTAGGTTTGTGTGCTGTATTTTTTGTAATTCAATAAAAAAATAGTTTGCTTTGCAGATGTCGGAACACTTAATAGGGATGTAGAGACTGGTCTGATATTTTAGCTGGATATTAAAAAGACACAATAGCAGACATCTGACCTCATATGAAAAGAATTGAGCTTGAGTCACACTTTTTTGGTTAGTGCTCTACGATAGTTCTTTTTTATTGTTCTTTCTCTTTGATTTCGATCAGCTTTTCTTTGAGATTTTTTGAACCCTTTGGTTGCATTTGAGGTTACTTGGTTTGAGTTGGGATTGACAGTGTCCAGACATTTGTCTGCAGTTTAAGAGCTTTTGAATCCGAGACACTGATGTTTCTCTTACATGATCTAACTGGCTCGTGCACTCTCTGTAAAGGTTGTTTTTTATTTTATTTTTTTTTAATTGTGTTCCACTTTTTAAAAGGAAGTCCTGGTATGCTGTCTTATGTGAGACAGAAAGAATTAGAATTAACCATTGTAACATTATTTACACAACAAAGGTTTGACAAATACATCACATTTCTTGCTTTTCTTCAGAGTTTATTCTAAGTTTAAATTAACATTTAGTTCAATTTAACTCAGTATGCATTTCTCATTTAACATGACTTGTAATAATAATTTCATTAATAATTTTGACTACTTCTTATCCTGAACAAAAATGTTATTATTTAGTGTTCACTGATTTTAACAAGAATTGTCAGATGGAGGTGGAGGTGGAGGCCAGGTGGAGGATTCCCTGCACAACACACACCAAAATGCAAATGCAAACCAATTGGTTAACTTTTTGTCTACATATATTTACAGAAATTTTATGAATTGATACAGTTTGTAATTTTGGGATAAAACAAAGAAAACTGTCAATTGTGCGTTACTGTATATGGATATAAACATCTTTTATCCAAAATATGTCTTATTTATATGATTAAATGACATTGTACTAGCAATTAAAATTAGAAATGATAAGTAATATTTTTTCTTTGCACTGTAGATAGTTAAAGAAAGAGTTGATCAGTTTGACTACATCAGTAGTTCCCAATTTTAAAGGAACACATCTTAAAACCTTGCATCACTTCAGAGGAATCTGGAAACAATTTCTCCCTTTGCACTTGTGTTCGTTTCATGAATTCTCAATCAATTCAACTGGACAGCTTAAGTTTCCTTCTTTTTTCCCATAACCACAGACGTTTAAGGTCCCACATGCACTCACCAATTGAGTTCAAGCTCTAGTTTGACAAAGGCTTGAGAATTCACCTTTGGGGGCAGTTGAGAAATAAAATCCCTAAAGTAAGTGAAATTTAGCTTTTTGAAGATATAAATGGTTGAAGGGGCCACAATGTTGGCAGTTTGTGACTGTGTCCATATGGGTTACAACTCAACTGCAGCACTGTTCTCGTTTGCTATATGCTGCATGCCATTAAAGCAAACAGTGTTTCAAGTGTCAATATGTTTGGCAGACAGAGGCCAAATCTATTTAAAAAGCTGACCCAGAGTGTTTTGGACACAAGGAACATTAAATACTCTGTATAATTTGCATTACATTTCTTGATTTGTTTTTTTTTCTAATTGTATTCACATGTTACAGAATTAATAAATACATTTTTCATTAAATAAAAAATTGTTTATCTTGGTTTATAAACCATCTTAAATTTTAATTAATTATCTGGCTAAACTAACTTTAGCTAAAGAAATCTCAAAGCATCCTCCTGTCAACTAAAATGGTTGAAACTCATCTTAAAATACTTTCCTAATCCGGCATGCATGATAAGTACAGCGTGACAAGCCTTGCCAATTTAAGAAGTCCATTTTAGCATAAAAGTCCTCATCAATGAGTCCTTCCTGCCTGGCAGCATCCATATGATGAAGTAGCTCACTAAATTTCAAGAGCATCTGTGGAATGAGAGCAGATTCTAGTCTACTGAAATGACAATTAGAGTCACTTTGTAGCGCGGTTGGGTTTGATGTGTGTTGTCAGCTGCTGGAGAAAGACAGAGACCCAATCTGGCCCCATCTCTGATTGCATTGGCCCCTCATGAGCCGCTCATTGACCACGGCAAACGTGGGGACAGGAGATGGACGTTTCAGGGACAGCTTAAAGAAGAGCAGACAGTCCTCTTTCCCTGACTTCGTGTCCCTGTGTGTTGGCTAAAACGGATCTGTCATTGAGTAAGCATCAAGTGGTCTTTTCTCCTTTTCTGCCCAGACTAGCTTCCGCTGCTTAGTAACAGCTGTCTGTAGATTGAGAAATTCCATGACAATTGATACATGTAGTTAGCTAGCTTTTTTTTTTAACACAGACAGATTTCACGAGTTCGCTTACATAGAATTAGCCCAGAAAAAGCAAGCGTATGTGGCGAAATTAAGATAAGCATACTGGGTGAGCTGTCCACGGGAGGGCCTCGAGGTGAGAAGCGATCCGGGCCCCCGAGAACCCCTCCATGAGATGTGGAGACAGGGGTGGCGGAGGGAATTTTGCATTTCATCGTCGAATTGGAAGTGGAGTTACGTTTTATCTCTTGAGCGAGCAGAGGGATTGGAAACACCTGTAGATTTTTCGCTAATTATCTGATCGCTCCTCCCGAAATTGCGTTCACGGAACTTTACAAAAAAAAATTACAAGAACAAAAGGGAAGAATTTGTTTTACAGATTCTGTTGATGTGTCTACTTGTGCTCTGTAAATATTGATTAAGTTGATAAAATGTGTATTTTTTTTATTTTGTTGAGTATCATACTAGCTTTTATGGAATTTAACACAAAGTGCAACCTCCAAATCCATCAGGTTTTAAATTGAAAGTGTCAAAAATACAATCCAACCAATTAAGATCTGTGGATAGGTTTGACATTTTTTGAGTATTTTGTACAAAACCATTTGTACAAATTGTATTATTGTTTACATTAGAATTAGACTATTTTTACACTTTCTTTTGAAAAGACATGGCAGTAGATGCAGATAATTCTGGCAAAATCACAATAATTGTTTAGATATTATTTTAAAACACAGAGGTTAAGTGACAAAGGTAAACATACATCCTGGAATATTTAAAATTCCATCTCGCTGCACACGCGCACACGCACACACGCACGCACACACACACACTTACTCACACACACACACACTTGACCTGTCATCAGTACAGTTCAAGCCTATATTTGTTCACATTTTTTATTTCAAGAGATCTGGCATGATTTCAAAATACATCTTTATATATATATATATATCTTGGAACCATGGCCCTTTATAGTAAATGTGACTGGAAATGTTGCAAGTATCAATTGTGACATCATTGTAGCAACAGAAAAGCTCTTGTGATTCTCCTGGCTTGTGTGATTCTCCTCTGACGGTGTCGTTGGTGCGTTTATCAGGTCGCGTGGATGCTGCTGCGTTTGTAAACTCCTCACTGATGATATCTAATGTGGTTTTGTGGTGTGCTGATGTGTAAACAGCTCTGTGATTTGACTGATGTGCTTTTGCTAAGTAAACAGTTACTGTTTGGAGCATCGTGGCCTGGTTTTTTTCCTGTTCTTACTTATCATAGAGCGTCAATAATTGCTGTCAGTTAGAGACATAAAGGCAGTGGTTTGCAGGAGAATGTGTGCGTCTCCTCCTGGATGTGGCATGCACCCCCCTCCCCACGACTTGTGAGACTCAAACAGTCCTTGCAAGCCTTGTTTACCACGTATTGTCAACCGCAAACATGCAGAGGTAGAAATTAAAGGGGCCACATAGTCGCAGCACAACGGGCTCTGTAATTGAGCAGATTACCCTCTGAACGCCAGCATTGATTTGGGTCTGAACAAGGCGCCTAAAACATGAGTTGTTGTTGTTTTTTAGAGGACAAAAGAAAAAGAGAAAGGTTTGACACCTTATATTTTCTATGTGACACCTGCATGCATGAATAAGAACTTCATATTTTGAATTCACTCAGATTGTAGCATCACTAGAGTATCGTTTCAGCAGTATCTGGGAAAATAAAACTTTTGTTTTACATGTTATGTTTTTAATTGTTACTGTTTCAATTTTTATTATTGTTAATTGTAGTCTTGAAATATTAGTTCAGCTGAAACTGAAGTCACTGAAATTCTCACTAAAAGGTTTAATCTTTCTTCATCAGCAGAGACTACATGACCTAAAGGGGAATTTTAAGGTTCTGAAACTAAATTTGGAGAAGTTAAATTAATTTACAAACGCACTGATTTGAGCAAATCCAAGCTTAAGACTGACACCGAAGGAAATGTCTTGTATTAGAAATATACATTGGTGTGAAAAGACCCCATGACACTTACCACTTGCAAACTGTGTCTGTTTTCTGGATTCAAGTGGTGTTTTTAATCATCTGTAGAATTAATAATTGAAAAATTCATTAATTATTGGGAAAATGAGAAGGTGCTATTGCAATTCTGAGATGTTTGATTGTTCTCACACTATTGATGTGACTTAACAGCAGCACTATGCAGTCCTGGACTTCATTAACTGAACAAACATTAGTCAGGATGGACCTGTTTTTTTTAAACAATACTATATTACAATAATTAAAGCCATTCTCATTTATATTCTGGCCTGGTGTACTGTTTGTATATGAAAAGATATCTCCTTTTGGCCTCGATTTCATTCTTATTTCCTCTTGTAAATAATCCAAGTTATTGATGCGTGTCTTCGTTGCAGTAGTTTTTCCCTCACATTTCCTGTTATAGCAATTTTCTTCATTCCCATTTAACTGAGTAAATAACCCCAAGCCCCATGATGAATCTTTAACGATTTGAGCTGAAGTTATTTAAATGAGTTTAATTATATTTGGCTTTTTATGTGTAAACCTGGTTTTCATGAAGATGGCAGCCAGTGAATGAATCAGCATGTGTTTGGCATGTGTTTTTGCAGCTAAACAAAACACTTCTGGTCTGGCTAGTGTGAAAGTGTTTTGAAAAGAGTTAATATTTACTCGTTTTATATGGTAACAAAACCTCCAACACATACAGAGAGCAACCAAAGATCTATTATAAAAGATTTTATATGCAATATAAAAACTAAACATTATTACATTTAAAGTAGATGTCTGAAATTAGTTTTTTTATGCTCCTTCCATGCACGGCATTTGCATAGTAACGTTTTTTTTTTTTTACAAGGATTGAATGGTTGTTTTCTTTAAATTAGATTTTTGTTGGAAATAACAAAAGCTTTGACTTCCAAGTTTAATTATTTGAGGTCAAAGATGAAAGTACATCAGGATTGTTAAAGTTTTTTAAATAAACAGAAAAAGACAACCTTGAAATGAGGCAGATGTAATGCAAATTGCAATATTTTTAAAGTCTGTCAGATTCTCTAATAACATTTTTTTTTTCAATTTCAAGTATGATTAACCTATAATATTATTTAAAACATTTTATACCACAAATGATAAAACAGAAACTGCCATCTAAACCAGGGGTCTCCAAACCTGGTTCTGGAGGGCCGGAGCCCTGCACATTTTTGCTTCAACCATCATGAAACACACCTGTGGCACTAATTATGGTCCTCTGATTGGCTGAAGTTAGAGTAGTATGCATGTTACAGCAGGGTTGCATCTAAAATGTGCAGGGCTGCGGCCCTCCAGGACCAGTTCTGAGAACCCTGATCTAAACTACTAAACTAAACTAGAATTTTTTTCCCCCAATATATAAGCTTACAGAACAAAAAACCCTGATGTTTCAGAATTGAAACTATTATCAAAGTCTACAATGTTAGTCAGCCCGAAAAAAGTGTGAAAGGTAGCATATTTTCTATTTTATTTTTTTTTGTCTAGCCTCTGTTTATTTTCTTCCAGTTTGTTGTCAGACTCTCAACCTTGTAGAGAAAGTTTAACTCTTGGAACAGTTTTTTCAAAAGAGTCAAAACATTTCTGGTTGAATTTACTATTGAATTTTCAAAACTGTTTGCAAGTGAATGACATGAAGGATTTGTCCTGAACATTCTGCCTTAAGAATTAAACTTATTTTTGTTTATAACATGGTAAGCCCATTTTAGTGAACTTAAAAAAAGGAAAAAGTAGTTCATGACCTCTTCAATAGCAACAAACAGTTAAAAAAAATGTCATTGGACTTCAGTTGAAAAAAAGAAGGGTTAATTGTCTGCTTAGGAAGTTGTGTGGTTGACAACCCAGTTAACTTAATGCCCAGGTCATAAAGAACAGTTATAATAGTTATATTAAATTTAATAAAATTACTCAATAATTAATCTTGTTCTGAAATCAGGAATCCAGAAAAAGTTTACACACCTTTGAAATAATCCATTGAGCAAAATAATCCATTTATTTATTTCTATGCCAATCTTTAAACATATGGGGTGACAGGCTATTTTTGTTAATGATGTGTTTTAATATGGCCAACATTATATTAATGATTTACTATATTATTTTAAATGACAACATTAGTCTTTAGTTCTGGCTACAAAATGTAACTGTATAGAAGAGCCAAGTTGCAAATAATCGAAATATAAGAATATGAAAACTTTAGCATTTGAGCTGAAATACTGCTTGTTTGCTGGAGAACAGCTGTATAGATTCCACAATCCTAAAATTACTTTACTTGATAAAAAAAAAAGAATTAAAGAATGAGCCTATGTATATCTAAAAGTGGAGTATGCCGTTTTTTTAAAGATCTGACTATTAATGAGGGTCTAGAACAATTTTGACCTTGTGGTGTGTGGGAATCAATGTGAAGTTGATAAGCCAAGTTCATTGCTGCCTCACGTAAAACAAACCTGATTTGTTTACTTACCTAAGCCTTGGAACGTCAGGCCTATTATGAAATGATTTATAGAGCAGCATCCAATGAAATTGTTTAAAGTAGATTAGATTCTGGCAACGATCAGCACTAATATGACAAGCTGATGGCACATGACAGGTAACCAAGCAAACAAGTTCCTGAAATTCGGATTGAATTAGAATCCTAATAATCCAGCGGGGAGTCCCAGATTCAATCACAGAGCGGGGGAAGGCGGTGTGAACTTCAGGCGTGCACAAATAGACCCATTCTCAGATAGTTTATGTGTGTTTAAGTCCAAACGATAATAAATTACGGTTTTGCATCTTAATATCTATACAATCTCTGTGCTTGCTTCTTAATATTTTTGTTTACTTTCTATAATTTTTAATAATCTTGAATGGGATATTTTAAGCTTTAAGCTAATGCCCCACCCTTTATATTGTCTGATGTTCTGTATTAAGCAGAGAGCTAACACACAAAGCAAGGTGCGCTGAAATTCTGTTCCGAAGGCATTTATTGACCCGTTCCTAATAAAAGCTCAGGCTCACATCACAATGATAAAGTGCTTCTGCAATAAACTAAATATTATCTTTCGGCAAAGTGAATTTAAGCACCACGAAGAACACATTTAGACTAGTTAAAAAACTTAAATCTTCAATCCTCTTACGTTCTTATGACTGCTTACATATTTTCATAGAAGATTTCGCTCTCTTTCCCTTGTTTTCTTCTCCTTATTTGAAAATAATGAATATAAATGAGTATTGTTTCCTCTGTTCCTTTGCATGTTAAAGAGATTGTCTCAGATTAGAATATTAATGTGAAAAGTATGGAAGGTGCAATGTCTGGACATTTGAATATGCATGATGAATATTACATTATAGCAGCTACAAATGTGTGGGATGAGAGCAAATATAGTATACATTAGTATTATGTTTATGCATATATTTAATGCTGACATATTTGGAGAATGTCAGAATATAACATTATTGTTATTAAAGCACTTTTTTCTTAAATGCAATATAGTGTATACAGATTTTTTAAAAGATTTTTGCTAAAGAAAGCAATAACCTTCCAAATTGTTCTTTATTGTTGTTGCATACAGATATTTTGTGATTGTTTGCCTTTTCAGCTACTTTAATTTTCAGGCCATTGAGTGCACCTAAATATAAGCCTCACCAACCACGTTTAGAAAACTAAATGGTATTTGTTCATACATATGGGTTCAGGTTAGCATGAGATATTCACACAGAAGCATTTCAAACAGCATTTTAAACATTACAGTAACACAGCAGCAACGAAAAATGACAAAAGACAAAAAACATAAATTTCACCCAAGCTCCACGGACTTGTTTAACAATGGAGGGCAAGGATTATTTTGAGAAAGCAGCCTAAGAGCACATGTTACCTCGTCAATAATGTTTGTACATAAAAAATATTTTCATATTCCTGTGATTACGCTTACAAATAGACCTGGATACACCGTCTCCCCTGTCACGGAAGTCATGTGACCACAATATTGTGTCCTGGTATGTTTGAGCAAGCTCCTGATTGGTTGGCTCGGACATTGGTTGCCTATTCTTCTGTGCAGGACTAGTCCTCCTGTCTGTCTCCTCCCACTTCCAGATGGCTGTTACACCAGAAAAAAAAATCATTAATAATATGCGTCATCATATAAGAAGATGGATTCAAAGCATAGAAAAAACTTATTCTTTATTTTAAAAAATTCAGTTTGGTTATTATTATTCTGTTATCATTGGATTCCATGGCCATTTGTCTTTTGCTATTACAACAAAAGTAAAGTAACTCTACTCGGAGTAGGACTCAAACTGAATTCAAATGTATATGAGGTTATCATCTACACTACCAATTCCTCAGCGAAAATGTGTACTTTGGAATAATACAAAATGTACAACTGCATTTTTGTCAGCACAATTAAAAAAATAAGAGTTTTTTTTGATACATTTTATGGTTGAAGCTGGGGGCTCAGTGTTAATTTAACTCTACATAGAGTAGGACCAAATAGGCTAACAACAAATTTAATTTAAAACTCTAGATTTTACATTTAATCATCCATTCTAAAATAGACTACAAACATTGATCACCACCAGAGGTGCTGTTCTACTGATTTGCGTGAACAGTTACTAAGATGGAGACCATTTACTTTGCATTGTTTACATTTTTTTTCATTTGTTATGCTATTACATTTAAATAAACCCAAATATATTTTCAAATATTTTTTCATTCTGTTTTTACTGAAACAAAGCCATGGATTCTTTTTTTTCTGCAAGAAAAACCTTTGACTATCTATAGGACTCAAATAGTTACCTACATCCAGGTCTTCTCTGCTCATCATTTAGTTGAAGTCTTCATTTGATTCTTCACTTCAATCTCTCACGAACACTTTTCCACTGAAAATACACCACAGGAGTCTCTTCCTAATAGTTTATGTCTTTATTTGGGCATGGTGTATTCATTGGCATTGATTACAATTCTTTTATATTTCAAGTTATAAGATCTAAACAGTCTAGCACCAATTCAATCTAAAGAAGTTTAAGGTAAAAGGATTACGAAATAGGGGGCATCACGGCAGCACAGTGGGTAGCACGGTCATCTCACAGCAAGAAGGTTGCTGGTTCGAGCCTCGGCTGGGTCGGTTGGCATTTCTGTGTGGAGTTTAGATGTTCTCCCCGTGATCGCGTGGGTTTTCTCCGGGTGCTCCAGTTTCCCCACAAGTACGAAGACATGCGGTAAAGTCAATTGGGTAAAAACGATTGTCCATAGTGTTTGAGTGTGAATGTGTGTGTGCGTGCGTGTGCGTGTGTGTGTGTGTGTGTGTGTGTGTGTGTGTGGATGTTTCCCAGCGATGGGTTGCGGCTGGAAGGTCATCCGCTGCATAAAACAAATGCCAGAAGAGTTGGCGGTTCATTCCGCTCTGACGACCCCGACAAGAAAATGGATGGATGTATGGGTTTAGGAAATAATCAACAACAGGAAATAATCAACACGTAATTTGAGCATTGACGGATACTTTTACCCAAAGTGATTTACACTTTGTTACATGGTTATTGCTTATTTGTTGTAGTTTTATTGCTCTAAATTGCTCTAAATTCTAAATAAAGTCTTAATAGTATTTCAAGCCTTTCATAGCCATCTCTCCATATCCAACTCTTTTGCTGCAAGATTTTGCTTTGCATGAGCGATTCAGATCAGGCCCTTAATTATGGCCTCTAGTGTTCGTCCGTTGCGTCTAATGAGAGGTGTGCATGTGACAGAGCAGGGGTTGCTGAGTGCAGGCATGTTCTGATGGCAGGAATTACAGGACGGGTAATTCCCAACACGGCTCTCCACACCTGCGCGTATAGCCCTCACCGATGCCCTGCTCTTCTTTTGATGACCAATTCTTTTCATGTCTTTAACTCAAGCCACATCAAGAAACCCTGTCCCACTGCAACCCAAGCAGAGCGGTGCAGGGTAATCATCCCTTACACGTTTTAATCATACTAATTAATTGACAGAAGGGCTCGTAATTAACAACAGGGTGTGTCATGTTTGCATGAGGAGATTCGTTTAGAAAGGCAAAGGTGGACAATACGGCAGCCATCATGGCACTTAATTTACCAGCTCATGATTTAATGGCCCCAGAACATCAGTGTGTTTCAGATATCCACAGACATACTCATGGATCACACATTTATCTTTGGAAGAACAAAAACTTTCCTTGAGCGGATCATCATGTGAACGAGAGCTCAATGAGATGCAGTGGGAGTCCGGTGCTCTTGATGCGACTGGGAAGTCGATTATGGCTACAGGGAGCTGGAGTGAGTTACAGTTCCCCTCTGCTGGAAATTAGCCCGTTATCAATTATCAATTAGGCTGCCATGTGATTTACAGCCTTTAAGCAGGTGGTAGGATTTTCCTCTCGTACCCGTTCACCTGTTATCTATTTTTATGCACACTCACACGCTTTTATCCACAGAGCACTCAATCTGCCAGCACATGTGGAGATCATTGACTCTTTTTCTTTTTTAGCTGTGCTTTGTTCCAACACCGAAGGCTTTTCTCTCTTTGTCTTCTCTAACTTTAGGAGGTTTGGTGTTTCTGTGTTGGAAGTGTAGGTCAGCAAAGTGAAACTGTAAATTACTGAAAGAAAGAGAGCGCTATGCTGAAATGATCAAATTTTACACCATTTGTCTTGCGTAATATAAATGGTTTTAGCACTGAGTTTAGCTTTGCTGCTGCTTCAAGATTGCCAGATCAAGCCATTCTTAATGAGTTTTCCTGAACTGAACTTGCTTGAATGGCATTAACTCCATACCTAGGATTATAGTCTTATAACATACTTTGCATATGATTGTATGTAGTATGCACAGGGTTGTAACTAACTATGACAGCATAATAATAGAATTATAACCAAATTATTTATAAACTCTCCTATTTTATTTTATTTATCTTAGTTATACATATAGTTCAATATAGTTTGTCAGTGAGTCTTGAGATCAACTGATGTGTTCCAAACCAATTATTTTCATTTTGAAACTCATTTAAACGTTAACCTGTGGAGACATTAAACTGCTTTGCAGGGGATTTATTTAAGCCAATTGGAACATAAAACCATACAAAAATGTAAAAAAAATAGAACCCTTATAGATTTAGAACTCCCCATTCCACCCCTCAAGTGTCTTCCCTCATTTTCATCTCTGGATGTAACAACTAATTCAAGACATGTTTTGACAATTTAATGTGCTAATCTGAAGTAAATGGAGGAATGAAAACCGTTTGGAACTAATTTATAAATAGCTGCTCATGATGTTATTTCCATTGCATTGCGCTGTGATCTGAATATGAAACAGAATAGCCAGAACTAATTCTCCAAGTTAAAACCCCAGACCTCTAATCCTCCTTAAATACAGTCCATTTTTGTTACTTGGAAAATCTGTAGACCCAATAAACAGATTCTGGATGAAATGCTAAATATAATCTAAATACCTGATCCACCATGATGATTTTGGAGAGAGCAGAGGGCAGCAGTTGGGCACTCATTAACAGGCTGCCCACAGGCATAGATACCTGTCCTGCCAGCGCGCTCCCCCCACCAACCCCTCAAACCTGTCTGTCTCCCGCCCATGTCCCCCATCCTGTCTCATTATTTATTGATTTGTAAATCAATAACACCTTTCAGGCTGTCTGAGGTTGAGCTGCCCTTGCTCACAGCTCTGAGATAAAGATACTGAAGGCTAAAAGCACACATGAGTCTTTTACTTAAGTGAGTGGTACAGCATCAACCATTGGGATCCATTTCAAATATGGATATGATGGCAACAATAGAAGAAAATATGATCTGATCAGTGCTTGCAGTGTAGCATTTCTGTTAGTGAGGTATGGTTAAACAAATAACATACTGTAAATGTCATATCATACATTTTGTCATTATTAAAGACAAAAAGAGCTGTGCAGTTTTATGTTTGAAATAGACAAATAGTAGACCATAAACCAAACACACACATGTAAAAAAACCATAGATAATTCTAAATATTTTATTACAATAATTAAATTAAATTAAAGAAATTATATTCACTATTTTTTTACTTTGTCATTCAGCGTCCTGAATGCTTCATTTCTTATAAGCATCATATTTTCACAGTGTATGTTTTTTTTATAATACATGCTGAATTTTTTAAAGAAGGACAATTGTCATGCTTTCTGAATGTCTCAAATCCATACCACATATGTTTTCGATCTTTATAACGCCATAATACAGTTTGTTTTAAAGAGTTTTGTTGACTTTAAACTCGGGTGGTGCAAAATAAAACTCCTTTCATTTGTCATCATCTAACCTTTTCCTCTTGTGTGCAAAAAATCTGAAATTAACTTCTGTTAGCTAATAGGATGGTTAATTGTACATGAAAATATGAAGTGTGCTTGTACTGTACGCAGCATTAGATTTCAAAGCTCACGAGTATCAGTTTTGGCTTTTAGTAGTTATGTTTATTTCCATTTAATTGGTTTGTTCATTTACATATCTCCCTTTATTCATTTAATTCTAGTTCAAATCAAGACTGATAGCTTTTTAACTCTAGTTCAGTATCAGTAAACAAGTAAACAAATAAATTAAACAAGTACAATCAGACCCATGTGGATTGTCGATACGTTTAATGCTGCTGCCAGGTTACAATTTATATATTCTCAAAAGAGAATGCCTATTGGTCAGAAACGGCAATTGTAAATTTGAGGATTGTTTTGAAGGAGTGATGAAGGTCAAGCTGATGTCCTTCACCAGGACGCTCATATAAGACTTTGCTTTATCCAAATGTTGCAGGATGTTGTGAAGTTCCAGAACTCTAGGGGTTCTGTAAGGTCCAGTGGGGTTTGCAATACATGGCAGCCACATTCCAACTATACGGTTTTATAGACAATTTTTCCTAGTCACTAATATTCCTTACATTGTTTTGTTTTTGTTTTTTTCTTCTGGAAACCTATGTTTTGGTCAGAGGCAGCAGCAATACCCACTGTGCCATTGATTGTCATCTGCTTTGTAGAATTGTTTACATGAAATATTGTCCACTTTGACCTAGGGCTTTCATAATTTGCCGTACTCATTCACATCAAACCATTACACTTTTTGTTTATATGTGAGAAATAATGTAATAAATTGTATCAAATCTGAACCTTTTTTCAGATCACATGATCAAATAGTTGCCCCAAAATGTTTGGCTGTTGCATTTACGGGTTGCACAATAATATAGTTACATATATTATATATGATATATATATATATATTATAATAATTAATAAATAGTATATAATTTTTATAAGTCATTTTATATAAATATACTCACTTGTATAGCTTGACAAACTTTTGATTTACTTTTGACTTTGATAAAGTTTTGATTTCTGCTATTTACACTGAAAAGTCGTCATTGTTTGCAAACAGTAAACGGGTCTATTGGCCAGCCAAATGTGAAATTATGAATTATGTTAATATATCTTATCTTTTGACTCTAGTATTTTGAATGTGAAATGAAAAAAGGTGCAGAAAGAACAGTCAGTATTTATAAAATACTTTCATAGTGAAATATTTGCTTTTACTTTCACATTTTAAGTTAGGACTATTCCTATCAGATCGATGGCTTTTTTGTGACTGTGCTATTGGTAAGGCCAGTCTCTGAGAAAACCCACAGGGGCCTGTTCGAATTCTCATTAGGCCTGGACTCATTGTCGCTGCTAACAGAAAAAGGATTTGCTTGAAATAGCAGTCACAGAACAAAACGTCTGAGCCCAGGTCCCAATCAGCAGCTCATAAAGGAGCCAGCGCAGGTCTTAATCAGTCAGTCCTTAATGGAGCCGCTCTTTAAAAGTATTATTAACCTCATCTGTCTAGATTAAGAACTAATAGCCCCCTTTCTGTGTATTGTCTTTGTAGCAGCTGGTAATGTACATATATATTAATCCACTGGCGCTGGCGAGATTGGGTGGTGCGGGGGAACAACAGTGCCCTTCACAAGCGAGGCAGACACAGGTTAGGAAGCCACTAATTAAATGTCAGACTTGACAGATTAAAATTATGAAATTTAAAATCAGCTAGTAGCTCTTTGTCATTGTCAAATTAACCGGGCGCTGGGATGAGAAGATGGGAGTGGAAAGCTTTAATGGATTGAAGGGGAATGTACTTTAGCAGGCTAGATTTGGTGAATAAAGATTTCCCTGCGCTCAAAGTAATCGGCTGCTCGCTCAGTTCAACGCTGGCAACGCGACCAAATGTGCTGGGATGCATGCTTTTTTTTTAAACATACTGTTCGGATGATTTTCTTTGTAAACACTAGCAAGTTGAATTTTAAAGTATACTGTAAACTTGGTACAGAGTTTGTTCACAAAGCATTGTAATCATGAGCTTATTGAAAGAAATATTCTTTTTTTACAATTTCTAACAACTAAGATAGCAGTTTCCAGTAGGTAAAAAATCGAAAGGTATGGGTTTGTTCATAGAGTGAAAAACAATATATTCATGTTCAAAAACATTTGTATAGTTTATAGTAGGGCTGAGTAATGAATGAACGAATCGCAATAAGAATAAACAGCATTTTCAAATTGCAGAAACTGCAATTACTCAGTCAAATGAGAGTTTAACAGGCAGAGAAGTTTCCTTTTTATTTAACTGAAAGTCTTTCTGGTAACATTTATAGTCAGTCCTTTAAAAATGCAAGTAGATGTTCGTTTCATTAACTTGGAATTACCAAAATGTGATAAAGCCACATAATACTGTTGTAAATGTTTCTTTAATCTTGATTTTGGTTTGTTTGATTTAGAACAGCCTTTTATATTATTGTTACACCAGGTTTTATATGTATTCAAGGCTGAAATTTCAACAGATCAGTCATTATCAGACTACTTTGATTGCAGTTGATAAATTCGAATTTTATTTGGTGTATCACAGGATTTTATTTCTAAATTCAATCTCAGCCTCAAAAACTGGAGGGCTATGCAGGTTTTTGTTCCAACCCTCTTTTAGGAGACAAACCAGTAGCTTCAATCAAACTCAGAGGAGCTTAATCAGTGGAATCAGGTGTGTTCAGTGAAGGTTGGAGCAAAACTATGCAGGGCTGCGGCCCTCCAGGAATCCAGTTTGAGACCTCTGGCTTAAGTCAATATGAAATATGTACAAATATATAAATATTGTACATTTGTTTATAAATCAAATAAAAACATATGTAGTTGGATGAAATCAGTATATTTTCATTGAATTGTGAAGTTTAAGAACTTAGGAAAAATGTTCTTACAGCTGTAGTTAAATAGTCAAATGCTCAATATATGAATAGTTCAAGTCAAAGCTCTCTAGTGTTTCTTTTAGAAATAACTTTTAGCTGTAAGACTGCAGGTAACTGTTACCCTCTGCTCTCAGCCAAAACCATCATGGTGGGTCATAGAATCAAATTTATTTTAAGAGATTTTTGCTCTGTAGAGTAAAAGAAAATATATCGGTGCATATCTAAATAAACAAACCAGCTCTAAACTTACTTGCTTTTCTCAAAGTTCAAAGGCTTTGAGCTCAGATCAGGTCTAGATGCGTTTGAGAGCACAGCTTGCAATAAAGCAATGAAGAAACCAGAGGCACCATTAGAGCAGCAACACTCAACGAGGATCCAGAACCCATACTGATTAGAAGTGACAAGATCCAATTAAATTTAATTACACAAGCGGTATATTCATTTTAACTGACAATTTTTATTAGGCAGCCACACACACTTAAATCAAGGAACGGAGGCTAAATTATATCAGTGTAACACAGTTAGCTTATGCAGAATGCAGTGTGTCTGATTTGTTTTAATTGAGTTTGGGGCAAGAGGCCTGCAAAAGAGTTCAATAGTTTGAGGAAGAAATCATGGAGAACTGAGTGAGCACTTGCCTTTAAGAAGTATGGTCAGGTTATTAAAGCAAAACTACAAATTCTACAAATAACAAATCAATATAGTTTGTTCTGGATTAAAAAAAAACTGAAACAAAGATGTTGGCTGGAGCCCATTATTTTTGTTCCTATATATGTTTTGTGAAGTCTGTTTATCAGTTCTTGAACCCATCAGCTTTCGTGCTAGAAATTTTCATGAAAGTTCTTAAAGGAATTCAGCTTATATCTTTGTTTATGGCTTAAATAAATACTAAATAATGTCTAATTGGACAATACTTTCTAAAGAAGTTGGTTTAAAAAGGACCATTTTTTTGCATATGTAAAAATCATTTATTTTGGAGCTAATGTATACTATTCTATTATTAAATTCTTAAATTTGTGAAAGAGTGGATCTTCAGTAGTGGGGTAGAACAGTCTGTTTTTGATTCAACAATAATGAAACACACCTGATCCCACTAATAAAGGTTCTTTTGAACAGATTAGTTTACCAAAGCAGGGTTGCAACCAAAACATACAGGGCTTTGGCCTTCGGTCTACATCAATTTATCCATCTAAATATGTACTATATTACTTCAGCAACATTTGGAATTTTGAAATCGTGTGTAAGTAAGTGAAATGAACAGATTACATTTTGTCATGTTTTTAATCAGATTAAATAATGTACTGTTAAAGTGATCTCTATAAGACCAGTCATTGTCCGGTTTGGAAAAGGGACATCTAGTTGATAAATATGACATATAGCAAACCTAAAATATGTTAGTGTAATAGTTTAAATAATCCTATAACAATTTAGAGAAAATAATTAAATGTCAGTTCTACAACAAAAACAAAGCTTAAAAGTAAAAATATTTTCTCTGATATCATCCACATCCCAGCTTTGGCAGCCATACCTGTTACAGGCCTTTTGTATCATTATGTTTGGAGAAAACTGCAACTTGTTCTTTGCCCTTTAAGCACAATGCGACAAAGTCTTTAGGTTATACTCCCTATCTAAATGTGACATGACACATGAGAGCTTGTGGTATGCTTGAATGCTTTGTAGCGGTGAGTGAGTGGCATAGTAACGGTTTAGCCTGGGGTGCTGTGCTTCATATATGTACCCAGGCTGTCTGGTGTGCGCCCATGCTCACTTACTTACCCTGTGGTGCTGTGCTGAACTTTCAAAGCACACAGATCATTTGTTTTTCCTTTCCATGACATGTAGTTTATAGCTTTGCTTTCTTCTGAAAGTGTCACCAAGGCTGACTCCAGGCGTTTCCCTGGTCCAGTCTTTATAACAAACAGAGACAATAGCGTTTTGATGTGCGCAACTGCAAAATTGTGGCCGGAGGTTTGTTCAAATGTATTTTTTATGAAATGTTATGGTATTTTTAAGATGTAGTTTTGAGATCACGATATATTACAAGTAGATCAAGATTAAGCCAAAGACAAAATCTTTGTCTTTATATACAGTACTTTATCTATAGTACTATAGATTTTGTTAAAAAAAATAAATCAAAAAGTTATTAAGCAGATAGACTAGGTCAACAGATATTTGTATTTACTCAAAATGTTATTGTTGGCTCAGAACAAGTCTTTACATTTAATTTTTTTTATAATTTCAATCCCTTTCTTGAATTGTGTACTCAACATTAAAGATATCTTGTTGCGATAAAATAATAACATTTTTAAAAAGGCAACATTTTAGGCCTTAAATTAACTGTTTTGTCTTAAATCCTTTTTCACAGATCTGATTTTTGGAATGTAAAGCTGTGATTTGTTGTGGCTTTGGGGTTGCCAGAGATTCAGAAAATGCCTTTAACTTCTGCAAAAGAAATTAAATGATGTTTAGGGTGTGCATAAAGGCTCAAAAACACAAAAGTCATGGCTAGGTTGCCAGAGAGAGACAATTATTGGTGCCATAGTTTGAGAAAAGACTCATACACTCGAAATCATAAAAGGGATTGTCAGGGTTGCCAGATATGGACATAAGACTCATAACGTGAATAATAAAAAAAATTTACCATCTGATTGTTAAGGTTGCCAGAGTTTGAGAAAATCTTCATAAATGCTCAAAAACATAAAAGCGATGTTTAGGGATTCAAAAAATATGTTTGAAGCATACTGTTTTGTATGTGTTTTTGATATCATGATAAAGGTCTTACATTTGTTCAGTCTTAAAAAGTCCTAAATATGACCTCATGAAACATGCAGAAACCATGGTAATAAATGTGTGTTACAATTTTTGTTAATATCAGAAGTAGTTAAAAAAAAGCATCACCTAACTTGCAATTTGCTCATCATTATTGTCCACCTCACACTTAATGAAAGTCAGGAGCAATTACTGCAGGAAACTCACACTTACTTTTACAGTAAATAATGAAAATCTAAGTTTAGAATTTGAATTTGAACTTGAGAGGCAACACTGCTGTCCACTAATCCCTGTTCAACCCTTTGCTACAAAACAAATATATTAATATTTCTGTGATAATCATTTTAATTTAAATTAGTTCTTGAGTTGCATAATATATAGAAAACTTGTGAATCCCGAGAGCTCCCCATTAGGACGTAGGAATGAGTACCGTGTGTGTTCTGGTGTATATGTGTGTAAGAGAGAAATGCGGTAATGATGTCCTGGAGTTGTTAAATGCACTGGTGTGTGTCCTGTCAAGCCAGCATGTTGCTTTACCATCTCCACAGGAGGCATATCTGCTCACAGGGGTCACAGAGGTCAGCGGTGACACCACATTTAACTCTTATTTACTCTGAGTCCCCGACAAGACACATCCATCCCACCCATGCTCCACTGATGTATGTTAAATGTGCTCCAAATTACCAGTGTGTTGGATCTATTGATGGGCCATTCAAGGCTGTCAGCCTTTCTCTATCAGCCTCTCAGTTACCCCCCCCCCCCCCCCCCCTTTCCCCTGTTCTCTCCATCCTTCAATTCTGTCGGTGTCTCTGAGCCCCAGTGCAGCCCCGGCTGAGCACCTTGCTCTGAATGGAAAATGAGAGCTTGGACAGATACATGCTCCTTTGGAACCTGTGGGGTGTTCAGACACATGTCTTGCCCGTCTCGTTTGGAACAGGTTAAAAGACCACGTCAAGAGCAATTATCTAGAGGCGGCGTCCTTTTCTGAGCTTCTACATCACTTGATGGTTATGCTCTGAGTTACTTTCTTGTGAAGTATATTATAAGAGTATAAGAATAAGAGATTCATCATACAGTTCTTTGTGCTTAAAAAGAAGCTCTTAATAACAATCATCTAAAATCCTCCTAGCCTTGCGTGTCAGTAATATCTGTATAGTAATGTTTATAATCTATTAAAGAAGATGTTAGTTTGAGGTATGAGGCCGCTAAAACAAGTCCAGTCTTTTTAAACAAGATGTTTGATGGCTGAATCGTCAATATTTAGTGATTTTTTATAATATTTTTTGATTACGTTTTTTTTTTCTGTTCAAGATTTAAGCTTTTTATTCTGACACAATTATTCATTTTCATCATTTACAAAGCATTTTTAAATTTAAGTCAAACCGTCCTTAAGTTTATAAACCCTATTTGGATGGGACTAGTTTTCCAAATGAGTTTGAGTTAGATTGCTTCTCAGATGACGTCTGTCATGTCATGAGCTGAATCTGATGGGAATAACAAGTCAGTGATTTAAATAGAGATACAAGTGTCTGAGTTTGACTTAAATTACGTGATCAGAATGCATATATGAGGTCGTATGACCAAACAAAAAAATGGCGTACTCATTTTAGTAGTACTATTATAAGCAGTTCTATGATTTATCGTAATAACATTATGTCTTGAAGTGCTTAAATTAAAACAATCTTACTTGAAACTGATAACAATGTAGCCAGTTCTAACAATTTTTTTTATTAATTGGCTCTTTTTCGTTGTTTTTTCTTTTACTTTTTAAATCTTTGAAGGGTTTCATCCTCATTTATTGTTGCGGGCTAAAAGGTTTTTTTTGATACAGGAAACTTGCATTCTGGTGTGCCAAAGATTTTATGGCAAGTTCACTGTGTCCAAAACCTAAAAGACTTTTTGCAAAGTGAAACACAGACATTCACATTCAAGCAGAATTAGATTTCTCAGATGAGTGCAAAAATGGCATTTTGGTATTTTGCTGTGGAATTTTTACAGAGATTGTGTGAGACAGCCAAAAGTTTCTCTAATGGTCCCCTGTGAAAATAGTTCCTTCCTAATAGAGTTATAGACTCAAAACTATTTACATGTTATTTATTTAGCAGCACTATATTCTGAGAACCGGTCATTCCTGTCAGTAATGACAATTATGTTAAAAAGTACATCTGTTGAAATGAGTTTCACACAGCTACATCAGCCTCCACACTGCAGAGTTGTTGACGGCGGTTCATTGACCTTATATATCAGATCCACCTCAGGATCTTATCAGGCTGCAAGAAAACCTCATGTTTACTCAGATTCACCATTGAGGGAGTTTAATGTAGAGGTTTTTGTTGAACAGCCCTGCGATGAGCACAAGGCCCCTCTTCGCTTCATAAATAGCGCAGCACATGCACTGCTGCTAATTGACTCACACAGACATTAGTGGGATTGAGTTAGAGCCCAAAGTTCATTAAGCAGATAAATGCATCTCTTAGCCTGCTAAAGAGCTCCAGCGCTAAACAAAGCCCCCATGTTTATTTACAATGGTGCTCCATAGAGAGGAAATTTTGCTCAATTTTATGCCAACGGGTGAGAAAGCAAACAGAAATTCATATTTAGTTTGTTGTGTTGGTAGTGTTGTTGTGTTGTAGTATGAATTTCACCTCCATCAATTTCTCATCTGATATCTAAGGAACTGGTTGCAAATAAAAATTGTAATTTAATAAACAGCAAAGTACATCATTTAATTTTTCTTATTAGATATTTGCCCATATAAGGAGAACTCAGTAAACAGCAAAATTGTTGCTGCTCTGCTCTGCTGTTTAAAAAGTCCTGTTCAACTAGCTATACTATAGCTTGTGGAGAGTTATGACAAGTGTAGATTGTAAGGTGTTCTCTGTTAATCTGAATGATAATATATATTAAATATAATACTATTTCTGGCAATGTAGGGCAATTTTATTTATAAAGCAAATTGTCTGACAGATTTGCAATTCAAAGTGCTTTACAGTCAATAACACAGATCAAAGATTAAAAAAGCAAAGAGTAAAACAGTAAAACCATTAAAATTCATAGAATAGAAGAAAATAGGAGTGCTCAGTCAGTAAACGCAAATTTAAAAATCACATGTAGTTTAGTATCGATGTTAAGGCATTGACGTCATTTATTTAAATGAAGAAAAAAATGTATCGTATAAAATGGCCACTCGAAAGGAGGTAATGTACACTGGAAAATGCTTTGCAGAAAGAATTTCTAATCACTTTTGCTCTTATGAATGACATCACAGGAACCACCACGAGAGTGTCGGCGAGTGCTTTCATTTTGCCACTTAGATGGTAAGTAACCAAGACAATAGACCTCTAAAGTTGGCAGGTAATTCAATCGTGACTGTTGACTCCAGGCATTTGCTTTGTTTGCCCTGAGAAGGAAATGCTCAAAAATTCATCTTGGCAGAGTCAAACAAAATGAAAGATAATATTCTTGATCTGCTCAAGATAGCTTCAGATGAACTCCCCTTTATGAGTGTAAATAAGATTTAGTGATTCCATGCTTCAGTTGGCTTCGACTCAAAGTGATTTGGATCAATGGTGTTTGCTCGAACACAAGAGTGCACGACAGGGCTCCAGCCTGTCACTGAGGGGAGGCACGAGAGCTGTATTCAGATTTCACCGGTGTCAAATTAATTCCAGGCTTATCGGGAAATTCAATTAGTAGGGAACCCCCCTTTGTGAGGAAGAGAGTGTCCAACATCCCAACATGACAAATTACAGCGCTCAGAGAGCATATCAAGGCGAAGTGTTGAGGCTTGCTAATCTTCCCTCTAATTCTCAATTACTGTAAAATGAAGCCATAAATCACAGGGACAGGCAGATCGATGGAAACGTTGTTTTTGGAGTGATTGGCAGCCACCCCAAAGGTTACTTTTTAAGTTGGTTTAAGGTTACCTCTCGAAGAGGGCTTGAGGCAGGGAGGCGTGCGGCAGCTTGGGTTGGGGGCGGTGGTGGTAGTGGGGGGTGGGGGGGGTCGAACTCAATCTATATGATGCAAGGTTTCAATCCTTTAGGGGATACAGCAGAGGGACAGGACCAATTTTTAGCCCATCAGCCATCCAATTTTTCTCCTTTTCATACCTGCTGTAGTAAATGAGAAACAAATTAAATTTCTCCCTACTATCTCCACAGAAACCATTTAAATCCTTTATGGAAACTAAATTGTCCCCAGACAAATCGCCCCTGGTTCTATGACAATATACTATGGTGGTGCAACCGAGATAAATTTGTGTCACTCCAGATATGGCTTTGTCTGTAATGCCATTCATTGGAGAGTTGAAGAAAAGATAGAGAGGGGAATTCAAAAGAAAGTGGGCACTTTTAGGTAAAGAACAAAAGAAGCTAAATGGGAGGACCCCCTTCATTTTCTTTCTTGTGGTGCTCTGAGTCCGGCTCCAACTTGTGGCATTATTAATTTTGGGTCGGAGTGTGCGCATTCATGAGGCTGAGATTGAAATGTAAATGAGTTCGAGCAGTCGCGAGCGGCCTCGGTTGCTCGGCCGTGTCTCTGCAGCCTGGCTCTTATCACTCACACAGATTAAGAGAGTGGAACATCAATCACTACATCTGGGAAACAATGAATAAAACGGGCCAACGAGGCAGATGAAAAATCGGTGAGGAAGCGAGTGAAGAGGACGCAAGGGCAGCGGGGGCTGATTGCTCTGGCGCAGGGGTTCGAGTGGTTTGTTTACGTTCACTTTGTCCAGCTGGGCTGTGTGTGTGTGTGTGTGTTTGCGTGTGTGTGTGTGTGTGTGTGTGTTTGCGTGTGTGTGTGTGTGTTTGTGTGTGCGCGCGTGTGCGCGTGCGTGTGTGTGTGTGTGTGTTCCTCTGCATTCTGAAATTGTGTCGTAGGTTTGAGGGAGGGGTCGGATCATAGCTGTTATTAGATCCTTCAGTATGAATAAAATCATAAACAACTGTTAGTGAAGGAATGTCACACACTGTATTTTGTAGCACATTTTATACTTTTCTGTATGTTAAGATGCTGTAATGAAAACAATGGCAATTACATTTGAACACTATATTCAGTTTAAGCATTCATAGAGTTATTTTTTATGTGTAATGTTCTTACTAAGTGGCACTCTCTACTATCCTCCATAAAACCAAAAAAGTGGCTGAGAAAAACTCAGAAATTTAGGAGATACCGTAAACACCCCTAAGCTGATAGTCTTAAGTAACCGGGTTCTCATTTTAGCTCCACCAAATTCCCTTTAGCGATATAAGTTGGTCAATGTATTATTGTAAGAAAGGTTTAAGTATATTGCAGGGAAATTACTTTTTAAATATGCTTTACATTTTTTATTTTATATTTTGCATTGCATTCCACCTTGTAAGGACTTTTATTTTACAACATAAGCTTTGTGATTAATTAAAACTTTTGGTAAGGGTTGATTCGTCGTACTGAAAACGCATCTTCATTGCTCTATACATTCAATGAAGGTTTTATTGAGCATATATCAATGCTGTTTGATGCTCTATATAGCTTCGCAGGTGTCTAAATGTCTTCAAGACATTTTTTTTTAAACCTCCTTTTTTTAAACCTTCCTCCAGCTCTGTTTCAAGGGACATGAGGAAGGGCTCATGAGGAAAAGTGGAATTGGGTCTTAATTCCTAAAAAGGTTTTTACAGCATTCAAACAACTTGAAAGTGAGAAAATGTGTACACTAATTATGTACACTAAATGTCATATTGGCTGTTTAAAAAACATGTCAGTGTACGCTACACAATATCACAAAGTTCACCTTACCAAGTTTTTATAATTATTATTATTATTATTATTTAATTACTCACCCGATTTGTAGTTTACTGTAGGCAGCTGCTAGCCAATTTGTCTGTTTTACATGTGAGTGTATAGTTCATCTATCTATCCATCCATCTCAGTCTGACATATTTTAATAATGTATCCGGTTTCCGCCTCTTTCAGTAAACACATTAAGTCAGAGTCAGTTGCAAGATTTTCATATGCATTAATTCCTCTTAAAGTATATGTAGAATTGAAAGGTTTTAATAAGAGCCAGATTGGATAAAACGGCATCAATAAATTTCTCTGAGAAGTCAGGGAGAGCTTCCCGTAATGGCATCTTTATGGACTATGATTGGTGAATATTTCAAAGCTTATTGGTCCTGAGAGAAGGCTGTATCAAAAGCTAGCAGTTATTACTAACAATATTTGGACATCTTTATGAACCTATAGTGAAGTCACTCTAATTCTGTTGAGAATTACTTTATCCGCCCTGTCACAGATCCCCTGTTCTGTATGTGTCACAGAGGATTTGTGTCTAATTCAGGCCAATTACAGCTGGCATCACCACTTATAGCCTGTTTGGTGCAAGTGGAATTCCATTTTCTCAAACGCCACTGCAGTCCACTATTATTATTATCAGGTTTTCAACTTCCATCTTTCATTCCCTCTCCAAGCTCTAGCTTTTACTTTGTGCTTTTCAGAACAAAAGCTAATGTGCTGAAAGCCCAATATCGTCTCACACTCATTGAAATCATGCGAGTGCCGTTTATGCTTAATGCGTTTGTGTGCGGGAGGAAGCAAAGCAACCTGGCAGCTCCTGAAGCGAGATGAGAAGACCTCTGGGGATTTGTGCGCCTCATCTTCCCTGAGCACTCAGACACTGACAGCCCAACCAAAATATTTCACATAATTTGATTAGGTTACAATGACAAACTTTATTTATAGTGCTGTTCAGATGCAGGGGGTGGAAGCTTTTGTACTGAAGAAACCAAATTAACTTCTACAGTGCTCACCACTGCAATCCAAAAACAAACACTGTTTGTGTAACTGGGTTTAATTATTGCCTGCAGAATTCTCATTCATTTTTAATGGTAGAACTCAACTACTTCACGTGGATTGTGCTTTGTGTGTTTGTTTAAGGTCATATATCCATCCATTTTCATGTCGGCTTTTCCCTTTCAGGGTCGCCACAGCGGAATGAACCGCCAACTCTCTGACATATGTTTTATGCGGCGGATGCCCTTCCAGCCGCAACCCATTGCTGTGAAACATCCACACACACACACTCATTCCCACTTTAACACTATGGACAATCGTTCTTACTCAATTCACTTATACCGCATGTCTTTGGACTTGTGGGGAAACCGGAGCACCCGGAGAAAACCCACGCGATCACGGGGAGAACATGGAAACTCCACACAGAAATGCCAACCGACCCAGCTGAGGCTCGAACCAGCAACCTTCTTGCTGTGAGACGACTGTGCTACCCACTGCGCCACCGTGACGCTCTAAGGTCATACAAACAAACACATATGTAGTCTACCTTGAGTTAAAGACTGAGTTCAAGACACTGAGCACTAAAAAAAATTATTTATTGACTTCAATTGTGTGATAAACTCTTTAAAATTAGAAACTAAATTGCTCACTTCTTACTCCTCAATTTTAGGCCTATAAAAATAAACTTTAAAGTAAAAAAAAACATAAACTTTTTCTACTGTGTAGATATCTATGGTAGTGACTCAAAATCGCTATTTTAAACATCTTTTGCTTCATCTCTCATTCACTTGGCATGAGGGGCGGATATAAAAATCATACTCAGGGGGTGATTGCAGTGCCGTGGAATCAAGCACCAGTTCACGTAAGACACACCTGATAAGACATATATTTCACAGGTATTACACAGTGTGTGTAAATACACTTTATAAAAAGAAAGCTTTAAACAACCTCAATTTAAAGTTCTTAATGAAAACCAATTTAATGAAAAAATATTTCAAAATGAAAATGTGTTAGACAGAGATAAACCAGGGAACTGTGTTTTCTATGCTCTTTAAAAGACTTGCATGCACTTTAAAAGATGTTTGTAACTACAGAGTTCAAAACTACTTATTGGGTTCAAGATGTCAAGGAGGTTCCCAGCAAGTTTTCAGAGAAATGTCTAAGTTTTAAGTTTTGTACTTTATTTTACACCAAATCTGTTGTGAATTTCGCTCTTTTGGATTAATTATCTTTAAACAGTATATTTAACTGGAGGCTAAGGGGAGCTTGCATCATTCCTTAATCTGGGATTATAAGTTTCACTTTTACAAAGAACTTCCCGAAGGTGAATTAGCATGTGGTAAAGCATTATTGTTACATTCTCATACTAAATCACCTACTCAACCCTCATCAAACTATACAACTTAAACCGGAGGTTAATGAAAACGTCCCATGCATTGATTTACCTCTGAGGGCGAAGCAAGTGAAACAAACAATTCATTTGTCTGCCACATTTTTCTTCAGCAAGACCCTCATAAAAGCTTTTCAATAAATTTCACCGTCTGTTTAACAGACCTTTCCTCCTCCTTGCGTCATTTCTTTAAATTGAAAGTTGGTTTTAAAGTCAGCTATAAACATCATTCCCCTCAATCAGTGCTGGTTCAGATCAAACGGCAGCGGGCTGCTGCAGATACCCCCAACCCTGAGTTGTCTTCCCGCTTTCTTAGTGTTTAACACTGCTGCACACTTTTTTTAACTGGAGACGGCTGTCACTGTATTTTGTCAGCAAAGCATAATATTTCTTCAGGAGTTCTAAAACCAGTACTCAGCAGGGAAGAAATGAAAATACGGCACTACATAAACCAAGCGAGTCGGTTGTAAATCAGCTAACACGATGTAGAGGCACCAGGCGGAGAGCTGCGCACTGTCAAGTCCTTCCCTGGAAAACAAACGGACACCAGTCATCATGCTTTAATCAGCCCCCAAATAATAGATGCCTCCCTGCTCCCCTCTGCCATCAGATGAAACGCTAAACAACCTGTATAAGGCTTTGTTTTCAGACGTCGCTGAGTTCAGCTGATGAAAATGTTTTGCCTTTGCTCATGATTTGACTTGTCAGGGGTTATTTCATTGTTGCGTTCTAAAAAAGATCTTTGAGGTTTTAATACAATCCCTTCACTCATACACTTCAAAGCTCTAGCTTTTACATTAAAGAGTCTTTTTTTTTTTGAAGCTAGGCAGATGTTAATGTTACTGTGTGCAGAACCAAGTTGTTTTCCTCTTGTTTACTTACCACTTATGTCTCCTCTTCTGTTCAGAGGCACGGTTAGCATTTCTGTTATTAAAATCTTTCAAGTCAATGTGAACATGTTCGAAGACAGAATTTTGAAAAAGTTTGAGCTTTATCGGACAATGGATTTATTGGAAAATCTTTGCCAGTTGTTTAAGGACAACCTGAAAGATATTGTTGTGTTCTCTCAATACCAATTATTGCCAACCAGTTTATTCAGGAGCTCTGTTCCCAGTGCCAGGCAGGACAGATGCTTCTTCCCGCCCTGAAAGGGAAAAAATCAAGTTAAAACTATCCGCTAGAGGAATTGCACTGTTTTGCTGCAGTTGATTAGTGTTAACCAAATAAGAGTTGCTTCACTGACAGAGATGCACGCTGGACGAGGGAGATCTTGAGAGCTGGCCAGATGGTCTTGTAGCCCCAGCTGCCATAATGTAGTAAAGCTTGTTGAGAAGCTAGTGGTATTGATTTCATTCCTGTCCAGCGAATGCATCTACATGTGTCTGCGCTGATACAGACCACAAGAAATCCAATATCAAGTCTTCGATGGAAGACCCGTTGTGTGGATCTCTAATAAGGCTGTCAATCCCATCTGTCCTCTCCACTCTGAGAGCGTGTCTGTCCCAGGAGAGAGCATATCAGAGATGTTTCGTTATTCTCACCCATCCTTGTAAGAACACCTCTTGCCGCTATGCTCATTAATTAGAAGATCAATGAACACGGATATATGGATGTACCGGTAATGAGTAGGTTTGTCTCATTGTAGAGCAGGACGTTCTTGATCATGGTACCATGTTGGTCCTTTTATGAAGCAGGTATGCGAAACATGTGCAAACGAATTTTTTAGGTGTCATAGAAAACCTTTCTGTAGAATGCGTGATCTTTAGATTATGCTGATGATTGCTTTGACGGAGCACTTCAATCGTTTTTTTATGTGGAAGGTCATGCTGCAACAATTCCTTGATCTATCAAACACAACCCTCCTGTGCTCCGATACATTTATCTTTTGTTTTGCTAATATTGGAAGCAGTGTATCTTGTGTTGTGCGCTATTTGTGGAAGCTTGATAAATGCCGCTTCCATGACTGTTTTGGTCCCTGGGTCATTTCTTGCTCACTGATGTGCTTATTAATAATAAATTGCTTGAGCAGAATGTGCGATTTCTTCCTCCCTTTACAGTTATTGTGTAAACAAAAGTCTGCTCATGGAATCCATCTTAATGGAGGACGTTTTATCCAATAACGATAACTTGCTTGAGAAAAATGAGATCTCTTAGCACTCGCAGCGCCTGCCTTTCATTGTAAATCTTGTGACATTTCCCGCTACCCGCTCTGAGTGCCCATGGTGGCATGTCGGCCAATCATGGGCAATAATACATGCTAATGAACGTGCCCTTGTATTTCTAGTCTGATGTGAGGAACTGAGTCCCTAGGGATTGTACCACCCACAGCCGGAGAACATAATTTCCCTTGAAAGTCATTAGCTGATACAGTTAGCACCTGGAATAAAAATGCATCGACTTTAACCAAGCTTGTAATAATACCTTTTTGATGCATGTGTGCCATATTAATCACCCAGAGAGCATAATTTACGAGTTTTTCAATCGTTTATGATACACCTCCCCTTTTTTTGCAATCCGTTTTTAATCACAGAAAGGTCAGTTGATGTTGAGGGCATAAATCTCCCTCACCTGGTGCTTTGTAAAACTAGGCAGATTAAGTTTGTGCAGTGTGGTCAGGGGAGAGCAGTAAATTACCCTGCTAACAAAGTTAACATTGATTCAGATATAACCACTTGTCCGCATGTAACAACGATAACCTTTTAGTAGATTTGGAAAACAAATTTGACAACCATTAAAATAATGAATGTGTTTCTGCTTGCTCAAAGAAGTAAAGAAACTATTTGTACCGCAAAAGGCACTTAATACGTCATGCTGTTCTTAGTAACAACTCGACAGGGGCCCTGAAGTAACACATACTAATGCAAAACTGACATACAGTAACAAATTAGTTCACTGACTGAAGGTACACGATAGTTTATAGTTGCCTGAATGCAACTTGTTTCAAATGCTTTTTATGGGCTGCAGGCTATGACACTGTATTTGGTGCTAATAGGGAGGTAATTTGATAAATGCCACAGCTTCCAGTATTAACTCTTAGCTTTTCTATGGATGAATATTCAGCTGATTAAGAGGTTTTAAACTCATGAAAATCCCAATAAAGTCTTGATTTGAATATGTCTTATAGGAACATAACATTTTAAAAATGTTGTTACAAGTACAATTCCATCTACAATACATAATTTTGCCAATACTTTTTACTTTAGTAAATGTAATGACTAACCAATAAGCTGTTACAGAGATTTTAGTGCAAGCATGGATTAAGACGTGTGAGCGTGGAATCTAAAGATAGATTGTCTTGAAAATAAAAATAAATAAAAAAAATATTGTATTTAATCTCGTACATTAACTGTTCATAACTGTTGACGTATTTCAGATAATCAAAAATGTCCATAAAAAAATTCTGAAAATAAATATCTTTAAATAACAAAGCTTCAAATAGCTCATAAATATCATGATCTGGTCACGTTGACGCGTCTGAATCCACGCTCACACCAAACACTTGGTAACAGATTATTGGATAGCTGTAACATTTACAATATACAAAGTATTGGTAAAACTATCTATTCATTTGATTATATTTTACTTGTAACATTTTTAAAAGGTATGTTAAAAAACTGTGAGCCAAACTCTCCTGATGAGCACACAAGTGTCTTAAATAAACTATAGTGCAAACAACAATACTGTGACCCATTTGTCTCCAACAGTAAATGTTACCCCTAAAATTATTTTCATGTTTAATCTTTAAAGTCACAATCAAAAGTTAAATCTTTTTTCAAAGTTTTAAAAACTACTTAATAAGCTATTTCTTTTTATGAACAGATAATACAAAAGTAAATTATCAGTATGAGAGTATGACAGTATGAAAATATTGAAAATGATTCAATGGCGTAGTTTTACGTTTTTGACATTCTGTGGTGGGTTTGAAAAACAGTGGATCTTTCAAATACTGTATATTAACCTGATCTCAACCATCGTTAACATTGTGACAATGGTTTTAAACCAGCAGATTTTTCTTCAACATTAACCTCATACAGGTTCTTTGACTGTAAAGCTTTTTATTTTAAAACCTGAACTTGTTTGTTGTTCAAACTCTCAACCAGTAGAATGGAAGCTTGGAAATGGCTCCCATAACATGAGACCCTTGTTTTGTGTGCAGTTAAAATATTTTTACAACTTGAAGCGCTAAAGTGACAAGGCCGTCAATGAAAGTAGTTTGTCCTCTGCAGTTCAATGAAAATATTATGAGAGCTTCAAGAAGGAGAGGAATGAAGAGTGATGGACAGCTTCGACACTCCAGAGCACTTAGCCAATTATTACGAGTTTCTGCCAGTCACCACATCTGACACAACACAAACATGCCGCAGCTAATTTTACACTACTCCTGCAGGCATGGGTCACTTTTAAAGAACACAGGGAAACTCATTTTATCAACCATTTGACGACCAATCATCCAAATTGGCCCAGTTACTACCGAGACTCCTTCTCCCATCATAACAGATAATGGCAGGGAGAAAAACAACCGTTCCGATCAGTGAATCGCAGCTGTCTGCTGGAGCCTGCCAAAACTGAGACCAGTGTGGTGAAATGGCACACAGGTGTGGGCTTCCTCTACTGTGTAGCTAGACATCAGCCTGTCAACTGGAGTTCATGGATGCTTTTGGCCGAAACTGGCAACATATGAAGAGGTCAAGGCATGTGTAATCTTTACCACATCCTGTGTGTCAACCAAACTTGAGCTCAGCCATGTTTTGATATCGTTCAACAGTTTTAAAGTCTACCAAATTGAAACATGTTCAGTACAAAAAAACTACAATACAAGTTCAGTATTGATATATATTCCTGACTAAATTGAGTAATTCCAAGAGGACCCACGAGAAAACTTCAGATATTCACTCTCTTGTACAGGTTAATCTGATCTGAGAGTGATTTCCTGACAGGCAGGTTGAGCAAGCGAGATTCTGCCATTTCCAATCCCACCTCGATACATTCTGATGAATGCTGCTTGTAATTTGTTTTAGACAGTGTGTCTGAAGATCTGCACAACTACATGCACAGCTTCAGAAAAGAAGTCCAAACAAATAACTGTCAATGGTACTTTTGAAGTTATCTCCTGGTAGGACAAGGTGGACTGGGCCTGATTTTCAATTCTTAATTAGCTCTGAAGGTATTATAGCCAAGATCTCAAGAGGCTTTTAAACATCAGCTTGGTTTAATGTCTGGCGTAGATTATAGTTATCTTTTTTTTTTTGCGGAATATCCTAGCAGGTCTAATCGGTGGGGTAATTACAAGACAAAGGATCTTTGTAATTAGAGACTAATGACAAGCTTGCAGCTCGCTCTTGCCAAACAGCTGTTGTAAAGGTAAAACTCTGAAGCTGTACCTGGCACATGTTTCAACAGATGAAAGTAATTTAGTTGCACTTAACCGTCTATAAACAATTACCGTAGAATACAGCGGCCTCTTTATGTGTGGCTTCTGAAACATATTTTCTCCTCCCCGCCGAATGATTATTAACGATCTTCATCTGCGAGGTACACTTCATGAATTTTACATTACCTCGTGTCATTATCATAACTAGACTATCAAAGATATTAGAAGCCTTCGATGTGCTCTTCTTTCTTAGATCTGTTGTCAAGTATCCGGGAATTGTCTGCAGTTGAATACTCCCTGGATTTTTTCTTCCTCTCGAGCATTTGCAAATGCATAAGCATGAGGATTATTGGGGCAGCCTACATGCTCATATGCCTGTCTCTCTGTGGAGGCATTTTTTGGGCCTTGTTAATGTCATTGTCCTTTATGTTGGCATGTTTTTTTTTTTATCACACCATTGTAAAGCAGCTACTTTTATTCTCTATAAAGAAGAAGAAGCCTTTTTAAACTGGATTTAGTCTTTTTGCAAGTTATCAGTATTTGTTGCAGGCGGTTTTGATGGACATCTTGGATCTGGCAGTATAATTAGCATTTGCACACATGCTTTTCTGCATGTTCTGTTTCTCAGCACACTGATGCCTTGTGATGCACAGAAAACAAGCATGAATGCCGTGTTATCATTTAGAAAGCAGCAGACAGCACTAACCGACTGTAATTATGTACTTCCAGGGACAAGATCAGTGTGTAGAACAAAGTGTGCTGGAAAACATTGGAGGACTATTGGGCTGTTTTGTACAAAATGTCCATCACACACTTGGCATGCTTTGCCCTCCCCCCTTCCCACTCCCCTGGCGTCTTGTTATATCTCTTTCTGGGAAATTGAGTTGCTTATTAATGGAGCAAATAATATTTTGCTGATACCCTGTCAAGATGTTTACTGGGCGGCATGTTTGCGGAATCTGTTATAAATTTAGTTGGATTCAAGTGGAAGGGGAGGATTTGAATGTTTTGTATCAGGAGAACTATGTGGCCATTATTCTACAGGCTGCGGCTTTGTTGACAGATCCTGTATTAGTCCTCGGTAAAACCAGAATGCACCATTAACCTCGTTATTGTAGTTAATGCATACATACATGGACTATTATAAGCAACTGTTGAACTAATAAAAAAAAAGAACAGGGACAATTTATCATCCTGGCCACCGCAGTAATGGTTGTATTGGACTTGCTTGTTTCAAGAATGAAAGGCTGAGAAAGCTTATGAAAGAAGGCCTTTGTGTGCCGAATCGTAAATGCATAAAAGAAGGCCAGTTCTGATTGCTGTTAGTGATTTTAATTCTTTAACTTTATCACTTGTGATTCTCTGAACTTTTTGACTAGAAATATTTCACTTGGGAAAAGTCATTTTTTAAATATTACTTTTAAAAATATTGCATGTGCTTCAATGAATTTACATTCTGAACGGGATAGTTCATCCAAAAACTGATATTTTTTTGTATTTTATTTCATGTCACTAATCATATCACTAATCACTATCACTACCACTATGTCACAGGATATCATTCCAAGCTCGTTGTGGCTTCATCCCACTTCTGAACGCATTTTGAGATATTTTAGAATTAGTCCAAGAAGCCTGTGACTGGCTGATTGACAGTCATTTCCCTTACATTTTCACGCCTTAAAACAGCATTTAAAACACCATCAAATTTCCAATCTGACAGAAATCAGAAAACTCATACTCAATAAAGGAGCACCCAGATTTATAAATGAAAGCTGACACTCCAGGGTGATCATGTGCTGCACAAGAGTATAGCTGAGATGCGGAAGTGTGTCTTGGTGAGCTCAAGCTTTCTGTTAGTGAAGACAATGAGATGAATATGTGGATTTAAATCTTTATTTAGTTTTTTTTTTTCAATGTAAAAATGTTCTAATCACAGCAATACAATTGTTTCCAACCAGGATGGCAAATGGAGAGATTCGATGCGGTTTTAAATGCTGTTTAAGGCATGAAAATCTGTGTGAGTGAGTGTCAATGAGCCTGTCACAAGCCTCCAGGCTTATATTAAAAAATATCTTACAATATGTTTGAAGGAAGAACAAAGTTGTAATATGTCAGGTATGCACCATTTTCATTTTTGGGGCAGAGTATCCTTTTACATTACATTATTATTCACCTACATTTTAAAGCATCATTTGGAAATGATGGAAAGGCTGGCCTTAAAGTTACCAAGCGACCTTTTTTTACTCAACTCTACCAAATGGAATTTTATATTATGATTTCTATTAAAAACTTTTTTCCTGTTACATGAAATAAGTAAACAAACAAACAATACTTTTTATGTGTTTGTGTATATTAAAATTGTAATATGATACATCAATACATATACAATTTATCAATATATTATATTAAAATGGTAAACCACTGTGTTACATTTTTACATGAATATATAAAAATTTTAGATTTCATTTTTACATCTGTAAACGGCTAAACACTGTAAAAGGAAGGATACATAAAGTATTTGTTTTAAGATCCAGATGAATTCTATTAATTAAGAAAAGTAAGTCATACTTATTTTGAATTGTTAACTGCTGAAAAAAAGGAAGTGATGCAGCGATTCTTTTTTTCAGCTGTAAATTATCATTGATGTGCAAGCTATCGAGACTCTGATGTCTGTCCAAGTTACACCGATGTTTGAAGAAATCAAATTACAACACTTGTTTATTTGTTCGTTTGTATTTTGTTTGCATTTAACCCTTGTCTGGCCTATGGGTTAAATTGACCCATTTCTAATTTTTACAAGAATAAAACTTTTACAAGTATATATTGTTTTCTAGTAGGGACTGGTTGCAATAATTCAAGATATGTTCTCTATATTGTTTGAATTTGAGAAGTCATATATGGTAATGTGCAATTATTTTAATTTAGATTTTTAATTGCTTTTAAAATGGGAATACCCCATAAAGGTTAACTGGAACTGTAGTTTCATGCTTCTCAAAGGCAAAACATGAAGTACTTATTTCATGGATAGTATCCCAAAAACGAGCTCTTGTGTTTAAGTTGGCCTTTAAAGCCTCCCCGGGAGCTTCCAGGAGAAAGAGGGATGGGGCATTTTTGTCAGTAAGCACTAGCAAAAACGTATCTTTATTACAAACCGATTGCTGCTCTGCCTCAAGCTGATTAATTTCTGAGCAGGATAATATTTACTGTAATGCTTTATTTGAATTATTTTGCTTACCTTTAAGTGTAAGCGTTCATTGTAGGAACGCTGAGTTTTATTATCTCTTGTGACAGATATTCCTGTTAAGGATGACAGCAGAGTGAAAATAATTCTTAATTTTGTATAAACTTAATATATTCCCTGCCACAGGAATTCAGCTGTCCAAACTTAAACATTTGCTTCCAAGGTGTGCCTTGATTAGATCAATAAACACAACAATGGAAATCCAGATGCTTGTGGCTGTTAGCTGTTGAAATATTTCTTCATTTTTCTGCTCCTTCCACAAATTATCCAGCTTAATTCTATTTTGCTGGAAGTGTGTATTATAGAGGGATGCAGTAATTGCAGCAGACACCAGGCACTCACTGAGAAAGTTACTACACTGATTGCACAGGAAATATTGTTATTCTCTAAGATTAACTAGAAGCAAGTCGTTGCATCTCCAAATCTAGTCAGCCATAAAAACTAATGAGTTGAAGTAAAAAAAACAAACCCTTCTATTCTACTCAGATTACCTTCTCTTGCCTTTTGTCACTGACAAAAATATATGTATTGGTAAATCTAAGTGACTTAGCAAATAACCAATTGCTTAGTTGATGGTCAATTCCCAATTCCAAGGTCTTGAAGCTTTGCATTTAATAGTACTAGTAATTTTACTACTCTGAACTGTTTTATACCAAGGGATACAAAATCTATAGCTGTACCATTGAACGCACAAACAATGTGTTCGTAATGTGGTAATGTGTTCGTTATAGATCCTCAAGAGTTTTCAATTTTCCAATTAAATGTTAATTAAATGTTAAATGCATTTTCTGCATTTCTTGCTGTTATTATAGATATTTTTTAACAAATACAAAAAAATGTACTTGAATTGCATTTGATGAATTTTGAATAGTGAATGAGTGCTTTCAGGTCTGACAGCAAAAGGATTTCTGTATATCTTTTTTTTTATTAAAAAATGACATCAGCACAAGGGTTTATCGCCTTTTTCTTTTCAATTCAAAGTTATATTTGTCAACAAATATTCAGATTAACATAAATAAATAGCATTTAAAGACTTGCAGTTCATGGCAACAATGTTCAACGAGTAACCAAAGGAACATATTTTATCTGACTAAAATGTCCACTTATTCACTGTCCTTCACTAAACTGGATTCTTTTATGAGGGCTCCAGTTTATGTTATAGTTTTAGATTGAGTCAGGAACACTTCAAATCTCTAAATTACTCTGAAAGCTGTAAAGGCCTTCACAATTACGATTAATGCAAACCTCCAAGCGCTGTGAAATGGGTATGTAAATAAATGCTTTGTTTTTTTATCTCTACTGACTTCCATAGATGTTATCTTAATAAATATTTAAAAACAGAACATTTATGATAATATATATAAGGGGATAAGTGGGTAAAAATCAAGCTCAAACAAGATGGCTTGCTAACCTCTAAGAAAAGTTGCTCTCTGCTGATCCAACACTTGTCTGACTGGTTTAAACGTGTTTGAGTCTAAAAGCAATATTATCTGCTTCAGCTACTTCCTCTGGACTTGTTCTATTGATCGACAGCAATCAGCAGGCGAGGCAGTGCTTCACTTGAGGATGGCTAATTAAGATTCTGGAGAATCTTCTTTGTTCCTCCTGTCCTGTATCGCAGTATGATTCCCTCATGTGTTTGCTATTGTCCCTGCATTTTTGCCCTGCATTTCAGCATTCAGTTAATTCTCAAAATATCTGTGCCACAGAGCAATCGTTATGAAAAAACAAATTGTATGTGTTCACAGACAGCCAACAATTATCATAACCCACACCAAGTAAACAGAAAGGAAAGAAACACTGCCTTAAGCCGTTTAACTTAAAAGCTAATGCTTCAAAAAGTATATGAAGCAAATAATACAACTAGAACCACAACCCTAAGAGACCTCCCGGACTGCCTCATAATTGTCTGCTTTCATGACACCATCTCTCCAGTAAACTACTCCTTAGATTTCGAGCCTGTTGGGCAATATTAGAGAGACTATAGCAAGCAAGAGAAGCTTCAGAAAAGCGCTGGTCTCCATTGGGAATGCTAAAAACCATACGATTAGCCAGCCATGGGGATCTATTCCCATAAAAACCATTTCAAAAAAGAGTATTGCCTCATAGCAAACAGAGCTTCTCAGCGCCTGCCGTCTTTTGCAACCCTTTGTCCTTCATTCAGTCTTTCCCAGGCACTTTTTTTATTTTCAAGCAGATCCATAAAAGATGAAAGAACCTTTGCTCTGATCTTCTACAGATCTGAAGAAGAATACCTGGAGCTACAGTTGTATATTGAAATGAACTCTGAGGGCTCTGGTTCTGCAGATGTTGCTTTCTCCCACACACTTCTCCTGTAGAATGAGTCACATTTTGACCCTCAACTTTGGCTTGGTAAAGAGACCGACTTTATAATTAGATCCTACCGGTGTTGAGAAAGCTAGAAAAGAATAGATAATATAAAACAAACAACTGTTTTGGTATTTTAACAGTAGTTTATAATGTGTGCTGTTAAAACAAAAAGTTCTGGAGCTTCCTAAAAGAGCCTTTTTTCTCTAATGTGGATACGGTTTCACATACAAGATGTTTTTTGTAATCTAAGATACAGTAGGTTAACCAACACATTTATAAGTGCAATTATCAAACATCTTAGAAGAATAAACTCCCATTTCTCTTGCACTAGATGGTCTTCTGGGTACCTTCAGATGAATCCACTGGAAGTCAAAGGGGAATTATTTAGTTTTTCTTTGCATCAATTGAAATGACTTCTTGATCCTGTTACACCCGAATGACCTCTCACAGGCTGCATATTCAAAACAAATACCCCTAAGGCACTGCAGTATAGATTAAATGAACCACGAAACAGACCATTTCATATAAAAGAACAAACACTCAGTTAAACATACTGCAACAGGAAGAAAAATGTACTTAGGTTTTTATGGCATGGCTGCAGCATTTTAACTGAATATTTTTTTACTGTGTTATTTTCAGTGGCTGACATGTTATTCATATATTTTTTAATTAAAAAAAATCTACATTTTTATGCACTTTTTTCTAAATGATTGTTGGAATGATTCAATAATTTCTGAATATTTGAAATAAATGATTCTACTTCATTGAAGCTGATTATTTCAACAGTTTAAACAGATTTTTTAGTTTTTGATGTGTTATAATATATATTAATAAAACAATCTTTGGTATTATAATTTCCAACCTCCTCAAAATTATGTCGCCGGTCAAAATTCGAATAAAAGTTAAATGGAAGCTTCAAACTCAGAGCACGATTTCTCTAACTATTGATATAACAAACCAAATTGTAAAATATTAAACGGTTGTTACAAGTTCTCAAAAAAGATTATTATGAGAAGTATTTTTAAGTTCACAAACACAGCAAAGTTCAATAGCCTTTAGTCTTCGCAGAGGTTACATTCACTTATAATGCATTTCATTCCAAATGAAGCATGTCGTCTGCTGATAGATCTTGCCCTCAAAAAGACCCACACTATAAACTCAGATTCCGTAGGGCATGGCTCCATTCATCAGCCATCTTGAATGGGACCCTAGCCTCTGCGTTCCCTCAACACTTTCAAAGAGCAGTTTCGCTGTCGTATGCTAGAAATAGGATCCTTAAGACATTTTGACGGCGTTGTTGTTTCATCTTCTGTGGTGTAATGCCAGCTTTGCTGAAAAGAGCTGTCAGAAAGGCCAGGCCCGGCCCGTGTGTCACAGACTGCTCATTTTCCCTGTTCAGCGACTCAATGTGTTCATTACAACGGCATTCTGTTAACTGATCCACTCTTCTCAAAGCCAGTGATCTTTTAGCTGCCTAAATAGACGACTGTCTGTACGGCAGGATGCTAAGTGTCATGCAGCCTCAGAGTCCATGTGACCGATTTGGAACACTCTGCTTGGGCTTGATAGATGTCTCATACATTTATGCATATAGGAGATGCTTTTATCCAAAGTGACTTGTATTTCCATGCACACTGTTTGCTACATGAACGCAACACACATAATTATGTACAGTATGTGTGTGTGTGTGAGTGCCTTTGTATTATTTATAAGTTATTATATGATGGGTATGCTGTTAGACTTGCAGTTTTATTTGTGTTTATATATAGTTTATAACATTCTTTGTTATGTGCCTTTTAATTGTCTTACATTTTTTCTTATAGAGGTATCTATCTGGTGGTGTTAAAATTTGATCATTGCAACTTTAAAACTTTTACAGTTTTATTTAAGATGTTTACTTCAACAGTATTTGCTGAAACTAAGGTAAATTTTTTAGCGTTTTTATTTGGAGATCTTCGTTAAGTATAGAATTGTCTAACTAATCGTTAGTATAAGGAAGTTAGAAAAAGTGACATAGCTAATATAAAATGTGTAGAAAAGGCATCAAATTTGTCTGGACTATCTTTTTCTATGGTTTAATGTCATGAGTAGTCAATGTTATTTTAAGTTACACTTTAACTTTTTTTTCTTGCTATATCCGACTGCAGTGTGATACACACACTGAACCTTCATTTTAATAGCGTTATAATCGCCTCATTTTCATTAATAACATGCGATATTATTTATTTTTTTAATATCAATGACAATTTACTCATGGAAAAAGAAACTTCTTTAAAATACATTTTGACCAACGTAAATGCATCTGAGTTCTGAAGGTCTCTTAGTGATACTGACTTTTATGATACTGAAATTTTTATTTTTTAGTTATGAAACCAAAATCCACAATGCTAAGGAATATTAGGTTTACTGTGCTTTATTCATTCATCTTCTATATACCCATTTTTAAGTCCTAGCTAAAGTCACCAGATTCTTACATTTGAGAAATGGACGGTACTGTAGAAGTGGAATTTAGAGGTACACTATGAACAGAAGAGAGAAGTCTGTTCTCATTAGGAAAATGTTAGCGCTTAGGCTATCTTTTTTAGAAATCCAATTTGTATGCAGAAAATGGCTTTGATAAAAACGAAAGTAAACATGGACAAGAATGGGTTCCATGTGACTTTATTTAATTTCCATTCGAAGCCATATCAAGAATTATACAGAAGAAAAAATATTTATTTGTTCTATTATTTCACTTTCCTTCTGCTGACTGCGTTCAATCTCACATGTATCATAGTCAGGACCACATTTGCGCTGTTGCATGAGCACAAAAAAAATCGGATTTGTAATGTAGGTCAGTTTCACTCATGAGCTCTGACAAAGTTCTGGTGGGTTTTAGAGCAGTTGCGATATTTTAACCCACCATGAATGAAAAGCCACACCCACTTCTGGATATTATTATTTATTTATTTTTTATTTATAAATAAAATTATTAAAATATATATAAATATATATTTTTTTTAATCACTTGCGGATATTATTATCTACACAAAATGTGGATTTATTCAGATGTAACTTTATGCAAATGTAACTTTATAGTTGAACAATAAAAAGATTAAATAATTCAGTTAACCAAGACTTTAAACATAATTACAGTTCACACAGACTCCTCCATAATTAATTAAACTGTGTATTAGATACTGTAAATGTAATTTCACTAGTTGTTGTGCTCTTACACTTATTGGTTAACACCTCTAAAATAAATCTTTGAAATTTTTCCCTGAGTACAGTTTGTTGCAGTGCACTCTGGGATACCTTCTCCTAAAGGAAGCAACACTTTGTCGGTAACGAGCTATCTTAGCAGGCAGTGTAATTAAGCTGCCTAGCTTTCAGTGGAGCTTGATTATCTGTGGCCCTTCAGCAATGCGCCAGGAAGATGAGGTGCTTATGAGCTATCTGACAAACTTATTGAAATCGTGCTCTGGTGGCAAGATGATAAACGAGCGGATGAAATTAAGATGGTTTAAAGAGGTTAGCCATGCAAACAGGATCTGCCTCTAAAGTGGTTTATCAATGAGTCTTTGTATTAACACCAGATATGATCACAAATGCTATTTTCGGTGACGAGCTCTTGACTTAACAAGCACAACTCAATTTCCGAGCAGACGATTCGCTACTGCCTGCTTTGAGTAATCTAGTCCTCGGCTGCGTTATTCAAATTACAATTGAATTAATCTTTCACAGCTTCATCTAACACCAGTGTTTCTCTAGTCAAATCATGCTTTCTTAATGTGCTCATCAATATAGTGTCACTGAGCCTCAGGGGACACGGTGTTAAAGAACAGAACAGGAGAGATCTGTTTCCATAACCATGTCGGGGATTATGTACCTATGACATTTATTAGCTTTACTACCAGCTTGCTAAAATAGTGAGTCAGTTATGGAGCGTGCGATAACTCCTTTTCTACATGAGCATGTTCGAAACTGGGTGGGGTAGGGTTGCCTGTAGTTTCATCCCTGTGGTTTTAAAGGCATCAATATTTCCTTTCTCGTTTCACTGCGTGAACAATAGACTTCGTAGTCCGAGCTTCAAAGGCATGAATCACCATTCTTTGATTTTTTTGTTGTTATTACACCAGACACACTTTATCTGAGATAATTGGAGCTCGGAAAGGGCTGATTCATTATTTACAGTGAAGGAGAGAGATTTGTTGTGAAAAGTTTTATTTACTGTATTTGGTATGAAAGACATTTGATTTTTTGGACTGTGTTGTTATTGTAGTCTGTAGTGTGTTGTTTTAGCTCATTAAAGCTATATACATATCTTACACATTGTTAGTTTTAATTGGATCGTAGACAGGTTTGATTTATTATTAACAGGTGAACTACATTTGCTTTGTGAGATTGGGCTGCTTTATTTACAACAATTGATAAAGAGTTTTAGATATGAGCTCTTTTTAAACCACTTTGATTTTTATTGTTTAGATGGGAAATATGATTTCTAATACAGTTTACATTTGCACTGCCAAAAATTTGCAGGGAGTTGAGAGATGTTATATAGTCACAAACAGGAGGAAAGTAGGAACTCATGATATTTACTCATGATATTAAAACCCTTTAAAAACTCCACCTGATATCTGTTTTTATACATTTCTCCCTGTCAAAAAAAGAACTTTAAGTTTTTATAGAAGTTTGGAGTTATTTCTAATTTTGCGCAGTCTGTGGTTTTGGGCTTTATTCAGGGGATTACAGTTTCTTAGGTGCAGGGTTTACACTGGTTCTTAAAAAGTCTCAAATTTAAAATCCCAAGTTTTAGACTTTAAACAAATTTGAATTCACTGTTATGTATTAAATATTTTTTCACAGGTCTTATTTTTGTAATGTACATGTAAATATGTGTGTGTTTGTTGTTGCCTTGGGGTTGATAGAGTCACGGTTGGGGTTGCCAGGGTTTGAGAAACTTTCATAATTCATCATAAACTTAAAAGTAACGTTTAGTGGTTGCTAGAGTTTGAGAAAATGCTTGTGAACACTAAAAATGCTCAGAATCCTAAGTGATTGTTAGGGTTGCAGGATATTGACGTAAGGCGCATGAAATATAAAAATAATATATTGAATTATAAAAGTTGCTAGATATTAAGAAAACACACAAAAAGCATAAAATTTATCAGTATGGTTGCCTGTGATTGAGAAACTGCTTCTAAATGTAAAAAATTAAAATGCTCAAAAACATTTAACTTTGTACAAAGCATGGTTAGGGTTGCCAGAGTTTGAGAAAACCTTTGTAATGCTAAAAAGTGATGGTTAGGGTTTAAACAATGCATTCTGTTCGTCATCAAAAATGTTTTCTATGTTTTTGTTGTTATTATATAGGTCTTAAGTTTTAATCTTAATGGTTTAAAAAAGGCCTAAAAAGTCTTAAATGTGACCCTATTAAACCTGTAGAAGCCCTGTAGGTGGAGCTGAACTCTAGCCAGTGCCAGGTATTAGATCACAAGTCAGTCAGCCTTATGCATCAGACAACAATGGCCTCAGTTGATAAATAACTTTGTTTTTAGTTATTTTAAAGGCCACAATTTAATTGTTTGATTTCAATCAAATATTCTTCATTTTCATTTACAAGTTAATTGGAGGCTGTCTACAGCCATCAGCCCTCATTGGAAGAGAAATTCAGACATACGCTCACTTTTGACCCAAGCTTCATTTATCATTTAAGAAGATAATTTGACTAATGGTCATAGCTTTATGTGAGGTTACCACTGCACAAAACACCGACACACTGATTCATTGGGAAATATTATACAGTAGCGTTGAACTGGTCACAGCAAGAGCTTGAACTTTCCACATCTTTTACAAACCCAGGACCTCGCTGAACTGCAGCTGCTCGAGCTGGAGATTTTTTTCTTTTTCTTTTTTTCTTTTTTTGCAGCTATTGATTAATGGTCAGGAACTGTAAAACATTTGGGAAATGGAGAGATGGGCTGTAATCAGACTATGTTACGTTCCCTCCGGCTATTTACAGACCCAAGTGCCCTTAGCCTTAAGAAAGTTAACATTTCTACCTCAGAAGCGTTTTCTGCACTCTACAGTAAGCGTGAGCTGGTGGGCGCCATTAGGAAGCTGGAAATCGCTGTTTCTGTCTCTCATTGACTGGCCAAAGTTCATCTTCAGTTGATTTCAGCTTTTTTGTTTTCGATCTGACAGCACTGAACATTGTTAGAGAGCTCTTTTGTCATTGAATCATTCTGGGGCTATATTTTGAAACAGATCGGCTTATAGCGCAGCGTAATGTTAAGGATATTTCCTGAAATGGTGTTAAGCTGAAAGAGATGGATGGGCTTTTGGATTGGTTTAGTTTAAATGGATGTGCTTGACTTGTGGCTGAGAAGTCGACTTGGTGGAAAATGCTGGCAGAATGTGGAATCTCGTTTTGTCTTTCATCAGCCATTTTCTCTGAGCACCCATAAACGTCGGAGCTGGTCAAAATGGCCAACTTACTGCAAAATGAACAGCTTGAGAAGTCAATCTCATTAGAGAGCGCTTGAGACTGTCCCTTGAAATGAAATCATTTTTCTTGGAAGGGCCTGCAGCTAACAAAGATTAATTGTGAATGCTTTGCTTCAGTTTATTGCATTGTTTTATTATGAATCACCAATATTATGGTGACATTAGTGGTCCTCTTATTTTCCAGTTTTTTCTTCATCCTTGCTTGGTTTAGGTTGTTCCTAAAATCTACAAACTCTGGTTACAGTTAATGTACAGTAAAAATACCAAATTCTATTTTAGCAGAAGATTTCCATAAAACTATTTTTAGCTGTATGTATATATACTTACATGTTCAGACAACATTATGTTGTTGTTTTTCATGAATGGAAATACATTTTTACGTTTAAAAAAAACTGCATAACCCTGTAAAACTCTCCTAATGTAAAATGTGAAAACTAATAAAATTATCTTATCTATATCTTATCTTATCTATAAAATATCTTATGTGTATTTGCTGGATTTTTAATAGTATCTATTAAAATTATATTAAGCAGTTATTTAGGCATCTCAAATACAAGAAAAAACAATACTTTTTCATACCTCATTAGCCCCTCAAGTTCATCCACAGATAGTCTGTTAAGAATGGTCTTTGATGCCATCTTATCTCCAGCGTTAGATCCTCTGGAAAACCCTTAAGAAATATGACATTATTGCAACATCTTTATTAATTGATTGATAACTGGAAAAACATTGATCAATTTTACGACAAGCGAACAAGCCAGAAGACTAAAAAATATATCACAAAATAGCTCTATAATAATTGGTAATGGGTGTTCCTTGACCTCGTAATGCAATATGTGTCAGAACAGACTTTATTACAATTATTAAGATATACGTCTTAAAGAAATGACCGTGCTCTGTTTTATTGACACTATTGATTTCATATTATGAGACCACCAAGGCAGCATCCTGATGAACAATTTACGTCGTAAGTGCAGACGAAGGACACAAACTATACGTTTTTCCTGATCGCCTGATTGGAGAGTTCCCCTCAGGACAGCAGTGAAATATATTCGTCTCACTTTGACCTTTTGCTCTCACGATGTAGGGAGTGAAACCACAGCTTAGCCCGGGAGCCCTGTGGTAATCCTGAAAGTAATCCTCTGAGGCCTGGACAGTGCTGCATATAATCACAATCTAAATGGAAAATTTCTTATTTGCTCCCTGTTTTGCTGTGCATGTTAAACTGTCTTGCTATTCGGATCTTAGCTGCCTCGTTTTTTGGGGATGGAGAGGAAATGCAAGATGTTTGGATTTCTAACGTAATAGTTTCGACCCTCTTGGTAGAGTTGGGGTGTGAATATTTGCTCTCCGGAGTAGTGTGTTTGTACGAGTGCAGGCATAACTTTAACATGGCTCACAGCGATAAACACACACAGTGTAAACTGCTTAGGTGGGCTGTTTGACTTTTATTACCATTCATCCTTATGCTGAGGTCTTGACACTTTGCTGAAGCGTAAGAATCATGACCTTGAAGAAACCGCTTCAGGTTTCTACTATTCTACTGTTTTGGATCGTGAGGAACATACTGTAGCTGTTAACTGTGGGAAGGTCGGAAATTGATGCCACTTCAATTTTGCTCATTTGTCCTCTAGTCTAGGTGTTTAAGTGCTTTCACAAAGTGACTTTCATGTGCTCTAGAACATGCACACCATAGTAACACCTCCCCAAATGTGAATATCCTATCTATGAACACCTCTACGTGAAATGTATGTAACCTCTATGTCCAATCAGAGAAAGTAGAGACTCTAGAAGCTTGTGCCTCATGTGTCACTCTCTTCTCCTTGTGGACTGATGTTGGAGGATGAAGTGTCTCTGACAGCAGGTTTGGAGATTCCTGTTCCAAAGTGAAAAGAACAGAAGCAAGATGTGGATACATGCAGACAGGGAAACACAAACAGACTGCAAGTTCTCATATCTAGCGCTTGATTACCTCACCAATAAAAATGGACACAACATCGGAAGCACTTTTCCAAATTTTGGAATGTTCTCATAGATAATGATCTCTATGTACTTAAGGCACTCTAAGCTGTCCGCACAGTTTATTGTCACTTTTGCATTGCATTGCGTCACTTTGATCACTTTCATTGAACCTTGAGTTTACTGTATTCTTGCATCCCTGATAATTGCGTGTTTTACATCTAGAGTGAGTTTGTCCTTTGGTTTGTAGTTATGGGTGAGTGATTTGGTAATTGTGTGTGATGAACTTGGATCTGATATGTCTTTAATTCTGCAGATTTAAAAGCTCACCTCACAATTTGTATAAAGTTTGATATTTGACAATGATACTCTGATGATACACAATTATATATCTCTTTAAATCCAGCCACTAAATTAAAATCATGGTTTTCTACTCATTTCCTCCAGTTAAATTTCATGTTTTGATTTTGTTAAAAAAACACTCTGTCAAAGTTTAACATGAAACCTATTACAGACACTAACTCCATAATTCCATCCAGTCAGGTAAAGAGTCTCGGGATCATATTTGATTCTACGCTGTCTTTTGATGCTCATATCAGCTCTATCACCCACACAGCATTTTTCTACATTAGAAATATTGACCGCTCAGAAATCTACTGCTGTTCTAGTTCACGCTCTCATCACCTCCCGTTTAGACGTCTGTAATGCACTGCTGTTTGACCTTCCCGCTAAATCTCTCCATAAACTAAAACTCGTTCAAAATGCCATAGCCAGATCGATCACACGAACACTGTAAGATGAGCACATCACTCCAGTCTTGCAACCCCTACATTGGTTACCCATAACATTTGTAATTAATTTTAAAGCGCTCTTACTAACAAACAAATCTATCCATAAACTAGCTCCAACTTATCTCACTGAACTCATTTCTGTTCATACACCCATCCGGGCCGTTCGATCCGGTCACAGTCTCTCGTTGTACTCAAACCCTCACGATCGTCTCTGGGATCTCGTCTCATTTTGTTCTGTTGCCGCTTCCTTTGGATTAAATTGTCTCTGGATGTACGAAATAGTCCTGATCTTGATAATTTTAAAGTTAGTTTCAAACTAGTCTACAAACTAGTTTGTAATATATATAATAATTAATGTTTTACCCACTTGGTTTATTAATGTTGTTTATTTTTTTATTACTGATGTTTTATACTGTTGTTATGGTACTATGTGTTTCCTTTTACAGTAACCTTGAGTAACAAGAAAGGCGCTCCAAATAAAACACATTATTGTAAATTGCTAACTATGTTTATCATCTCATTTGCCATATTTTGAGTGATTTCATATTTTTATAAATTATGAGAGGTATTTGGTGGGTTGTTTTTATATTGTTATTTTATACCAAAAGCATGTTTTTGTTACCAACCAGTACTCTTCACGTTGACCATAGAGCCTTACGAAGTAATTTCAGATACAATAAGGGTCTTTACCTTAAACTTTGATTAAAACTGAAACTGGCAACGGAGAGGCCAAAACAAAATTGGTTTACAGTTACACAAAGCTTAGTTTATGCACAAGAAAAAATAAATAATAAAAAAAAATTATTCAGTATTATATGCAAATCCCTGATGAATACTACTAAGTAAAAAAAAGTAGTTTTGCTATGATATGACTACCTTATTTAGTTGAAAACTTGAACAAGATAAAAAGAACCACGTTTAACTATTTAAAAAAAATAAACAAAATACCATCATTTATCAAAAAATAATCTGTTCAACTCCAACCTTAAAAGTTATCTTCTCTACAGATTATTAGTAGCAGGTACCAATCTTAAAACATAACTAGTGTTTGTTATAGAAATTAAGTATTAACATAAAGCTATATAGTGTGGTTAATTTCACTGGTGTTGGATTCTGTATTTACATAGATGTGTTAGCAATAAAGTGGAATTCATTATTTTCTTAATTCAACACATAGCTTCTCCACATACTGCAGACTGAGGGCATTGAAACTGTCTCTCTGACTCATCTGATTCCACTATAACAAATAAGGGTTGCACTATGTCGCCAGCCGTTCACTCTTCATTTCAAATTCGATCAGTTGCTCTTTTATTACTTCTCGTAACAAGAAATCAACCCCACATTGATCACCAGCAAAAGCAACATCAGCTAATCAATCCCAATACATTTATTCATAAGACATCAAACTTAAGGCTTTCAAATGATATTTGCAAGTGTAACATTTTGTGATGATCAACATTTGGAGAAAAAAACATCACTCTAAGCACATTTATATGAAGTAAATGTTGAGTTTTATCTGATTTTCTCTCTGGAAGGGCATGATCTCAAAATCAATGTGTTTTAGTTATGTTTAACTGAAGCAATGAGTCAATTTAAAACAATAGACTGCTTAAAAAAGCATTTGGTTGAGAAAGTGCGATGATGGAGAAATCTTTTTTTCTGGATGATTCTTAAAGGTAAAAATAATTAAACATAAACCTTAAAGTTGTGCTTACTCACTGAAAAAAATAATTTTGAGTACTTGTACATATTTTGGAATACTATCTATAATATTAACAACCCTTTGTTACATTGCTATGTTTACATTGTTACGTCTAAATCTGAATTACTCCAAATTTGTTGAAAACACAAGACATTTAGCATTTTTTGGTGCAAATATTTAATATGTAATCCTAACGAATCATTGTTTGTACACACACACACGCACCCCCACACACACCCACGGACACACAACAGTCCTTAAAGCGCAGGAGGACTGAACGAGGTAAGAATAAAGTTATCAAATTAACTTTATCTTTTAACAAATTCTTCATAGGTAGCAAACAACATTAAACGACAAACGCTTATTCTCTTCAATGCTTCTTTTTTCAGTTTGAGACAATAAAACTGGTCAAATAGTTTTCTCTTGAATACATTTTGTCTCATTCTGTGCTTGTTTATTTTATAGATTTGATTATTTGTTTTAGAGATTGTACTATGAATCTTAGTGTTGTCTTGGACTGGATAATGAGCCTGAACGGGATATCCAATGATTGCTACAATCATGACTATTCCACTTTATTACTAGGGTTAATGTAGATTCAAATGGCATCCTCTGTCTATTTATATGGAAAACATAAGTAAATCTTATTTAAAATGTGTTGTGGAAATGTTAATGTTAAGTTAGCTTCAATATAAAATAGAAGTTTAAAATCTATAATGTCGTGTAGAATTAACGCACAAAAATATTTACTCCAGCTAAGGTAAACTTATGTTTACTTTACAAGCAATTTCTTGTTGAGTCAACAAAAGCAAATTTTGTTGGCACTACATAAAACGTTCATGTAAAAAATCGTCTACCTTTTCAAGTAAATCATTTGGAACATTTATCGGTGCATGTAAAAGCGGTCAATTGAAAAGGTGTCTAATTATTTTCTAAAAAAACTAAAAAAAGCTTTCCTATTCACATAATCTCTATAAAAAAATAGAATACTTTGCCATTGAATTCACAGGTATTCAAATAACATTAAGGTTAGACTGAGGATCATTTTTGTGTATGAAGATTTAAAAAATTTCATTTGAGAAAATGGAAACCACTGGAACAGGTTTTAAGTTGAAGCCTTCCTTTAGATCGGCGTTCCTTTCGTGAGCACAACACTAATTGCTTTTCAGATGAGCTGTTCCCATGTTTTCCCCAAAAACAAAAACATTTTTTATATTTTTAGAACAAAAGCGTTGTTTAACGCTCTGTCAAAATTAAGATAAAAATAAACAAAACTGCAAAAAAAATATATATTTGTACGAGCTATCCCTGAAACCACGTGTTTGCTTTAGTTATTGTTGTTGAACTTCAGTACTAAATTCAGTCTAAATTCATTCAGCAAACACCCTTTAAAATAATGAATTGTAAAGATCAAATCTTTCTCATATGTTCTTCATTCTCAACAATTTTACAATAAAGGAGTGAGTCTAGTATGGAAGAACAGATAAAATTTTCCAGTTTTTGAAGTTCTGTTCTTTAGCCTGTTGCTAAAGAAAGAGGATGTCAAAAACTAATATTTTAATTCAAGGTAAATATTCTTTTAAACGCAACATAGAACCGTTCAAATAATGTTGAACACAGCATGTCTTCTATTGCATATCCTTTCAAAGAAAAGTTCAAAAATAACATATAAAATATTACAATTCAAATGACGCATACTTGTCCCTTGTTGCTGATATCAAATGCATTTGCAGACTTTTCTTTAAAATGTAATTTCATTTATCTCACAGTTAACATAAACTAACTTGCAAAACAGGATTGAAACTTCATCACCAAGTCTTGGTGGATGCCACGATACAAAATTTTACATTATTATAAAATAAATTATTGTAAATAAATAATTTAATTTATTATAGAATAACTGTAGGTCACAAACGTTTTGTTGGATTTTACAGAATCTTAAAAAAACTCTTTTTCAAAGTCACTTTTAATGATTCTGAATGCAGCATTAGAAGTATTACAACTACCTGCATTATATTTATCGGCAGTTTTTTTATGGGCGCACACAAAAAAATCTGTTGTAATTTGTGATGATTGATTTTAGTCCCATCATTGTCCCATCATCTCTCTACCTTGATGATGTACAAGTCCTAAATCAAACCTTCTTGGAACTTTCTCAACAAGATGCCATTTGAACTCATTTCTTCTTGTGATTCCAAAACTAAACAACTATGTTTTTACTTTGTACACACACCTGGATTTAGGTTTTCAAGTGCAACAAGCCATTAGAAAGGCTTACAACTGCTTGAATGGGTGGAACTGTGATATCGCACAAAGATGTGAAATAAATGCTGCACAAAGTCCAACCAAGAACAGTAATTATTAGGATTATAATTATTAGTAATTATAACTTTTGGAAAGTAAGAAGACAATATAAATCTACATATTCTATTCCTTTCAGCATCCGCTGTGGCTCATCAATATATGCATATTATGTCAAATGGTTCTTTAAATGAGCAAGATTTATTCATGGAATTTCTGACAGCCACAAAGTTTTACAAACGTAGTTACAAATATTAATAACTTTATTTATAGATTACTTGTACAAGATGTACATTCCTTTTTTATTTCAGTGAAACAACAGAAAAAAACTTGATGGCGAATCATGTTTGGGCATGCTTGCATATGCAAAATGAAAGGGATACAACGAATTCCTCCGAGAAGCAAGAAAATCTCAACACAAATTTGTTTTCAACCACCATCCCTGAAATGTTTGTAAACTCAAAACACGCTACATTTTAGTCAAACAAACTGCAGTCGCACGTTTGCCAAAAACCTTTGCGACTGTTTACATTTAAAAAATATATAAAAATAATTGCAAAGCCATGTAAATATGTACACTTGAAATCCAACTGTTTAACATTTATAAACTTTCAGATCAAATAATAAATAAAAGCACCTATGACGTCATTTAAAGAAACACAAACATTCCTAAACAACCGTACAACAAACAGCCCAAGATGTAGCATTTATTGTTGGAGGTACAGTAGACCTGGCTCAGATCTACTGCTTGGGTTGAACGGCTCTCACTGATCAAGCAGTGCTTCATTAATGCGGTTTTTGCAGTAATACTGGTAATGTAACACTGCTTTTTGGGTTAAATTGAATGCTTTTTTTTTGCTTCTTTTTGAATAAAAAAATGCTGCTGAAGCACAAGTTTTTCTATCAATGATATTGAGCCTTAGCTTAAATAATTCTACCTTCTACCTCTTTGGTGGATTTGTTATGTTCGACTTGTTTTCACCCATGAATGTTTATAATATTTTGTACAGTGTCAAATTAACTCTGCATTACATGTCCAAAACTATATTGTACTTTTGGGAGTTATGGCACATTGCAAATGCTTTAATCCGTTTTTACACAACTTTTAAAGATGTGTTTGTTGAATAGAACTTCCAGCACATGGACGTCAGTGCCAAATATTTCAAAACCATTTTAATTAGCAAACATCAACCGCTATATTATGTTTTCTTTATTTACAGTATTGCACTTAACTGCACATAGTTGCATTTCAGTTAAACTGATGTTTCTTTAAATTACAAAGTTGCAGTTACTTTTCATCCCTCTTCAAATTGTACAAATTAGTTTCCCCCTTTAATAAAAGTGCTTGTGTTAAGATTGCGGAAACCTTGACACAAGACCTGAAGTGCAAAAGCTAGGTTCACTTCTATCCCTGGACACATCACGTTAAAAAAAACGCTCACAACGAATGAGAATGAAAAGCTAAAGTCCATACACATGCCTGGAAGGAAACGTTTCCTCCTCAAACAGAAAAGTTCCTCAAAAAAACAGGAGATTGTACTGTTGATGTTATTGCTGTTTCCAGTCTCTGTCCACAGCAGAATGAACGACAAAAATTAGATAAATCATAGATGTAGAGAACAGCGATGGCAGTGCTCAACAGAGATGTATGTCAGTTACAATGGAGGCCAGCCCCAGTCACTCTATCCTTCAATTGAGCTTGTGTACTAGGCAGCGCCACTGTGGCAGGAGGCAAACATGGCCATCTTTCTTTAGACTTTGAGGTTGTGGTTCCAAAAGTTTCAGAGTCTGTTTGTAAAAATACAACCTTAAGCTTTTTTTGCTTTTTTATTTAAAAAAAGAGTCTTCTTTCCTAAATCGCTGGTTCTCAGACAGACATCCAGACATTTTTGTATGGTCCTGGGCCTGTGATCTGTGCCTGGAAAGGGCTGAGCCAGTGGCCTCCAAGAAGTCCTGCCTGTTGGGCGAAAAGTAAAAGGTGATTCATTGATATTTAGTTACCTTTCTCTACAAGTGGTTTGTTTTGGCAGCTGGTTTTTTTGTGACTCGCTCTCATTCTCTCTCCCCTTACACCCCATTTTTCTCTTTTGTTTTGATTTTGTTTTGTTCTAACTGTGAGTGTCACAGCCTTTTCACAGGCTTAGTCTTGTGTTAGAAGCAATTATGAGTTCAGAGCAGCAGAGAAGCCCATGAGGGTCAGAGTCCCAGTGCCTCGGCGTGTTTTCTTGCCTTGAGTCGCAGGTCAGCGATGCTGGAGTTCTTGCTATTGCTCTTGGCAGCCGCTACCACGGCGGCCGCTGCAGAGGCTGAGTCTGCCAGGGAAGCGATTGGTAATCCAAAAGGTGGGGGAGGGAACATCAGATAGGGTGCGTGGGCTGCAAGGTGTGGGTGCAGGTGAGGATGTGAGTGTGTCCCGACCCCCTCCAGCTGTAGCTGAGCTTGGACCTGCAGGGCGAGGAAAACAAACGGAGTTAGTACGTGGCCCCCGGGTCAGCTGGAGGAGTACTGTTGATCAACTTTGCACATTTCATTGCTGAACTTAAAGACACAAAGAACATCCATCACTTTCAATCTCTGCATATTAGTTTGATCCGTGCAGAATCACTTTTAAAAGCTGCAACATCTTGTTATCTTAATTATAAATGCAATTGCATTAATAAACAGTCTCACACACATATATTCATATATAAATATGTATTGCGATTCTCTAGGGGGAAAGATGTAAGCAGGCGTTAAAAATATCCACTTGCAGAGCAGCAATTATGTCAATAAGATGAGGTGGAAATAAGACATTCCCCCACTAAAAAGTTACTTTATTTTTTTATATTTTAGAATTCTCCTCGTGTATCTTTCTCCGCACTGGGATCATAAATATTTCAAAGCTTTACATTTTGTGGTTCTACTAAAATAGTGCATTTGAAAAGGCACTCGAAGTTTTTGACACTGGTAAGACTTTGTGCCAGTGCTCGTTTTTTTTACTGGCTTTCACATGAATATAAATAAGTAGAAGGTGATAAATAACATCAAACCTGTCTGTTATTTTTGGAAAATAACTAGAAACGAATGCACCCTTCTGATGTACTTTGCTACTCGCATCTTCAGACCTCAAGCTTGATTTTAGATTCAGCTTGATTGAATTCATTCAAATCAATTATTTAATTTTACGGTCTAAAATTCCGTTTCAGCTAAAGTGTCTTAAAAACGGTTCCATTGTGCAGCGCAGCCACAAACAGGGACAGAACAACAGGTGCTGGAGTTCAGCATGCAGTGCGCAGTGAGCAGTCCTCGCGCCTCGGCTCTGCCAGCGCTTCTCACCGCCACTAACCGTCCGCGCGTTAGCCCTCGCTTTCAGGCTCTCTTTTATCTGCCTTCCCTTCCCTTCGCTGCGCTATTAGCTTAATTATGGCTGCGCTCTTTCTCGTCTGCCTGACTCAGACAGTTCTTCAGCCCCAGATGAGATGTCTCTGGTCCCTCTCCTCTCTTTCGTCTCTCACCGGCGCCGGAGGTGAAAGGTTCAAGCCCGCTTGACGCGTGAGGACTGAACGCAACTCGGATTGTTTGTCAAAATCGAAACGCTTTGAGGAAGCTAATATTTCGTCGGACTTTTATAGATTTGATAACTGTTAAAAAATAGTCACTCTCCCTACCTGCTGAAAGGGCATTCTCAGCGCGCCCATGTTCACGTACGGAGCGACTCTGCACGCGTCGAGGTGACTCGCTGTGCCCAGAATTACTCCTGAAAAAAAACAGAAACATGTTCAATTAACTGTTCATTTCACTGTTTAAAATAAATAGATAAATTAGTGTTGTTTGTTGGTATTGTCAAAGCGCGTATCTGACTTGAACACGAAAAACTCATTTCATGACATCATTTTACGCTGACATGGTGAAAAAAAACATTTAAAAATCTATATTTTTCTTCTGTTCTATTGTTTAAAAAAGTTTGGAAATCTGTTTACCTTTGTGCATTTGATTTTCCTGTTTTCGACATTTCGCTCTTCTGTTTTGAAACCATACCTGAAAAACACCAAAAAAATAGAAAATGTTTGTTGTTTTTTCGTTTACCATCATTGATGAAAAAAACTTTATAAATGCTGGGTGTGTGGACTTTAAGAAGTAGCCATAAATATTCGTGAAATGGCAAAATGCGCTTGATGTATCATATTTTCTTTGTATAACAACCTTCGCAGTTTCATTAAATCTCTTTTAAAACCAACATCCTACGTTTTTATCTTCAACACAAATATGTAAAAGGTGATGTTAGTATAATCATCTTCTTGTTGTTACTATTTATTAATGTATCTCATTTTTAACTAGCATTTAAAAAAATGCTTTTTACTAAAACGTCTTATTTTTTATTATTTTTCTGGCACGTTTTCAAATGTAAGGCCTAAAGTTCTAAGGTACATTCTCTCTCTCTCTCTCTCTCTCTCTCTCTCTCTCTCTCTCTCACACACACACACACACACACACACACACACAAAATCAGTAAACCTGCTCAATCACACAAATACTAATTCTGAATAAAACGATTAAGCTTCTCTTATTTGTTGTTCAAAACAAGCTTGGCCTTTAATTAATCTTTCAATAATCAAACCACGCGATCTATTCTGCGAAATAAAAGCTGCTATATCATATTTTAGACAATGATTATTAAGATTGCATTATAATCCCTACTTATTGACTCTGGCTATATGATATAATTTTATCATCTCATTCGAGGTGTTACTTTAGTGTGCTCCAAACCTAACTCGCTCTTGATCGATTCTAATCGTGCAGCACGATGCTCGGGAAAGTGAGCTACACTGGTTTCGACAGTTATTTCTTCATTAAGGACCACTCAATGATGCGCTTCACAAATACCCTAATCTGATTTCCTTTTGATTTTTATTAGAGACAGTGAATAATGACATTTAATTTAGCCCTGCACCAAAAACCGAAAGATATTAGTCGTAATTGAATTACTGCCTTCTCCTCACTGAGGTCTCATAACTTTCAATTAGATTCCTGACAGCTGGACTGCGCGCTGCTCTCTCCAAGCAGCTTCTCATCAAACACTTCTTCTTAAATTCACTCGAATTCTCACAAGTCACATGAAGACTTGCGTTTTTATGGTTTGAATGTTTGGTTGCATTGAATATCAACCCTGACCAATCATGTGCGCTCTACTGATTGCATCTAATTTTCTCTCTTTGCAACATTAAAAAAAGCAAACTTGCAAGCTGTCACGCGAGCAAACAATGTTCCTCGTTTTCTCATTACATTTTGCAATACGAGGTATGTCACATACTGTAGGAGTCGAGACCGAATCGAATTATCACTAATACATTTTTATGGCAGCAGTACATCAAGACAATGGCAGATATTGCGCAGATAAGGTTGAAGAAAACGAGGTGAGCGACATCAGAAGGTCCCCTGCAGCAGGGTTCGATCTCCATTCGTTTTAATGATGTGGGGAGATCTTTCTGCAGCACATGAGCACGTTTTCATTTGACTAAAGCGGCTGCTCCTCTAGAAGCTAAATAGCTTTTCATATCCACCGCACAAGCTGCTTCCACATTAAGCGACACAAAGAAATGTCTTGTGCTCGTGTGAAAACAACTATAATCAAATGTTAAACATGTGAGGCGCATGCAAGATTTTAAGAAACACGTGTGCAAGAACAATGAAGCTCTATAGCGATCACAATACATTATTCAATTATGTGTCTAATTTCATCTTGTGTGTTTTTGTTGGATCTTTCTAAAATCGGGTATTATCGCTTTTACAATTGACGTCATCTAACGTTAAACGATTTTTAGTTATCCGTGATATAAATAGGCTTAAGTTCAATATTTCGCAGAACTTGCACCACTGTTTGTAGCTATGAAAATGAAAAAAAAAGGTTGATCGGTTTTCGCACACTTTCCAATCTTGCATTTTATTCACTCGAAACAAGGAACAGAGTGGCACTCTAAACACTCAATGCATAATTGATTACAAACCCAATTTAACCAACAACTTACAAAATATAGATTTCCTTAAAATAGTTTTCTTTCCTTTGCTAATAAAATATGTGAAGATATGCCATAACCGCATTAGACAAGTCCGTATGCGGTAAACACTCTAATTAAGATAACCAATTAAGGAAATGACGTTTTAAAGGAAGTTTGTTAAAATAATTGAAAATAAATAAATAAAGTTCGTGCTCTCAGATTTCAAGTACGATACACAGTAAAATCCTGAGAGTAAAATTAACTCTATCCAAATACACTGTAAATAGAGTAAAACAATAACACTTAAACTGAGTTAAATCATCAATGAGCTTATCATCTAAACCATCGATTATTCAATGAAAACTTTTACGCAGTGATAAACGTTTGTATTTCACTATTAAAAACATCACAGCTATTTTCCTCATCACATTGTAACAAAATATAAGCGTTTAACTTTAACGTTTATGGTTCAGGTCGATGAGCTCAGTGTTAATTTAACTCTATTTAGAGCAGGACCAAATAGACTCAGAGCAGTGTCAATTTAACACTCTAGATTTTACTGTCTACGACCCTCGCATTGGTTTGTGTGCAGCTTCGTCCAGTTGAAAGCAGATGGAGGAGAGGCTGCGGCAGTGTGTGGCGCAGGGGTACTGACCTGCACGCGGGCCTCGGAGAGCCCCAGCCTCTGGCTCAGCTCCTCCCGCATGAAGGCGTCCGGGTAGTGCGTCTCATCGAAGAGCCGCTCCAGCTCGTTCAGCTGCTCCAGCGTGAAGTTCGTCCTGCTCCGTCTTTGCTTGAGTTTGCTCTGCGCGTCCTCGTCCTCTGATTTCACGTCCTCCTTCTTGTCTTTGCACTCATAAATGCCTGCGAACACACACAGATTATCAGCAGCGTTCTGTTGTAAGGCCTACGAGAGAGATTTTTTCATTTTCTTTATGCTCGAAAACTTGTAATAAAGTGTCACTTTTTTTAAATAGACAATCTAAAGATGATCGTTTGTACTGTATGCATCCATTGTTTAGTAATGTTGGCCGACATATAAAGGTTGCTCAAATAAAACACCCAACAAAACAGAATGAAATTCGGACGCATGGTAATTTTGAAGAAGGGCACATAAAACACTCAACTGTTTAATTATGGAATCCAGAATATTTGATTTTAATGTTTTCAATTCTCTTTTAAGTTCTAAAATAAAATATTTTTGTATTATAGTTTGAAGTTTATAGCTCAGATCATTCTTTCTGGGGGAAAAGTATATGTCTCCTGTCCTGTTTAAATATATAGATAATAATGTATTATTGTTCTGTGGACGAAAAATGTTTCCCAATGTTTATTTATTTTTTTGTTGTCATCAGCATTTTGCTCATATATTAAAAATATAATATTACATATTATTATTTTTATCTTGCATATTTGTCTTCAATATTTTAAACTTTAGTATTATTATTAAATATTATTATTGTTGTTGTTGTTGTCTTACAATTTACAAAAATAAAACGTCACGGAGCAGCAATGCATAGTTAAATGTTTTTGTTTCCAGAGGTGAACTCGTTTCCAATTCTATTGTGTTACTCATCATAACTCTGAGTTAAATTACAGTCCCTTACTCTTTACACCATGTTAAAGCAATAAAGCAATGTTTTGTTTCTAATAATAAAAGAAAGTTTTCCTTATAAATGAAAGCCTGCCATTTGGCGGTGATATTAAAAAGAGACAGGTCTACAGGATTTGCAATTCTCCAGATTACTCTGAGTAATCTTAGTTGAGTTGGATGTCTCCTAAAACGATGAATCGTGTCTTTTTCTCTCTTAGTGAAACCAAACTGCGCTCTTGGCGCACACAGCGAACAAGTAAGTGCTCGTTGCGTCAGCTGAATTCAGCTTCGTTTCTCAACTCGCCCGTTAAATTTGTCTCTCGGTGCGAACGAAATATAACTCTACAGACATCGAAAAAGACAAACGAAGCAGCAGTTGTGAGTTTTGTCGATAGTTAATCAATGCGCATCGGCGCACTCAAAAGCGCAACACAAGTCCAAATGTGTGGCTCCACTCACCGTCAGCCGCCCGAGACACACTAAACTCCTTCAGCTTCTCCTTCTCCAGCTCGACGTGCTCCTTGAAAAGGTGCACTGGACAGTGGTTGCTGCTTTCGGTAATCTCATGAAGGCTGCCCTCCGAACTGCCCAGCTCTCGCGCTCGGGCTAAACCGCTCTCCAAAACTTCCCTGTAGGTGATGCTCTCTTTGCTGCTCTCCTTGGGTTTCTGGTCGAAGGATTTCGACACAAACGCCGTGAGCTCTTCCATGGCTGGCTGCAGAAATCCACTTTAGAAGCGGTCTAACGCGGATCTTTTATCTACTCGGCAGTGGATTCGTCGGTACAAATGTTTGGCGAGGAGAAGGTTTCGATCACTCCTGCTGTTATGTCTGTGTTTTTCAGATCACACTATTTATACGCGGCCACCTCAGCCCGGCCCCCATCGCCATCATGTCTGGAGTCATTACAGGCGCGTCTGAATCCGACTTTCAGCGGCTTTTCCTCAAATCAATGCTGCACTCGATGGAGTCCCCTTAATTCAATTAGAGTTAATTAGGATTCCTACAGTGCCATGTGGTCAATTGGAACTGGGAAGCGTGTTTAATTAATTCTGTGATAATTTCACTGACGCAATTAGAGGATATGAATATTGCAGCGTGGCATTATCAGCTCATTTTCGGATATTGACGTTAACGTTGGACAGAGAATTTTCAGATGGAGGTCAAGTGAAAACAAACCGGTGTCTGACTTACATGATTGTCAAATTTTAGTTTGCTAGTAGTTTTTTTTTATTTTTTTGAATTCATGTTTGAAGCGCCGTTTTTATTTGTTAAATGTATATATTTCATTCGTCATAAATGCTATATGTTTTTTTCGTTTCTATTAGCTGTAGCCGATGTAAGACAACAGTAGGCATTTTGTAAAATAGTTTTTTTTTAGAAAAATTACAAACTCAACAGTTGATTCATTTTAAAATTAAATTTTAATCATGTAAAAAAAATCCTATAAGATCGCCTGGTTTTAGTATTTAAGAATGTTTAAAACCAATAAAATATAAATGTTAAAACATGATATCAATAAAAGATTAATACAAAAATAAATGGCTAAAAAGCTTAAATTGTAAAATGTTCAAATTGTTTAACATAAAAAATAAATCTTGCTGGACGCTGATCATTTTTAGCCTTAATTGTGAAAATGGCTTTAAGTTTTCATTTGACATCCGTTTTGATATTGTTCAATCTACAAGAATATAGGCAAGCAGCACATATTTTATTCGTCCAGTGTGCTTGATCAATAAATAGATCGATCCATCAGAAAGCATCTCGCCCGTTCGGTCGCTTTGCGGATGTGTGGAGCGGATGAGAGACGCGAGACGCCCGGATCCGGTCTCTGTGATCAGAGCAGGGAGAGTACAGGGCAGCATCACACGGATCTACAGATCCCCGGTGAGTTCTGAGCACCGTGCTGTGAAATCGCTCATGTCAAACTCAGAGATTACGTGCTTGATAGCACTTTATATATGAAATCCTTCCTCATTTAAAACTATTGACGCGACGCTCTATTTTTTTTTGGCTGATTATATCTAAATATGCGCATTGAAAATTTTATGACACTAAAAATGCTACTTTTTAATGTTTTTTTTTCATTCATTTTCATTTTAATTGCTACGGATAAAAATCAAAGTGACTGGGAGATTTTTTGCAGAGTTTTTTATATATTAGATAAAAAGCGGTTATTTTAACCATGCAGAAAAGCAACTTGACGATGTAAATGAAAGCCTAAAGTGCTAATGCGCATTCTGTCCCACAGAAGCGGAGGAGTTGAGCCTCTCTTAAAGGCGCAGGGGTTATATTCCCCCCCCCCCCCCCCCCCCAAATTCTGACAGGTTAATCCGCAAACGCTGCCATGTTTGGACGAAATGTATTTGCCTTTTACAAAGTGATGGCAGTTGTCAAATAAAAATAAGTAGAACACAATAATGAGAAACACCATCATAAATAGTTTTTTAAATAAAAATAAAGTTATGTGTTTTACTATTAGTTTATGTAGCGATTAAATATAGCTAAAATTGTGTAAGAAAAGGGGCAATTAAATCAAGATTATGCTCTGAAAGGTTTCACTGGAAGTGACCAAATTAAGATCTTGCTGGTCGATGGAGTACGCTCTATATTGGGACTGTAAAAAAACAAATAAATCCAAGCCAAATGTCAATGACAATTTTGCATTTAAAGCCCCAGGCGAGGTGCATGAAGATGTATGATATAATTGTATTTGTGGAAGAAAATAAAATGTAATGTTTACTCTTAGAAATGCAGACAAAACATGCGGATATTTATGCAGTCTTTATTTGTCAGCTGCCATTTTGCAAAGCTGCATCTTTATTTGCATATATTTTTATTTCATGAGATCGAGTTTACATCAAGCATCCAGGTGGCTGCACTGTCACTTTAAGAAATAATTACATTGAATTATTTGCATGGCCTTAATCAGGGTGCAGAGACAGCAGGCGTGATCCAGATACCAGTTATGCTAAACCTAAATGTAATTATATCATACTGCTAGTAATTGTGTGATCATGCTAAAGTTCATCCTCCTCTCCTACCTTTGATTAGCTTTTGGCACATTATTAGCAAATAAACAGCTTTATTAAGTTTGATGCTTTGAGAGAGCAGCCCCAGCCATGTGTCCCTTTAAAAGTAAATCTGGAGCTGTGATGTAAAATTAGTGTCTGTATTGGCAGCAGGCCATTTAATCATTCCACCAGTGAAACAGTCGCTGCTTTCAGCTCAACAATATGTGAGCCGTGATTCTTCAAGCAGCACTCTTTTTTTACAAGGCTTCGACAGCTTGTTAATAAAGTGAAGGGGAAAGCAGACTTAAGACCTTTCTGCGGGAAGTCCAGACTTACCCTGACAAATGCCATAACAGCGTTTGAACTTGCTCATTCATTCAGATTAATCCCTTATGTTCAGAGACCAATGTGTTCCAAATTCAAATCCAAAATGGTGGCTATTTGGTGTTGTTTTGAGTCGTGCTGATTACTTCAGGGTTTAAACCCCAATTAAATGCAGTGCTCGACCCCCGGTGGCAGGCAGTTTTGAGTGTTATGCACAGACATGCATGTAGGGAAGATAATGAGGCATAGTTAACCCTAACAGGCTTCCTCCTGTCTCCCGTTACTCTTGCTGTATTTGCATTTAACCTCTGAAAAAAAGATATAGGTTAAAAATGTGCATTTATCTTTGTTAATTCTCTTTCATCGTCGTCACATCTCTTTGTAGTCTTTTTGGCTGTGTATCCTAAACAAATGAGCACTAATTATACTTCAGAACTGTGACATGCAGGCCCTGATTTCAACTTCTCAGCAGCTATTTTGGTGCGGAGCGTTTTTGTTTATTTTGAAACCCATCGAAGCGAGGCATTTTGGGAAACGGATTATCAACAAAATTATGGCTGAGAGCCAAAGGTCTTGAGTGTTGAAGCCTTTCACTAGCCAACATTTCTTCTCTTTTTTCCCTTCTGTTTCTTTCTTCCCATAGGCTGATGGTATTAAACCGACTTTATCCTTGAAACATAATAATCTACAGTGTACTCTGACAAACCGGCAGTATCGCCCCAAGCTCTCACCTCTACTAACCCACTGTGGAGAAGCTCTTCCTGGCATTTTCTCTGGAAATACTGAATGTATCAGCCAGGGTGAGATCTATATTTTTACTGTTTGCTGATAAACAAGACTTTTATAAAAGAGAGTTTTATATTTCATTTGCAACCGTTTTCCGCAATTTTCCGTTATTTTGCAATGAATTCATATATGAACAGGTATTCTGAATCAGGTATTCAGAATTTAAATAAATAAGTATAGTAAGTTAAAAATAAGTTTTGTTTCTCTTTTGCTGTGGCGTTAGTGATTTTGCATCAGCTAAACGTTTTTAAATCAGTTCCTTGGATTTGATTTATTAAGATTATGTTGGGAAATTGTTGAAAAATACAATAAACCTTATTCAGCAAATTGACATTTTTAGCAAAAAATGTCATTAAAAGTTTTGTGGGACAACCCAAATGCTTTGAGGGAATTTCTTTTTACATTAAACAGTAACAAATGTAATAAAAAAATAAAGGAACAAATTAATCCTAAATGAAAGAAAATATTTTGATGTTATTTGGATTTCATGTACGGTTTTACATAAAACATACACAGAGTGTTAAAATTAGAACTTGAAGCATGTTTAAGGAGCCATGCATGTTGAGTCCTGATCAACATGGCAGGGTGCATGTTTTATCTGTCAGAGGTCAGGCATAGCGTGTAGCTCGCCAGCCGAGATGTGACGGGGAATCTGAGTAAGAGGATCTTTCCTGATCATATCAGAGTTAATAGCTTGGGGCCCATGGGAAATAAAATGGTTCAGCACAATAAGCTCAAATCAATACTATGAAAAAGATTTTATGAAAGATGCACATTGTGGCATTTCATCCTCTCATTCACAGATATTCACTAAGATGTCTGTCACCTGAGAATGCTCAGCTGTTTATGAAAATCTGAAGATGTTGGATTTAGAGTTCGGATAGGGAAGAGAGCCAAGAGCAACAATTGCTTCTGAAGCTTCGTAAACTTCAAGCCTAGGAAAATAATTTTGACTTATTTGTTCATGCTAGATTTATTTTATGAAAAAAGATTTATATTACCAGCCAAAAAATGTTAATTACCTTTTCATGTTGTGTTTTGCAAGTTCTGTCATGATCCATGTGTAAGATGAAATTGGCAAACATTTCAAAGTGATTTCAAACTTTATGATGTTTACTCCAACAAGATTCGGACGGACAAAGCCGTTTAGTTAGCCGTCCACTACCAGAGCGCACACGAGCTAATCAGTATATAAACAAACCTCAATTTTTCATTCATTGATGTCTAAATAGCAATCACAACTTCTTCCTTTCACCACACAGTGCACTGCAAAATAGTAAGACTCATTCTTCTTATGAAGTTAGAGCCTGGGAATAACTATTAGTTTATGCGTTGAATTCTACAAAAAAATTTCTTTCTGGTTTTCTATAAATGGTTCAACACGAGGATCCTTTGGCACACAATTGTGTCTATAGTTATATGGAAAAGTAGTGTCTCCCTTATTATCACAATTACCTTGAGAATATTTATGTAAAAAGATTGTGAAATTATTTGTTTGTTTGTTAGTTATTTCTGTTTAAATATAAAAAAAAACGTTTATTGTAAGGTGGTGACAAAGTCATCATATTTGTAATTCAAAAGAGGAATATAATTAAAACTCAAAGTTTTGTTCATTACAGAACAAAATCTACAATTGCTTTATTATATGCACCCAGTAGTTGGTTCAAACCCTCTTTAGATAGTACGTTGACACATGTTGGGTATTTTATAGTATGATAGCTTTAGTATGGCGAGCGTAAGTAGCTACAAGTTCAAGGCCGTTGAGCAATGGACGCACGTATTAGGTGAGCTCTCTGAGTAAATGTAGAGTTTGTTTCCAGAGTTTAAATCCTTTTTGCTTAATTTGAGTAAAATTGTGTTTTCTTTATCTAGAAAGGGGTTGGAAGAAAACTACTATTTCATATCATAATGCATCTCAAAGTGATTGCAAAATGAACTATTCAAATAAAGATTTTATTTTAACCCTTGTATGGTGGTTTGAATTAAAAAGCCCAAAATGCAATGAGTAACAATATTAACAAAGTAACAATAATGAGAACACCACACATGGTTTAAATTCTAATTGTGAAGAAACAAGGTTAAAAAACAAAAAAAAAAGTATGTCATTAATTTTGTTGGAAATTTTTGACTACATTAATCTAGAGAAATAGCTTGATCCTACTTGATTATGTGCTTAATTAAGACAAAAATAGACCTCAAATTGTCCATGACCAGAAGGTATCCTGGGCCCAAAACAGGAGGGTGGTGAAGGGGTGGAGGTGGGATAGCTTAAAAACGTGGATGAGTGTCTATGCTTATACTGGATTGGTAATGGGTTACATGGAACCTCCATGATGATATGTCACGCACCTCCCAAAATGATTTAATTGGTTGGTTAACTTCATTTAGTTTTCTTTTCAACTAGTGTTTGTCTGAGTCTTTTAGTTCAAAACTATTTCTTGTGCAGGGTTTTGTGTGATCCACTTTAGACTTGATGGTCAATTACCAAAATGTCTTTTTGTCAACATAAATCAGAAATGTATTAAATCATGTCTCTCACTTTCTTTCAACACCCTTATCCAGTCAGCTAGAACCAAGTCTTTCTTTTAATCTTTTTCACCCCATCTGTGAAAATATTAGGAGACAATATTATTGATACCTTTCCCAGAGATGGGTTGCGGCTGGAAGGGCATCCACTGCGTAAAAACATATGCCAGAGAGTTGGTGGTTCATTCCGCTGTGGCGACCCCGAAAGGGAAGAAAGCCGACATGAAGATGAAAGAATGAATTATTGATACCACTGTTCCATTAGATTTGTTTCTGTAACTGAAACAAACCGTTTTAGTCCAAACTCCACTGATTTTTTAAAAGAGCTCCTGGAAATGATCAGCTCAGCTAGTCCCAATGTGTACTGTTTTAATTAATTCATGGCTTTAGCAATCCTTACTCCCAAGATAGAGATTCCATCTGCAAACAGTCTTAATTAGTCTGTTCTGTGTACTATGTATCAACCCTTCTCAAAGCTATACTCTTGACAGACAACGAGCCTCACATGTTTGTTCTTGTTTATAAGGTCATAGAGCCTGCATTGTAAGTGTTGAGAAAATAACCGATGAGGCAATCTAAGGGTGCTTGTTTGCTGTGGTCAAAGCATGCTTGCAGTTGCTGATAGTGTGCATTAATTTACTTAATGCAGACATGTATCAATTTCATCTCACTCAAGTATCCCTCTGAAAGCAGAGCGACGGGTTTTCGCTTACAGTAAATGAGTGGGTAAAAGTAGCCATTTGTCTGTCTCCGGTGTCATTTACAGATGGTCAGCTCATTTAGCATAAAAACAGACATGCTTGTTTGCTCCATCCTGAGCTTGATCAATCATGCAATTAAAATCTGTTTCAAACAGCAGCATTTTAATATTCTTCCGACTTGGAGGTTGCATGTGTCCATTCATGGGATGTGATTTATGCACTCATCTGAAGAAGCAGAAGTCACTGATCTGCAGCCTCATTAAGATGAATTAGTGAGGGTCTACAGAAAGCAATTGGAGTTGGCCAATGCTGCCAAGGTGAGTCTTCTCTCTCTCTTTCCCTCTCTCCGCTGTTCACTTGCAGCCCAAGGGTTGTGATGGACAGGGGGAGGGATTGAGTAAGGAAACGGAGAAGGGAGGCGCACCATCTGTGGACAAGTCCCTCTGCAGAGTTACCAGTCGCCCCCATCTGTCACTCTGTGCCCCCCTCACCCCACCCCTCTGGCCAGGCTATTCAAGCACTGACAGAGCTGGTTTTGGACAAAGATCAGGAGATGCACATAGTACAAACGCTGAGGCTTTTGGGAAACAAACCTCATTTAAACAATGGCAAATGAACCTTGAGTACTGGAGATTGAATTAATGCATTGAAGAAACTCAGCATCCAAGGCTGTTATTCTAGAGTAATGCAGGACCATGTGAAGCTATTAATCCACTCCACTCACTCACTCACTCACTCACTCACTCACTCACTCACTCACTCACTCACTCACTCACTCATTTATTAATTGTTGATTCATTTAGCTTCACATTCATGCACTCATTCACTCACTCACTCACTCACTCAGTCACGCACTCATGCACTCACTCACTCACTCACTCACTCACGCAGGACCGCGGGCAGAAGGCACGCACGCACGCACGCAGGCACGCACGCACGCACGCACGCACGCACGGACGTACGCACGCAGGCACGCACGCACGCACGCACCACGCACGCACGCACGCACGCACGCACGCACGCACGCACGCACGCACGCACGCACGCGCACGCACGCACGCACGCACGCACGCACGCACGCACGCACGCACGCACGCACGCACGCACGCACACCCACGCACGCACGCACGCACGCACGCACGCACGCACGCAGCACAGGCACGCACGCACGCACGCAGCACGCACGCACACGCACGCACGCACGCACGCAGCAGCACGCACGCACGCACGCACGCACGCACGCAGGACGGGGGGCAGGAAGGCACGCACGCACGCACGCACGCACGCACGGCACGCAGCAGACGGGGGCAGGAAGGCAGCACGCACGCACGCACGCACGCACGCACTCACGTCACGCACGCAGCACGCACGCAACGCACGCACGCACGCAGTACTGGCAGGATTCACACTCACTCACTCATCAGACTTTTCAAAACTCACTCACTCACTCACTCACTCACTCACTCACTCACTCACTCACTCACTCACTCACTCACTCACTCACTCACTCACTCACTCACTCGCACGCTCGCTCATTCACTTTTTAAAATTCCAGCTTTATAGTAGTTGAAGTAAAACAATGTCATTTTTTAAATAAATAATACTTCACCTCAGGCCCACTGCCTTAATTTATATATAAAATAGTATGAAAAATTAACAAGATGTTATTCTGTCATTCACTGTCCATTCAATTTAATTTTGGTCTGTAAGACTAGCATGCATGATTTTGGTTTATGGAAGGAAAACTATTGAAACCCAAAGCTTTACTCTGCTAAGAAACTAATTTCCCTCACATAAAATGTATTTAAATTGATATTGTATAAACACCTGAGGAACTTTTTTTGCTGCTAGCCTACCACTTGATATTTTTCTGCTGATTGTTACTATCAGTGTCAACACTGTTGTTGTTGAAATATCGTCAATTAACAGTTTCACACACAGAGCATCCTTAATAAATTATCATGTTTATGATAATCCTCTTTATGTTACTCGAAAATTGTCATGCTGTTACTTAGTTAATTGACTGTTTAAAAAATATGTATTATTGATTCACCTTTTCAGTTTATTCTAGTGCACATGTGTGGACACTTTTATAATAGTAGCTCAGGGCAGTGTCTGTTGGAGATGACCCGGGTCGTGAAGGGCCAAACGACTATCTCTCATCCTTACCAGATTTTCTTTTGTTCCTGGTGCCCAGCCGGCCCCTGTTAGAGAGCAGTACACATTCAGAGCCTTCACTTCCCTTCCCAGCACCAGAGATGTGGACTGGACAAGCTTGTTAGGCGACAGAAGATACTAGTGGCCTTCAGTACGACCACCTGTCAGTGTACATGCTACTGTTTTTCTCAGGCTTGGGACATTTAAGCTGTCATCGAAGCTGAAACATTGTAAATGTGCTCATAACAAAAGCTGACATGTGCGGTAAGCAGGGAAAACAGCTTAGGTTGGTCATCATAAATACAAGGGTACAGTAAATAAAGTCTCTAAAACTTAAACTTAAAGATTCAATTTAAAAACAAAAAAATATCTTATGTATGTTGTATAACTACATGCATAGTTAGCGGCGTGTTTGAAACCAGAAGAAACCAGAAAAGGCTTTGTCTGAGTTCTCTTCTGTTTTTCTGTTGGTTTAATTAACTTTATATACCACAAAATTGTGACCATGTAAAATAATGGAGTTGCGGATGTTAAAGAGATGCCCAATATTTGGTGGGCTTCAATGAGATCTCATGTACATTTAGAGACATTCTCTAAATGAACACAAAATATGTTTTAATGTTTAATTACAAACATATGCTTAATTCCTTCTTCTACAAAAAAATTGGAAATATTTCGAGGTTCCTTGGTGTGTTCCAGACCTGTGTCTGCTCTTAAGTGGTTTTCACATTAATAATGGGTAAATGAAAGGATGTCAAAAAATGTCAACTCACTCGTTTATTCTGCAGACAAAGTCTAGCTTGTCTGCCTTTTTTGTTCTCTTTCGACTCTGAAATAATGACGGTATATAACATCTCCACGATGCCACCATAGGTTTCTGGCAAAGTTAAAAGAGGCTCAAAGTGGGCGTAACCAGCAATCAAAGCACGTCCATGATGCATTACAAACTCGACTTCATTAAAGACAATTCATCAAGACAATTCAGTATGAAGTTCGCAGTGGTTTAACGACATCACGGGTGTACCAACAGACAGCTTAAAATATATGGAGAACAAAAATATGTGAAATGTTATCATAGGAAAGGAATGGAAGCAAATATTGAAAAAGCTTGCTGAAGGTGCAAAAATCCAAATATTTCTGCGCCAACAATCCATTCATCTCTTACGCACCCAAGTGCTGGAATTAAGCAAAATCATAATTATCCATTGTAGAATTAAGCTAAAAGTGTCCACTTTTTCACTTCACACTGCACCAACCATGCGGTTGTTTCTATGGCTGTGTAAACACACGTATCGCATAGGGGTCACAATTTAACGAAAGTGTAAACACAAAGTGGAAAAAAATCAGATATAGGAATTAAATCGAAATTGATCATCTAAGAATAAATGAGTTATTATAGGTAGTATGTATTATATGAACTTACAGTTAGATTCCCATCTCAGTGGTAAGAATCAAAAAGCTTCAAGTGAGAACACATTGTCAGTGAAAGTCTTTGCAAAGCTTTACAAAATTTAAATACAGAGTTTATCACTCAATAGCATTAAACCCCAAACATCTTTTATTACACAGACCCTAATGATTCCATTTATGGCACTAGCAAAAAAAAATCTATTAGCAAATTGCCCAGTGCCTTTCAGCCATTCTCCTTTCAAAAGTTGTTTTCCTGGAAATTAGGCAATTGGCTAATGGTGTAAAATGCTGTTAATTAGCTGTACAGAAGCCCAAACAGGCTTTTTTGCCTGTAACTAATAAGAAATCAATTAGCTAATGAATTGGTCATTACGTGAAAAGCTAATCTTAGCCTGGGTATTTTTTAATGATTTTGCCTATGATCCAGTCTAATTGCCGTTGTCATACCGAGCTCTCAGCTTTCAGCATGCCTAATGAAGCTTCATTAGATCATAACTGGCACTCTTGGAAGATTTAGAGGCAAACCTGCTTCCCAATTATTTTTAATTGCCAGACATTCACACAAACAAGCGCTGCACCTTGCAGAACAGGAGAGGAGATCTGGCAACACCGGTGTCTCCTTCATTACTTCATTTGAAGCGATTAGAGCCATGTGCTAGGTCGCCGATACACTGATGTTTTTCCCCTAATCTAAAGAGCCTCATCATTTCAAACCTGTGGCCTATTGTGCTCTTCCTCACTTTGATTTGCACCGAGCCGAAAGCTGTTTCTTCCTGCTCCAAAGCTGAGGACATGTCACACACAGAGACGTCTATATTTATTTCGCTTATAAATTTGTCCAGTTCCGACAACACCAGACAGTGGGTTCTTAGCAGCCTCATGGCACTTCAAACAAACAATGGATGGTTTTACTTTCATTATCATCGCCAAGCTGTCCCTTTCTGCTGTTTATGGACATCTTTTTTTTTCAAGTGAAGAAATCCATTTTTATCAATGTTTTAAAATATGTTTGCTGAAATATGTTTTTGTTTGTTTATTAAAGCAAATGTGAAGATTTTCTTTTGGTTGCACTTTTATAACAACTACACACTATGAATTTAATTTTAATTATAACTTTACATGCATTTTTTTTAGTTTATAAACATCTATCTAATAATCTTGATAAGATTAAATATTAATCCTTTGTGAAACATTTACACATAAGAATAAACATGCTTTGTTTTTCCTTTCTCTGTTCAGAATAGCCTTTAAATCTCGTGTGTTAATGCTCACAAAAACAGCTAACTGAAAGCTACAAAAGGCTTTTTAACTAGCTCAATTAATCATGAGTTACAGCAGGATTATGTGTTAATAAAGCATTTAACACTGAGTAACTGTTATTATATATCTAAATAATAAGATGCTATCAACTAGTATAATAATAATAATTTATAAACACATTCTAAATAGTCTTATGATTTATTTACAACTAACAGCTAAATGTTTTTAAATAGTGAAGAGTTTAATGTATAAATGAATAATCCTCAATAAAGCCTTAATTGATGGCTATTAAGCATATACTACCATAATAAAGCCTTTAAGGATATACTGATAAACTTTTTACAAATGTGTATTAACATAGAAGCAATGCTTTAGAAATTATTCATTGACTATTTGCTAATGCTTAATTAATGATTAGTGTGTAGTTATTGTAAAGTGCTACCAATTTTTTTCACATCAAATAATAAAAAACTTTGGAATGCTCCTACAGGTTTTATACAATACATCAAATTTAATTTTTGCTATAATTTAATTTATTTTTACATAAAGATGTATTCATGGAACATTCTGTCTTGAATTCAATTTTTGAAGTAATTCAGAAAAATGAATGAAATAATATTTATAGCTCAAAAATGTAAAGATGTATTCTATAGATTTTGTAACATTTGGACTCAGATGCCCACTATAAACCAAGGTGCTGAGTGCTATTCGAAGACATAGACTAAACACGGACACAATTGTTCTACTCATAAAGAACTTCCCTACCCAGCACCTCTGAATTAGCAAATAAATATCAGGCAAGTGCATATTCATCCCTTTCCAGTAGCCCCGCTAATGTGTGTGTAGTGACCTGCCAGAAAAGCATGCCTTCAAGGCTCTTATTCTTGGAAAGCGAGGGCAGGTTTAGCCAGGGTGTTGATTTATAGTAGAGCCAGCTGACTTGCCCTCACACAGAAGAACGAGAGAGAGAGAGAGAGAGAGAGAGAGAGAGAGAGAGAGAGAGATGGAGCGTTTTCACCCAGCGCCTCGTTTTTGATTGGGGATGAATGGAGCACCAGATGTCCATCAATATTTAGTAGTAAACATCACAAACGTGCATCACAATGTGGCAGATGAATGACTGTTGTGGCAAAGCATTATGGGTAAAAATCTGCCGATGCTCCTCTGATATGTTCCAACACTGTAGCTCTCAGACTATTCACTCAGAATGATTGACAGTGGGTTTTGTAGTTTAAACATAAGGGCTTGTGTTATAATGTGCTTAAACATTTCATTTCCAGAATGATTAGAGAGCAGGTGAGGTGTGAGGAGTCATCTCATCAAACACTTTAATCAAATAACTAGCGAAAAGATCAGGGGAAGAGCTGCTAATGAAAGAATCTAACTGTGATCAGGACTTCTGGAGGCTTCACTGGTTAAATCCAAAGATGCCCAGACTTGAACAGATGAGGCCTCCTAATTGACCAACCCAAACAAATGTTGCAGGAAAGGTCTTAAATTAAACATCTATTTCATATTGCATTTTGGTTGAATTTAAACTTGATGAACTCTAATAAATTGAATTACTCTATGCATAATTGAACTTGTGATTCAGGGCTGAGCATATGCTCGTTCATATGATTGAATCGTTTGAAATGTACACAGCAGGGCTTTGGAGCGTTCACTGTGGCAGCTGAGAGTTGTGCGTTTTGTTGCTGGAAGGATATTTTTGGACAAATATAAACAAATACACTTTAAGGGAATTTTATGTTGCTTCCTATAACGTGTAAAAATGTAGCTGGACATGAGCACATTTCCTGTATTATAATTACATTAATAATAACTCAATAACGATAAAAAAAAAACTCTTGCTGGATTTCTCTAACTTGGCCATAGCTATCTGGTTTTTTTTAGCCCTTATACAGAATAATTCCCCATTATATTAAATAAAAGTTTTGATCTATAATTGTGTAAAGCTATTACTTGATAAAATATGCACAACTCCGAAACACATTCAAACTTTTTTCTTGACACTTTTTAAGTCTAAGATGTGTCTACGATGACTTCAGTTTGATATCTCTGTCCAGTTTTTGGGTTTAGACTTGCAGATTTTCCACAACGCCAATGACAAGCCTATTAAAGTTATTAGTGGCACTCCATAACTCACAAACTGTTCTTTTAAAACTGTTTCCCAAGAAAACAGTAAACATCAATTTCTTTAACACAACCTAGCTGTCTGTCAATAAGAATTTAGAGTCAATTTAACCAGTTTTCTTCCATAAAATCAGCATCTGGGGTCCCTGCTCAATCTGGTTTCTCCTTAGACCCCAGACATGCTTAGCTTCCAGGCCTATTCGCAGTATAGCTTTCACCCAGTGAGCATCCAGCTAGCCACCAGAACAAATTCCCTGAGCTTCACAGAGACTTCCAGTATACACCGGAGAAAATAAACTGGAGAACTGATGTGTCACTTAAAAGAACTTAAAGCAATCAACCGTTCTTTGATGAAAATGTTTCAGCATCTTATTCAGTACATAACGACAACTTTATTAATTGAGATTTAATTTGATCTTATATCAACTATTATCTTAATATTTTGTCAAATGTATGTTATAGAATGTTAGACAGGTGCCTATATTTGCCTGAAACTGAGTTTATTGTAGTAAACTACAGAGGCTACGCATCCATTGGAGGGCTACATTCGCCTCACATTTACTAAACAGTTTCTCTCTTGTCAATCAATCAATCAATCAATCAATCAACTAAACAATAAAATGTTAAAACATAAAATCGTTAAAAGAATAAAACTATTTCATATTTAAAAGTCATCATACTGTGACTAATTAAAAGCCAACTAAATTACCCTAGAGAATCCTTTGGTTGAACAATTTATAGTGTCTTCTAACATCAAATTACAACACTAAGCATAGGGTTATGTTTGCAATTCTTCTCTAAATATTCATAACAATTTATTTTTAAATACTCATGCAAATAATGAGCAAAAATTAGGCTAGATTGTGTTTTAGCAGTTTTGGGAGCAAGCAGATTTTCCTTCCTATGAGTTGATTTTTATCATTTAAACCACTTTCAGCTGATTTGACATTTTTGGATTCTTAAAAGTGATGTTTGAATTTAGTTGAATTGTGTATTGATGTCATCTCAAACTATTGCAAAAGTTTTTTTTTTTTAAGTTTTCACTTTTTTGTCAGAGTTCAAAAAGTGTCTATTTCTTCAGTGCACTGGGGTCTGGACATCTGGGCCCAGCAAGAGCTAGACCCACACACACACACACACACACACACACGCACACACCCCCCCCCCCACACACACACACGCGCGCACGCACGCACGCGCACACGCACACACACACACACACAGGCAGTGGTAGGTAGAAGGCCGGTCCTCCTGCGCAAGTATTATGTAAATTGAATTAGTTAATTCAGTGCCCCTGTCTCAGGCAAATCTGCCAGCAACACCTGCCACAGTCTCAAAGGCAAGGACGCAGATTCACAGTGACATGGTCTTCATTAAATAAACAAACCAGGTTCCCTATAACAGCATTTGGTGGAAGGCACCATCAATTCTGATACATTTAGATCAGAGAAATTGGAAACGACACTGGGGAGCTCGATCAGCCTCTCTCTAGGCTCCTGTAGTGAAGACGACAGGCTGTGTGTGGCTCTCAGCGCATGCTTTGTGCTTCTCGCCACACATATAGTGCAGGATGATGACTGACATATTTTTAAGCCTCAGTTCCACTATCAAAGAAACTCTTGTGGCCTTGTGATGCATCATCTAAATTTCATAAAGTCTTGGGCAACCAGAGTCTGCATGCCAGTGTCTGTTTGCCTTTAACTTCAAGAGCAGTTCTTTGTGCTTGTCTATCTCCTTTCTCCTCCACTTATATTGGCCAAACAAGATCAAGAGGGATCACTGACATTCAGCATCGCATGGAAGGGAGTCAAAAAGGTCCAGCAATCGAGTAGGATGTGATTCTTACTTGTAAAATAATACTTATCTAAGCTAATAGGTTTAGCTTGGTTAGGATTTAATAGTTAGATGTTGGTTTTCATTAGTTATTTATTTCAATTTATTGGTTTGTTGTTAACAGTTTTTCTCTTTCTCTGTTGACATAAAAAGAAGCTTTTCTCAAATCAAATGATTTTGATCATGTGCTGGTTTTATTAAAGGCATGAAATTCTTAAAAAAATATAAACAATAGTGTTTTTATTAACCTTAAGTAAAAGTTAACCTTTTTATTAATCTGCTTGATATTATAAAATTATCTGAGCCCATTAATAATATATATATTTTTAATCTTAGTGATCTTTCTGTTGATGATTTCATTATACAATGTTTAGACTGAAAGAACTTACAATTGCTATGGGGCTTAATATATCTGGCTCAAGGTGCGAAACTCTTAAAGCTCCTCTCCATCATTAAGAAGTGGACATTACTGTACAAACACTGCCTCTAACAACTGATCTGATCTTAATCCTACCTGTGTATCCGTCCTACTCTAATGTGAGGTAGGAAATTTCAATTTTACATTTCATCCTGTAAAGTTTTGCTACTTTGATGCGAGGTAAGATATTTTGATAGTATGTTTCACTCTGAAAAACTGTGCTACGTTGATGTGAGGTATGAAATATCGATTATACGTTCCACCACGTTCAGGTCTGTAAAGCTGTGCTACTCTGACATGGGGTTGGATTTTTCAGTGACACATTTCAGCCCGTAAAGCTGTGCTACTCTGACTAAAGGAGGAATTTTCAGGGAGACGTTCCAGCCTGTAAAACTGTTTTTTTTTTACAGATTTTACATTTTACCCTGTGAAACTGTGTTAAACTGGCATAAGGTTGGATTTTTAAATCTCAAATTAACCTGTGTGTGTAGGTATGATTTTTATAAGAAATTTGTTTTTAAAAAAATTTGTAATTTCATGCTGCTGCAGTATAGTCTGATAAGGAAGGACAGATGTGTATTATTTTCTATACAAATATATTATAATTGTATTTGCCTTTAATGCCTTTAATAATGGTCATTACAAATTCGGTCACCAACAGCTCATTTATTATAGAATTATATTTAAATATAGAGAATGCTGTCTCATTCATTTGCTTATCACAATAATCATACCTCCAGCACTCGATCTTAGAAACAGTTCAGTTTCAATAATCCATGCTGGCAAGCTCACTTACATTAATGGAGCACTACTACAGTGTGTACAGATGGTGAAATCAATCTTGTGACTCTCGCCTCATAAACATAACACATAAGCATAATGAGAGCCCTGCAGGAGAACTCGTTCCTGCTATAAAGTAATATCTGCATATTTTGATTTTTAAAACAGCATTTTTGATCCTTGTTTGTTTCGCTCTGTTGGTTGGATTTGGGAATGCACCCTCATTTGAGCATTCTTGCTGCCTGTGCTTCTACATGAACATACAGGTATGACAAGACATTTGACAGGTCCGGTAACATTCATTGCAATTAAAGGTCAAATGACATGCAATGGGAATGAGCTGCGCATTCACTCAGTGCTATCATTCTGAATAGGATTCATCAGTTGCAGCACAAGCAGATTCCTCAGCATTTGGGCATTTCCATAAGCGCTCGCGGCTGTCTCGCCATTACTATTTTTAAATGCACTTGGGCTAAATGCTCTGTCACATCATTTGCGTTTATGCCAAATGCTCCAGCCATTTCCTAAAGGTTGTGTACTTAAACAAATGCCCATTACCATGAAGTCTACTCCAATGAGAGAAACTTTGAGTCTCGGACTGCAATCATTGACAGCTTGATGTGAAGTAGGTCAATTGGAATAACAGGTTTGGGCTTTATTACGAATGTAGCGCCTGTGTTTTGCTTTGAAAGGGGGACCAGAGAACATTGTGTCTGTGGAGTCAGGTAGCAACCGTTCGGGTTCTGTAATGAGAAGGATATGCCTAGCCACACATGGCCCAACCTGTGATTAAGATTAATCTTTTCAGAATATTTTTAACTGGGCACAAAAGCACGCTGGGCTGACCTGCAGGCAGAGGGGCCACAGTATGTTTTCTATTAAGATGCAATTAAAGGGTAATTTTGGTGGATCCTGGTATACAGACAAACACCTGTATAACTGAATTAAGCTATTGTTGTAATCATGCCAGCAGATGACTGGGTGTTTTTTCAGGTAGCTTAAATGAGAAAAATATTTCATGTTGTTTGCAATTCACAGCTATTTTATTGTTAATTTCAAAAAGGATTCAAAGCTCACATGGCTAAGGAATATTATATTATATTATATTATATTATATTATATTATATTATATTATATTATATTATATTATATTATATTATATTATATTATATTATATTATATTATATTATATTATATTATATTATTCATAAGTTAAAATAAACATTACCTTTGTATGGATTGGTTCAATATAAAAATCTTTAGGTTTGAAATATTGGTAGCACTTTATAATAACTACACACTGTTGATCATTATTTAAACATTAGCAAATAGTTTGTAAAACATGACGAGATACTTAGAGGGTCAGTTTTATATATATAACTGATTTATAAGTATTTCCAAGAGAAGACAGTTCACTTCCTTTAACATGTTGTCAAATGCATGTAAAATTCAGAGTCGGGAAGCCAATGCACAAATCAAGCTAAATTTGATGAATTTCATTTCTCTGTGAACTTCTGTCCATCTCCATTGGCTTAAAATCTAATTAAATCTCAATACAGTGTGCTTAAATATACATATGATATCAGCCCTGCCTTTTTTGTTCCAAATGGCCATAACGCATGGCGATGAACACAGAGAGCAGCTGTCATCTCCTGAACGCTCTCTACACAAACACATAAACACAACCTGTTAAAGATTCTTTAGCGTAATATGGCGTGTCAGTCAGTCTCTACCTTTACAAAGGTAACATGCATTAACGTCAGTCAGAGGGAGTCCCAGAAGCAGGCCTCCCCATAGCCAGCTCACTTTTAAAGTTCCAGCCGTGCCACACGTCACAGCCAGTATGAAGATACAAACAAGATGGCAAAGCGCATCAATCCGCCACTGCCTTGCTCCACTTTGATCTAATTCCACGCTTTGCTTTCTGCTGCATGAAGCTGTCAGATTAAGGGCTGTTGTGGAGCCCGCCGTGGCTGTTGAGCTTGACAGCCTGTGTGATGGATTACAGACAAAACAAAAGGGTTATCACCTTCACCGCCAACATTTCTATTCTCTTTGAGAGATGGAGGGAGGAGAAGGCTCTTTGTCAGATAGCATGGAGAGGAAACGGCGTGCAACACTCTGCATCGCCTCCTGTGGCTTTAGGTCCATGGTGCTTTGGTTTCTGTTGGTACTGACCTGCACATAGTGACACAAAGTGAGTCGGGGAGAGAATCAGAATCTGGAACCTGCTTTGGACATTGGTTTGGATCATTTCATGTTCTGTAGATGGCCAGTCTGGGAGAAAGTTTACACAAGACTTCAGATTAGGCGATTGGGGCGTTGATTTTTAGATTTTTGCATCTTTGAGAGAAAGGAAAACCGTAAACTGTGGTATTACAGAATTTGATTTAAAGAGTTTAGAGGTTAGCAGAGAGTTAGTGTTACTGGTGATGAAGAGCTTACTCAATAAAAATGAGACTGACGTAAAATAACGTTTGCAGAAATCATAAAGTTTTTAGAAAGTTATATGAAAGCTTACGTAATGAAATCATTGAGCTAAACCAAACAATTATTCATTTTCATAATATCTATTTAAATGTTATCTGTTAGTTAATAATTCCTGTTTCAAGTCACATTTAGACTCTAATTTTGATCTTATATAATATTATGTTCATCACAAGTACATTTCTGATCAAAGATCAGATATGTCTGGAATTATAAATAATTCAAAAACATGTTTAGCTCAATTATTTTTGTTCAGAAGGTTTACTGGGGTTTCTAGGTACTGGTGAAAACGAGCTGGTCAGGGACTTGTGAACCAAACTTAGATAAAAAATGTTTTGAAACTTATTTGTGAAGCACAACTGTTAAAAACAATGGACTGTACAGATACAATTACCATCAGGATAAATGACAGATTAAACCAATAAGACAAAGCTAAATTTAAGCATTCAATAAAAAAACTATTACAGTGAAATAAAATATAGTAAAATATCACCAGCTTACAGTTGTATTAAATGCCAATGCTAACCAGTGGGTCTTTAGAAGAGATTTAAACACTGAGAAGGTTTTGGGCCCGTATAATGTGCCGAAGCAACTCATTCCAAAGTCTTATTGCTGTCGCACCAATAGCTCGGTCCCCTCTGAGATTCCACTTTGTTTTGAAGACCTTCAAGCAGCTAGTCAGCAGATCTGAGCAACCGTGTTGGAGTGAATGGATGTAAAAGTACTGAGAGATGTACTGTGGGGCAGCTCCGTTTAAACATTCAAAACTAATTTAAAAATATTAATTTTATTGTCTTTGCACTCCTTAATACTGCATTTTAAAGTCTGTCGAAGTGAATAATTTCAAGTGGAACTGCAATTGTATATAAACTGGGTTTTCTAACTTTAGAACCACTTAAAATGAGTTTTTGAGTAAATGTCATCACCTGTCAAACCCCTGTCCTTTTCATGCTTGGACCATGTTGCATATTTTGAAAAGTGCTTAGATTGAGCATGGAATTTTTCTGAGGGTCTGTTTACGTCCATGAAAGGCTTCATTAGACTTGAGAGCAGCTTTCTTCTCCAGTACTCCTTCAGGTGAGACAGCTGTTATTTAAAAGAGAAGTGTTTGAAGAGCTACGAGAGGGGAGGTATTGTTATTCCATACTGTTGAGCCATTGATGGAGAGAGAGAGAGCGCAGAGATTTAAAGGACAAGTACGGAATGATAATTTTTAGGTGGATAATGAAGGTTTTTGATGTTACATGTTGGCAACAGAAATACAAATAAAACATATTCACCATTTGAAATAGTTAGTTATATTTGAAAATTGTAATAAAATATTTAACTATGTCATATTACACTGTAATGCCTAAAGCAAGGACTTTTATTATGCCTCATTTCAAACAATGCCTGAGTGTCTTTTTAATGGAAGCCGTATCACATCAGCATCTGTCTTTGCTTAAATATTATCCTGAATTCAAAGTTTTGTACAGCAGTCATCTGAATTGAAATATAATCCTATCAAGAAAACATTGCTCTACTTAACAGTTTGCTCAGGTTTTACAGTTTTTGCTCATGTTTTACTCAAAATATAAAAAGCTATTATTTCTTAAATATATATATTAAATATAAGCTAAATATAAAAAGCTATAAATAATAATCTTCCAATTATGACTATTGTGGGCTAATCCATCTCAGTCTGACCCCATCTCAAAAATGCAAATGTAAAAAAATCCATTCAAAGTACGCCAATTATAATAAAGTACAAACCTCCACAGCAAAATCCTGAGAGCAAAATGATGGATAGAGAACAAAAACACTCAAACTGAGTTAAAATATGTACACAAAAAAAGTGTATTTTACTTTTAATTTAATTTTTTTTTTCAAAGTAGCTCTATATAGAGAAGAAAAAAAGAAAATCAGAACAGTAATTTCAAATCTCTAGATTGTACTGTGTATGGGATATTTGTGCTTTTAATGCCAAAAATACCTTTGCTCCACTGCTATGTTGCAAGAAGACATGAACTTCATTTTACTAAAACCTGTGGATTGGGTGTAAAAAAATGGGTTTCAGTTATTTTATTTTTATTTTTACTTCTTCTTAGAAAGCCATGTGACATGCAATCTTTCAGTCAGCATTTCTCAGATCAATGTTATGGTAGTGATTATAGCATTGATTGATACCTGATCCAGAAGAAAGGACTGATAGATCATTCTGTCTTGCATCAAAGTACATTTTATCAATGAGAAATTAAATATTAACATGTTAATTAACAGTTACTCAAATAGTTTGTTCTTTAAGTGAAGTTGTTTCCTTACACGTGCACCAAATGAATCAGTTTCAGCACCTAGAAGTAGATTTTGAAAGCTCTCCATACAGCACATCCCCTGTGATCATAAAGCTGCAATAATTCCTCAACTTTTCTAAGCCATGGACTCTGCGCACCCAGACTTCATTGATCCACCTCTCTCTTTTCCTTCTCACCCCTTCCCCTCTTGGCTGGCTGTGAACTCCACTGATTAGGACTGACTGGTTCTGGCATCTCTCCTGGGAACCAGAGGAGTCTCATGACTGGCTTTAGATGGAATGATCTAATGGGGGTCACACTTTAAGTCAAGAGTCTATTAATAAGAATCAATAAATATGCCATGAGACATGCAGAAGATGACAGCAGACACCGGAGCATTGTAATGAAGGCAGGAATGGCATGAAGCTCCAAGGTCTTGGTAAGCTAAGTGTAGTGAACTGTATTTTACATCACAAGGGGTCTGTGACCATGTGCACTTGTTCTTCTGGCCACATCCAAAAAGGGAACATCCTGAGATGCTGTCAGCTCGCATCAAAACTTGTCGTTTTCCTGGGTTTTTTTTTTTTTTTTTTGAAGCCAAAGCTCTCTTTGATGGTTAAAAAAGTGCATACATTGAAAATCATATTTCTGCATTATTATCTTATCTTGCATTATATATTATCATCTGAGTAAACTACTTTTTTTTAATCAAAGTATGATTTTGTCCTTGGTGCCGTGGTCTTAATTGAGTATATATACTGTGCAAAATCAACATATATATATATATATATATATATATATATATATATATATATATATATATATAAAAAATGTAAATGTTGAGTGAAAGGTTATACAAAGAGAAACTAAAAGTATCAAATTAAAATTTTAGATACAAATCTTTGTAATTATGAATTATTAAACATTTATTATTAGATGAAAAAGGATGACATTGTTTATATTGAAGGGCGGGGTCATACAGAGACCTTTTGATGAGCAAGTGATCAAATATTAAAAAAGAGCATAAAATATGTACATTACTGTAACGTGTGATTATTTAGAGGCCAAACTGTTGCTCAGATAGACCTTATGAACTATAAATTATGTCTTAAAGTGTATTAAATAAATATATATTTAAACATTCAATGGAAATGTTTGTGGTGTACAATTTCCATAATGTAAATATGTTGCTGACAATGTACTGTGAACAGATAATTTAAAAGCTACCTAGAGTGTGTAACTGAATTCACTTTTTTTTTTTTTACATTTAATTTTTTTTTTGCTTTATTAGGCATTAAGAGGCAAAGCGGCAAGTGCTCGTGCGTTTCCTGCACCCTTCCCTCAGCAGATCCCTGTGGAAGAGAAAATGTATAGTTTTTCTATTTCTATTTTTTTCTAATCTCTCCATTTAATTGATAGTTATTCTGTTTAACGAAGATAGGTTTGTTTATTATTTATCAGTAATTATCAGTTTAATAATAATCAGTATAACAACTATATATAATCACTATATATATAACTCTCTTTATATGTTTGTAAAGAGTATTAATTCTAGTTCGTCTTTAAAACAAAATTCTGCTTCAAGTAATCAATCACATTAAATGTATTATTGTATACATATTACAATATCCTTTAAAAAATAATGAACTAAAATACAGATAATGGTTTGTTAACACAGATAAGGATGTCATCATGCCATTCAATGACAATAATCTGTCAGTAGCTGTCTTTTTATGTTTTGAGTTGGGGATTTTTTTCTCAGTTATGCATGAGGAGGGGACGTGAAAGAAACCAACAAAAGCCTAGGACAAGCTGTACATGTCCAATCAGAAATGTTTGAGATGTGTAATTCTCAAACCAGAAAGCTTAGTCTCAGCTCCTCTACAAAGTGTTCCTTTACAAAGAGATTCATATTTTCATCAGAGTCTTTTATCAACCTTATAATGCCTGTTTTTACTTTCAACATTTTTTACGTAAATGTTTCCTGACCATGTGCTTTTTTTCTAATGGATATAAAATGTAATTAGACAGTATTGTAGATACAATGAGAAGTTCTACTTCTCCATGTATCTTCCATATATTTTATTAAAAGATTTCAGTACTTTCACCCTCAGTGAAGTTGAGCAATCTTGAAAAGGGTAACAAAACTACGCTGTTAACTGATACCCTTCTGAAATATTATATGGTAAATGATACTATATCTAATGTATCTCCAACTGCATGATTATACATCATTAAATGACATTCACATCAGTGTCTGTGGTCAGCTCTCCATCTAAAACACTTTGCTAAGACAAGGTCATGGTTTGGATTCCTCTGGAACTTGAACTGATAAAAAGTACATCTTAACTGCAACGTAAGTCGCTTTAGATAAAAGCATCTGCCAAATCCGTAAAAGTAGATGGCCTCAAAGATAACCGACATGAATTAAAAGCCTCAAAATGGGGTCTTTAAATAGACTTGAGCTACATGATCTGTGGTTGTCATTGTTCCCTTGTGGAAACAGAATGACAGAGAGATCACTGAATAAATGGAGTCTAGAGATATTTCAAGTCTCGTAGTAGTCAAGTGCTAGTGAAGAGATGAGTCTGATATAATGGAGACATCCTCTCCGGCAGTCTGTTGTGTTACACTTCGCTGGTTACAGAGGGTGTCTCTTAATTTGGGGTTGCAGAGGGACAGTGAAATAAATCAGGCCCAGCTGATGTGTGTTTTCCCCATGCCCCAGGGAGTCTGGGTAATTGAGCATGTTCACTGCAGCAATATAAAGGCTTTTTAACAGGGTGATAAAACTATCGGTGCTGCTGTATTCTGTGCTCCGTGGGAGGTGTGGGCCTAGTCAAATTGAGCACTTGAGGAGTTTATGAATTGCATCCAAACATTGCATTAGAGGTTCTGTTACTGATCAAAAATAGGGTCAAACAGTGAAAAGCCTTCCCGTTGTTCAAAGAACAAGAGAAGAACAAAGTAGGCTTCTAGGGTTGGGCCGAAAGAAATGGAAGTGGTCCTTTTTTCCTTCATTTCATTGTTAGTCTGTCCCAATTGCAATAATGAATTGTATTGCAAATGTAAGTGATGGAGTAAACCGTATGTTTGAGTTGTCAAGTACAGTTTCAACTATGATTTTGGTGTCAAATATGTGTCTGAATGGGAGAAAGTGAGTGTCTGTTGAGGTGGCTTTACAGTACTTTAGGAAGTCGGGTAGCCGGAGCATGCTCTGATTTGAAGCATATGATATTACTTAAGGAGCCATGAAAGTAATCTTTTATTATCAGATACTTTGCTGAATGGAATGTCAGGGACAGAAGTAATGTGGGCCAGTCTAGTGGTGAGAGAGAAGCTATAAAAATATGAATAGCTTAAGACAATTTATTAAAACAGCCCTATTTAAGTTGTGGTCAACCCCAAAAGCTAAAAGTGTAGTTTAGTGCAGAAGTGTTAAAATATGTCTAGTGCTTTAGGTCAATTTTACTTCAAAGCCCTTCAAAGCTATACATTTTACCCTCAAGTCTAATGTGTTTATCTGCTACTAAAAATATGCCCAGACCGCGCACCAAAACAGATGGGGGCATAGAGGAGGGATCATCAGTTTTCCTCCCAAATAAATCACCCTTAGTATTTCTTTTCAGTATCCACATCTTTCAGTACCCTGAAACCGGTACAATGCTAGCTTAGCCGCTAAAGCTAATAGAGTGTCATTACACTGTCAATCTGAGTAGAAAACTTGAAATTCACCAGGTTGTATGACCTCCTCACAGACTCATGAATTTCATTTGAGTAATTTATTTGTAATATGTGCTATTGTGCATTTTTAAGCTGCTCTGCTATTTTCTGTTGTTGTTTTCTCTGGACAACACGCCACTACCAAAGAACTTGCTGTTGGGAGAAGTGAATTTAGAGTTAGGGTTAATCTAGGCTTCATATTCTTCATCTTTTTAATTCTCTGTCTTTCCTAGCACTGCAAAAAAGCTCAATATCTGAACCGCTTATTTGCCTTTACTATGTCTTTATGCTAACATTTAAAACATCTGCCATTCCCTTTTTTCTACTTGATGGTGTGATCAAAGTTTAACACATTTAAAGATACATTTTGGTAATACCTAGTAATATGTATTATATTATATAATATAGTAATAAAAAATGCATTGTACAGTAAGTGAAGTTCCGTATTGTCTGTGAAATGTATTGTCTGCTCCCAAAGATATAAAACAGTACCACTTCACTTCTGATTTGACGACTAAATGCAAAACTCCCTGCTTCGCCCCGTTCTCCACATCTCTGGTGAGGTTCTCGGACCCGAGGCTATTTCATGGACAGCTCACCCTGTATGCTTATCCCAATCTCCCTTTTTATTTGTGTTTTCTGGGCTAATTCTGTGTAAGCAAACTCATAAAATTATTATTTAGAATTTGCTTATGCATAGCCAATTCTTAATTATTTTTAGTTATTAATAAGCGTGACTTTAAAATGTTAAATCCTAATTCAAACGTTTGCACTGTGTTGTAAAAGAACCAAGTTGTTATCCTAGATTTTGCAAAACCATGCGCACATTTAACAATAAAACTTCTGCCTCATTGGAAGTGCAAATCGTCGTAAAGGTTGACAGATGGTAAATTCGCCTCTCTGTAATATCCCACCTGTCTATCATAGCAACGGTGAGAAAAAAGAAGCATCAAACAACTAAAACGATGAAACAGCTCCATTCATGCAACAATCGTGTTAATTAATAGATCTATTGTAGGTGTTTGATAAACAGGAACAGGTTTGCATTGGGCAATGGGTAGCAACAACGTGTTCATGTAATTGTGCGCTCCAAAGCAATGTGTAAACGATGTGCCCTCTCCGTTGCTCTGTTGCTCTGTTCTGCTGCGCACACTTGTATCCGCATTCTGATGTGATGAAAATTCATGATGCGTGAATGTTAACTACATTACAGAGTCTCCCGAGTTCCTTGGCATGAATAAAAAAGAGCTTCATCTTGACGCCTAATTATTTTTGGACTTGACAGGCTTGTAGCTTGTAGCGGCCAACGCGTTGTAGGTCACAATGGTTTCAGTGGTTTCCTGAAAAGATGCACAGCGGTAAGCAAGCCCATAATTGCCACCCATAATGAGGACATTCCTGGTACACGATGGCCTATAGAAACTCTAGAGTGCTCATGCCTTGGTGTTTTTCTAAATTCAGAACATTTCTGTGTCGCTTTGAGATGATCAAGCCCCAGCTGTGTTTTATTGGATCCATAAAGCCAAAGATTATATATACAGAGGTACGGGAGAAAAAAAATCCCACTGGTTTTGATTATCTCTCTCCAACTGATCATCTTTGGTTTATGGTAATGCTGTGTAACAAAAATATTCCTACCACAAAATCCTCTGAATACAAGCGCACCCTATTAACTGATTTGGAATACCAAGGACTCGATAGCCTCCACTGGTGCATGGAGGGGTTTTAATTTTGTGTTTTCACTGAGGCCCAATGCAGAGAGAAACCTATGACGGACGCCTGTGGGCATTCAATCACAGAGGATGAGGTTTCCTAGCATAGCCAGCTCAGCAAGGCCCGTGTCAGTCACATGGCTAATGACCGCTTCAGTGACGGCTTCCTATCAATGTAATAAGAAGCACCTGTTAGAGGGGGAGTCTAAACTTGGAGATTGGTGTAATCAACCTCGGGGGACTGATTGAATCCTTCCTTCTGACGGTGGAGACATGCTTGAGTGCAATGTTGTCTTTTTTGTGGTTTTGAGCCGCTAGAGAAGATTTTCCCTGAATTCTCAAAACTGAACTCACCGGATGAGTCTCATTGGTTTGTGATTGTTCCACATTAACCCTCTGATTGTTTCAGATGGTGCTGTTAAAGCTTCTCTGGAGGAAAATTGCAATCTTAGTCATGCCCGTTTCCGCATGACAACTGTAACGTGACGTAAGGAGTCTCGATTGAAAACCTGGCTCGGTTCCAGGTCGATTAAAGCCATTGTGTAATTTCATGTCTTTCTAACTACAATGAGCAATGAGATTAAGTTCAATTTGGACTTGCGCTTGGCTTTCCTCATCTCCTCCAAGACTCGAGCCCCTGCCGTGTCAGTCTTGCTCCACTGGGAAATCAGCCATCTCCAGACAGGTCACCGCTGGTCCATGTATATATTCATGGGCTTAATCTCGCATCATTTCGATGGTGTGAGGAAAAGAAATGCATTCATTTTGCTCTCTCTCAATATGCCTCATACAGTAGATGCAGGGGAGGTGTCCCAAACATGTGTGTCGAACATGGTAAGGATTAGTTTGGTTAGCACAAAACGGTTTGGGAGGCAGAATGTAGTTTGTGAAATTCGGCTTGTATGCTTTAACTCGGAGCAGAGCCTCAGTGGGAGTCTGCTGGTTGGAGTGGAAGGCTTCAAGTTGTCTCCGGCAGATGCTGAGTGTGTATTAAACAGATTCATTATTAAAACATGCTTGACAGATGAAAAGTGGGACCTCGGGCTACAGAGAGAATGTTTATTCTTCTGCCATATACTGTAGTCATTTGGCTCTTGCTCTCAAGTGATTGGGCACCTTGTTGAGGATTTGAGAGCTTGGTGTCATATCTGCGAGCTCAAACCATTTGAGACTGCTCTGACCGGTACGTGTCTGATGGAAAGTATGAGGCCCTTTATAGGCACGTTTTACTGATTCAAAGAGTCTGTCTGCCATGATTCTATAGTCTCTCAATATTGTGACAGAATAATTTAGAAATGTCTAGTACAATATTGAATAATAATAGTTCTTTAGCACTTTCACGTAAAACATCGTACAACCACAAAAGCAGCTTGAGACTTACTGGCTCTAAAGTGGTAATTGTTAAATTCTTAAACACAGAAATACATGTATGTATTTTATCACCCCTGATGATTATAAAATGTATATAAAATAAAACAATTTAAATGCATATATTCGGATGTGTTAAAAAGAAATTGTTTATTTGGTTTAACTAATTTTATATTGAAAGAGACTTCCACTTATTTGAATAAAAAAAACTAAGTTTTTATTTAAAAAATCTAATATCTTTTTGATAAAGACAATTACCCAGTGGCATGGGTTTAAATCTGACCCCAGTCCTTTGCAGACCTTTTCCAAATCGTATACCAACCCATATAATTATATATTTTTAAATTTACACTGATTTCGGTTCAACATAATGGTTTTAGTCAGGAACGTAACACATAAACTTCGTAACACTGAAACTTCAAGATATGTTTTGTGTTTTTGAGAAGAAAAACAGATGATTTTTGAAAGACCTTGATAAACTCCTCGATATCTCTCAGGACACCAATTACAAAGTGAATCAAACTGCAGTTTGTTGTTTGGCCACTTGAGCCTTGGCCACAATGAAGCACATGCTTTTGATTCAAGGTGCTCAACCCAACGGTAGACAAAAAATAACATGATAAAAGCCAAACAAAGTACCAAAAGTGTCTTTATTTTTTTATGTGATTTTTTTTTTACCACAGCGATGACCGTATCTTTTAATATCCGTAAGTAATATTAATCATTAAAAATGGTAATAAATACGCTAAATGACAACCATAGAAACATCCTCATTTGTGGATCATAGTGATTAATTTTTCATGCATATTAACCAGCAGGGATGGCTGCCAACACCCTGAACTGTGTTGATTGCAAATTTTGTTTAATAGAAAAGAGAGATTGGCTATCTGCTGCAAGTGGCTCTTTCTTTCTGTTATGTTTCAAGGCCAAACAGAGCTGCATCTGGTGGCAGGTCTTGATGCCACCTGCTCCGACAAGTCCCCAAGCTTTTCTTCTAGAACCTGTGACCATGCAAATTAGAAACAAATTATTCCGTCTGAGAATAGTGTTTGTTGCAGCAAAAACTATCAAGAAACGACCTCTCTCCCATTAGACGGAGAAGACATGTGGTGGCAGCCACCGGTTACCTGGCCTCCTTGTTGACAGGGCTGTTGCTGATGGCCGCCAGCCCCCCTGGACCCAGGGGAATGGGCCTCAGATGCAGATGATCACTATTAGGAGCTGGACAGCCCTCCCCTTAGAGCGATTAGCATTCCCCTGGCGTGACCTACAGGTGTAGCCCAGATTAAGTGAATAAATTCATCGCCCTGAGGATCACTGGGCCTGACCCCTGCTGCTGATGCCTGAATTAGAATGGGTTTGGAGCTGGCGGGCACAGTCATGATTGCAAGTTAAACATGGAGACAGGCGTAAAAAGGGGGAAAGAATGGTGGCCGAGGTTTATTTGCAAAACAAACTGTTTTGTTAGATATCTTAGATATCCAATTGACTGCATCTTTTATTTTGTGTGTGCTTTTGAGCCCCATAGAGGGGGAGTTCCAAGTAATTCCGACCCATGTTTTGTTTCCTGTAATTTAATCTGTAGACTTGTTTTTCTTTCCCCATCGGACTTGACTGATCTGTTGATATTTTCCCTGCTATTTGTATACTGCGAAGAGGTCCATTTTCACCCTATCAAAACCACTTTTCTTTGCATCTGTCAGAATGTCTTTTAAATTTACCTTCAGCTCTTGACAGACTTTAGAAGGGGTTGCATTCACAGATGAGGTGAAAGTTCCTTTGTACCCATAGCATTTCTGTGAAGAACGTCAGCACAAACCCCGATGATTTGCTCTCAGTTGCTAAAGTTGAGTAGCTGAAAAAAAGATGGGTTAACATTATGCTTATTATCTGAGTGTTTATTTTATTTTATGATACGATTTACAAGCTACACAGAGCTATCACTGTGCAATTTAGGAAAAAAGTTCAATACTTTTTTACAAGTTTACAAGTTTTTTTGAGCACTCTTTAGTTTTTCTATGATGTCTGAGCACCCCATAGTCTGTCAGTATTCATGATGGTTGTTTTCCTCTGTTGAGCTTATGTCTGCACATATGCAGAGCAAATGCAATATAGGAATATCCTATTGTTTGGTCTTTTTCAGTCAAATTGCTAATAATTGTTATATTGTGCCTATATACTATCGCTGCTCCCATAAAAACCTTCAAAAAGCAGTATTATAACAAAATGTCTGAATGACGTCAGATTGTTGGGCTCCACAAATTTCACTATAAATTACAGAAGTAGCATAGTATCCAAGTTTTCCGGAATTACGCAGTTATGTTTTTCTTATACATATCATTAATTAGACTGAACTGTATCACAAAGAGACGTAAAGTTGCCTTTGACTCATATCTCTCTGCATTAGCCTGCACCAAAGCAGTATTTTATTCCCTGCTGGTTTTGTGGCAGAGCAGAAAACATTGAGTCTGAGACTCGTCTGGTTCTCCTCTTCATATGTCGTATTAATTAAGTAATGATATAGTGGTGTGCAGAAGATTATGTCAATAGAGGTGCATTATTTCAATAGCACAGGGTGGATTAGAGCACACAGAGGAACCGTTTGAGCCCAACTGGCCAAAGAGGAACATAAGGCCAATTTGCATAAAGGTCAGACCATTTGTGTATGATTTCACAAACAATATCCTTCAAGTTAAAGTTAAACTCAAATGTTATCACTACAGCAAAATGATTGAAGATGTTGGAAAAGATAGAGCTTGATATCAGTGTCTTTATCTGTCTACCTCTTCAGCTCTTGTTTTTATCAAATGATACAGTTGCTCAAGCACAGCGTTTGAATCCTAAGGACCTAAGGGAGCGGATTTGTCTCTCCCAAGCCCCCTTCTAACGGGGATTAAGGGGATTAGACACCAGAAAATGACCAAGCACAAACTCCCCGAGCAGCCTGTGCCTTCTCAGCGCCCCTCATCCAGGGATGGACCTGAGGCAGGTTTACAAAGTTGCTCTCAAAGGCCCTTCTTACCATGACAAAGACCCCAACAATTCACCCATCCACCAGAATGGCAGACAATGAACTTGCTGCAGTCCAGCCAGCTCATTTTCATCTGAACAAATGGCATTACACTTGGCAACGACATTGTTCTAAATACGAACATGGCGCTTGTCTTTCTTCGGAGAGCTCAAGGTGTCATATTAATTATTTAAATCTGCAGAAAATTTCCAGCTCTATTCCTCCAAGGCCTTACACAGAGCCAGAAGGTCTGGAATCTGCATTAGTTTTGTTAATTAGAGCTGAAACAAGGCTTTGATCTCAATGAAAATCAGGAAAAAAGGAAAACTTCCAGAATGAATTATTTTCTTTCTAACCTATTTTCCCTTTTAGCAACATTTATTTTTCCCAGTCTCGGGCCTATTTATGTTGAGTGTGTCAAAGTCTGATTAAACTCACAAAAATTCTAAGTGCAAGGTCAAGAGTTTGCATGGTTAACCAGCTTTATAAGGTCAATGATCCATGCTATCGCAAGGCCACGCACTCTGCCATTTCATTAACTGACATCCATAATTACAATAAAATTATATAGTAAAAATAAATATTACATTCTCCAAAAATATTTTTCATATTTTTGTCAAATGCCCATGGCCTTGTCAAGCTCTGTTTTCTTTCTACTTCATACTTTGTTGCCTCTCCCTCAGCGAGGGTCTGTTTAATCAATGTGCTTGCCGAAATAAGTGTTTGTCCACTCAGACAGCGTGGCCAATTTAGCCCCGCATTATCCGCAGCTTAGATGGAGATCAAACTCCCTCGTCTCCCGGTTTCCCCCTTCTGTCTGTCAAATTTCTCTGTTTATGTATCCCCCTCCCTCTGTGGCCCACGTAAAGATTTAACGATGGAAAGTGAAATAATTACACTGGAGCACAGCTAGCCCATGGCACCCGGGCTTGATGTTGACCCTCCGAGCCCTGGAGTCAACCCTTTCCCAAAGCTCACGCGAAACGGCGTCAATGAATACAAAGGATTGAGGGGATTAGCCCATGAGACATTTGGTAGGCATTGTTCTCTAGCCGTAAATGAGTTTCGCCAGTCGCATGTGGCACGGGCCAAAGTCGGGACACCTTGGAGAGGAATTCTTATAATTAACCATCTCTCTCTCTTTCCGTGGGAGGGGGAAAATGACAGCTTTGGCCTCTGAGTCCTGAATCTTGTACATTAGCAATTGAATAGAGAGCTTTCATACTGTATATCATTTTAATCTTTCATGTTTAGATCCACCAGATGGCTTGTTATTAGCAGAGCAGGAGAAAAAGAGAGACAAATGGTCTTGTCTTTTTTAGGTAGAGATCAGCAGGAAAATGCCATTCATATAGGTTGAACATTGTGTAATTGTGTATGTGACTCTTCAGAGCGGCAACCAGCCTCTGCCCATAAATCATAAAACTATTAATAACAGACAGATGCAGGTCTAAAGAAATGATGTGCTGTTTGAAAGGAAACAAGAAATATGGCTACGAAATGGAAGATATATTACCCCCACATAATGTCATATATCTCAACCCTGTTTTTATGAGACATCACATACAAACGCGGCTACTTTCCCTTTTGAAGTCTCAAATTTAACAGTTGGCAAAAAGGTCATATTTTCCATACAATTTTAAATTGAAAAGATGAAAATGTGTACAATTTAAATAAAGGATGTTTATGGTTAGACATACTGAATTGTCTATTCGTACTCAGAAGCGTTTAATTAAAAACATTTTGTCCTCAAGAAACTGGTGGTTTTGGGGCTATGGGTAACTTGGCCTGGGTCAATAATTGAATTTCTCTAAAATCTGGTAGCGGCATACCTTGGCAGACGTGTAATGATGTGATGGTATTCATGGTGGTTCGTCTAGGGAGAGGGGGGTCGGTCTCTCTTCTGTTTTATTTCATCTCTGTGCACTTTGCATTTGGCTGTCCTGCTCTCCACCTCTCTGTCGGTCGTCCAAAAGGAAACAATAAGGTTTAATCTCCTCCGCTGACAATGATGCATGGCGGGATGAAAAACACTTTTCAGGTGTTGTCATTAAAAAGCTATTTCTCCATAGTCCTGGTGAAAGAAGCCTAAAGAAAAGCCCAAAGTGTAATGCTTTAATACCCCTCAAGCTTTTCATTGGCATCTGCAGAGAGCAAGCTGTCGGGATTGTCTCCTTTTTTTCAATTACCTGATCTTTTCAACTTTCCTCGAAATGAAAAACGCACCCACAGAGGCACTCTGGTGCAGAATCCATGTCTCTGCTTCGAACTCTTCTTCTTCTTCTTCTTCTTCTTCTTCTTCAGACTGTCTATTTTGGGAGGGAGTTTAGTTTAATCACAGTATTTATGTGTATTAACATTTTATTACCTTATGTGAACGCCATACTGGCAAAGAAATTTGAGGGAAAATAGAGTTTTCACTACAATAGAATTGGAGAAATAAACAATAAAATTGTTTAATTTCTTAAGCTAGCCTACTGGTTAATATCTATTCCGTTTTGGGGTTTACTGACAAAATACAACAATAAGCTTGTTTAAAAAGTAGTATGCCTTTGATTAATCAACTGTGGACTTCTTTTTTCTCTGTACAGTTGTTAAAATATCTCTACCTTTTATATTCAAATCATATTTGTATTATTTGTATTGTTCCATAAGTCATAAAAATAAATTAGTACAAATTAAAAGCAGTACTCACTGTCCGAGTTACCAAATGGGGAGGAGTTTATTTGGCAATAATTGCAGACTCTTCATAACTGTACTTATTTAAACATACATATATTTATCACAGAATTGAAGGTGTATTTGCTTGCTCTGTCATCAAATTTTCAATCTGAATTATAAATTATAAATGAATCTGATAGTGTAAGACAAAATGATGATGACAAACAAATGTTGAGTTTTGTAAAAGCGTAATTTGATGGCAACATGCACACAGCGACCCTCTTTTCTTGTCTGAAACCAGATTAGTATGTATACAACTAAAATGTGCAGGGTGGGGACTTTGGACACCCTGCTCCAGGGAATATATTGTTCGTTTAGCAAACATCGCTTACAAAAGTGCTTTTTAAAATACGGCCCCAGGTCAGTCAATCCAACCCTACATGTATTTGTGACATTATTTCAGTCATTGGTTTGAGAAACATTAAATGTCTGTGTTTGGTGAATGATGAAACTTGCTGCCAAAGTTTGAGAACCCAGTATGCAAAAGAGCAAACCATTAAAAAACGTTGTTGAGCTTAAAAAAGTTTTGTTTATGAAAAAAAAAATTGACTGCTGAAACATATTAGAGAAATGATTCTTGGGTCTGTTTGCATCAATCCCATCGACATCATGCATAGTTGTATCAGTAATGTTTGACCTGGATTGAATCAGCAGTCCTTACATACTTGGGATAAGTTAAACAACTTGAATTAACGAGAGAGATAATATCAAAGTTTGCTTAAACAGTGTAAAGAAACAACTGCCATACTGTAATAGGCATGGATGGTGCCTTTTGATTGGTTTAAGTCAAACTAGGAATGATAGTTTGAGTCTCGCTGATGCAAGAGCCTTGAATGATTCAACTAAACAACACTTAATCCATTTTGAAGAAAACCTCTCTTCCAAAAATTTCAAGCAATGAATGATCTAGCCTTAAAAATTTAACTCTGGTCATTTTAATGTCAATTGGTACCAGTGCAGGTTTTTCAAATATACTTATGCTTTGTGTCATAGCAAATCATAGCAAATGGACTCCAGTGTATTGATAAACTCAAACTACAATGATGAAATATTGTGCAAAATCACGCCCTGGGAAAAAACTCAACAATATGACAGTAAATCCCTTGTTAAATGAAAATTAGCTCTAAAAATACATTCCATTTACTAGTCATTTATGTTTCAAATAAGACCTCCCAACTCAATTATTCCTGTGCACTAATAAAACAATCCTGAAAAAATAGCATTAAATATATTAGAATTAATGCATTCAACCTCATGTAGCTTCTGGTGCCTTAGATCTTGCTAAAGGTGAAACATAAGCTCCAAGATGTTTGACACCTGCATCATGGTGAGCGTTTTGATCTGAAAGGGGCAGGTGGTTAAGTGAGCAAAGCGCGATCCATGGGAACAGGGCACAAGTTTTGGCTACGAGATGTCGTTTACAAGATCACAGCTCCACAAACATTTATGTTAAACAAGATGAGATTAAAGCCAAGCTTCTGTGAGAGTGCATGAACTGTGGTGCAGATCAGATGAAGATTTGCCTTCTTTTTGTGCGCATCCATATGAGATCCTTTATTCTACAAAAGAAGCACAGCATTTTGCAAAACAACTATGGGTTTACACCCCTGCAGTCTTGCGCTAAAGCAGTTGCGTGATGCTTTGGGGCAAACAGTGATAAAGAAAGCGTTTGATTTTAAAATGAAAACAAAATGTGTATTAGTGTGTCTGTCTGGTTTGTACCCCCCTCCTCCTCGCGTTTGTTTTTTCTTCTGTGTTTCTGTGTGTTGACTGCTGCTGAAACTATACTCTCCCTGTTCCTTTCAAAGACTCTTTTTCAAAGCCAGATGCAACCACAAGGGTGCCATGTTTTAACAACTGGTTGAAGTTCAGACTTTCAGACTGATGCACATATCGGAGCGCTGATGTGGGGGCGTAAAGATGCACAAGACAGATGAGAGACACTAGGAAGAAAGAACAAGAGCATCTCTCTTCATCTCCCATCTTCCAGGTGTTTGAAACCATATAGACAAGTGTTTGAGCTTATTATAGGCGTAATCCTAACTAATGAACATGTGTTTTCATTTAAGTGAGCTTTTTGAGGTACACCTCGGTGAAGTAAAGCAACATCAAACGACAGCACAAATCACAGCTGTACTACTTTCTTTGTCGAGATTCTGTTTGTGTTTACGCCTCCACGTCCATGTGACGCTGATTAATTAGCACCAACCAAGTCCCTTTATTTCTAACAGCAAAAGTCCCCAGTGGCTAATTACTGCATGGCACCCACGGTCGGAGGAGACGCACCCAAACAAAATCTATGACATTTTACCCTTGCTCTGTTTGTGTCTCAGAGAGGATCTGTGTCAGAGTTCTGCTTGTTGCAAGTGTTTGGCCAACAAATCACTTTTCACAGCTGCATGAAAGTGAGATCACAGAGTGACAAGTTTGCTTCCTACTGTGCCACATTAAGGGGATCTGAAGCGGTTTCGAGAGCAGGGCTGGATCCTTGACTGCACTGAGCTCGAGCACTTAGTAGATCATTAGCTGCCATTTTATTGGAAAGTACACACACACATTTTACACATGCCAAAATACTCTCTAAACTGATTGCTCTACAACTCTAATGTTGCACCTGCAAAGAGTTGTAGTTCTAGTATTGCTCTCATAGTTGTCTGAGAACATTATTTGAACTGAAATGTTAAAAAAGACAATACCAGGGTAAAGTAAGTTTATATTCAAACTTCTTATATTACAGTTCATTTGATGTGGCGCATAGAATGTATGATTACAATAAAAAAACACATGATGACGTCATTGGGAATTAAAATAAATGCCGATTATGATAACCGATTATGAAACTTTTGAGTCTTGGCTCATTTTGGTGTTCCTTCGTGCGTGCTGATTGATTAGTTGTAATGGACACGGAGGATCACATTAGCAGGGATGATTTTGATTATGTTTTTCCATGGAATATTGCAAATGAATCAATACATCTAAAAAAAACATCTCCCCCGATCCCTTAACAATAATAATCTTAAAATAACACAACATTTTAACCCAACCATATTCACCAGCAATCTTCAATTATCATCAGTTTACATTGTAGAAAAATAAACACATGCTGTGAGAGCAAGTAAGAGGCATCAACAACAAATAATCTTTTGGAAGAAGGATTATAGAGAGCATGTATTTATGATGTCATCAATACCTCCCCCATCTCAGTAATCAGAATCAGAATAACTTGAGCAGCTACAATGCACCAGAGATGAACACAAATGATGCATAAAATTAAAAATAAACGCTACAAAAGTAACAGATATAAAATTAAATAATGCTAGCAATATTACATACACTACAACATTAACGGATTAATCAATGCACTACATAGGGCTTCTTTACAAAAATAAAATAGCATTTTTGCAATAATAATAAAAAAAAAATTTTATTGGATGTTGGTCAAGCGTTGATCAAATTTGTAAAAAAAATTATACCGAACTTGAATGCCTATATTTGGTACAAAAGAGGGACAATTAAGAATTCCAGCCTGCTTTGGCCAAAAACTTATTTGCTTTATATGGTGAGAAATGATGTCTTTGATCCTGACAGCTTTGCTCTCTAGAGGATTCAGTTCAGTTGAGCAAACCATATGAATACATGATGCTTTTTGCAGCCTGTAAAACATCTTATCACCTGTATAATGAAATAGCATCTTTTTCTGTAATTAAACACCTTATATTTTATAGATTATAATACCACAAACCCAGTTATTCCATCACCAAATAACAGTGCCTTTAATATAATATATATATATATATATATATATATATATATATATATATATATATATATATATAGATATATATAGATATATATATATATATATATATATATATATATATATATATATATATATATATATATATATATATATATATATATATATATATATAATATATATATATAATATAAACCAAACCTTTAATATAGTAATAATATGTAATGAGTATATATATATATATTGAACAGTAAACACATGTTATATAAGTAAATTGCCAAGTAAAAAAATTTAATAAGGTGGATGATGAGTGGAGGTAGCAAAAATATAAAGTAATAGAACTATAAGTATATCAGAAGTCCAAGGTGCTTAAGAAACGTACTTTAGAGGTGGTGTGCAGACCAAAGCATTAGGGTAAAGTAAGAGTAAAGTAAAGTGCAGCAACTGAACAAAAGAATATGGAGCGACTGGAATGGTGCAAAGAGTCCACATCTGATATAAAAGCAAACATAAAGTAAACTTGCACCAAAGGGATGAATTTATATCTGCTTTCTTTAGTGGATAGCCCATGTATTTGGCCTTAACAAGTGGGATGTTTGTTAAAGAGCTCAGAGATGGGCTACAGTATGTGCACTATGGGGTAGTGTATGTCAACGTTGTGCTCTGAGAATCTCAGGCACCCCCACTTTCTGTGGCATCTCCACTGGCATGTTCCATGGCAGTTACCTACTGACTGTAGAATCCCAGACATATTTCTTGTCTCATAACTAAAGTCACTCTGGTTAGACCTGTCCGGCTAACGAGGATGGACTCTGGGATCAAGCGCCAGGTCTTTCTGTGTATCCTCTCAAGTATGCACCCAGACACCATGACAGCACAAGGCAATCTATCAGCTCCTCCTAAATTCCTTGCATCCTGGCATACAATCATAAAACTGCCAAATCACTCCTTGATATAGCTATTTTGAGAATGGATACATTATGGGTGAGGTGTGTTTTCCCTGTCACCGTGGTAACTGTGTCGGGGACAGGGTTTAATTGGCTCTGGTTGTCCATTACTTCAGCCTGAAAAAGACCAAATGTAATACCTCACAGATCCTGAAAGCTTTCTCGCCCTGCAGCGAGTTAGACACAGAGTTTGGTGGGTTTGTTTGAGAGAGGTGAGTGCATGTGTCATCTTTTGCCCCTAGACATCCTCCCACATGAGTCAAACTGGTGTCCAAATTTGAGGCATTAGATCAGCTGACATCTGTTACTTTCATATGGACATTTTACTCTTTGATGAAGATGTCGTGTTCTCCTTGCATGCCTGTATGGGTTACGAAGGTCTACAGGTCTTTTACATAGGCCTGAGCCTTGAAGACTCCTGGGTGGAAACAGTTTAGCTTCACAACCTAAAACTAATTCTCTTCTCTCCTTTCTTCTCTTCCTTCTCTTCTCTCTAATGTTCTCTTTTCCTCTTATCTCTTTCTTCTCTTCTTTTAATCACTTCTCTTCTCATATCATCTTCTCTTCTCCACTCATATCCTCTTCTTTTTCTCTCCCTTGATTTCCTCTTCTCTTTTCTTGTTTTCTCTCCTCTTCCCTTCACTTCTCTTATCTTCTCTTCTTTTCTCTTCTCTTCTATCCCCTTCCCTTTCTTCTCTCCTCTTCTGTTCTCTTCTTTTATCTTCTCTTGTCTCCTCTTCTCTTTTCTTATCGCCTTTCCCTTTACTTCTTTTCTCTTATCCTCTCATCTCTCTTCTACTCTTCTCTTCTCCTCTCATTTCCTCTTTTTTTCTCTCCCCTCAATTCCTCTTCTCTTTTCTTGTTTTCTCTCCTCTTCCCTTCACTTATCTTGTTTTCTCTTCCTTTTTCTTCTTTTCTCTTCTCTTGTCTCATCTTCCCTTTTCTTGTCTCCCTTTCCCTTCTTTTCTCTTATCCTCTTTTCTTATCCTCTCATCTCCTCTCTGCATCCTCATATCTTATACTCTTTCCATCTCATCTTCTCTCATATCATCTTCTTTTCTCTCCTTTTCACTTCTCTTCACTTACCCTCTTCGCTACTCTCTTCCTCTTCTCTTGCTTCCCTCATCCTTCCTATCTCTATTCTTCTCTCATCCTCTCTATTATGTTCTCTTCTGCATCTCTTCTCTGATCATGAACTCATTAGCATAAAGCTGTCAATCACGTGTGAAACTGGACTTTTATGTTTACGTTTTTTTAAGTTAGAATTTGACTAACCGATCAGAAAGTCAACTAATTTTCCATTTATGTCAGTTAAACACAATCATACAGTGCTCTAGCTGAAACTATATTCCGATGGTGCGTCATTTTATTGCATCTGATGTGGTCATGTTATCGCAGAAAATCTCCTTTATTACTCTGGAATGGGAATATAGATTAACAAATAACATTGGTCTTAAAAAGTTCACATTTCATTTTTCATTTTCCCTCATCTTTGATTATTTTGAACTAAAATACTGGTGGTATAAACCAAATCAACTATCTATGCTAAGCTGTTCTAAACTTGCAATTTTCATAACAGGTAAATGTCTGAATTGATTGCAAAGAGATAAAAATGATGACTATTGGAATCATTGGAAATCGAACCTTTATGGCAAATCTGAGTTTTCTGTTTTCATGTAAGAACGCTAAGAAGATGCCGAATCCTAATGTGTTAGACCAGCTGGCAACTGTTGCTTTCCTCTGACCCTTTCACACTCTGAATATGACAAGGTGTTTCCATCAGCGCTGCCATAAACAAGACATCCCAGCACATGGACAAATCTGTCTCTCCATAGCTCCCATGGCTCCAAAACCTTCTTTCAAACCCATGGCTGCTGTCATGGTGAATATCAAGCAGGGTGCCGGGCACACAAGGTACGACCCTGCGTTTAGGTGAAGCCTCTTGAGTAGCAGAGCTCCTCCATAATTCAGCACTCTGCTCTCCGCCTGGCTTTCTGTTGACAGTGGCGTGATCAAGGCACATAATCACATGTGACTTAACCACGCTGAAAGTCTCGTTTGATTGCGGCCTGGTTGGGGAGCACCGCTCTGGATGTGGGTTAGAGTTCAGCTCCAGCGGCAGGTGTATATGCACGGGACAAGGGGAAGGCTGCACAGCCTCGTGGGAGCAGGAAGCCCGGGGTCATCCGGTGGGTGGCTCAGTGATTGATTGGACGTATCAGCGTCAGGGTTATTTTCAGTGCTAATCCCTCCACTCACTACCTGCTGTGGCACAGCATGCCCGCCACTGACTTAAAACAAGTGTGGTGTGCCAGTGATGAGGGATGACATTGAGCTTAAATTAACTGTGGCTGAAGGCCTCCCTGCCATGTTTGTAACACTATCACTTTCCTGAAGAATGAAAAAAGCTTTAATGTATTCAAAATCCAATGTATTGGAATGTGCCGTTAAGAAGATGCCTCTGTTTTTGGTGTGTATGGAACTGATGCAATTGTCGTTAACTGTTACACAATGGCTTTCTATTAGGTTTGCTAAATTTACTCAAATACTGCCAGAGATGTCCAACAGATTTGATTCACTGTTATTTGGTAGTGTGAAAGCCTTGGAATCCATTTCTACTATAAAAAAGAATTGACTGTGGTTTTATTGTATATAAATATTGCTTTAGTGATAATACAGCCAGTCAAAATATCATAGCCTTCTTTTTGAGAAGGCAATTTTCTAGCAAAAGAAACCACTCACGTATTTTTTCTTTTACCTTTAATTAATCACATTTTACATTTTTACATGATTTTTCTTATGATGTAATTTTCCCCAGCAGAAAACATGGCTAAATCCAGTTGGCAGGAATCAAGTTAAATACAATTAATTGTATTAATACATAATAGATATTTTGTGCTTTACTAAAAATAATTTTTGACTTCTTGTGTGATGGTTGCACAGACTTTCAATCATTTAATTAAAAAAATAATTCCCCAAATGCAACAAAATGTGACAAAAAAAAATTGTTTACCAGTGTATTTTTAAAATAGCAAGCTCTAAATATAAATCAAGCAGCAAAGCTGTGAAAACTACTTCACATCAACAATGAAGAAAAAAATGAATTGTTGCTTTAAAATACCTCTCTAATATGATGGTTGTACTGATGTCACATGATGCAATATCACAGGTCAAAGGTCATCTTCTCATTGGAGCAGATACTGAAATCACACCATGAAGGCTAAAAACCCTTGACTGCATGTATACCCATAGGGTTCTATCAAAGTTAAAAGAGACACAGAGTGGACATAACAGTCATAAAAAACCCATCAATGGAGGCGGCGAAGACGTCTGATGGTTTAAATTTGTATGTATCTTAAACAAACTAATTTATAAATAATTCAGAGTGCTCATGAAGGTCAAAACTAGCAATCTGAATTAGTTCCGTCTTTCCAATTACGCATCAAGAGGTAAAGCAGGAGGTTAGTCTTTGCTAGAAACTTACGATTTCGCTTCGCCTTTTGTGATCTGTGTGATGTGTGTGATGTGTGACCGGCCTTGTATACTGCAGAGTGTTTCCACAGTGAAGAGTATTTAACTGACTAAAATGAGGTGATGTTCAGGTAACACACTGATGTTCAGAATCTGTGTCACCTTCAGCTGTGACAAGTTGAGCATTACATTTAATTGGCTAAAAAAAAATAGTTTCAAAAGCAAATTATCTATTATGTAATCCTAATTTCTACTCGTTTTTGGCTGAAGTGGTCACCAGAAGTACTAAGTAAAATGCATAAATGGCTGAACAAAATAATGAAGAAAGACTAAGAAGACTAATGCAACTTCAATGTATTTTTTCCTAGAAGTCTACTTTTTATTGTTTTATTGTTTTATTTAACCATATCATTTTTTTGTTAAATTGCATATCAAGCCATCTCAAGAACAGGAGAGGTTTGACATCATGCTTAGTAGTGGCAGGGCAATTTGTGTCATTGTGGTTTATAAGGCCACCTCTGCTGACCCAGTATGACAAATAAGAGATGAGCTCTCTCTGGCTGAGAGTCCTCTTAAACACACAGCCAGTTACAAAAGGAACAGAGCTATTTTCACCGCTTGCCATACTAAAGCATCAGCCAGGGTTCATGTCATCTCTGACCCCGGGATCAAAAGTCTGATTTTCTCTTCCGTCCTGACTTTATTTTCTCTTCCTGTTACGTTTGTCAGTTGAGTCCCCTCTGTCGGATATATTTGTGTGTGGCTCCAGCAATGACTAACACTGTAGATCAGCCAGCTTCCATCATCTGCATCACAAAGAGACAAATGATGTGATTGCTGACTGTGAAAAAGCAGTAATCTTTTTAAATAAAAATAAAAAGCAGTATTTTTTTATTCATATGACGGCTAATGCTCATTTGGGTAAAAGCAGGGTAGGGGTCTTAAAACATATGTTCAATGTGTTATTTTGATGTGCAGTTTCAGTTTTGTGTAGTTTGGCTATCGAGAATTATTGTGCGTAAAATAAAAACCCTTATTCATTAATATATGACAAGGATTTGAACCTCATTCAGTTTAATGAATATCTGCTATTTTTTCAATGAGCATCATGGTGTAGGTTTTCTACAGTGCAAATTGCGATTGGCCAACTCACTTTTTAGTTGTGTTAAGTCATCTGCTTTTGAGGCAAGCGCACAAACTTGAGAAAATTAAAAACAACACCCACATACCTATCTTTCATCCTTGAGGGCTCCCCAAAGCCCATGGTACAATTTTACACTAATGAAAGGGTACACTCAAAAAAAATTAATCGTTGGCTCAAAATAATACAATTATAACACACATTACCACACAAATTAATCATATTATCCAACCTTATTTTGAGTAGATTGAATGAATTTGAAAAAAAAACTCCATATCGTCCAAAAGATCAAATCATTTTAAATGAAATTGTATTATGCAAGTATATTGTTATCTCAACGTATTTTTGACAGATTGAGCCAATAAGATAAAATAATTTTCATTTGAGTTATCTTGTGTAATTAACTTGTACACAATTTACTTTTGTTGGAAAAACATATTAAAATTATGACACTATTTCCACACAACTGAATTGTGCTTTCATAACAGATTTTAGATTGAATGAACCACAGACCAAAGTCAAAATATTTTCACCAAACAGCAGTTTAATTTACAAATAAACACAATAATCTCAATGAAAATGTGTTCAGTTTTTATAACAATTTTAAAACACCAAACTAACTTTGAAGAGGTAGCAGCTATGCCAAAGACAGAACTGGAGAGCAGAGAGGAACTGAATGTGAGACTGATTCAAAATAACAATGTAGATACAAAAAGCTGCTTAATTGAATTGGTTTCAAAATATTCTTTTTGATTTAATCAAACAACACCCGGATCCAATTTTTTTGAGTGTAGGCCTAATTTTCCACGACAACCTTTTTTTGATAAAAGATATACTAAGATATATTACCAGAGTTCACTTCAACATTAACATGCAAAATATGAACATTAAAGAGAATCCCAAATGGAGGTGTTTTAGGAATTAAAAAGTGATTTTAAAATTATGTGTTTCCGCAGCAGTGGACTTGCCTCCTTTAAGCGGTAAAATGGGAAGATGTAATGACATTGGTCTATTTTGCACAAAAACATATACATGGTCAATCTAAACTTTTTAACTATATTTTTTTCATATGCATTCTCTTTGAATCAGCTTATGGAACGAGCTTCCTCCAGACATTCCTCTGGTGCCTAGTTTAGAGAGTTTCAAAGCAAGACTGAAAACGTAATTATTTACTCAGTCTTTTTAAATCTTGTTTTTAATATGTGTTGGTTTGAGGTTTTTCCATGTTCTTGTCTTGCCATATCTTATGCTTTATTACTTATTTACTTAATAAAACTTTACAATGACATTCCCTTTCTGTTAAAAAACAGGATTATTAGTTCAAAAGATTCCTCATTAACTATTATACTCTGAACAGATTATGTATATGCAGATGTACAAAAGTGAGTGATTTTACACATTTTGTATAAGAATCTACCTTTAAATAGGTTTCTTTCACTGATCAGTCGGATTCTGGTTTTAGTTCTTTGCTTGTAGTAAACTTATCAGAAACTTGAACTAATTTGGGGAACTTGTTAGACCAGACTAATGACAGACATAAAGTTAGATCAATAGCTCTGTTCAGACACGATCTAGTCGAGCATACACTGGAAGAAGAAGATAATCTTACCCTAATTGGATTTTGAATAAAATCATGCCATGTTTGACGGAAAACCCACAATCTATAAACACTCAATTCCCATACACATGGCTAACACTAAATAAAGTTAAATTATGAACATTAATGGCACACGAAACCTGAATCAAATGATAAAATGTGATCTAAAAGCTATATGATATCCAAGCTATTTTTGATATCTATAAAGGTTTCTGTCCGGCTTTATCTGTACATCTGTTTCCATTCCTCGGGGTAGTTGAATGCTAAAATCGATTCTCTCCTGCAGTACATTGCCATCAATAATACACGGCTGGTAATGAAAAGGTCTGGAAGCGTGTTCAGATTGTGTGGTATTAGCCGGCCTCTCTCTCATCCTCTCGAATCCTCAGCAGCAGCAGCAGTGTCCAGCGCAAGAGAGATAGTGACCAGTCGAGTGATAATCGATAGCTGCCCGCTCTGCCGGGATTGTGTTTCTGTTCTAGTGTTCTGTTTTAATGTCGCTTTTTTTCTCTCTTTGGCCTCATTAAAGGATCTGGTTACTCTCAAACAGCTTTTTAATTTAGCCTAATGATTTTTTGCATAATATAAGAGATATATAGTAAGCTCCAGGGAGGAGACCCCTGTCTTCAAGGTGCCTTCTATGTAAGGGAGCTTTGGGTTTCCATTAAGCCTTTTTATTATTTTTGGTTAAAACTGTCATAAAGCACTCTACCTTGACATAATAATGGTTAATAAAAATGCCAACAATTACTCATTACTTTTTGCATAATTAATAGAAACAAGATACATTTTAAGCTCTGAATATAAACAACTAAATTATTGTCCCGTAACATTAGAAGAGAAATGTTTCAGGCCCTGGAATACATTCAAAAATCACCTGACCCGTATTAATTAGATTTTTTGTAATATTTTAACTGGCTCAATATGTTTGTTTGTTTGTTTGTTTTTTTTGTTTGTTTTAGTTTAATTAGAAACATTAGTGTTTCTGAATGTGGATGAAACATATTTAATGTATTAAAACTTAGCATCAGTATTTCTACTATTAATTGATTCTAACAAAAAAAAATATTTTTAGAGCTTGCACTGGTTAAAAAAAATGTGTTTTTTCTATCAATTTGTCAGTTTCTCCATGTCAAGGGCAGTATTAGAACGCAGTTGTGGTTTCAGACATGGCTGAAGTGGGCACTGCGACACTTTGACACTGCGGGGGTTGGCATTGGCATCTTTTTTTTGTCCGCATATGCCACCCTGACATCATGTGTGTCAGTGGTCCATCTTTGGAAGTGGACAGATCTTAAAAGCTAAAGGTAGCGTGGGAGAAAAGGCTTAAAAGCCTAATAAACGAAGCAGCAAAAGTGTGCAAAAATTACTGACTGCATCCCAAAAAAATCTCACACGCAGGCTAAACACATAATTTCTAACAGTTTTATTGTCACTATGGTGTAGTTCAGTTTTTTTGATATTATTTATTAAACAGGAGCAAGAGCAAGTCTACATAGTTAAAACTAGATAAGTAGTAGTAACATCTGCTGTTGGTATAAAGAAAGATGTTTTGATATGGTTTTTGAAAGTTTTGTTAAACTTCAGTTAAAAATCCAGGAATTTCACAATTAAATGGATTTGATGCTAAAGAAAGAGTTGCTATTCACTTAAATAGCAACACTCTTCATGATAAAACATGTGAGACGAATGAAGATAGCATAAGTCCAAATAAACACAACCCAGGGCTTCGACCGCCTCTGTCAGAAAGGATGCATGAGATAGATTACATACAAGATATGATTTAAGCATTGTCTTTGAGCTATGAAAGAAGAAAAATATTTATTTAAAATTAATGAATATATAATCTCAAAGTTTTCATCACATCAGCAACGTATTAAAAACACTTTACATTTCGTATAGCCCTGAAATAACAGTTCTTTGATATAAAACACGAATGAAAATTAATACATTTAAAAAAACATTTGAGTTAACAAAAGTAATGTTCTGGGTTTTATCTGCAAGTCTGTGTTATTTTTAGCATATTAACATTAGGGTTTTTTTCTTGTCAATTTTTTTCTATTAGACATGCCTAAAATATATCCGAATTGGTCTGAATTGTTGAATTTACATTGGAACAAGATTGTAATCAAAATTAAAGAAATACATTTTGATTTTTAGCACTTTTACGTCAGTATGTATGTAATAAGAAGCTTTCTGGAGCAATAATACTGAGATTTAGGGAAGATGGGCCACGCGTGGCAATGATCATTAGTTAAACAGACGGGCCCAGTCCCTGATCATCACTCATCTCCTCTTCCTTTGCTCTACATGATCCCACCCTGTCATTAGTGTGTTTGGCGTTAATAATTTATCGATGCACATGTTTGCCGAACTCTAAACACAACCGGCACTCAATGAGGCAAAGTGCTTTCAAGCCTCAGTTGAGAGCTGACACACTCTCAGAAATGGACCCCAAACAACAAACAAACCCGCGCGCCACTTCAATCAGCCCCAAATTAAAGCAGCCTTTGGAAATTCGCAAGTAGATTCATTGATGCGTTTTATGCTTATTTTTGCAAGCCGCTATCTACATGCCTGGCAAACTCAGTATTCCCAGTCATGCCATCCTGCCACTCAACATGAGTCCTGTTTCTTTTTGTCTGTGAGTCGCACTCTAAGAGGAAATGATGGCTCTCGGTGGACGAAAAAAAATCCCTCAACCATCTCTCTGAGCTGCCAAAGCTGAAGATTCATGTAATCACCAGTGCTTGCATGTTGAGCAGGGCTATTCCCCGCTGAAGAAGAGCATTGTGCGCCAGCAATGGCGCTACAAAAGATGACATCACAGTCAAAGTGGGTAAACACTTCTTGACATGTTTTCAATACGATTACATTAGAACAAGCAGCGTTTGATTGAAAAGCTAATATTCAAGCCATGCAAATCATCAATCACAAGGAGCACCGTATTAATTATTCAATAAAACAGTCTAATTCAAGAATCAATGTTGGGACCGGGAGAGATACAGTAGGAGGGGGCTCCCAGCAGCGAGACAGAGGGGGGATAATAAAAAAGGAATAGGGAATTACCCCATGCTCAGAGCTCTGGTCCCACTCACCCTCAGCTGTCAAAAACAACTGCCGCGCTTTGGTTTCATCTCACCAAGTTTAAAGATGACTTTGGAAACACTTGATTTTTTTCCCCCACCAAACTCATTAGGCCTTTGTACCTCATTAGCTGGGCTTTTTTTCACCTCTCCTTTCTCCCAGCATACCTGCCTCTTTACATTTCCCAATTCTTTTTCCTTCTGTCAAAATCATCATTATTCTCTCTAAAGCCTCACACTTGCAGTTTGAAGTTTGGAATTGAGAGCTGTGATCTCCTGCAATTACCGGCCGGGCCACAATTAATCCCAGAGAATTCATTATTTACATTGGCTTAAACAAACTGATCAATCGGCCCTTCTGTATGGGACCACTATAACGAAGGGGGCGGGAGCTGGAAGGTTTAATCACATCTAATACAAAGCCTTCTGATTCATTTCACTGATCTGTAACCTCAAAGCGTGTTCTTACCAAACTCATATGGCGGGATTTTTTAGAGTGGATTGTAAGGGTCTTATCTGTTAGTTCTGAAACATGCAATATTGATGTCATAATTGAACCCAGAAGTCCATTCAAAGTTTAAGGCCATTAAGGAGCTTAGTTTAGCTTCTGTCCCTTAACGACTATCTCTTGCCTTCATCTGTGATTGACCTGCATTGAAGAGGCCCCAAAGATTTCCTTGATCACACTTTCGAACTTTTTTACATTCTACTCTAATCCCAAATTTATGAATTCCCTTAGCTCAAGTTCTGCTCAGTATAAAGTCAATGTCGCTTATTCTACATATGATTGCTCCTCATTGTCACTGTCAGCTTGTTTGTACTGTCACATGCATTTGCATGACTATATTGTTTGGTACACTATTTCTTTATTTTATAGCTAACATTCACCTTGTACTTGATGTTAACTTTTTAATAGGATGATTAGGTTATCAAAATGCTGCATGAGCAGTTATGTAAAATATGCTTGCCATCATTTAGAACATAGATGAACTTCTTAAACTATTTGATACGTTTGTTGTTAACTATAAGTTCTAAAAGAGAACGATAACAAGAGATGCTAAAGTTAGCATTACTTTTGTGAAAGATAAGAGCTGAATTAAAAGATAAGAGATGTCCTCATGAGAGTGATTGTATTAAAACCTGCATTAAACCGTTTAAATGCAGTTCAGCCGTCAGTTTGTCTACATTTAAATACAACTCTACAACTCTTCGCTATCATAGAGTTTTACTTGAGTAAATTTAAACCAAAAAAAATTTTTTAGAAACAGCTCCTTTAGCTTTGACTTGTGGACAATGAAACAAAGTTTTTGGATTGTCTGGAATTTATCTAACAACTTTTTGAAATTCTGATTGCGCTAGGAATTATTGTCAGGAATATCCATCACCTTTTGTCTGGTTTGCACTTAGTCTCAGCCTCAGACGTAACACCGTCAGAACGCTAGCTAAATGTCTGATGAGTTTGGTATGGCAAGTTCGAAACACTTCAAGAATCCTGAAGTTGTGCTTTGATTGGTTAAACATACCTAGATTCCGGTAGTAGCGGAGTCATGCTTGTTTGTTTTTTCATTCCACTCGGAAACAGCATGGAGGCGTACAATTGAGAACACCGAATATCCATTGTGTGTTGGGAAAATGTGTGATACTAAACTAAACATTGGATTTGTTAAAGTATGCTACATCCACAGGATACACTCTTTAAAAGACGAACAGGAATATTGCTTAAGGCAAGTTAGTGCCAACTTCAGGCATCCCCGGTATATGCCCCGAAGACATCCTTGCTGCTCTGAAGATTAAGCTCACTGTTTAAACAACCCCAAAAGAAATCATGTAGATCTTTTTTTGTATTGACTTTAAAAAAAAACTCTAACAAAAAAAACTTATGGTCAGCTATGATATTATATATCTGTCTTTAGAAAACATTAATCGATGTTACAACAACAGCTTTTGGGGAAATACTGTTTTAGTTAAAATAAATGATCAATAGGTGTTTAATTGTTGGATCGGTTTGCCTAAATCAAGTTTATTTTTTTTTTTTTTTTGTCAAATCTACTTGAAGATAAGGACTCAGGGACGCCAGCAGAACTTTGATTCTCCCGAGCTACAAGTATTCAATCAGCACTTTTTCACTCTCCACCAAACACACTTTACAAGAAACCAGTCAATGTCTGAAACACAGCATTGACTGTTGTATGTCATGCTGTTCAGGCCCAAAGCCAGATCAACAAATGGAGAGTGAATACAAAGCCAACACCAATCAATACTTCCCTCAGTGAAGGACTGGACCGTTCTATGTATCCATCAGTCTGAAGTAAGCCAATAACTCAGCTCTCACCAAGCCTCAGTGGATCCTGGTTTGACAGTGAAATATGACACTGTATCTGTGAATCTGATGCTAATTCAGTGTAGGCTCAGCTGTACACTTCCATTTTTTTATTTTGAGACCCCTCAGCTTAACAGTGCATGCTCATATACACAAACAATTTCACATAAATACCACAGCCGGCGAGGGCTGACATGCCACAAAGATTCTCTCTAGGGATATAATTATAGAAATAAATACAGTGGAGGCTGTAGCTGTTAATAAACGTGTGATTGCTGACAGTTAGAGGATAGGTTAACATGCACGGTGAGGGACTGTGGTGTTGTCTTTCAGAGATAACTGTGCACTGGTCAAAGAATTGCTCTAATGCCCCTGGACCTGTTTTTTCTCATTCCTGCAGACGTTGACCTTGTCTATAGAAGGACCCCGAGGACCTGAGTTGAATTGCTAAATCGCAACCAATTCTAAAGTTGCAGGATAATAAAGTGGAATATAGAATGTCTTAGTGTCTATCTTTACTCAGCCCCCGAGAATGCTTATTTTAAAATGCATTTTCTGTATATGCATGGAATATTTACAGAAGAAGTACAGTTTTAGTGCATTCTCATTTAATTGTAGCTGTAGTTTTTTCATATCAAATACAAGGAAATATCAATTACAGTTATTTAACTGTTTCAGACCTTGCGTTCATACCAATGGCCACCAATTTTCATTTAATGTTGGCAACATTGCTTTCAACTTGAAGTAGTTTTTCCTGATATTGGATATTTCTTTATGCAGAAAAAAGCCAGGAAGGCTAAGCATGTTGTCATTTGGACAGTTGAAAAATCCACCAATGGCAACACACTTCTCCAAACACCAAATGAAATACAAGGTTTCTGTCTTCATGTATGGATACAGTATATTTTTTATGAGCATAGATTGAACGTAACCTCTACCTTAAGTTTTGTTTATTTTATTTTATAGCACATATACCTGTTTCTCTTTTCGTTGAATTTTAGAGAAAAAATATATCTGATTTGAAGGACAAATCAATAAAGTATTAATGTATTAATGTATCTTTTATTTCTTGAGAGTTCAAGTGAAATTCAAATGTATGATTTTGGATGTACACCATCTCTGGGCAAATTTTTTTTATTATATGAAACATTTTCGACTTGATGTCTATGGAGTCTGCACATTTTCTGACATTTCTATTACTCTTGTTGATAAAAGAACAAAAGAGAAAATGATTTGACTAGCATTTGTCTGAAACCTGTAATAAAAAGATAATTCAGGTTTATTTTTATTTTTTTATCAAAGGCACTCTGTTCACTTGTCTGCTTGGATGCGGATACAGTAGTGTTGTTGAAAACAGTAAGAACATCAATACAAGGATCCACTGGATTGTGAAGTTTCCAACAGTATCTTTCAATAGCATCTCTTATACAAATCTCTGTTCTGTTCCTCACATTATTTCAGTGTGTTTGAGCATCATGATCATTACCAGAACCAGTGTACCATAAACTCTCAAATACATGCTCCTGTTTGCACACCCTAGAGCACAGTTATAGTAGAGCTTCCCCTGCTCGCTTGAGACTGTTGAACATAGATTATTGCAGCTGTAAGTGAATGTTCTAAAGACTCTTTAGTGTTTGTATTTCAGTCGACCCGCTGTTCTCTGTGTATTTATAATGTAAAGTATGCCGACTAAATAAGTCTTCTTTCTCCTACTCCTTCACCTGCACTACCATGACATTGTGAGTCATGACGTGCCCATTTAGATCTAGGATCATCTTACATATCTGATCATAGATTGCAGTACAGAGGAAACTGGAAACTTGGGTGTTCAAGTGCTTCTGACTTTGTGATTGGAGAAAAGAGAAGGGGAACGTGTCAGACCATTAACTGTCCTAGAGATATTACTGTAGTACTTGAACAGTATTCCTTAATGTTGCTTGATGTACAGTATCAGGGCTATTTTACATGCTTAATCTTTAAGGCTGAATTGTGTGATTTTGTTTCAGAAAACTGATATAATGTGACATTTATTGATAGCGTATTAAAATCATGGGAAAATGGTAATGAGTTTGCTGTATGCTTATCCATTATCATGCAACTTTATCGTGGTTTGACATTGTTTGTGATTCAAAGTGTGCAATGTTAACTCTGTTTAATGTCTGATTGATGGACATCAAAGGTAACACTTTAGATTACAGATGTTGATTACAGGGTAATTACTGTGTACTTACGGGCAAGTTACTGTGTAGTTACAGGCAAGTTACTGTGTAATTATAGGGTAATTACTGTGTAGTTACAGGGAAGTTACTGTGTAATTATAGGGTAATTACTGTGTAGTTACAGGGAAGTTACTGTGTAATTATAGGGTAATTACTGTGTAGTTACAGGGAAGTTACTGTGTAATTATAGGGTAATTACTGTGTAATCACAGGGTAGTTACTGTGTAATTACAGGGAAGTTACTGTGTAATTACAGGGTAGTTACTGTGTAATTACAGGGTAGTTACTGTGTAATTACAGGGTAGTTACTGTGTAATTACAGGGAAGTTACTGTGTAATCACAGGGTAGTTACTGTGTAATTACAGGGAAGTTACTGTGTAATCACAGGATAGTTACTATGTAATTACAGGGAAGTTACTGTGTACTTACAAGCAAGTTACTGTGTAATTTTAGGGTAATAGCTGTTTACTTACAGGGAAGTTACTGTGTACCTATAGGGTATTTACAGTGTAACTACAGAGATCAACTCCACTTTAGATTACAGGATAACTACGGGTAACTATTCATAAACCAGAAAAAATATAAATAACTACACAGAAAAATTATGAAGCAAGTTGTTACCATGTAATTACAAACAAGGGGAAGTACACAGTAATTATACAATAACTACCCAGTAAGTACACAGTAGCTACAATGTAATTACACCATAATGACATTAAAGGTACCTTGTATTTACACAGTAATTAACCCATATATAATTTGTAGATAAACAGTATTTAATCAGTAATTGCAGCGTAATTAGCAGGCTTTAATTGTAAGTGTTACCAGATCAAAATCTTTAATTAGAACTTTGTCAATTGGTGTGCACTTCAGCCAGCTAATAAAAGAAGACAACCATCATGGTTGTCAAATCCAAAGCTTCGTTGTTCAGGTCATGGAATAAAAGAGAAAACTATTTTTTGTGCATCTGGAAATAATTAAGTTGAGATGAAAGTACTTAAATAGTGAAGGTGTTCTATGCAGTTCTGAAACATCCCAAATTGAACGTCAAAAACTGAGCTGATGTTTTTATGTGGCTGTCGTCTGCAGTGCTTCCTGTCTCCTGTCTCTTCTTCATTCCCACGCCGGGGAACGTGAGCAGGGAGAAACAGCGGTAGCTAGAGACGCGCAGTTCACTGACAGCATGCCATGATGCCAAAGAAACTGTATTGGCATGTTGATACCATGCTGGGTTCTGTGCAGCTTCATTTGGAGCAGGCAGACTACAGCTTTAGCTTCCTCAGGGAAGTACAATTATGAAAAATTAATTATAAATGTCTAAATTAACCCTATGGGGTAGTCAAAATGCCTGAATGTTAAGGAAACAAATAAACAAAAGGTCAAAATGCTAAAGAATTGACTGAGCTTGTTGGTGAAAACTGAAAGTTTAAATTCTAAACTGAGATACAAATAGCATCTTTGTGAGACGAGATGATGAGTAGACTTTAACAGACATTGTGGTTTAATTATGATGAGCATAGATGAAGAAACAGCCATGAAGCAGGACCAGACCAATTCCTGATAGTCACACATTGGCTATATATATTGTATATATTATAGTTCTGATCAATACCACATACTTGTTTTTAATTCTTCAGACACATATCATTTGCTGACGTGTCATTTGCTGATATGATTTTATGGAATTTGATGAAACAAACATGTATTGTAATCTGAAAAATGTGCGGGCCATGGAGTCAAAATTGTTTTGGAAAAAGTTTTTCAGTTCTACATTAAAATTTGTGATTGCTGTTTTATGGTGGTTTTTGTAGTTTTGGACTAATTTGCTCTTGTTGACAGTAAGAAGTCAAGAAGTGAAGTGGGAGAGAGTCTGGGGGTACATGTGCTTTAAATGTTCTGCTCACTTATCACTATATAAGCATGAAGGACTAGCAGATATTTTGAGCTATAAAAGTAAATTTACTCTCTACAAGTCCATAGGTTTGTTTTGGTTGAATTCATTGTTGTAGAAAGAAACTGGGCCCTAACAGAAAATAGAAAAAAACTGCTTTAAATTGTTAATTTTCTGTGTTTTTCTAAGTCTAAGTTTTTTATAACCTTTTGTAATGTAAATTCAATGAGAGCTTTTTGTAAACCTGATTTTAAACATTTAAGTATTTAAACCACTAGTGTGTAATGCTCATTTTTGTTTTTATAAAGCGCCACACCACAACATCAAAGTTCACTAGGTCACTGAACAAAACAAATCATAACACACATTTAGAAACAAAAAAAAAATCACAGATATTCTCTAAACCATATAGGCTACAATCAAACACAACTCCTCAAACCCACACTTGGGCATTTCCAAATGCCAGGCTAAAACTTTACAATGCAGTTTTTACAGATCATTTATAAATGTGTAATAAAAATATTGAGCTTTGTTTAAAAAAAAAGTTTGAGCTAATTCCTCTTCATGTATTAACACAGTCAGCAAGTACGGCAAGTAAAGTAGCATTCCAAAGACGGTCTTTGTCATGTGCAATATTTGTCCAAGTCCAAAAGTGCTATCCATGTCAAAAAAAAACTACAAAACACCTCCAAAACCACTAACTGAAGAGAAAGAAAGTGGAGAAGGAGAGGGAGAAGACAAAGCAACAAAAATTATGTTTCTTTGGGTTGTCTATCGTGTCAATTTATATGAACTTCTTGAATTCAAATATTTAAGCATAATCTGGATTTTGTCACTGCATTTCATGTTGGACTGATATATTAATACTGGATTTAAAATATGAAATCTAGGCCCAATTCTGTTCCATCTGTCATCCACTTCTATGTATTATTTATCTTTGTCAAATATAAACTTGTTTTATAAAAAGTACAATTTTTCACTATTGTCTTGATGAATACTATATAAAATATGTTTTGTGAGTATTGCAATTCTGGAATTATCTGTTGAAAGTACTATTGAGCCAAATAACAATATTGTAGTTAAGGGATTACCTGCAGTATAACTGCAGTAATAAATAGTAGGTTGTATTTTGCAGATAGCAAGTAAATTGCACAACGCTGGTGACAAAATTTCATGATCTGTTGCAACATGTTCTTTTGTCCAAGAATGACTCTATGGTTAAAATATTCACAAATGTATCACTTCTACAGGGTTCTCCAGACTAATCTAAAGGCTCTAATTCAATAACAGAAAGTTTTTATCAATCTTTTTCTAAGTTCTCTGAGTGTCAGATGAAAAAGTACATTGTCACTTTTAACTAATGTAACTCAAAACCATTCCCCTGTAAGAGAAGTAGTTTGTAAACTTGCCGATGATTGGGTCTTGGTGCCAAGACCTAGGCATGTCATACAAATTCTTAAGTATGTTTCAGAGTTAGTGAAACCACATGGACACGAACAAGCAGATGTTTTACAAAGTTATTAAGCAGCAGCAGCAGAGGTCATTCATCACCAAGCCGCATGAGAAGGCCTCACACTCTTTGTTAAGACTCTGGGAACCACGCGGTCCATATGGGTTTATAAAGGAAATTTGAAACTAGATCACTGATGGCTATTCCAGATAAGTTCAGATAAGTTGCTATATTGGAAAACAGGTTGCAGAAGTGATTGGCATTCATGCATATACAGTGAAGAGGTTCCTCGTTTGACTCGGCTAGCACATCTGTCTGAATAAAGTTTATATGTTCTCCAAGTGCTTGAGGGCTATTCCAGTTTCCAGCTACTGTCCAAAAACAAGTCAACACTTACAAGAAAACATACCATTTATGAGCCTTGGGGTTGAAAACTAAAACACAAACACAGGTCAAACTTTTCCTGCCATTAACATGCATTCATGATTTCAGAGATGAATTAGCTTTATGTGAGATCATATTTAATGTGAGATTATTTTTAGGTCTGGATCATATTTCAGATGTCATCTGTTTGTCTGCTAGCAGAAACAGCAACACAAAGCTTTTACCTGAAAGATGTTTTACTTGTTGGTACTTTTTCATAATGTTGTTAATGTTACTTCAACTATTTAACATTAATGTTACTTTGTTATTCAGCCTTTATAGAAATTAATTTCATTATAATCAACACTGTCTGACTTTATGTGGGTTGGAAACAGGATGACTGACCATTGCAGACCTTTCAACAGACATTTCAGTAACTCTGTATGAAGTATTGCTATTTATTTTAGAATCTAGATTAAATCGAAGTTGCAAGACATTTTAAATACAGGTTTATTTTTTGTAAAGTAAAATGACACAATCAAGAGTGTTAAATTGATTCTGTTCTGAGTTTGTTTGATCCTAAATAGAGTTATTTAACACAGAGCCCTGCAACCTGAACCATAAAAAAAATATATATTTTTTTTTACATTATAATGGGGAAACCAGTTGTTTACTCTATTTCGAGTGTAGTTGGTTCTACTCTGTATGGAGTTAAGTTTACTCCCAGGATTTTACTACCCACACATGATGACAAACTACATTTTTTTCAGTAGTGCTCTAAAGTTCAAAATCTATTGTACAATTTAGTCTACTCTTATAACCTAAATAATATAATCTTGAGTTACAGCTCCAGTGTCAATAATAGAAAATAACACTAGTTTTCTTTCAGCGTGTGTTCGGTTGTTGCAACATAAACAAACAAGTTGTAAACACAGCATAAACGTTGTTGGGAAATTGGGCAGAACAAACATAAGAAAGTGTAGAGCTCACAGTTTAGTTGTTGTCTTTCTAGGTCATAGAATTTTGCAGCTTTTTACCCTTTTTTACTAGACTTAATGGTAGTTTACAGCCAAAGGGTAATAACTTCAGAATAGGGCGTTCTTTCCATGCAAGCATGAATCTCAACTAGCCTGGGCCCAAGTCCATTGCAGCGCATACTGAATCCTAATGGTCGGCTAAGAAAGCCTGACAGCAATACTTGACATGGGCATTAAATCATTGCCCCAAGGAATCCTCCATCCTGCACCTCCTGACAGGAACACTGTCATCTCTGCCAGGGCATTTCCTATGCCTCTTGACAACGCTGGATCTGAATTAGTCATTGCATTAGATGTAAATTGGTGCTGTTCAAGGATAATAATGAGCACCAAGATACATGTCGGTGTCACTGACATGACGCCATTTTGATACTGTCTCCCACTGGTTTATTATGTCTAATGGTATTCAGGCCGCGGCTGGCCGGAAAGTTTATTTTCAGTTTATGCACTTGTATTTTTGTGTATGTTTGGACACTTCTCGGCACAAAGTGTCCATAGCAGAGCTCTTCTCAGAGGGTCAGTCTGGCAGTGTTTATTCGGCTGTCTGCATGATGGCTGACGGCTTCCCACTTGACATGGTTTGGCATTAAGCCTGACTAGCCAGCAAGTCCTACTGCATGGGCAAACTGGCATATCTAGCACTGAGCCCAGACTTAAGCTTTTGGGACTACATTGCTCACCTGGCGCACCCGTATCGACCCTATCAATCGCTCACAAACGTAGACAGTAAGAATAACGCTAATGTGAGATTGCTGTTTCTCTGCATAAAGCTGGTTTACGACGTCAAGCAGATTAATATAAATGGCTGTGGGTTATTAGTAATTAGACTCAAATTATAACAAACCGCAGTGTAATTAAAATCTGATGAATATTTGATGCTATATTTTTACGATAATTGCAGGCTTGTTAATATGTGAGCAATGCTGAATAATGCACAGTGAAAATCATTATTTTAAATTGTTTTGTTTCGTTCGTTGAGGGCTTTCCCCCTCGAACGGCTGACAGACACACTTTTTCATTGAAAAGAATGAAGGGCATAAACTGATGGTTGGAGTGAGATGGACAACATGTGCTTTATATGGAGGGAGGGCGGTCTTCCTGCCAGGCTCCTAATTGAGGCCATTTAGCAAACATACATTCAGGAGGCTGAATGCTGGAGTATGAGCCAGAGGCTCTGTTCAACCATTAGCATGTATTCCCAGTTGCTCAAGATGGTGAAGAAAAATAGTGGTCTACCACTAAAGTAATGTCTGCCAATTACCAATGAACGTTGTAGATTGGGACATGTTTTACTGGTGGAAGTGGAAAAAATCTCCTGGTGTTGAGTTGGTTATCAATATCGGCTAGCTTTACTCTCTATCAGGCTCATTCGATATTCCACAAATCGCTTTTTCCTGTTTTCAAGTGCTCTGTGCTTCATAAACAGAATCTTCACTGGTTTTTATGATGAAATACGTGGTGCAAGAAGCTGCTTGCAAGGCTTAAAAGTAGCATGGCGACAGAAAGTGCTGGTGTGCTTGTGAGGAACTGAGGACGAACGCTGATGAGTTCCTGGAAGCAGTCAGAGGGCAGAACATGACTTTTGTCAGATTCCCAAATGGAAGGGAAAAATGTGTCCAACGGTGAACAAAGGCGATTCGTCTCTACGGAGTTTGCCCCCACATGATATCTGTTCTAAGTTGTCCTATCACATGTCTGAGTTAATTTCGTGCAACACTGCAAGACCATGGCAGTTCTGTCAGATTTTTGTGGAAGTTGTAGGTTTCAATTCTGGAGATTCATTTCTGCAGGCTACCGCACGAGCACTTGAAAAGCTGTGAGATCTCCCCTTTCAAATATTATCATTCTCCTGTTGAATAGGTTTTCCTCTCTGACGAGTGGCATTTGAGGGAATAAATTTTTTTCCCTAATGACTTCACAATATGGTGAGTTTTTGCTGCTGATGCTAATGCAGAATGGAATGGGTGGTGCTGGGAGAGGTACATTGTCTGCTCTTTAAACATGCTTTTCTTGTGTATGTGCTGACTCTGTTGCTTTGGCTTTTTTTTCTTCGCTTTGAAATCTGATCTTCTTGTGTCTCCCGCTGTTTTGCTGTGTTTTAAGAATCAGTCATACAGGTTAGGTACTGCACCAAAGTAACTTGGATGTCTATGCTTCAGCGATAGAAACGTGTTCTTTTCCAACTCTTGCGCTCAGTGTAAGCAATATTGACATGCCTCTCAATAATCACCCGAACCAGTTTTATTGAAAAAGACGTCTGTGATTCTTTAGCCTTTGAATCACATTCGATTGGCCACTTTCTCTGATCATTGTTCACCACATGAGAGCAAGCCAAATTTTTTTTCTTTCACTCGAGTGAACAAATAAATAAATCAACAAATTGATTGGTAAGCTTGGTGCTGTAAAGTTTACTTTTTCAGTTGAAAGAACTTTTTTTTGTTTTCCAAAGCATTGTCTTTATAGAGACTACATAAATAACTCAAAATTGAGACATTAGAGAAAATTTGCTGCTTTTGCTCTGTATGCGCTGTCCACATTCAGGCATTATATTTTCAACAGAAATATTTAGTTTTTTTTGTTGATGTTTTAACAGTTAAAATGTTATTGAAGTTAATAAAAAATAAATATTTAGTAAATAAGTTTGGGTCCATGCTAGGTGATTTAATGAATGTGTTGCAAAAAGCTAAAGCTAGGCGTCTTTATTGTTATGTCAAATACAGAGGTCCAATTGAATTGATTCACTATTACTATGTAAAAATAACAAAGCATGGCAATATTGGGGACCATTTTGCTGAAAATCCACTATAGGCCCATGTGAAGCTCCTTTGAAGCAACTGCAGAAAATTGGCCTATAAAACATTTTGATTGATTAAATGATTTTGAAACTAGAACTATAGAAAACTTTTTACATTTTAATAGAAAGGCTTTTTTCTTATTTCATCCATGACTAGTAAAATTTGAATCCCTATTTATGTATTTTCCTCGTTTTCTATTCTCCCCTTCTCTATTTTACTGCCTTAAATTTTGAAATTTGTTGAAGTTCCTTTTGACATTTGGAAATATATTTATCCTTGTTTAATCTTATACTTATATTCTTTTATTACGCACACACACACACACGCACGCACGCCATGCACGCACGCCACGCACGCCACACGCACACGCGGACATGCACACACACACACACACACACACACACACACACACACACGCACACGCACACGCACACACACACACACACATATATATATATATATATATATATATATATATATATATATATATATATATATATATTCTCAAAAAGGCCTGAAAGTAATGAGTTTTGGAGAGAAAAGGGTGGAGCCAATTTCTCTCTATCTATCTCGCTTTCTCTCTGACTCTCTCTCTCTTTCTCTCTCTCTCTCTCTCTCTCCCTGAGACGTGGCTGAGATGCTGATACAGGAAGAATCTGACGTGTGGCTTCCTCGCGCATTTTAATGAGTGTACTGCTTCTGTGAAGCTATTAAACGAAATGAAGCATTTGAAAGTGAATTTTAGATTTCCGGTCAAAGCGCTCTCTTCCAAGAATGGATAAGGGGATCAGCGATTGTCAAGTGCCCCTCTCCTACCCCCCAGTATCCACAGTAGAACCTCTCGCACATAGCATGGATGATCAAAAGAGGCCAACAGCGGACGACCATTATGCCAATGACACTTTGAGTAAGAGTCTGGAGAACAAAATGACATGACAGCCATTAGGGTTTGAAAGTGGGACTTTAAAGAGAGGCTGAAGGATGAATGTCAGGAGGGAATCAAAGGGAGAAAGTTAAATCTTCATAACGTTTGCTGCTCTCCTCGAAAAAATAAGTTCTTTGCAAACTAGCTTCCATTCATGTCCGAAAAAACATGAAGATGAGCAAGTCCGTGTGGAAGGAAGCAGATGAGGAACTTGAGTCTGGAGGTTCAGACATGAAAGCTAATAGGGCAACGGAACTCCATTGTGCAGGTGGTTGATCATTAGTGGACAGGTTTTTTAAGTCAGCGCGTGCTCAAAAGATGTGCTTCCAGATATGAAGTTCCACCAAGAAAAAAAACATTGGCAAACAAAATGAAAACCAATTGTGACAATGAGTTCTGAATTGCTTTCCTGGGCACTTTTCCACTTCTAAGCTTTGTTTTTACTTAAATGCCAAGATATCACAGGGCCTTACATTCCATTGTATCATTTATGCAGTTTCTAATTCGCTTCCTCAGTCAAAGCACCCAATATCCCAACAAATGTGGCCGATCAGCTGGATTTTCTGGCACTGTCCATGCAGCTCATTTCTCCCTGCCAGAGCGAAGGAAAATGCATCTAATGTGTCTTCATGTCACATAATCAAGGATTTTAGAATGTAAATCTTTGATCTGGGAGAACAGTTTCTGATCGGATCGACCCCCACCCCCTTTTGGCTGAAGTCTTCTGATCTTCCTCCAATTACTGGTGTCAAATGAGTGTGTTTACAGGCTGATTGGATGAGTGCTGTACTGACAGTGTCCCTCCCTCCATCTCTCTCTCACTCTCTGAAAAGCCCCGGTCAGAGCTGCACAGATAGAGAGGAGCCTGGCAAACAGCTGGGGATGTTTGGATCCACTTCAGAGCCAGTTGTGAGGTGGCCAAACCAGGGGTCTCGAGGGCTTTCCATCTGGTGTGGCAGGGTAGGCTCTGGGGCTTGGCTGATGGAGAGAGAAAGAGAGCTCAGAGCTTCACAAATCTTTTATTTATCGCCCTGATCGCCTCACATTTGCTGTAGTAAGTTAATATGCAGACTGGGCTCTGGTACTTCAAATGCTGGTTCAGAGCAAAGCTGGCTGAAGTTAAGTGAGAAAAGGTAGGGGGCTTCTCTTCAGCTCGGTACCTCGCTGAGAACTGAAGGGGAGGAGGTCACTGTCCAACTACAAGGGAGGTCTGAGGCTCTCGTATTCAGACGTTCACCATCTTAATGAGAGTCTCGACATGTAAATGAGATCGTTAGAAGCACACGACTTGCATCATTGCTCATTTTATACTGTTTGCTCTGCCCTTAAAGAACTCCTGAAGAATTTGGTTTTACATGCAATAAACGGGTCGTGCAATTAAACGGCTTAGTTAATTTAGATCATCATGAAGGTATATGCATGTTCGGGTTGAAATGAATGCTTTTGTCATTTTAAAATAAACATTTTTATCACAAACGCTTCACAACTATGTGGGGAAAACAAAATTGTGGCTCAAATAGCTATATTTCGCTGAAAAAGAAAGAATGGAACATCAAAGCTTTAGTAAAAAAAACGTTTTTGTAAGTAAAATACTTGTTAAGCCATTTTCTGAACAGTGATGAGATCACCAAACTCTCATCCAATCGGTACTCAAAGAGACACGTCTGGTCACCACAGTACCTTTAACATGATTCTGACTAAGAACGATAATGAATAATGAATACGTTAATGAAAGCATCAGGAAGTTAAGTGCCATTCTTCAGATATTGCGCTAGCAGCCTTAGCGTAGCTTAGAACAGATCATAGAATCTTATCACAAAAGTGAAAACCCATGGACAATGAAATGTTATGTTTTCAGACCAAGAAACTGAACTCTCATTCTGCCAGAATATTAGACTATTTTCAAAATTCCCTTCTCCAATAGGCTCTTCACTCATGGCTTATGTAAATACTTGAAATATTCAGAAAATGTTCTTAAAGATGTTACTAAACATTTTGGTATTTCTGTTGAGCTAACATGTTTGTTTATATTGGTGCACATTACTTAAAAATTTTACGTTAACTGGAGAAGACAATTTTATTTTTACGTGTATCAAGGAACTTTTTTAGTATGTAATCTTTTTTGTATTTGAAATAAATGAACATTAAATTAACAATAAAGGCAGAGGTCTTATGTTATTAGCTTTATATTCCCCATTATTGTGTAGCAATGGTTTTATCCTGCGTTGAAATGGTTTCTTTTAAAATCCTGAGCTGCGCTCATTTGCATAATCACTGTCAACCATTAGCAAGAATTCTGGGATATTCCTTGTCGCCACCTAATGTTTTCATCTGTGATTGCATTTGTACTTATGCTTGTTGTAATTTGAAGATCTGCTCAGAGCGATGATTATTAGCAGAGTAATCATGATGCTAATAATAGTTGTTTTTTACTTAATAAAAAAAAGTCACTTGCAAGAAAGCCTCCTAAAGAAAACCACTCTGTTCTGGTGACAGTTTCCTGCTAAAGGAAGGTCAAGACGGAGCTCTCTGTGACATTTTCTTCAAATTTATAGAGTAACAGCATGTCACGCTGCATTGTCATGTGATGATGACAATTTGACGTGATGGCTCTTTACGGCTGTCCCTTTCCTGTCATATAGTGCATGCACAGCAGATACAAGAGTTCAACAAGCGCTCCAAAGGGGCTGTCTCATCGCTCACATCGGCACACACATACACACACATCAATGCAAGCGGATGCCTTCACTGGTGACATATATCTCTGAGAGAACAGGCCTGATGACACATTTCTGATGCTAAATCTCAACATGTAAGCAAACATAAAGGACTTCTATCCTACAAACAAACTGCTATTAAGACAAACCAGTCATCCGGTCTTTAGGAATGCAGAAAGAGCTAAAACAGTTCAGCCTTTCTTTGACATTCATGGGAACACAGATGCCAACAGGACGTGTGTGCACAGAGCAGCCAATCTCAGCAATTATTAACTAGGTGGCATCGAGAGCCCAGCTTAGCCTGTTCAACAGCTCCCAGAGCTCTTTAAGGAGCTCAAGACATATTTTCCAGCAGGCCCTCTGGAGCATCGCTCTTCACACACACATACACTCTCCCTTTCTCGCCTTGTCACTTGTCCCTCTTCTTATTTGGATCCTCTTGGATCCAATTTGCAACTTAGCATTGCCCCTGTTTGCTGGTTTTCTTCTGGTCGTATCTTATCTTGTTACACACTCTTCAGGCTTTGTGGTTAAATTATGTATTAAGGTCAATGTCAAAACATGGAAGATATCTAATCTACAGGGAGTTTCCTTTTATTCATTATTACAGTGAAGGCTGAGCACAACTGTCAGAGAGTCGAGGATGTGCGCGGCATGGAAGCTTGCTGCACAGCGGGGCTCTTCATAGCCCCCTCTCTCGCCTCTCTCCCAGGACAGAGCTCTTGATAGATTTACCCAGCTAACCCATCTCACTTAAAAAGTTCTCTCTTCAATGCTACTATCTGAAAGCTGTCAAGTGCACCTATATAGCCATATCATTTATCTAAAGGAAGAGAAATGCAGGAAAGTGTCATGCGTTCAGCTGCGAATTGGGATCTTCAAAGGGGGGACTTGCATTGTAGTGGGAGGTACTTTCGTTTTGGGAAGGTTTTGAGGAACACGTGTATGTACGTCTTGAATTAGACTTAAGTGATGCTGGGAACGGATGTCTCCTCAGTATTATGTTGGAAAGAGCTCATCGCTTGTGTGAATGTGACCCCCTTGTTCTCATGGACTGATGGCTTTACCCCATCTCTGTGGCAGACTCATTGGAAAAAAAGAGGGCTTGATAAATTTGCGTCAACTCTCTCTGGGGCAAGCATAATTATTTTCTGATTAGATTAATTCAGTTATACTTTGGTCCCTTCCAGAGCCACCGGCGTGCCTGGAAGAAGCACACTCAGTCATGCTAACAATTACACAATTAGCTGTGCAGCACAAAGCATGCAGGGAAATTCAGCTCCAGCTAACAATCCACCCTCCTACACACATAGACCATAACAATTATCATTTGTGGGGTTTTATGGTTCTCTGATGCTGATGGGGGTTGGAATAATGCGAGTTCGCCCTGATGTTTAACCCACCCACTCCTCTCTCATTATTTCTGCTCCATTGTGAATAACATAAACGTCTCGATAACCACAATGATAAACAGTCGCGCAGAGAAACAATCATTCCCATTATGGGAAGTCTAATTGAGAATATCCCTTTCTCGGATGCTCTTCGGGGACATGTTGTCCAAATGGTCAACTGCAGCCATATTTTTTCCTGTTGATTTACTTGTGAATGTTATTACTTACGGACGGATGCTTACAGGGTCTCATTATCCCGCCAATACAAAATCAAGCTCTGTATTCTAGATTGTACACACACTTTCAAACAGAATTACACTGCCAGTAAAGAGTTACATGTTAGTTTAATATTCTTAGAAGAAACACAGCATATGTTACAGATCGTAGAAGAGTAGGACTGTTGGAGTTGCATGAAAACAACTCAAGGTTTTCTTAAAACGTTTTGTGATATTATAAAAATTGGGAAAAATACCAAACCTCCTCTTTGTTACATTTTTCCAGATCAGATTCTGTTTAAATTGATTGGATGAAATTTAATCTGAATGTTCCTGTAGTGTATGAATATATATACATACACTACATTCAGATTAAATGTCAGTGTGTGTACAATCTGAAGTCATTCCCTTAATCACACAGTAGTGTTCAGATCCATCTGGCCACTCTATTATCTGCAGGAGACCTGTAGACCCTTACTTAAAATGAGTCAGAAGTGTAATGGGTCATTATATTTATTTAGGATGAAATTGACAAAAATATTTTCCAAACTGACAATGCAGACTTTAATATTAGTGTTATTAAAGAAACGTTTAAATTAAAAGCTCCCAAAACTGATCTGGGACATTTTAGAATCCTTAAAGGCAGAGTAAGGGGTTTCTGTTAGACCGTGTTGGCAACTCAAATCCTTAAACAAACAAGCTACACAATGCTCGGTACTCATACCCTTAATTTGGGATAGCTCAACACAGACAATGTTAATTCTGTTGCAGAAACCTGCATGTTAATTCTGTGTTTAGTTGAAATTGTTTTATTTTATTGTCATTCATGATTGTCTTTTTTTCCTCCCAGAGCATGGAGGCTTGAGGGTGGGTGGGTTGTATGCTCTATATTGGCCACAAATTGAGCTAAACTAGGCTTGTGTAACACGTTTAGTGATTGCAACACTCTTTCTTTCCAGCATTAATCTATACCCCATGGATTCCACAAGAATTCAAAAAAAACTCTATTGTTCCTAAGTTAATTTAAATGTAATTGAATTGTAATTTTTTACATTTGGCCTCTGGTTTGTAAAGCTGTTTTGTAGAAACTTAATACATTAATTAAATGTATATCACATGGCCTTTGGTTTAAAATGTCTTCATTAATTATCATTTTTTTACATCATAAAAAAGTGAATGACATAAATAAGCGAAAGAAAATGGTGTCACCTTAATAACACATTTCACTTACAGCTGACTGGTACAAGTTTGGTTCAACTTTCGGCCCAATTATCCTTAACACTTTTTCAAAATGCTCACTGTCTTTAAATACCCTTGAAGTAGAGGTAGAGGTTAAATCCTGCAAACACACAACATCAAAAAGACGTTCCTATCACGCATCTATAGTATTTTTTCCTCTATAGAACTTGTTACATTTCTAATGTGGTGTTCAAATGTGGTGATGAGAGGCAATCATCATTTGTGTACATTTTAAACAATAACCGAAAGTTAATCTTTATAGGGAACACGTTGAATAAACCATTGGACAAACCCTGGATGGTTACTAGGGACTGTTGAATTTTTACAATTTTTTTTGCTAAAATTTCCTTTACAATCAAAGCTGATGAAGAGTGTCTGGTAACCTGACCTATCACTGTTAAAGCGTTTCTTCTGCTATTGAACATTTTTGCAATTGTATTTTTTTACTAGGAAGCATTGATACCAGTTAGTACAATCTTTGTCCCACCAGGAGGCTCGACAAATGATGACAGAATCGCTTGAATAAACCATCTCTTCAAAGTTTAGCGTATAATACTGTGTCCGACCACAACCCTTTGAGACTCATTTGAGAAAACCATAAAAGTACATTTTAGATGTTTATGTATTTGTTGACTGCAACACAGCCATGATGCAATTTTAATGATGCAATGTCTACACTCGCTAAATGCTGCTCTATCCAACACCCAAAACTCAGTTTATTCTTGCTCGACAGAGCATTGTAATGCAGCCGCTCTCACTTGACACAGACCTCTTTCTAAATACCAACCTTCTAGCAGAGCTTGGACCTCAAAATCAAACTCGAATTACTGCCTCTACAGAATTAGCATATCTTTGTTTTGATAACTACTGAGCTGCAACATTGAGCCAAACGTATTCTTTAAATGGTCTTCAAACTGGAGATCTGAAGTAAACATGCATTTTGAAATCAATTTGAATTCAAAAGCAAGTGATCTCTCATCTTGCTAGACGGATAGCGAACATAGCATGCAGAGCTAATCACAACAGAAGATGTTTTTAGAGATAGGAGTTCTGGTTTCTTTTTATCCTGCACTTTTCTCCTCTATGGTGGAGCCAATGCAACATTGCTTGCGCTCTTAACCTTGCACGTCGAGTGTTGAAAATAACTTGTGACTTGTAAGCCTAATTAAGGACTCCAGGCTGACCCGCACACCCCGGCCGCGTCAGGAATCTAACACCAGAGCTGATTCAACATGAGCTACACACCGGGCAGGACCCAGCACTAATGAATACTAATGAATAATAATTACAGCCTCTTTGGAACCCAGACACACTGCAGGGACAAATGCTAATACGCTTTAAATGTTCACCGCTAGGAATGACTAGCGGGTTCAACATGCAGCAGATTAGCCGAAGGGCCGATACAAACTCAAGGTGAAGGATGAAACATTTCTCGCTGACGAAATTATGAGCATATTGGATTGTTTTGGTGATGCGGGTGAAGCCATTGATCTAGAGGATTTAGGCCACACGAGAGCAGGCGAATCTGAAGAAGTGGCACTCTTAGCATGTCTGTTTGTGACACCTCTTAATTGGCAGCATTAGAGCTCATCCGCGAGCAGACTGTTTGTGAGAGTGCTCTCCTAGCGCTTTTGTACTCGTTCTCGCGTGGCTGGGAAATTAAACTTTGTGGTGTGTTTTTTCCCCCCACTGTTTATTCTTTTGATCTGTGTGTACATTATTCTCCGCTCTTTGAATTTCAATTTCACTGTCATGTTTCTCGTTTCATCACTCTGATGGTTGCAGCTCTAATAATATTCAGCTTTTAAGTCACTGCAGAATGTTAATTAGATTCTCTCTTTTTTTAATTAATACGTCCCTGCAGGTTTCCGCATCAAATCATTTTCACCACTGAAAAGTCATGCACTTTGTATCAGCGGATTTATGTAAAGACAGAAAATAAATCGAATTTGAGAACTAAATTAAGCTGAAGAGCGAGATCACATCTAGAAGGAAATTTAACTTGCGATTATTGTTCTATGAGGGTTAGCGCAATGCGGATACCTTGCACTTGTTTTGTTGGGTATAAGTGGTAATGTGTGTTTCTCTGCCTCCCTAAATGCTAGTGTTGTCTAGCAGCTGCTAGTGTCCCATCTATCATCTTCAGCACTGAGCCAAGGATTCTGGGATGGAGGAACCGTGCACATAGCAGCCTGTGATAATGAAAGGTCACAAAGGGGGTGGAGTGTTGAAATTGCTTTACTTTACGAAGAATCATGCTCAGCCCAAGCACAAGAAACACGGTCAGAGAGAAAGCAGGCTAGAATTTCAAACTGCCTCCTGACTGCTAAAGCTGAGAAGTACTGCGCTGAATTTCATGTTAACACTGACTTTCGGAGAGGTCTCATTCTGTGTAATTTTCATAAAAAACTGTTTTGTTTAGTTTTTTTTTTTTTGCCTTGGGTTAACCCTTTCAGACTCTGTGTCCACTGCGATGGACACCACATTTCATCTGTTATTTACTACTTTTGAAAAAGTTCCTTCAAATTAAATTAATTTCTCTTAGCATATTGTAGTCTGAAAAAGACAAATAAAATTGTACATAAAGTTGACATAAAATTATACATCTCTAGTTTTTTAACTTTTCGGAAAATCAATTTATATTTGAGCTTCACTGTAATGATCAAAAGTAACAACTAAAGTATTTACCTTTATAATTAATAACAAGCCTTGATTTAAGGTGAACCTAGAAAGTAATTCAGGTCTGAAGTGGTAAATGTAAGTAAAGGTGTTTAGCATTTTGCACTATTTAGCGAGCACTTAAAATGAAATTTCTTTTCGAACTCTTGCAAAATTACAAAAAAGTCAGATTTTGGTTCCTTATATGCACTAGTTCTTTGTTATGAGTATTATTAACAATAAATAATAAATTATAGAAGCAAGTATAGAAGAAAAAAAAATCATTTCTAAAGAAAATTGTTATCCTAAAATTCTATATAAATTATTTTAAGAATTATATTATTATACAAAGTTGGAAAAAAGATCTATTGATCATGCATCAAAACTGATCCAAAGTTCAGCAGCAAAACTAGACAGAAAAAGTGCTTTTATGGTAATTAAAGATTATTTGACTGAAAGACTGCATAAAAATTTAATTTTGCTGTACTTTTATGTACATATAAAAACAAGAACAGTTAAAGCATGTTTACTCTTCATATTATTGTAACATAAAAGTATAATTAAAGTAGTTTAAACAGCACAGTAGATTCTCAGGTTTCCTTACATTTCCTGGTGACATGTAAAACATTTTTTTACAATGAAAAAATGTTTAAATGAATGCTTATTTAAAACAGAAATCTTCGTTCACAGTATTAATGTGGTTCCTCAAGTTTCACAAAACATGCAAGGAGGAGAAACCTTTCACAGTGCTCACCACATAAAACTCATATTCACACACCAGGAAAAATTATAGATGTTTGGCATTTATTATACTTTATAATGAACTTATTCACATCTTGCTGAGAAGTAATTAATACAGGGAAATCTTGAATTAAAGATGTAAATCTTGACACTTTGGCAGGGGGGCCGGTAAGGGACAGTAGTCTCCAAGGCCTGAATTATTCTTAGCATGGACCAATTAACACCGTGTATCTTCTTTTATGTTCACTTCAATTAAGAGACTTTACAGTTTTTAAGTTCTTTTCTTCTTTATAGCTGGAGAGTGTCAGAAACCCAGATCAAAGCCAAACACAGCGGTCCGGGCTCCATAGGTAAATCTGCTTTGCATAAGAATCTGCATGTTGCTATGAAGGTTTTATTCACTTTTGCATGAATTAAAACGCAGGAAGGGAGCAGAGATGAGGAAGAGAACCCACAAAACAGTCTATTAATCAGCTCTCAAAGCTCCCTCTATCTCCCGCTCTGACAGCTGAGGATACCTGGATAGCTCAGCCCCAGCAGACCCAAGCCAGCTGTAGAGAGCAATTTGATGTTGTGTCATTTCATGACCATACTTTTCATTTTGATTTCAAATAGCAGTGAGCTTCTAGTGAATGCAGAAGTGGATTTTGTATATTTTCCTTCAACACAGATCTGGTCCTTTTTAATTCAACGATGATCCAGGACTTACTGTCTTGTGTTTTACATTTTTTTTTTGTTTTATTTCCAACTGCAACTAAGCTGACACTTTCGCTCTCCACGTGGAGCTTCACGCATTGTGCTGAAATCGAATCAACCTGGTTAGAAAACTACTCACCTCACAACAGCATTCCCGCCTTTTCTTTGTGCTTGTAGTTATTTGACACTGGACGTCGCAGATTTCATTCTTAATTACATTTCTCCGGCAGCCAGACTGATGGTTTCTTGAAGAGAACTCAGCTTCATGCTGCGTTCAAATCATCCAGTGATATGATATGGTCGACATATATCATAATCATATCCAGAGATGAGATGCTGCGAGCCCTCGAGCCTCTGGGTGGGTTTAGAAACATTCAGGACAACATAATAACGCATACAACCCGTTTTCATCACCTCTAATTGCTGCACTTTAATTGCATTAAGCGGTGGAAGTATCAATAAATCAATGAACAAATGAACTGTGCTACGATGAGCAATGACTGTTTAGTGCTGAGCTGTATTATTCTATTGATATTCACTAGCAGATGTCCTTAAGAGATTGAATGCTGTTCAATCTGAATATCTTTGCTGCCTGTTTTCTTGCTTTTTAAACCAAAAGACTACTTTTATGGATTCACTTGTCAAGTTTGTTCAAATAGTCTGTTTTTCTGTATCAGCCTTCATAGTGGAATAATTGGGTTCAACAAACGAATAGCTCAATAATCAAATGCATCCTTCTTTTCAAAACATAAAAAGACTTTTTAACAATGTTTCGTCACATCTAATCAGGTTTTATTCATTTATTTTTACATTTCAAAATTATTTTAAAAGATGTTTTATTCATTTGGGAATTATTCTGACAGGAAAGAAAAAAATATTCAATGTTTGATTAACATGTGAAGTGCAAATACATTGATATGTATTATATATTGTGATGTTTATTATCTATACAGTGATTAACTTGCGTTTACGTAACACTGGACCAGAAATTCCTCTCCCCAAACACCTTCTATGTTTTAAATATTTTTAATAATGAATAGTTTATTTGAACATAAAGATATTGGTATTTTGTAAATGAATAAATTCTATAAATATATTAATGAAACAATAATTAAAACATATTTTATTTAAATATTATAGATTTCTTTTTCCTTTCTTTTAATCCTCGATTACAAAAAGATTAGAATTTCAAACGATATTTTCCGAATGAAACAGGCTTTATTACAAGATCTTATATAACCTCAGCATGGACTATAAATAGCCTATGTTTTTCAAATAAAAACCAAAGAAATAGTTGATGACCCTGTCTCAGAAATGTTGCCTTAATTTATTTATTTTTTTACAGTTTTTGTTTCTGAAATATGCAAAGATGCAGATAAATTATAATTGTCAGCTTCTTTCTGACCCTATTTTTAAGAGTTGCATGAGGTGCATTGTTGCTTTGATTTGTTTTATGTCTCTGGGTTATTTTAAGCCTGCTTTAATACACTTTCACATCACGTGAGTGTTTGTGACTGCTGACTTTCAACATTTTAATTCCGTGTTTTTTCATCGAAGCTAATTTCAAAATCCAAATGTGCTGACAGGTGTGACTTCTTTGTTTGATTCCTCACTGTCTTATTAACTCAAATAATTCATCAGAGTTTTGGATGAAAAGAGCAGCATGTACTGCCATCTAGTGGAGGGATTCCACAACAACGATTTTGAATTGAACTTGAAATTATTGTCAACCCAATATTTTGTTACTCTAAGTAACCTCAATTTAGGGTTATTTGTCCAGGAAATGTGTGCCCCATTTTACCATCTTTGTCAAGTGCAACGTAGACACAAATTGTTTTGCAAATCATTTAAATAAGAGGATTTATTCTCATGCTTTATTCTCATGATTTATTCTCTGCACTCAATAGCTCTGCTGAAGAAAATCATGTCTTTTCCACTCTTTTTTACTCTGTGAACAACTGTTGTTCCTGTGATTTAGCTAATAAAGAGGACAAAAATACGACTAATAGGAACAATTATATCTCAAGTTGAATTCTCAGAGTTACTTAAATGGTATATATTACATTAATCTGTATTCAATATTGCCATAGAATTAGAACGGTAGACAAAAGATTCAGCGTGGTCACTTCAAACGTCAATATCCAACACAATTTTACCAGAAGCTTACAATAAAGACAATGTAAAAGCTCTTTACAGTTTTACAGGATTGTGCTGTTTTTGGTGAATACTAGTGACACAGTTAATTTACTGCATTATTTTACAACACTTTATGCAGAATTCGTATGTGTCTTCAGTTCACATGACTTCAAATTTAAATGTGTAAAGAAACTACAAAGCTTTTGTGTTAGGAAAAAAAAATCACTTTGCTCCAGTCTCCCTAGTTGAGTGAAGAGAGAAAAAATCAGATATGTTTTACAGCTGAGGCATTTCAATACTTCAATTAACTTAATAACTTAAATTAAACCATTGGAGTCACATAGACTGATCCAATGTTTTCGCTGCATTTCTGGAGCTTTCATGTTGGTTTCTTGAAGACGAGTCATTACAATACAATTATCTATTTTTAGTATATTTCAGTCAATGCCGTTTTTACTTGACCACAGGAACAAACACACGCTCACAAGTTTCTTTCTAGTGTATTTACTTTACACTGAGTTTGTCTGCACAGCAGTTTTCTTATGCAATTGCATTTAGGCTTCATCCTGCTGTGATGTAAAAAAGTGTGGATCATTTTAAGCAGATAAAGGATTCTTCCACTCGTTGTAGAATGGTTTAGAAAAGATAGATGTAGATCTGATTTTTACCTTGGATTCAGCATCATCCGCTGCCATGGTGTCTTAGATTTGTAAAAGAATCACTTTCAATGGATTGACTCACGGCCTAATTATAAGTACCCTATCTTTATATCCCAAGAGAACGTCTCTGAGCAGATGAGATGAGGTGGAATAATGTTTTAGGAATAAGACGGAACATGTTACCCTGAGATCATGTGATCTGACGGAGGCCCTTGAGCTGCAGAGAAAAATGAAATATTCAAACTCTTTTATACTGAGAAAAAAAAACGTACCATTTAGGTACATTTCATTACATTAGTGTTGAAAATTTTTCATTCCATATTACGTTTATCATTTAAACTTGTTTGTAACAAATTGTTTTTGATATTAGAAATTATAGATATGTTGGTTAGGTTTTACTGTTGCCAGAGTATACCAGAGAACATACATTTCAAGGGTTCCAAAAATGGATTCTGCTGTGGAGAGACATTCTTTGGCAGAGATTAAGGGACTATTTCTTCTGTGGAAAGATCACAGCTAGCTGCCTTTGAAGACATCCCTGACTTAGCTTGCTCATTAGAGAAATTAGGTTTCAATAAATGACTCGTTTCATGACAATTTGTAGTCAATTTAAAATAATAATCATATAATCTTCCACATAACAAATATTAGTAGTGTATAGCTAGAACATAAATGACATGTTATATCATATTACATCAATTTTCCTAATGTAATTCAAGTTTTTGATTTGTTGGATTGTAATGATTTTTAATTGCAGTGTTTCTCATTAAAGGGCTTTTCTGTGCTTTACTCACTGGTCCTGAACTGGTCTTTAGAGACACTGTATTAGAGTAATTCTGATGTGCAATTAATACTCTGATGTAAAAGGAAATGTATACGCTTTAAACTATATGCAATTGTTGTTACCTTTTTATTAAAAAAATCTTTTATCTTTGATCCTGTCAATGGTTCATTGAGAACCATGCAATTTACACTGAAATGGTGTTAACATTTTTTTATTAGCATAACTGTGTAAAACACTTGCTAACTGATTAGCTGAAAAGGTTGTATGGCTGGGATTGACAGGATAATTTCGTTTTAATTTTGCTTTCACGGTAGCTTAAATCATTTAAAAGTCTCTGCATGATCTTCGCTGTAGCCTAAGATTGGTTTTGTCTTTGCAACATTGTCTTGTCTTTGCTGTCTACACTTTTTCATTGACATGAATGTGATAGATACAGTAAATATAGAGCTGAACAACCGAGCCACTGGTAACGATGATGGGAGTTGTTAGACGGAATCTTCACTCATTCCAACCCAATGCCTTCTAATCTTCTCCTGCTTTTTCTGAATTATTCAAACAGGTCTTGAAGCAACAGAGGCGTCTCGACAGCGAGCAAAGCTCCCTATGTATGAGTGAGCATCAGATAATGTGAAATGAATGATGAAATTTTGTGAGTTGAAATGAAAGGCTGATGTGATGCCTGTTCAAAGGTGGGGCATGGGTCCCCGGAACCCTGGAGGGAATCCAGCGGCCTCTTTTTCTAATCAAGAGTGAGTAAATGCTGTAACCTCACTGACAAAATGAGCCAAAAAATATATTGATCATTCAAATGGGGCTGTAACACTTTGTGCAGTTTTTGGGAGGTAATGTGGCTATTCTCCTCTTTTAAAAGAAAAAAAATCTAGATTGAAGCCCAATGTCAATTACTAGATGAAACACATTTTATAGCACAGAGTACTCATTTATAGTAGCCATTTAGGTGCATTTTTCTTAATGTTGCATAATTCAAGCAATGACGCAATGTTAATTCCTTTTTATCTTGAAAGGAAAGAGGCTTATCTACCTTTAAATGAAGTTAATAGCGCATCAATCAACAAACAGCTTTAAGTACACATGATGTTCATTGATTTTCATTGCTTCGACCTAGAGTGATTACGTAAAGAAATAACAGTAAATACACTTGTAACGATCCCCTCGGGATCGCGTTTTTCGTGTATTTAAAGAAATATACACACAGTGTGTTCAACTTCCTTATTGTGCTCTCTGTGCAAATAAATGCAGGCTTGCTGATTGGCGGTGCCGCAGCAAGACCGTGTAACGAACTTATATATTTATGTATTATAATTTGATAACTTTTGGTCCCAAATGCCTTAAGAGTCATGAGACCAAATTTCAGCTCGATATAGAAACTTTTCTTTGAGGAGTTAATTAAATTGTTTTAAGCTTTTAAGTTTTAAGCTTTTTCGCGTTCAAGTGGGCGCTGCAGAGCTGTTGTCCAAGATACAATATCAGTGACCATGTTCATTTATTATACTTATTGAACATGACCTTCGAACAAATTTTGGTGGGCTTTCTAACATGTTTAATGGATCAAAACAGCTCAAACAAAGATTTTGGTCACATTTAAGGGGGCAGTAAGGGGGCGCTGTAGAGCCAATTTTTGGAGTGCTGTCAGATTGATGCATATCCTTTTGTTCAGCCTGACAAGGATAATCATGCCAGGCTGTTTTTGTTGAAATTGAATTAACATGAACGGAGATACAGTACAAAACATGTCGATTTTTTGCACATTTTTGAAAGGTGAACTTTGAGGGGATGCCACCTTAAGACCATTGGACTGTTTAGCTTTTGATAACTTTTTTCTCTCTCATGCCTTACGAGTAACCACACCAATTTTTAGATGGATCGGACATTTCGCCTAGGAGGAGTTCATCAAAGTACAAAACGACCAAAAACAGCCATTTTTAGAGGTTTTGCGAAATATTGATTTTGGAAACAGGGTTTATATTAGTAAAAGTTGCAGCTTGGTACTTTCCACATGTGTACCTAATTTTATTCGCCTTTGACAAACTGGTTGTGCATGAGCTGCAAAAAAGCGTTAGATGGCGTTATAGAGCCATTTTTTTTAAATCGGTTTTTGGACCGAAATTTTACGACATTTTTCACCGGGTCTGATGCGTTTGCAAAAATCTGACTTTTCGTTAATGTTCAGGCCCTCAAATGTCCCCGAAAATACGATAAAGAATAATAATAATAATAAAAAAGGTTGTTTTGCTAATTCTATAATTAAACCAACTTGTGTTTCACTTATCAGAAATTATTCAATTTAAAGAACGGCTCATTTTGGGTTGAAGCGTTCGTCAGTTAATTGAATTGCTTCATAAGTTTTTGGCCAAAATGAGATTATTTGTTATATAGAGCTATATAGCGTTGTGTTATTGTTTATTTGGTTCATTTTGCACCTATGGAAATTCTCTACTATCGTTAGTTTTGGATAACACCGCTACGGACACTTTTGGGGGAATCGGCTCAATTGAGCACGATTGTTCAAGTGAATCGTTTCAAATAGACGAGTTGTTCAAACAGGCGCTGCTCTCGCGATATAAACTTTCCCGGTTACCTGAGGAAACGAGAATTTGATTCAAAGTGTTCTACTGATTTCTAATGAAGGGTAAGCTTCATTATTAACGTTATTTCTGCTTGAACCTAAGTATTTTTTCACTCGGTGGACTTTAACGATTGAAACCATGTGAATATGTATCAGTACGCATTGTTTACGTAAAGCCCGCTAGCCGCGTATATGCAACGTGTTGTCAACTAACGTAACAACACAAACCTTTTGTTTCCTCGCGTTTCACTTGCGTTTTTTAATTCATATAACTTAAGCTCTAACGTTATTGCTATTCGGGTGTGTTTATGCTTTACAACAAACTTTGTAGAGTGCTCAACGTTACCGCTATGACAACGTCAGTGATCGCCAACTTGATTTGAAGGAACTCAACGTTATTGAAACAATTTTTTAAGTAAAGACGGATGAAAGTTCTTTTTTAGGTGATTAAAATTCAGGAGGTATTGGTAGATATGTTCATGGCACTTGTAAAGCTCAATAACTTTACAACGTTTACGTTGTTCCTTGGTTAGGTTAGAAGTCATCAGTTGTTCTTTATTGTGACTATTAACTGCTCATGTACAATAAGTAATAAATAAATATAGGTGCGTATTTCTATGCTTACTGTCTGGAAAACTCGTGTTGTTTGCTATTGATAACAGTTCTCCGGGTTCTTTTTGTAATTTTGTGCTACGATCAAACTTTTATGGAAATAAAACCCAACAAATAAAAAATGTATCTTAAAAGACTTCTCTGATTGTCCTTTTTTCTCTCTAGGTTTTTGTCTTTTTGGGCCAGTATTTGCGCAGCTCATGAGGTAAACCAGAAATGGCATCACCACATTCTCTTCAACCTGTCCTGAAGATGAAGGTTGATGAGCTCTTCCTCTTTTGGGTGAGTGAGCAGAAAACCCAGGCTATGCTAAAAGAGAACCTCATCAAAATCAAGAATAAAGAGATCGATTTAAGTGACTCAAACAGATCGAGCACTTTTGTGTTCAATGAAAATAACAACAACATTGGATCAAAGACTCATGTAAGTGATAAAATGACAGCAGCCCACAGTGCCCCATGCAGTCCTCGGTCCATGCGGTCATCTGCGAGTGGCTGCAATAACCGAAGCGGAGGTAACACCAGAGCCTTACGGCGCTCAGTCAGCACCAGCAAGGTAACTCATTTCTTCCCTTATTTTTCCTCAATCATGATGTTTAAAGAGCCTGTGTTCGACTTTTTGCATTTTAGAAACTAGACATTACTAGCATATTTAGTTTTGTTCCCTCATCAAAAACATGCCTCAATTTGTATTCAGATATTGTGCATGCTTGTGTAATCTTATTGTCTTTTTTTATGGAGCACAATTCGGGTGGGTTTCTATAGCATTGCCCACTAACCAATCAGACTGACCCAGAAGTGTAATCGTAGTAGTAGAAGTCAGATAAACAATGAAAAGAATGAGTGTTTTGGGATGTCTTTGGCCAAAATTGCGTTTTTGCTTTCCAAAAGATGACTGTATTAATCCGAAATGGGAGGACTTTCTGTTCCAACAAGCAAATCCAAGCATTGAGGGTGGCGGAAGCATGGCAGAGGGAGGAACAGGGGATACACTGCTCATTTAGCAGGGCACTACCATTTGAGATGGTTCAAAGACGTTGTTTACAATAAATACTGCCTTTAAAATGTTATTAAGAATGCAGCATTAGTCTAGAAAGGGTCAACTATTCATTATAAATTATTTAACCCTTTTATCCCTAACATAACTACTGTAGTTATAACAGTTCATCTGGTATTCTTGTCTTGTTTTGAATGATTGTCAGAAAATGTTGTTTTTATGATTATTTTTGCCAGTTGTCCTTTTCAGATTAAATACAACTTTTCTGTCAAATAGCTGTTATATGTATGGTATAAAGGCTCAGAACAGTGTGCAATAACAAGAAATGTAAGAAAAATGCATCAAGTTAATAATTAATAATGTTAATAATGCATCAAATAAACAACTATAAATGTACAGCAACAAGACTTGAGATTACAGAAATGAACCTCAAACTATTTTACAGCAACTCAAACTGTTTTGTTTGATTAGGGCTTTCAGTGTCCATTTCACAAGTTGTTTTATTATATTTATATTATATACACAGACGTTTTTTTGTGCCCCTAATGCATCGGCCTCTGCCACAGAATCATTCACCCTCAGGAGAATTCCCCTTCATCAGAACGATCTCTAGTAATATAAAGATATTACATAAGATTAGATCAGATTTGTCGAAAAGAAATCTTGTGTGTCTACACAAAAATTTGAACGAAACTCACAAAAAAAGCAACTTTGATGTCAAGATCGTCTTGACATCTTTCTTTACTATTTACAAATGTTTTGGCTTTGAAATCTAACAGCAAGTGTGCCAAAAAAAGGCATGGGACATAAGAATAAAAGACGCAACATAAATTATATGCGTTGAACTTTTAACCCCTGCATTAAAATGCAGGGTTAAGCAGGAGCTAAATCATGCGATTGAAAAATCCCAGTGTCTGCCCAGCGTTAGGTTCGGGTGATTGTATTCATGCTTAACCCCATTTTGTGCACTAACTGGTTTTATTAAAATAGTTTCTGATGTGATTACTCAAATTTGAAATAAGGCTCATTGATGAGATGTTAGATACATTTTAGATACGTTACATGTAAAGTTACGTATTCTTGTTTGAGATTAGTGGAATTACCTGTCATGCCCCAACATTCAACAAGTCTGTTCAGCTCAAAGCATTCAGCTACTTACCTCAGTTCAGCCACAAGAGGATGCTGAATGACTTTTCTAGCTTCTGGTCAGTGCCTGTGAGGATAAGTTCAATGACCTGCGAAGGTCTTTTGCGTTAAGAATTTCAGTTCATGTGCTGAACACTTGCCAGAGGTGAGGGTATATCTATGCTGTCAATCCCTGGAATGGTAATGACCCTGTCATCATTCGCTCCGCAGTCATGCTGGTGGACTTAACTGCTGATGTTTTAAAGCCCATAATCTCTGTAATACATTGATGGTATTAATTGATCACAATCACAGAAGTATTTTAGACCAAATTTCAGAGTATAATACTGTGTTGGTGTGTTTATTTAATATAATTTAACATTACTAAATACACAATGAAAATGTGTTAAATATTTTTATTCATCTTGGTTTGGGATATTTTCCACAAAAAGATGGCTAAAAATGAAAAAGTAGAAAATCCTGGATCTATTTTTTGAGCAAGATAACTAGTGTTGTGCTTTGAGGGAAGGAATGTGTCAAGGCTTTGTCTAGTTATTCTCCGATGCTTTGGTAATCCTGCATGCTGATTCTGGAACATCACAATCCACACGTACTTTGTTCTCATAACTTGTCGCTGTGCAATATAGAGATTGTAATCGTGTATGCTATAAATGATGAAGCTATTTCAATGCTGCAAATTTGTTATCTTCAGTATTATAATTCGTCCAATGTCATGCCATTGCTCATTAGAGCAACTGTTCCAAATTTGACGTGGGGCAGGAGTAAAGATAGCCTTGGTTCCATGCAGGAGTTAAGTAGGCTTACACATCATAGGCAGTTTAAATACTTGTGCGACATCTGCGATACACTATTGCTGTGCATAAACTGAGTCAGATCATCAGGTTCACGGTAGTGATCTGAATCAGTTGCTTTTTGGCTCCCGTTTATGAGGTGAGCAGTAGTTAAAGAATACTGGCAAGATTTTTATGTCGGTATACAATTATTTAAATATTTACTGTTTATGTTAGAAAAACAAACATTTTATAAGTTTTAATGGTGGAGTAAAAACATTAATAATGAAGTTGTCCCTTGAATTAGGGGTGGGCGATATGGCCCTTAAATAATATCACAATGTTTAATGGAATTATGGCGATAACGATACCAGATTATATTTTGGATGGCAAAGTGTTCAGTACAAATATTTGATCAATTTCAAGAAAATGCAACCCTACACAATAAATGTAAATGCTTTATTCGCCACACGTTAGCACACTGCATCTTATAATATAGTACATAACCTAGTAACAGGATTAAAATAAAAGTTTCGTTTCAAATATTCAGTTAAATATAAAACCATTATTTTCCCAAAGAAATCATATATTTTTTCATCTATGTGATTGGGTTTGGGATTGGGAAATGGCTAATATTGCTATAGTGGCATTAAGTGTTAATGTTAGATAGTTTTTAATAGTTTTTTCTTTAAGTTTAGCAGGCATGTTCTCTGATAACGTTACAATATAAGTACTACAGTACCCATAAGGGTTAAGCCTGATTTATACTTTTGCGTCAAATCGACGAATTGATTGAGCACCGTGATTGGCTAAAGTGGAGCCGAGCAACTTCTTCCTCTCTCTTTCTGGGCTTTCGCTCCATGGTAATCACTGGATAATGAAGAAAATCTTTAATGATAAAGTAAATAACCTCCCTTTGTTATCTGTGTTGAGTTTTAGCTAGCTAGAAGTTCAGACGGAGAGCACAACTATAAATGCTTTCTTGACAATGGCCAATTCGTAGAGTTGATGAAAATGTATAAATCATGCTTTAGCATCACAGCGCGAGCTCACATTGTTGTAGATTTAGCGATTCATAAATAACGTTACACTAACATGTGATCAGGAACAAGCAACTCAATATAAACTCCCCGATGTCACTGTGGAGGTACCCGAAGCACAGGAGTATGATCTGTATTAGTTGACGTTTAATACCGTTCACCTCGCTATCTGTAGTCATGCACACTTGTTTCTTTTAATTGCGTTTTTATTATTTTCTGCAAGTGGTCTGCTGTACTCAACACTTCAACACCTCGGAGTTGATACATTTTTGGTATTTAACGCTTAACTTAAAGCCCTGCTAGCTCTCAAGCGCTGTTCTTTAGCGTGCTTCTTTGAGTTTTGGGCGGTGCGTATGCGAGCTGCATGACTTGCACAAAATGAATGATGTCATTACATCAACACGTCAGAGTACCGCAATATGAACATATTTAACCGTATTAATATTTATACCGTTATTATCATGGACCTTACCATAAGGCCTACCCATATCATGAATTCTTTGTGAAATTAAATCAAATCTTGTGCATTTGTATGCAGATGCATTGATTTAGTCATATTGAGATTCTCTTACCTTTTTGCTTCAGTTGATAAGTAAGACTTGGGTATTTGGTTCATTCGATACAAAATTTGGTAAGACAACAGTTTATAGTTGTGAAAATTTTATTAATTTCACTTCATCTTAGTCATAATCTGCTACTATTGCTGGCCAGACTCTCTTTAGCCGCATGGCTCTACCAACTGGACACAGTGCTTTGTTTGGAAATTGGCACTGTCTGCATGGACAGCTGGCACTTCGTGTTCAGGCAGATCTTTTGTTTTTTTTTTTTTGTTCTGTTAGTACCAGTTTATCCTGACAGTTGAGAGTTGTTTTACATGTAGCCCAGGCACTGTGGAAAATGTACAGCCAAGTGCTGTCTGGGAGTAAGTAGAGTTTAACCCTTATTTAGTGCCTCACATATACATTTTTTAAAAAGTGAGGGTGAGCATGTAAAATGCGTTCAGTTTACTGCCCTTGTGCAAACAGGCAGTGTTTTTACAAAATGATAGGAAAACAGAATGTAAGACACATGGAGCCCATCTCTAAATAGACATCTTTTTTGTCTCTTTTGTCTGACATTGTAGTAAATTAAAATGAATTGATTATTGCTTAAGTCAGCTTTTTATTAATAATCAATGTAATTTTAAAGTTAATTAACACATGTTTTTTTGTTACTTTGTTTCTTTTGCTCTACACAGAAAGAAGTATTGGCTGTAATGTTCAAGGAACATTTCTGTCTAAACAGAGCATGTTGGGTCTTTTAATACTGCTTCAGCCATCATTCTTTGAATTCAATACTTCCACTAACTTAGACTTATGATCTATAAAAAGCTTACTGGGGTAAAGCAGTAGTCTCTTCAGGTTAACAGATTCAGACTGGTATTTCATAGTTTTTCAAATCAAGGATTAAATTCAGAATAGGGTTGATGTGTTTGAGCTAGATGTAACACACCCATTGTATTGTTTTATGTATATTAATTAATAAATTATTAATAAAATAAATACTTTTCTTTGTTAACTATATTTAATATGTAAGTCATTGTTGAGTCTCTTGATGATCTGTTTGTTTTTTTTTACTGTAAATGAGGGAGCTTAGTCTACTGCATTTTATCTGATTGAGGGCAACTTAAATGAGGCAGATCAATTAAAACTGTAACAGCACATGAACATCTATTGACACTGATGCAGGCGAGAGTTCTTAGTTCCTTATTGTAAAGTTTAGAGGTCTTAACTGAAAAAGAAAGTAGATGCTTTTTAAACATTAGGGATCCATTTTTTCACAGTTTTTGTCTATAATCCTTTTGAGTATCTATCTACTTCTCCATCAATGTTTTGAGTTTTAAGTGGACATTGATTCCATATTGTCAGAGGATCTAAGTGAACTTCATAAATGTATGCCTAAACTATGTCTAAAGTAAAGTATAGAAGTAAACTTTGCAGTTCACTATCTTCATCTATTTAGTTTTGTGTCATTAGATAACTTCTATAGGAGCTGTGGAATGTTCGCTCCACTGCTTTCAGACAAACACCCTCATCCTATCTCCCCTGAGAGTTTTCAGGATAAAACTGCATGACCTCTGCCAGCCACTATTAGAGGAACAAGCAGGGCTGTGATTCAGGCTACTGTATGGCTGAGAGGAGCAGCTGCTGGTGTTCTGATAAAGACAGACAGAGGAGTGTCCTGTGGTGGGACAGACACTGAGCACTGGGGTCTATCTACCACACTGGCTCCATTAGCAGACAGCAGTATGAGGATGAAGGAGATCTCCCTACGACAGGACCCTGACCTGAGGAAAGAGCTAGCGCTTCTGGCCCGCGGCTGTGACTTTGTGCTGCCCTCTCGCTTTAAGAAGAGGCTCAAAGCATTCCAGCAAGGACAGGCAGGTTGTTTTTTTTCCTCTGTGATGACGTCTGACTTCTATTAATCCAAGACTACAAATTACACAAAGTATTAGATGTGTTGGATTGCAAAAAAACAACCTGTTTGTGTGTAATATTTTCATTAGTAGTTGTAATGGGATTTGCAAGTGGCTCGTACTGAAGTGGCTTAGCTGTAAGTCTTCAACTGGCCTGAGGATGGTGTCAGAAGTGAACAGAATTCCATTGATGGCCCAATAGTGGTTTGAATAGCATCTAGTAGCGAGGGGTTATGTTGCCGACTCTGGTTGTTCTCTGCTGAAGTTTCCTTTTATAGATGTGGATGACATCAAGTGAAGAAGACCAGATTAAATGCATTCTCTGGCACTGAGAGAATCCTCTGTATCCTACATTAGAGGGGCAGCTCCAAACATCCATGTACTGTATCCAGAAAATCTGTTTTCATAGCATTAGATTAAGACGTAAATCTTCCAACCACTGTTCTTTTTGTCGAAAACAATTAACGCAACCACTCATAAAGTATTTCAATCCGCATCTGTTGTAAACTGTGCCTTTTTTTTTTATGAAAAACATACTCTCATTAGGATCTCATCAGAATCAAATTTTGTTTAAAAATCACATTTGAGCATTGTGTCAGAGTAACCTGAATGATTTGATTTAAAAAAAAAACCTACTCAATAAAATATGCAAAGTTCTAGCCGGTCAAGATCTTCACAGCTGCTGCCTGACACTTAAATAGTTGAGGGTTTTAAGTTACTGTGAGAAGCTGCGCCTTTGGAAAATCATTGAGGAATTTAACCTCAACTGCTCACAAATGACAAATGTTTTGAGTTGTCAGATAATTGGGTCAAGTTCTCTTAGAAAACAGTCTTGTTTGTTTTTGTAAACCAACTTGAGAAAGCAGGTTACACTGTAAAAATCAAACAGTGTTGATCTATTTTGACTTTTTTTCAGCGTGTTCAAACCTGCAATCCTTCATTAGTTATCAGCGGTGTTGCTGATAGAGATGGTTTCTTTCGGGGGATGTTTTCAGAATAACTTATGAGCTGAGTGAAGAGGATATCTCTGGTTATTAGTTAATTTCTTCTCACTTGTTTTCTTCTAGATATTCATTCAGCAAGCAAAACCAAATATTTAGAAGCATTTAACAGTTTACTATAAGGAATTTTTATTGATGACTAATAGTACATTTTAATTTGAGGTTCCTTACAGCAAAAATGTTCAAGAGATAAAAATAACAAGAAGTTCATCCTGAATATATTGAACTTGGTCAAATTTTTCAATCCACTTTTTCAGCGCATCAATTGTGCAGAATACCATTCAAAACATTAAATGTCAGGTGCAAATGTATGTCGATTTCCAGCTCTTCTAAGAGTCTTCCTCAGAAAGTTTTTTTCTTTGTGCATTCCAGCAGGCACAGGCTAAGAAAGAGGAGCCAGCTATACCAGCCTTAAGTGAAAGCATTCCTAAGTTCTACTTCCCTCGAGGACAGCCCCAGGCCAATATCAACATAGACCATCTTATTTCTAAGATAGAGAAAATATTTTCAACATTTCCCAATGAAAGAGCCACTATTAAAGATATGGGGCTCGTTGCCAAGGTGAGTGTTGTTTGTAAGGTGCCAACTTATAATCAGCAAGCTGTTATTTTGTTTAACTGGCTGTTTAAAGGGTTTCTTTTCCTAAAATTTGTGGAAAATATCAGTGCAGCTTATATGCGAAAACAAATGTACAGGGCATTGACTAATAGTGACTATTGGGAAAAAAGTTTAGAAATGATTTCTAGACACTTCTCCCTCACACTTTTTGTTATTCATAGACATGTTTAAGACTGCAGTATTCAAGCATTCTAAAATAAAACCTTTACAATCTTCTAGTTGTACTTTCAAACTTAATATTTTATGGATTTAGCACCTAATTATTTGACTAGGTATACTTTATCTATGACCTATATTTTGCATTGATTTGTATTTCTTGTTTTTTTTTCTACTTCAGGCCTGTGAGTGCCCACTGTTCTGGAAAGCTCCGCTGTTCCATGCTGCTGGAGGAGACCGGAGGGGATATGTGTCCGTTCATAAGTTTGTAGCTATGTGGCGAAAGTAAGCGCACTTCTCTCACTCATCTGCTGCCATATTTATGGCTAACAGACTTGTGCATGTATTAATTTTTGATGGTAATAATGTTTGATAGAGTTTCTTTTAAGGTTGGCAAAGTCATGTAACAGTTGTAAATTCTGGGTTTTGCTTAAAAATATAAATAATGGCAAGTGGCTAAAGCAGTTGTTTTTAGGACAATATTGAAACCCATACTGGTTCTCCATTCCATCAAGATGTGGAGTCCTCAGATCTGTAAAGCCTGAAACATTTTTTGTCTCTCTTATTTATTTTTCAAAGCTTTGTGGGTGTGCATTACAGAACTTGATTTAGGTTCTATTTATTCAAAGGCACATATCTGAGGTAGAGGGTCAATTACATTTATACAGAGCCCTTGAAACCATCTGTTTGCTCCCAACAGAGTACTGCAGACCTGTCATGATGACGCATCCAAATTTCTTCATCTTCTGGCCAAGCCTGGCTGCAATTATTTGGAACAAGAAGACTTTATTCCATTCCTGCAGGTACAGAGTGGAGGAGCTTCTCTTCTCTTTTGCAGTTACTAGTAACATTGTACTTCATAAACCATTAGAGTGCGTTCCTCGAGTGCAGTGATGAGTATGTCATTATTCTCTCTGGCATTTTTAGTTTAATTTGTTATGCAGGAGTTTGCAATTGCTTTGACTTCCTTGATGAATGAAAAAAATATTGCTTTTGAGTAGATTGGCCCTTTCTCTTTCGCTTGTTTGCAGCTGTGATTTATGTGTTTTTTTCTAATGTTCAATTTCACTTGGGGAAAGGTCAGAGGGTCCTTCACCTTTCTCAAAATAAATGGGTATATTGTTATTCCTTTTATGCATCAACATGTAAATTGGACTGTTAAAACATGGAGAAGAACGTGTTAGAAGGGGAGTCATAGCAGGTACAGGTTGATGAAAACCAAACTACAAAAATCAGCCTTTTTCTTTGAAGGTTACTGTAATATCGTTACTCTTTTCAAGTGCCCCTGTTTTCTGTGGACTGGCAGAAATGATTTTATACTTCGTTTGCCCAATAGTTCTAATCCTCTAAAACCTACGGCCAACCCTTTGGATTTTCTCCATGCATAACAGGAAGTTACTGAACTGCAGGTTGTCTGGCTGCTAGAGGTTTTGTCATTGTTGATAAGTTTCCATTGACTGCAAATGACAAATGTTTAGCTAAAAAACATGTTTACCTCCTGCTTCCTGGAGGTATTCTGATTGTATTTTTCTTGAAGTTGACATGATTTTTTTAAATTACACATTTGAATAAGATACATTAGACTTTATGTTTTGCATATTTAAGAGTGAGCCAATCACTAGCTCTGATGGATTGGAAATGCAAGTACTACATACTACAATTTGCCAAGTCTGTTTTCCCAATGGTTGATACCAAACTCTGAGTCTCCTTTGCTTTCTGATTAGGCTTATGGGTTTAAATGCTGTATTTAACAGTATTTGTGTTCTATTAGCGACATCAGATGTTTTAAGCAGACTTTGACGATTTGTGGATGTGTGAATATATATATATTTTCATGTCTTTAAGGACATGGTGGATTCTCATACAGGCCTGGTGTTTTTAAAGGAGGCTTCAGACTTTCATTCACGCTACATTACCACTGTAAGAAACAACTGTATTCATAGATTAGATGTGCTATAATAACTTGAATAGATACATTTTTCCCCCAAAAAATGTCTAATATCCTTCAATTTTACCTGTTCACCAGTAGCTTACAGTGTTTGTTCAAACAGGTCGTCCAGAGAATATTTTATAATGTAAACCGGTCATGGACTGGAAAAATCACATGTTCCGAACTCAGAAGAAGCAGTTTTTTACAGGTATATACTGTTTTATTGTTGCACTTCTATTAATTGTTTTAAAATATGTGTAAGTGGACTACAATGGAACTATGTTTCAGATTAGTAGTAATAAAGTATACTAAAACAGGTTTGTAAAAGACAATGTATTTTTACGAAGATTATTGGTGTAATTGTAAATGTTTGTCAACAGAACGTGGCACTATTGGAAGAGGAAGAGGAGATTAACCTGTTGATGGAGTTCTTCTCATACGAGCATTTCTATGTCATCTACTGTAAATTCTGGGAGCTGGATACAGATCACGACTTGTACATAGACCAGCGAGATCTGGCTCAGCATAATGATCAAGGTACCATCCAGATGATCCTAGTTTAAAGTGCTGTTTAATGATTGTTCTGTTGCTGGAGAAGGATTTGAATTTCAGCCTACTTCAGCAACACTCGAGGGCATATGTTTCTGTTTCCTGCATTGTAAGTGTAATCATGTGGAGTAGTAGTCTCAATAGTAGTGCGCTAGAATGAGAATATTAAATAATTGTTCCTGCTGTTTCAGTTTCTTAATTTACAAAATTTTGGCTTTGAATTATCATCCATTTCTTACAAATAAAGGAAACCGCTCTGATTTCAATTTCCTGTTGTCTTTGATAGCTTTATCTCACAAAATGATCGAAAGGATATTCTCAGGAGCTGTAACCAGGTGAAGTGTTTTTTTTTTTGTTTTTTTTTTTGGACATAAAAAAAAGTGCTATACTCATTTACGAATTAGGAGAGTGCTGTGGGTGATCATACTCTGATCTTCAGGGGAAGAATGGTTCATAAAGAAGGGCGTCTGAGCTATGCTGACTTTGTATGGTTCCTTATATCTGAAGAAGACAAAAAAACAGAGACCAGGTATGTACCATTTTTATTATTGTTTTTATGGCGTTAAATAGAATTTTTTACACCTTCAACTGTTTATTGATTATTCTCAGATTAGTTTAAGTAAATAGAATTTGTCAAGTCCTAAGCACTTTAATTGCGTAACACTTTGTCAGAATATTCATTTGTGGTCTGTACTCTCAAAGCTTTTGCATCACAAAGGATTAAAAAATGTAAATAAAAACTCATCAATAAATGCATTCATTTAAATGTATTTTAATCTCTTCTTAAATATAATACAAAACATATTATTCGTCAGAAAGTAAAAATTAATCAAAGCACAAGTCCTTTCTCTGCTCAAAGTTCTAGTAATTTGGTGTCTCTGGAGCTGGAGATGAGTGCTGCATCTTCCCTCGTCTCAATAAATACTGTCTTCATCTTTTAAACCCCTCATGACGCAGTCAAGAGTTCATTCTGCTTCAAATTCTGTCCACATTGTAGGTGCATGCACAAAGTATTTCAGGTTTGTGGGTTGCTCACTAGAGCCTCCTTTGTCCATCAGGACTCGCAGATATCCAGTACTGACATTTTCGCTACATCTTGCTTGAATGCAGTTAAAATACATTTCTAGCCATAAAACATGCTTTGGATTAGTACTAAAATATTTGAAGTATCTTTAAAACAGGCATAAAAATTAAGTTCAAATAGGAAGGAAAATGGCGAATTCTTTGTATTCCAACAGTATTTGTAGACGTTTCAAAATACACTTAACTTTTGGGCTAGCTAAATACTGAAATTGAATTTTAGTTATTATTATTATTATTATTATTATTATTATCATCATCATTGTTGTTCTATATGCTTTTAAGAAATTGAGGAGGATCAATAATTCTTTTTTCACTCAGCATCGAGTACTGGTTTCGCTGTATGGATCTGGATGGAGATGGAGTTTTGTCCATGTATGAGCTGCAGTACTTTTACCAGGAACAGTGTCAGAAGCTTGAAGCCATATCTATCGAACCACTGCCATTTGAGGAGTGTTTGTGCCAAATGTTTGATCTTGTGAAGCCAAAGGTTCCAGGTATTTAAAAAAATAAAATAAAAATGTGTTGGGGGGGGGGGGTATTTGACTTGCAAATACCAAATGCAACAGTAGAATCACTGTTCGTTAAAGAAATTACATGTAAATATTTCTAGACTGTAATCACATGGTGCTGTTTGTTGATCCTATAGAAGGAAAATAAAATAAAAAGTATGTTTATGATTTCAGGAAAGATCACTCTCAGAGATTTGAAGAGATGTAAGCTGTCGCATGTATTCTTTGACACCTTTTTCAACATTGACAAGTATCTGTACAACGAACAGGGGGATCCCTTACTTGCTGTCAGTGTAAAGAAAAGAAGATAATTTCAATTCTTTGATTGCTCCCTGGGTCACACGATTGTTTCACTGTATCTGTTTGTGCTTGTGTGATCTTGTAGGATGCTGAAGCGAAGAGCCAGGAGATCTCTGACTGGGAAAGGTTTGCTGCTGAGGAGTATGACAAGTTGGTAGCTGAGGAAACAGCAAACAACCAGGCCATTCAAAGGTAAGCGTTTCTCTCACGATTCTCTCTCTTACTTGTGATGTTATTAAACGACTCTGTGATGGTGCAAAGGTTGCTTGAAGGTGCCGGCACATATCATCATAACACTTGTCATCTGCTTCACGTTTGTTGCATTAAACTTGCAAACTGATCGCAGAGCAGCATATAGTAGCAAATCAGGAAGCTAATGGCAGCATTAGTAGAGTTCAAGCAGATAAGATCTTGTGTAGAAGCTGGTTTCAGCTTCATGAACGATTTAGTCTGTGTTCCTCTCGGCTTTTCCTGCCCATGTAACTCATCCTGATTGAGTTTCTTCAAACAGTTCAACCTCTCGTGTTCTTTTATTTCTTCTGTATTATATTTAACAACTGGATATGGATATGATTGTTTGCTATATTTCCTGGGATTTAGTGCATTCATCTGAAATAGAATTGTGGAAATGTAATGGTAAATATTTTGGTTGAGAGATAAGGATTAATAAAGAAACAGTCAGATGTGAGCTCTGGCTTTTGGGTTTCTTGTTACAGTGCAGACAATGATCATTGACACCAAAAATGAAGCCTCAACATTTAGGACACCTTGACTGGCAGAACTATATTCTATTGTGTAATGTTGTTCTCGTTCATTTAATGGTTCTCGAAGTTCACGTCGCATAGTCCAACATGTTGAGATGTTTTTCCCACACCTCATTTCTCCTGAGCAGAATTTGTGTTTGGCATGATTGAAATAGTTAAGTGTATTTCACTGTGTTTTACGTTCAACTTTTGTCATCTGCTATTGCGTTGGGGGAATCTAGCCATTAAAGAGTCTTTCTACTGTAGGACTGAAGAATGTTAGCCAAAATTGTATCTTTAATACAGTCAACAATTTTTGCATTTGCATCTACAGTAGAGTGGTTTTGATTAGTCAGCTTCTCAAAGTTGTGCGGTCGAGCTTGATGCAAGTTTGCACTCAAGTATTGTTGATATGTGAATTACTTTCTGCCAGCAGAGGTCTTATTGCGATATGTTCATTTAGTTTGCAATGACCTTTGGGCTCTAACTTGTTCCTAACTTTGTTTTTTTTAAAGGTATGACAATTGTGTAGAGCAAGCGGATACGTTAGAGCTGTGCAATGAAAGGGAACGTTTGTTGGATAACTCCATCTGTTACGTGGATGATTTTGAATATGAAGACGTCTTTGAATGAAAGCCACCGACAGAACAAACAAAGGGTGTGTAGAGCAGGAAGTGAATTATTCTGGTTCAGGTAAACCAGATTAAGCCACAAGCACCCTCCTGAATGATGGATTGTAATCCATCTTTCTATCTCCCCCTCTACTCTTATCCAGACACTTGAACTATTCAGCCTGCACTACCTACAAAACTTGTCGCTAGAATCATAACTGGTTAGTAAGACATTCCAGAGATTCACAAAGTTATTTTAGCAAAAGCTTTAATTCTCCTGAAGCTCTGTTGACATGCCTTATATGTTTGAGGGCCATGTTAAAATGAAATTATGCAATGTTCATGCTTGGATGATTTTCTGTCTGTGTGAAGTGTTCTAAATTATCTATTTGTATCTGTAAATATATATTTATTTTTTTCCTTGGTGGTTCTTTGTAAAAATTTATGTGAACGTTTTCAGCAAATAAGAAAGAATTTATAGAAATGTTTCAACATGATTTTATTGTAACATGACAGATTTGCTACAATTGAATAAAATATGACAAAATAATTTAATAAGTGATCGATGTTCTTTTACCAGTTATGCACGTGCAGACAAAAATGACCTTGCAAAATTGTTTAAAACATATATTTTATGTATTGAATGTCCAAAAATATTTTCCAAACATTATTAATAAATGAGAAAGCAAAGTAATACATCTTTGTAATAAGGAAATGTTTGGAAAAATGTTATGGTTATATAAAAATAAATTGCACATAGTGCCCTTTAACAATAAAATATGAGGAAAACACATTTCCATGTGACCACCATTCATGTGACTTGATGACTGTGTAGCAGCACATGGACGTATAAGCAAGGTTAAACCAATGCTGCAGGGCTTATGTATTTATGTAGGTTTTTAAAACGCTGTGTTTTTACACAACTAACCTTATGCACTCTATCAGGTTGCAATAAATTAATTTGGTGTAAGGAGTTAGGAAATAAGTGTCTTGCTGTTTAAATAACTGTTAAAATCTGTTTAAATATCTTTTTATTTATATACAACAATAATTTTTTTTTTAAGACAAGTTTAATTGCAATTACTAAATTTGTACTTTACATCTGAATTTCCAGTAAAACTTGCATTGCTCTGAGAGTTTCTGTCTTCCCAGAGGCTTTGAACACTATTCAAATTATACTAAAATTGTGTATTTCTCATTGGGTCTAACAGAAACTGAAATTACATATTATGGTTTATGTTCTCTTCACTGTTGTCTTTTGCTTTAATTACATCATTGGAGAAGTTGTCTTAAGGTGTATTTATATTTGTAGTTTAATTTTTATCTGGACAAAAAACATGTTCTTATATGCAATTAGAGCAAAGCTAAAGGCACAAAACTTAAATCTTTTGCAGTGTAGTGGGGTTGAGCGTGTGAGAAAACAGAGAGTAAAATTACCACATTTTCATTCAAGCTATATTTTGTCCATTTTTGGAATTCGCGCGTCTGGAGAGTTCCTGTTACATGACGTTATTTTCTAGAAAACCAGTCAGCAGCCATGCTTCATCAGAACTGATGCTTCCGATTGGTTTAGCTCGATGACTAATATCCTTTTTTAGCCTATAGCAAGTTCAGAGACGCTCAAAGTGATCGATTCAGATTGCAGTCGGCTCCACCGGTCGCTCTTGTTTAATACTGATATTCTACAACTATCGATCTGTATTTGGATGTAAGAGTCTACTTAGGGATTAATTTGAAGTCTAAACGTAGTGTCTGTAAGTTTAGTACAGCACATTATATTATTGTCGATACAGTTTTTCACAAAGATGCAGAAATCAGGAGATTGACCGCTCTTGCTTAGAGAGAGTAAAGTTCAGCTGGAACCGTTTTTTTCAAAATCATAATTAATATAATAAATAATTACTTAATGTCTGATGTGTGCTAGTTTTGCCGGTTATGAATATCTTTTAATGACATTTGATCTGAAACTGTCTCCATAGGAAATATATATTTGATTATACAACAATATTACCTTAAAACAAGACCAATATTTTTTAAATACGAGCTGTTTATCAACAAAAAATGTGTTGTACAAACCTGACGATTAACAGAGGTTTTCAACCATCACTCCAGAGCAAAAATGGCCACCAAAAATCTATCATATCATAATTGCTATTGACTGATATGATATTTTTTATCATATTGCCCAGCCCCACAATGTAGGTATTTCACAGTGCAACTTTCCAGTAGTGTTGTCAATAGTTGTATAAATACACACTAACGTCCCTGTCATTTGTCTGTTACTGTTCAGAAGTTTCTATTAAATTAGTATTCATTATAGACCATTCTTTTTAGCTATCCTGACCAAATAATTTTGTTTTAATCAAATCAAATATGGAATAAGTGAACACACTCTTACCCCACTCCACCTTCCTCTCCACTAATGCTGCAGTGACATTTGCTCTTTCACCCAACTGTGAATATGCTCTTGTACCATTTTAAGTGATTTTATTTTTGTTCGTTCGCTAGATTCCGTTTTATTTCTGCTTTAATTTAAACATTTCATCTGTATTCAGCCTGAACTGAAAGCTAAATTAGCGCTACAGCTGTCTGTAATGTGACCTTGTGTGGCATTGCAGTTTCATCTAGCTAAATGGTTAATATTTGTGTAGTTGTTTTATCTTTATTTTATTGAAATAATGAGGTTATTTCACATGCGTGTATCTTAGTTAACATCCTAATAATTGTAATGAGCTATAAGAAAACAAATTAAATAAAAGCTTGATACATTACAGTAATATAAAAAAGGACAACCTCAATATATCAAAATATACTCTAAGCTTCTTTCTGGTGTAATCAAAGTTTGAACATACACATTTTCGAAGCTTGACATTGTTTACCTCTGAACTAGATGAAAATGAATCAAGTTACTTTACTAGCAATCTATAGTGGCAGCTCAATGTGTGGATGCTGAAATGAGAAGTAAAGTGATTAAATGAAAATATAAATATGCCCAAAACTTTACAAGTAAATACATGCTTTAAAAATTGCGACATTTTCATTAAAGTTTGGTGAAAGAACAAACTGATTCAACATTAGTAGAAAGGCCAGTTTTAAAAGCAAAAGAAAAATGTTTGATGTATTTTTATAAATGTATTTCTTTCACATTGCCCGGAAAAGGTTCAACTTACTCTCAAAATGGATCTTCACCAAATGACAATATTTGAAATACTTGATCGTTTGTGTTTTCTTAAAAAAAAAAAAAACCCACACACCAAAAACACGTATGACAATAAGAATGAGTTATGCACCAAAGCACCAGATACACATGTCCAGTAATGAAGACAGAGGTAAGTGAATCAAACATCCACCTCTATAGTCTCCTCCTCCAGCTGCTCTCGGCTCTTCTTCAGCTCATGTCTGAGTGGAGCAGTCCATTCACTAGTGCTATACAGAGAAGAGAAACGGTCATTAAGAGGTTTTTGCATTATAACGACATTTGTTTGAGCTCACCTTTTCATCAGCATGCTTCCCTTTGCCTCGGCAGAATGACAAATAACTCTTAAGTCACCTAGAGAGAAAAGGGAGTATGTGATATACCGAAGTAAATCACTATGTCCCAAAACACTACACACAAATTGTACATATTTCACATATAAACAATTTAATTTAAAAGCAAAGAAAAAAATGCATGTTTTAATTTTCTCAATGTAGAAACTTCACGTAAAATAAAAATAACCAAATTGTATCCAAAACATCTGTTCAACATTCTGCTCAGTCATAGCTTAAAGAAGCACTTGGTCCACATTTGGCTTTAAAGTGATTATCAGCAGGGTTCTAACATTTCAACCAAATCATTTCATGAAGAAGAGTAAGAAGAAATATTTATTAATTCTATCACTTCACTTTCCTTCCACTGACTGTTTTTAGCTCTTTTTCCACCACAATTGTTGTTAAACTTCCCATCCACGCCCAGAAATACAATGTCTGTCCACATACTTTCACATAGTCAGATTAATGTGTTCTGGCTGTTCAGACAGTGGTTGCCTTGCAAAAAATGTTATTTTATAGGATTCAGGACCCAATATGAAAGGGATCAGGATCAGATTTGAAAAAATCTGAATTGACCTGTTCAGACTATCCTGAATATATCAGATAAAGTGCAAAAAAGGGCAAATGGGGATAAAGTATATGTAGGTCACTTTGGGCTGCAGTCCGAACGTAACCAAACATCTATTTTTATAAAAAAAAAAGAGAGTAAAGTGCATAAACACTGCTCAGCTACTCACCCACTGTACCTAGCCACATCCTACCAAATTGGCTGCTGTAAATAATTTAATAGCAGCCAATTGCTTGTACTTACATGCCACATGAGAACAGATACAATACTGTTCTTTTGCTTTATTTTTTAAATGCTTCCTTACAAAGCATGTCTCCCAACAAACTAATCACACACAGAGATTAGCCACTGAATAATGTCTCCTTTACAATCAGAGAATAAGGTGAAAATTGACATGAAGTGAGAAAGCCAGTAAGAAAGTTCTCACACCTTCTGCATGCCCTTGCTTGAACGAGGGCGAGCGAGAATTATTGCTGGGAGATGCTTGGCGGTTGGTATCAGAGCTGATGAAGGAGATTGCATCCTCTCCCTCTGCAGACCCTATAAGAGAAGCCCTGTAGTAGATGAGGGGCATCCAACTCTCATCTCTCGTACTGATCACCAAATCGCCCACAAATCTCTGCAGGAAATTGAAACTGAAGGAGAACGTGAAGGAGATGAGAACTGAGGGCAGCCCAACTGAAGCAAAGTGATGTGCTGATGTGATGCTCACATGGTCTTCTTGTCAGGCTTCAGCAGTTTGCTGGAGAACTCGCTGAGGATAGTCAGGTACGAGATGTTCACGGGAGAATGTCTCTCAGACTGATAAAGAAACTCTTTGAAAACAAACTCGATCCCATCCCTGGACAAAGAAATTCTGTGTTTGGTACAATGAATGCACAATAGTATTATACAGAGCTCTCAAAGTGGCTGCCCACACTCTGTCCCTATGTGACCTTACAGAACACTTTACAGAAGAATAAGAAGAAAAAAACAACTCAAATTAGGCAGCAACAACTTTCATATTGTTCATATGTGACCTGCAATCATCGCCATGTTTTTCTAAATGACTTATAGCATGTCTTGGGTTGTGTTTAATCATATAATTCTAATTTAATGGGAAAGTGTGATAGAAAAATTCAGTATTTTGGACATTTATCGAAATTTTATAATTCTGCCCAAATGTGTAATGGACACACAGCTCAAATGAATAATACAAGACATTGACTCAAAGTCATAATTTCATGAACAAAAAAAAAGAAAAAACAATTCTTGTTACATGACCCTTCTTTTTCAGCTTGAAATTGACAAAAATTTAACCCGCTTCAATTTGTTTAACTGAAGTAACAGCTCCAAAATTACAGTCACATGTGCGGAAGCATGGTTATGCAAGCTTTTCACAGAGATTAGCATCCAGGAAGAGACAACATTACAGTTTACCTGGTTCTGATTGCTGGAGAATGAATTTATTCACCGTGGAGTAAGGAACTGGAACCATTTTATCACCCAGGATCCTAAAAGCTAAACACTCTCATGACAGGCATTATAGCTTTTTCTATAGATCACAAAACTGCAATTAATCCCTAAATGGAGTAGATCCCAGTCATTACTGTACTGGAATTAAAAGGCAAATTTTGGTGAAAACCTAATCTTCTAATCCTTCCTTCAATCAAATCACCATTTCTGGCTAACCCACAATTACTTAATTCACTTGTTTTCTTCCCCTTAACTTTGTCCTGAGCATTTAAGTGAGTAAGAAGGCAGCAAATTTTATTTTAATATCATTTTATACATAATAAATAAGGCTCAATAACCTTAGAAGCGAAAATCTGAACACTTTAAATGAAGGGTAAAAGCCATATATCAGTTTATTTACATTCTAATATACATTTTCCTTATATAAATAAATTTGCAGTGATATTAATTCATTATTGACCATAATGCATGACTTAATTTATCTTGATTAACATTGAGCATCAGCTGTGAAAGTATTAAGAAAAATTAAAGCTTTCGACCATAAATCACAATTAGAAAGCAAAACAAACGCTCCAACGAAAAGCATAAATTCAGCGGTCAGCTAATTTTTTTTACAAAAAAAAAAAACAGTCAAACAAGTAGTTGTAAATACAAATGCCTACATGATGGACATGAAGTCAATTATTTCAAAAGGAAATGAACAAATATGCATAAAGTATTGTTTACTAACGTATTATAAAAATATGCAACAACAGTGTATTTGAATGGTTTTGTTCATTTTTATATCACATGTTTTTAAGAGGAAGAAATTATTAGAAGCGATTATAAGAAATTAGTAGAAATAAGTCCCAATCTGATGCCTCTGCTCCTATTATTATTTCATTGGACATTTTGTGTTTACAAGCAGGGTTTTTAATTGATGATAATTCAGAGTGTGAAAACTCCTATCCTTTTAAAGCCTGCTTATTCACCGTCCTCCCCATTTAAATCCAGAACCACAGCTGGTAAATTCAATTCCTCATCCCTGAAATAACCCGGGAGCTGACCTCTGTCACTGCATGGGCTAAACCAAGCAGAGCAGTCAGGACTATTTCTATTCAAGACAAAGATAGCATGGTTTGGGTCAGTGTGTGGAGTGATACTGTACCGGTGGATCATTGCCAGAGACTCGCGGGACTTGGTCTGGTCCCAGCCGAAAGTGAGAGAAAAGCGGCGGGCCAGTTCCTTGATGCTGCTGTACGTCTGAATCCTGGAGCTGCAGGGGTTGCCTCCCTCCTGCTGCTGCCTCAGCCTAACGTACAACTGATAGAAACACACCAAACTCACTGCAAGATCTTTTAGTAACATTACAGCATTTATCCCTACTGTTCAGCAAACCAATACCTCAAACCTGGCTTCATGGATCAAAAAATCTACCTGGAATTTTAATGCTAGAAAATTGGAACAGATTTGAGCATCTAAAAGTCAATTACTTTGATAAAAATTACAGTCGAGTATCCAAATAAAAGTTCATTTCAAAGCTCTAACAATATTTTCTTTAGTAAACTATATAAACAGGACATGCTCATGTTTTGTAATGAACCATTTTCATATTTTGCTATGTTTAATATTGTTTCCTTTAAATAACAAAACATTTTTAAGTTTAAAAAATTTGGGGGGGGATTTTGCCGAGTGTCAAACAAAAGAGCAGGCCCTTGTGGATTGTACAAATCTCCAATCATTTTTTCAGTGGTTTACAGTTACTATTAACACAAAAACGTCACGTTAGTGATTTATACATTTTATTTATCTCAATTTATATTATTCAGGGTGATTCAAAGTATACCACAACACTGAAATGAAGAAAAGAAGAGCTAAGCTCTTTCTGTCATTGATAATGTAGCTCTGAACTTTACGTACTTGTCAAATTGACAAATTACACAATCTTCCATCATGTTTTTTTTTTATTAAACTATTATTAGTATTAGTATTAACTACTTACAGAAGAAAGGGGTTTTTAAGGATGCTGTGTTCTTGCTGCCTATAAATATAGATCTATATAGATGTAGATGTCTAGGTCAGAGGTCACCAACTCTAGCTTCAGACAAGCGAAAAGCACTTTAATTTGTACAAAACTGTTGTTTCATGATGGTTGAATCAGAACAACTCTCCAGAAGAGGAGTTGGTAGCCCCTGTCTAGATTAAACATGATGTGGTTTTTCACTGTTGAGGTTACGGTCTGGAGGGAGTAAAAACTGCAACATTAACCATGAACAGCTTCATTACTTTAAAGAAGTGGAAAAATACATTTGGCAGTCTACCTTTGAGCCCAAACTTACCATTGTATATTTTACAGATACTTTTATCACTATCTACTTATGATAGATGGAGAGATGCTAAGCATTTATAAATAAAGGCTAAATATAACTACAGGATACCTTGGAAATTTAATTCACTTTAATTATGTATTGCTTATGAACTACTTCAACATTGCGCAAGAACATTGCTAGCGCAAAGGTTAATGAAGATCTGTACACATCAGAAGGACGTGCAGAAAATTTTATGAACGTGAGAGTATACGTGGCCGTAAACTGAATATCTTTGGACCTCGCATGATGAATTCACGCCCATAACATGTATAACACCGACAACAAAGTTTAAAAATCTGTTTATGTATTATGTTTAAATGTTGTTTGTCTTTTATGCTCATCAAAAATAAACCTGAAGAGTTTGTAGAAGTATATCCGTTGTCTAATCTCTAAAAAGCTAAGTCTACATTTAGAATCAACCTCAGAAACCACGCATAAGAGGTCATCTCAGGTGATTGCCCAAACAAAGAAAGTGCTCGGAGGATTGGAAAGAAATATTTTTTTTATCTCTGTACCCTTTCATTTCTTTATGTAAAATAAAAACACATTGCACACAAAAACGGCTTAAATTTGACTCAATACATGTATTTTGTTCAGCCAAACAAATTCCAAAAATATCTGAAATGCGAACAAGAGACAGTTTCCATCTCCTCTCTGCACTGTATCTGCAGTTAATCTCTTCAAGGATAGTGGAAGAGCTGTGAGAACATTCCACACCGAGCATGATGGGAAAGCGCAAGGCTGGACTCATTGTGCCTCCGAGGTGTGGACAGCTGCAGGGGCCCAGCAGAGACCACAGCTCTCACACACAGAATGGAGGGAAGTTTCATGTACTTCTGGTTACCTGCTGAAGACACAGCACCAGGGTGCGGGCGCTCTCCATCTTGTCGATCTGCCGGGTTCGGTTCAGGGTCTCTTTAATGATGTCACCAAAGTCGTTGTAAAACTTGAGGGAAGAGAGAGAGATAAGGGCCGCTTGTTGTCACATTCCAGAGAATACAAGACTCTGACTAATAGACCACAACTTCAAGAGTCTTCAGGCCTCTACACAGCTATTTGAATATATGGTGAGAAGTCAAGTCCATAAACATAGCTCGATCTGAAAGCACGAGCGCCCACGGCACATTACACATCCTAGCGATTGGTGCCTACGAAAAAGAGTCCAGCTCTACCATAGCTGATGGGTTTTTTGCAAGAGAACGGCCAATGAAAGCTGCTGTTTTACTGACGTGAATGGAACATGAGAGAGCTGCACTCGATACTCACGCTTACTTCGATCTCATGACAGAAAACCGCACCAAAAATCATCTAAATGAACAATCGAGGAAACTGATGGGAAGTGTCGTTCAACTTGGTGCTTCGTCCTTCTGACTCTTGTTCATTTAAAAGAATGATTCATTTGAGAGATTCATTTTTTTTATCATTCATTTCAGACAAATTTATGATCTAATTGCAAACAGTTACTACAAACACCAAAAATAGAGCAAAATATACTAATTTGAGTAAATAAACATGTTTACTGGTGTCTTCTGATTATTGTCAGTGTAATACGCACACATCATAGAAAACCATTCCCTCCATGAAAAGAGTTATTACAAGAGTCAGATTAGTTCTTTTCACGAACGACACATCACTGAACATGAGCGCCAACCAAGGGGCGAGGAGCATCACTGCATTAACTTTTAACATTAGCTTGCAAAATGCACCCCGCAGAGAAGCCATCCAAGGATTTGTGCAAATCTCAGTTAGATGTGTAGCAGCCTTTAAATAAGTCTGGTTCGGGTCAGGATAAATTCTCCAGTGCCTGAATAAGCTAGGGTAAACTTTTTATGCCTGATCATAGCTCTAGAATACAGGTGTTTGTTTAAACAATTATCCACTGATACAGGCATTGACGAATCAGATCAACAAACGAGTGTCTGAAGCACAGTTTAAGGAAATCGATGCTCTTGAGACATTTGCAACTTTACATTATTTGTCTCACATCTGAAAAGTAACACTCATTTTTATGGCACTCAAAAGATGAGCGTTTGTGTCTGTAGGCCTCGGCAGGAAGAATTCTGGTAGTGCTGTGCAGACAAAGGCATCTGGTATTTCTTAAGTGTCAGTGACAGACAGACACTACAAATACACAAGACTGATAGAAGATAGCAAATGAAGAAGGGATTTACAGAGTTACAGCTATGTCCCTTTCTGAAACTAAAATTCTCCATTTAGACTTCTTTATGTTGTAAACTTGACATTCTTTTAAAAGTAAACTGATTCAATTCAGGCTTAAATTGTGTGATTGATCTAAGGGGCCTCGAGTTTGTACAATTTATATCAGAGAATTTTGGTATTAATATATTTTCTTATTTTTAAATTGAAATTTGCATCAGGTTATTATCCAAGCTCCAACATCATGTGACCTGTTGCAATGGAAGCATTTTTTAGCCAGTGAAAACATCTACAATATTACAACTTTTGCATGAGAATAGTAATAGGTTATAACTTTGTTTGATTGTATTTTATTTAGATGTGGGCATAGATTTTGGTTCGTCTGTTCAATACAAAGAGCCGGCTCAAAGGAACCGTTTCGTTCGTGACCAACACTTCACTAAAATCCACTTTGAAAAAAGATTAATGGTGATCATTTTTTTAAATCGCACGATTATAATCTTTTCACCGTTAACGCACGTTAACAGCCCACCACTAATTTTATTATAATATTTTTTTCAGTATTTTTTTTATTTATGTATGTACAGAAAACCATTTATTTAATTCATAATTACAGCAATTTAGTTTCACTTTATCAATAAAAATGTGATCTTTAAAATGGTGTATTTTATTTATAATTTCCAATAATCAATATTTGTAGTTATTAAAACAATATTTTTGTCCCATTTTCCACGTGTTCAGTACAGCTCAATGTTTCCTATTCTCTATGTTGACAAACAAACTGCACATGCATCAGTACAAAGCATTGATTTTCTAATCAGCGCACTCCTGTTTGGATGAGAAAGGTCAGAGATGTTTGAAGGTGAAGGAAGCATGATCGAGGCCTGACTGAGGTCCTACCTTAACATAGTGCTTGAAAAGCTCGGCCGCCATGCTCATCTCCAGCACACTGTGCACGATGAGCTTACAGTAGGCCGAGAGAAGATTCCTGCGCCGGTGGAGGTCCTCCAGACGTCCCTCTGCACTCTCGCAATCACTGACTGCAAACACAGAGAAGCAGAAGCAGCAGATTCAATAACAGAGTTCTGTAATTACCATACTCTGATCCTCCAAATGAAACGCTTTCCTGAGAAGAGCTGAAGTTAACAACGTTTCTATCCTCGTCCTGCTGCTCCTGAAGCCATCACTTAATAGAGAGCTATCTAACCGCATTAGTGACCTGTAACTACATTGTTTTTATTACACGCTCCCTGGAAAAGCTCATATTGCATTGCAGAGGTGAGGATTCTGAGGCAGGAAAATGAAATCTATATAGATTTGATGTGCTCACACTAGATTTATAATCAAACACCCTACTGTAAGATCCGATAAGCTGCTTGTGTTTGAAGCAACACACGGCAAACAACAACTTAAAAGTTTGGTTCAGAAGATCTAATATTGACTTTTTCAGCACATGCAATCACTGTGTAAATGTCCACCAGAGCTTCTTTTATCTGCACTTAAATATAATCACAGAGCCCCTTCTTGATTGAAAAGCATGCTCATCTGCTAGCGCAACTTCAGTGATATCTCAAGCAATGATTGCATTATAGAGTATTATGATCATAAGTTTCACCCTTTGATTCGGAGCCATGTTTGATAAGTTTGAGATATGTTCTTAGACTGAAGGAACCACAAACAAATCCTGGAGTTGATTAAGCTCACAAGAAGAATGAGGCTTTTTTTTTACTTCAATAACGAGTGTTCTACCGGTCACAGGCTGCTGTAGGCATATATTGCCATCTGCTGGGAGAAATTATATTTTATTTCTTAAAATCAATCATCAGTTTGAAATGGTTACAATGCTCTAGCTTGTAAAAGGGCTGTTCGGTTGTGTTTGGTTTAGCATAAACCAAAACAAAACACACCTGAGCACACTAATTAAACTAATTAAATCTAGGCCTAACGAGAGAAAGCTGATGTCTGCGCTAAACCAGGAAATAAAATCTCCATGAACGTTACATATCTATAGTCTCAGTACAGTATGCTATATAAAAAGAAAAATAACAAGATAGAAATTAATTAGGTTGAAGAAAACAGCAATCACAATGTTATTTTATGAAGGTTTTATTTTATTTTTATTATTAAAATAGCTGAATAAATAGCTATGGAAAAGGTCAGGGTTTTGTATTTACAGCAAACAATGAAAAAAAACCTCATGTGATTATTTGTCAAACACATTTCTATTACCATTACACCATTTTTTTATTGACTATTTAACCTAATCACTGATTTGTTTCCTTCTCTCATTTTAGACTTTTAAATGTATAGACATTTTTTGTACTGATGCACAGCTACATTCTCTGCGGGTTTTTATTTTAGTAATTTTTTTTATACATGATGGATTGGGAGAGAGGGAGAAATGGGTATTGGACATGTTTTTTTTATTTCTATATTTGTTAAAATGTGCATCTGCAGAAAATTACAGTATATTTTCATAAGAAAATGTCATACATAAAAAAAAAATACATGAGAAAAATTCTATATAAACAGACAAGGTCTCTAAAAAACGAAAACCTTTTTTTATTCTGTTGATCAGCAAATGTCCTCACGTCACTCAGAGTGTCATGCTCTATACATTCTTCTCTCTCTCCCAAAAGAAGCATCAAGAGGTGTGTGAATTTGTTCCTTGTGTTTTTGTTTCTGGTGTAATTGGGCCCAGGGGACCCACATTACATTTTTATCCCAAAATGTAGGAAATTTAGAGTCACGCTCCTGATATGCCCCCAGGAAATCTACATCATCTTCTAAAGCTACGTTTACAGTCAACAACGTGCATCAGAAGCTAAAAGAACTACAAACCGAATTATACTGTAGCTCAGAAAGCAAGCAGCTGATTGGAAAGTAGTTTCAGGAGCACTTACGGTGAGTGTTCGTATTAAACCCTGCCTAAAAAGAACCGAATGTGCAAACCCCATGCTGAGCGTTCCTACAACAGTTTTCTGAGCTGTTTTAACTAAAAAAACTCAAGAAAACTAAATAAAAACACACATAGTTGCAATAAAAACTCCAAACTATTTAAGCCTGCACAAGAGGAGATAAGAAAAGACACAATGACAGAAGAGAACACATGACAAGAAAAAAAAGAGAAACATGATGAGAAGAAAAGACAAGACAAGATTTGAAATGAGGAGAGTAGAGAGGTATGATGAGAAGAGGCTATCAAACTATTTAAAAGGGAATGGTAGAGAAGTTAGACAAGAAAGAGTGCAGGAGAGGACAAAATAGAGAAGAGAAAAATGTAGGGGAGGAGAAGAAAGAATGTGAGAAGAGAAGGGATAAAAGAGAATACAAGAAAGGAGAGAAGAGAGAAGGGGAGAAGAAATGAGGGGAGGAGGTGAGCAGAAAAGAAGAAGAGAGTAGAGAAAAGAAGAGAAGTATTAATGTACAAATAGTACATATACATAAGAAAGACAATATTAATGTAGACAGAATTAAGAATAAACATGAGACCAGAGGTATGAGAAGAGGAGAGCAGAAGAGAGGAGACCTTTGCTGCTGTGCGTGTCCTGCTCTGTGCTGATGAAGACGTCCTCCAGGATGAAGGACAGAAGAGCTTTCTGGAGTTTGGGGTCAGGGGTGTACAGCAGGGGAGCACCTGAGGACCAATCTCGCCCCTGAAGCTGGTAATTATGAGCTATGAGGACATCACTGAGACACATGAATGCCTTTCAGAGGAGAAGAATTAAAAAATAAGGTTAAAAAAACCTGTTTAAAAATTAACAGATTCATTAGAAAATCTATGACAGCATTATTGATGGTTTCAATCATTCTTATAGTATATTTGATTGATAGATATGTTTAGTTAAGAGCATAAGATATTATTCTAATATTGTGGTATTGTTTTTTTATTTACTACAATAATTTAAAAATCCACAATATGTTAACTACTTTATACCCGCTTGTCATTCATTTTATTCACCAAGTTCTAGTTTCATGTGCATAAATATTTAATCCCAATTGAAAAAGTAATTTACCTACTCAGTTTTTATAAAGAAAATCAGAGAGAACAGTAGTGCTGGAAGGCAGTTCTCATGAATCAAGCTGAAATCTAGAATAATCCACTTTGAAAAAAGAACTGAGCGGAACAATGTGTTGTGAACAGAAACACAATGCTCACTTGCGCTCGCACAATCTGTTCAGTGTGTGAAAGACAGCGGTGGCATTTCTCACAGAAGCTCCGAAGCTGGTTTCTCTGCTGGACGGCTGTCTCCTGTAAACAGAAACACACATCCAGAAGAGGAGACTTATCTTGTATAATAATACAATAACCTGCTCTTTACCAACACTCGTCCAAAACCTTCTCAATCCACATATTTGAAGAGTAGGTAAAATTCCAATATCTTCTATTTCCAGCTAATCAATATTGAAAAAAAGATTAAATCATAGTGTAAAACATGACCAATCGTAACCCCTGGATTATTTAGTAGTTTAAAGATGCAGAAAAGATAACAATAAACATAAAGAACAATAAAGATCGAACTCTGCCAACACTGTATAGCTGAACACAAGAAACACTGAAAAATAAACGCCTAGGTGTTTTTTTGTTTTTGTTTTAGTATTCGATTCAACCTGCTATACCTAAACAATAATTTTATGTCAAGTGGAGAGGAGCAACTGTGGCATCAAGTCCAGATTAGTAAATAGAGGAGTTGACTCCAGGAGAGGCAACCAAAGGCACAATAGTTAAACAGCATTATGTTTGTTAATGATTTAGACAAGACATTAAAGAAATTTTGGGAAGAAACATTTATAGAAATGTTAACCTAGAGCTATGTTTGCACAGACACAGTATTTTTAACAACTGTATGTTCGCTGATATTTAAGGGATTTAAGTTCGTAACCTTCATTGCATCTGTACATTAATGTATTTTTGTAATGTTTGAAATACAAAATATTGCAATTAAACAAAAAAAATATTATTAAATACTCGTTGAATAGTTCCAAAGGGTGTATTTTTAGACTCAACAGCTGACTCTATTCACTCACCTAAAAAAAAAAGGTAGTTAAACTGGGACAACAAACATGGACGGCTGGATTAAGATGTTAATTGCAGCTTCCTGTGTTTGCAATCACGTCTCTAAACAATGTTAGGCATGTTTCAGATTCCCGCCAAAGACCCAGATTTTAACTTTTAACTACAAACAGTCTCTCAATCATTCAGATATGAATGAAGGCAAATGTCCTTTGTGTGAATAGTAGCAAAACTGAAGTAATGCTGATTGATTCCCATCATCAAGTAAATCAATCACATCTAGTTCCTATTGTCTGTCACCTGATGGAGACTAAGAGCAAAATTAGGAACCTCTGTGTTACACTTAACATTTGTGAAGATGTGCTTTAAATGCACTTAATAAAGTAAAGATTACTATTATTACTATCATTAGCAGTAAATAAGCACATCATTCGTATTTTTAAAGTCTATGGTTTATGAGGTTACCTCCTTGTTGAAGAATATCCTCAAAGGTTTTTTCTTTAAATGCATGATCTATTCATTGAAAATAATACATTTTCTTTTATGATTAAGTCCATATGGAGCTCTGAGATAAACATCAAGGATGGGTGTTCAGCCAGTATGCTGTCAGTTCAACTAAATGGCTCTTTTGAACCGGACATGCATCCCCATTTCATGCTGAACACGTATTATTCTCCCCTCACCTCATGTTGCCATTGACATTAGACTTGCAGATTATGCTGAGCTGACGAGTAGGCCAAGAACTTCTGCCTGGGCTGTCAGTTATTGATGATGAGGGCAGAGAAGAAAGGGCCATTCCTGAGCCAACACTGTGCAGCCCTTACCTAAAGAAGTCTTAACGCCCCCAATATTTCACTGCATAAAAGGTTAGAGGAGGCCAGGTATGATTACCTCGTGCACCGCATGAAAACACAGGCCTAGCTTTAGGTGTAAAGCATTTACATGAGAGTGCACCGTTACACCCCTACAATCAATCACCACCAACTACTTTTCCTCAAGAATCAGGATCAATCGCTTTCTGCCACTTATGAAAATCAAGCAGACATAACCTCACAACCGTAGCCTGCATGTTTAATATTGAATAAGGCAGCTTGAAAGGACATAGCTGTCTGTGATGGATTGTACAGTGACTCTGCAGACATTGAGTCATGCATGCCTGAAAACATTTCTTTAATTAATCACCCACAGAAAAGTTCTACGCTTTTGTCTGTGATCCTAATTATTCTAAGAATGACTGCATTCATCTATGACACCACAATACAACTGAAAGATGGCTCACTCTGGAGGTCACAGAATCTCTGACGGTATTGAGCTTCCATAGGATGCAGCTACACATACAGCACAGAGCCTCCACAGTCACCTGAGAGAGTGAGAGAGTTAGATATTAGAGCGCAAACAGCCTTGGGGGGAGAGGGGGGGGTAGAGAAAAGAGAGAGGGAGAGCGTTAGAGGGAGAGAAATAGAAATATACAGACAAACTGGGGGGTGGGAAAAGAGAGAAATAAGAGACAGACAGGGAGAGGGACACAAAGAGAGAAGGACAGACAGGGAGGGAGCAAAAAGACAGAAAGAAAAGAGAGAGACAGACAGGGAAAAAGAGGGGGAGAGAAAAGAGAGGGAGACAAAGACAGAGAGAGAGAGAGACAGGGTGGAAGAGAAAAGAGAGCGGGAGAGAGAGACAAAAAGAGACAGGGAGAGAAAAAAGGAGAGGGGGAGAGAAAGAGACAGACAGAGAGGGAAAGGAAGGGAGAGAGAAAAGAGAGAGTCAGACACGGTGGGAGAGGAGACGGGGAGATAAAAGGAAGGGGAAAAAAAAGAGAGATAGAGGGAAACAGACAAGGAGGGAGAGAAAACAGAGAAAGACGATAGGCACAATCTAAATAATGTTACCTCAGCAGGAGGACTGCAATGTTTTGATTGCACGTCTAAAAGTTTGGTCCCAAGCTCGTAGAGGCCCCATTTAGACAGATCCTGAACACTAGACAAAAACAATATTGAGAATTGAAATAATCAAAATTTTAAACAAAAGATGACTTTTGGCATACTTTGGTATAGTTGTTACAATGTAGATCATAAACCATAAAAACAAATCAATAAAAATATAAAATGTACTTGTTGAATGCAGAAAGTTTCTTCATTGTGCAAAACATTTTAGAAACAGCATCCTCATTCGTGAAACAACCGTCCTGTGAAAGAAAGAACTTTCATGAGACTCTGGTTTGCGACTCAATGAACAGCTAGAGAAACACAAAGAATGATCAATAAAAAGCAATTATGTTTTTTTGTTTTCATTCCATTCATTCATCAATTTATTTTCAAATGATGAATTTTGTTAGGGGTAAGGACAAAGTCTCCTTTAATTTCTCATATGTCTGAGCAAACACAAACTCTCTAAGTAACCCCTTGGGCCTCAGTGAGCAACATCAGCCACAACAGCATGAAATCCATAAAATCATACAATCATAAATCACTCAATCAACAAAACATTAGTATATAAAACTCGTCCAGAACTGTATAATTGAATTATTTCACTTCATTCCTTGCATTGTCCCATGTTTTACTCATTTTATGTTCTTATTTAATCAGGATCAGATGCTGGAGCTTCTGTTAATCTGTTCTGAACTCACACTCAAAGACTCTCCTAACTGAGCAGCTAGTTCATCTGTCCAGTGCTGGATGAGCCGGTCCAAGCTGCTTTGGGCCAGAAAGTGAAATGCTGATTCAAGAGCACAGAGACCCTGGTAAGAACGAGCGGCTGTCTCCAGGAGAGCAGCATCTGTGTGTCTAACCACCGCCGTCTCCAACTCTGCAAGCAACACCTGCACAAACCCCACCAAAACTGGTGAATTACTGTAAAACAAAACCCCCTTCAAAAATAAAGTCCCCCAAAATGCACATTTCAAAGTACATACTGATTGACATCAACCAATGTTTATTACAATACACATAATATGCTTAAGAACAACATTTATATTTGTTCAGTATTTGCATCCAGACAGACAAGTAAACTGAACATAAACCATACAAAAAAAATGTCTGAAGGAACCATTTGCATCTGCACTTTATAAAATGTGGCCTTAATTGCAAAAAGTTTACTGCTATAAAAAGTACCGTTTTGTTTTGCTTTTGGCAGGACTTTTCAACCCAACTTAAAACTGAAACACCCGTCACATCGATAAAACTACACAACATCCTTTAAACTTTGAGTTAATGTTAGAAAAAAAACCAACACATTAAACAATATACTACCAAAGTATTACTTACAGTAGCTAAGATTTTAATAATGTAAAAGAAAAAAGTACTTCAATTATTTTCATGTGGAGTACTCACATGACAAGCACTCACCTGAGCGTTTTCAGGGTCACCGCTGCCTGCTTGAAAATACTGAGGTATTCTCAGGAAACAGGTCAGCTTTTCAGTATCTTCTGAGTACTTGAAAAAAGATATTTACAGTTACATTCTGTTCTTTTGTAATTAACTTGTGAAGAGTTTTGTCATTGCTTTTGTTTTTCTTTACCTTGGATAAAATCGCAGGTAGAACTTTAATGAAGTGTTCAGTTAGATTGGCACAGTCATCAGTTTGCAACTTTTTCTCTTTAGTGTTTATCAACTACATCAAAATAAAAATAGACGGTCAGCAATAAGATTCTCTTGTCACGGTCTGTACTTAAAGTCAGCCAGACAGACTGAAAATGCTTAGACACAAAAACAACATAAACCCCAGGACCGACACTTTGAGCCTCTTTCAAGGAGGAATTAAATGGGTTCATATTTACATGTCAAAACAGAATATTAATAAATATTTTTAAAAAAAGTCTCACTTTTTTCCCTGCTCCTCGGCCTGACAAAGGAGAACCTTCTGCAGCCTGCCGTACTGACGCCAACAGCAGTTCGGTCACGAAACCCTCTTCCGAGCTGCTCAGTGCTGTGATTAAAACACAAATACATGAAGTAAACAACCCCTTCAACTTCTGAGCATTATGGGTAACCGTGGAAGCGTTACAACATTTGAGGGTGTACAAGAACACTTGCCTTGTTCCAGACTGCAGGTGTGAGGTAAGAGCAGTGAGGTCAGACCCGCCCAGTCCTTCAGCAGTGCTCCGGCGCTGTCCCATAGACCATCAACCAGAAACAGTACATGCTGGTGCAGCTACGGAAAAAGGGACAGACATTAAACCAAAACTAATAATAATCCTCTAAATCAAATTCCATTTCCAGGGGTTCTTTCTCTCTTCTCGAATTCTAATCTGTTTTAGAATGTTAGACTCTGAACCCCTCTAAACCCAAACCATGAATACCTATGCTTGTTACTTATACTCATAAATTTACATATTTGTGAATAAGCAAAAATTGACACTACCACCACACATCTCAAATGTTTTGTGCTCATTTAGTAATTTCCACAATGTAGTATTTCATCCTAATTTCCTATACAGGTTAGAATCCTATTGTTCTGTTCCAAACACAGCCACATCTAGATACATGCAGGTCTAAACATGAATCAAACATCAAATCTTTAGCCATCTTTACCAGCTTGTTATTTCGTTGAGAAAGAACAGAAACAATGAAAAATTGGCCGACACGATTAAGAGAGTGGGGGAAAAAAAATTTTTTATTTCTTGCCAAAATAAAAGTATGAGTCTTCAGTATGGGACAATAAAACAATGAAGGACAATAAAGAGCCACTGTTTAATGTTTGGTTAATTTAGAGAAATAATTCAAATGTAGCTATATACTAAATGCTGCTTAAAAAAAAACAATTGAATGCAGGCCTTGTAAATTGCATTTAAATGAAGAACTGTAGATTTTCCTAGACTATACCAACCGTAATTATCTTTTTTTTTTTTTACCTGCTTTATTTCTATTTACCTTGCTCTCGGTGTGAAAGTTGATAAGAACTCGGATCTTGGCCAAAACCAGCTCTCCGTGTCCATCCTGATTAGAAGCTTTATCTTTGGTCCTTGATAATTTAGAGTTACAAAGCAGTCTAAAAGAGAAATAGGCCGTTGTTTACTAGTTAATTCAGGTTAGCTTATTTTTATTGCTATGATTGACATATTGTACATCCTGTTGTGAAATGTTCTTGCTTCTAAATATTTCAGTCAATTGTACCATTGGAAAAAGTGTTTGAGAATGACACCAACTCAGCCTCAGAGGGGTCTGTGAATGTTGAGTTGCATATTATGAAGAGGTCTATCACTTCAGACATCCATTGTGACCTTTATTTTGCCTTTAGAGTAATAAAAAAAAGGAGTGCATGGAATGGTTTCTATGGCCAAGCAGCTGCATCCCAGCAATACAACAAGTCCAATGCAAAACCTTGGATGCAGTGGGGTAAAGCACGCCACCACTATACATGGCCTGCACAGCAGTGGAGACATGTTGGATGAGTCTTGATTTGGCATTTGCCAGAAGAACAGTAGTTATGCAAAGTGTAAAAGTTGGTGGAGGGGTGATTACGCTGTGGTTTTTCAGGAGCATAGTTCCAATGAATGCTTCTGTATACAAAGATATTTTGGAAAAATGTCCATGCTCCCAACTTTGTGGGAACAGTTTCGAGTTAAAGATTTCCTCTGCCAACAGGACTGTGCACTTGTTCATAAAAGCAAGGTCCATAAAGACATGAATTACAGAGTCTGGTGTGGATGAACTTAAAAGGCCAGCACAGAGTCTATACCTTAGGGATGAATTAGAGCACGTATTTAACATCAGTGTATGACCTCACAAATGCGGGAGAATGGTTGAATATTCTCAGAAGAGTTAAAGCTGTTGTAGCTGCAAGGGTAGACTGAAATCATATTGAAACTTACAGATCAGGAATGAGTTGTCTCTTAACTTCATATGAGAGTCATGGCAGGTGAGCTTTTGTTTTGAAACTTCATCTATCCACACCCAAAAACTGAACAAAGATTTAAAACAACATTTGTGTATTTACTAGCAGATTTCTTCAAATTTAATTAGATCACAAGAAAGGAACACATCTGATAATTTCTTCTTTGGTATTAGGCCAGTATATATCAAAGCAGAAACAGAACGAAATAAAACAAAAATCATCCAAATCCGATTCTTTTTCAATAATATTTTTAAGATAAAGCCAAGTTTTATCTTAGAATTAATAACTAAGAATGAATAACAAACTATTTTAATTAATAACTGCAAGCACAGACCTGTTGTAGAGGAATTCCCCAGCAGTTGTGGCTAAAGGTCTGTGGGAGCAGTAGATGAGGCGAAAGACATTCTTGTAGTCATCAGGACTCAGCACATCCTCAAAGGATCTGACACAGCAGGAAATTCCAGCAATCACATGAGAAACAGTATACTGAACAATTTCACACAGGAGACGCTCACGTTTTCCAAAGAGCAAGTGGGAGATACTTACTGGGAGATAACCATGAGCAGTCTCACGGCCTGTATGGCCACTTCATGGTCTTTATCCAGCGTCATGGAGATCATTCTCTCCTTCAACAGAAAAAGCATTCAGTCGCTCATCTAAACATTTTAACTACCCGCTAGGAGAGCAATCTCATCTCGAAAGCCTACAATCAAGCTTGTGTTAAACTCCAACGATGCACCTAAAAGCTTTTAAAATCCAGTTCGTTCTCTCCAGATGGTGAGGGTACAGGGTGGTTGGGGTCCTGTGGGACGCCATCAGGCCAGTGAGCCCAAGGCTAAACCTGAGGGGCTTTCCAAGCTGTCAATCAGCAAGCATGTCCTCATACAGTCCCACTACTGCTTCACTGGACCTGAAGTTGAAGAGTGCTAAAGAAGCTTACTTATGTCTGTCAGAAGTTTTGCAAAAACAGTGTGTTCACAAGAGTCTGATCATAAAACGTACATTGTTAAGTTTGCTTTTCTGATGAAATCACTTTTCGGAGCTGTAAAGACTTTTACTAGACTATGTAATAGTGCATGACTACAAAAATGATCTGAATGGTCAGTTTACTGTCACACAGCAGCTATGCGGGGTAGGGTGCACACATACAATCTCAGGTGCACAGGTGGCTGCAGCTCGTTCAACTTATCGCCCTAATCAATGCACGGTTCGAAACACACAAAACATCCAACAAGGTTATTTTTAAAATTATTAGCTATAAACTGTCATCTTCAACAACTCCAACTAATTCAACCTTCCCCTGACACCAAAGTCTGTCATTTTCCCCCTTATTGCCAAGGACGCCGATCTGAGATTCCATAGCTGGAGCTTATGCACTGCACATGTGCACCCAAGACTGGTGTTCGAAAGACTTCTCCAACAAGAGAAACATGTCAATCAGTTGAATGTTTCTTAACACAGGACATATTTATTTTTTAAGTTTAAACAAAGGCACCCTGAAGGAATGCCCAGTAGGCCAACAAGAATGTCTATGTGCTTCACCGATATCAGAAGATATCCTTCCCCTCACATGAGCCTAAAACCTTCATCAGTTGCAACAGTTATTAGAGTGAATTTGTTTAGTTGCGTGAGTATATTATTCAATCTTATCCTGTGTTTGATCACTTCTTTGCCAGTGTTTACATTTAAAATAAACATATCTATTTAATATTGGTTTCAACTCTTAGGATTTTACATGACATTTAATTTATTATTTTTTACTGAGGTTGTGATTTACTTTTGAGGATGTGTTCTTTTTAATGCTTTTTAAAAGTGCTTTTTTACTTCTGCATTTCATTCTTGTACAGCACCTTGGTCAGCCTTGGCTGTTGGAAGGTGCTCTGGAAATAAAGTTCAAAAGTACTGATTGATTGATTGATTGATTGATTGAAAGTATGGAATTCGGATGTTTTGTAAATGTACATTCATTTATAACAATCTATAGCATGAAACATCACAATCCTGTTGAATTTTTCAAAAACGGTGCAAAAGGTTCAGTTTTGCTTAAAATGGGTGCATAATAAATGTACTAGACTAAAATATTTTCTGTAAATTACAGCACAATTATTTGGACAGTGTATACAATATATTACCTTAAACCGTGTAGTGAAAAGGTCCATTTTGGAGTTACTGTGATCCTGATAAAGTCCCTGCAAGCCCACCACACACTTAAGACGTACATCAGGTTGCTGCATTTAAAAAAAGTAAACCCTCAAATTAAAGTGAATATAAATTCATAAATATGACTTCAACCGCAATCACTAGCACCTTGTCATGCATCATCCACCCCAGGTACTTCAAGTAGCTGTCGTTAAGAAACGCAGAACTGTACAACTTCATCCACACTGCAAGTTCCTCCATACAGATGGATCTGATTTCAGGAATCACATCTCTAAAAGTGAACAGTGAAACAGTGAGGAAGCTACAATCAGAGAAGTTAAGTTAAATGAGCGGTTGGCGTAAAAGAGTACCTGTATCGCTTTAAGAACACCCCCTTGAAAACAGCATCCATCATACTATCGATTTCAAATTTACAGTCCTGCAACTAAAGAAAAGAAAAACGTAGTCATTTTTCGTTAAAAAGAAAGATTATGCTATATGTGTGCATGTTATAAATCTTAAATCTCAACTTTCATTTCTACAGCACTTTCAATACTACAAGAACACAGACACAGCTTTAAAACAAGATCATAAACCACAAGTACTGAAGTGAATCTCATACTACAGGAAGCAATATGTATTAGATGTTTCCAAGCTATCCTACCTTCATATGAATTATGAAATAATAATAAATGCTAATGCATTTGGATTGAAGTAATCTTCTCTTCACATTTTCTTTTATCAATTGGTTTTGTTAAAATTAATATTTTAGTACAGTAAAATCTATAAATATTAAATACCCAACAAACACAATCAAATAATGATTTTAACAAACAACCCATCATCTATTAAGATAGTTTTAAGTCCACACTACTAAATCTTTGGAAAAATTGACACTTACGGACCTCTGTGATCTTTCTCTGGATCCTGTCCAGCCTCGGAGAAGCCCGTTTGCTTGCGATCTTGGCCCGCTCAACCTCATACAGCCTCTGATGGTTATCAACACTGCCACTGAGATTTAGAGCCACATTCACCAAAGCGCTGAGCAGCTTCACTGCTGCAGAAAAACATTTACCCAGGAAAAAGATCAGCCGTCCGTTCATGCAAGTGGTTCAGGTCAACAGGTTCAGGGGACACGTACCTGCTAGCGTACAGGTGTGCCTGAAAGCACGAACTCTAGAATCCGAGAGCTCCGTCAGCAGGGATATGAGTGTGTTCAAGAGGTAGCCGTCAAAGATTATACAGTTCTGACACTGAGCCATTAGCACCGAGACAAACTCACAGAAGTGAGAGCAAAATCGCTTCCAGTAGAGGCCAGACATGATGAGGGGATACTCGCCACTGTCCTAAGGAGCAAGGAGGAAGAAGGAAGTACTTTAATAATTTGTGAATTACCTGCCTTTTTGTGTGATGTTAACACTTTAAAAGATTCCTTTATAGGACACTTATAGAGCTAACTACAGCATTGTTACTGGGGGTTATCACAAGATTGTGACTTTTCTGATTAATAAAACAAACAAACAACGTAATCAATATCAAATAAGTTGCTAAATCAGGTTAACTATCCTTTAAATTAAAAACATTACATTTGTTGGTAGGTTGCTATACCATTAGCGCCTCATCCCTATATTGATAGCTACGCTTCACTTTCAGCCGTAACTAGAATTAAAGAAATGACTATGGCTTAATTGGATCATTTAGTGGTCAGACTGAATCTACAAGCATTTTTTTGATAAACCTTCCAAAAACTTAACATTCAGTTTGTTTTAATCTTATATTAAAGGAAAGAAAACCCAGCTTAAAAAAAAGTGTTCAAACATTCCGATTAACTTTTTATGTAATTCATTCATAATTAAATTCAATGCATCACTAATATTCCTTTAAAAACGATGTAAATACTTTCTAAAAATGAGTTAATCAAAAATAAGGAGGTAAAATAAACATAGGGTAAAAAAGGACAAAACAACCAAAAAAATTCTGTAAGAATTCCTCCAAACATGACTGAAAAATAATCAAGTTGGTCTTAATGAACACTTTGAGAAAAAAAAAAAGAAAAAAAAGAAAATCCAGCCTCCCAAAACAGCATAATCATTATCTGCAAAACTGGTTTGACTGACAGAACCGTACCATGTCAAGAGGCCACGTGACTGTTAAAATCCACGGAAAAGCAAGGAACTTCTTGTATTGTAACCCTGAATCCTGTGATTTAAAAGCACAAACAGATCGGTGAGAGGAAACCGTTTGAGACAGCATTCAGTGATAAGTATTAGGAATCTGACCTCATCTAAATCCTCGACCATTTTACTCATGACATCAGAACCCTGTTTGCTCTGAAACATCTCTGCTGTCACCATCCCTGCGAATGCACAAGCAACACTCAGATTCGGAACTAAAACGAACAAAACACTTAACATGGATCAAGAGAATTAAAAGCATCTATTTTTGTGGATATTACAGTTCTGAAATGCTGTTCTTTTAGATTAGTGTGAAACTCACCCTTGCACCCTGAACACTGGATAAAAAAGCTGATGAGGTCAAGCAGCGCAGCGTCTCGGTCAACCTCATAGGCATCAATCCAGTCATCCACCACAGCCTTTCATAAAACACACCAGTGTCCGCATAATCATTAGATTAAAACCAACATTATACTGTGGGGACAGACTCAGGATTGATATAGTACCTGCATTGCATTTCTTCCCATGCTGACCACCTCAAACAGGGTGACTGCTTCCACGTCTTCATTTTTGAGCTCTTGGTTCTCTGCTCGGCCCAGGCTGCCATTTCTGCTCTTTGAATGCTTTTGCCTGGAATTCTCAGAGCTTTCCCGGGCTTTCCTCTTTCCTCTCTGTCCAAAGCAAAAACATGATTTCTTTTTGATTACTTTCTTTTTAATTTACTTTTGATTTTATTGGAAAACATTTAAGGCAAATGCAAACATTTGCAACTGGCCAAATTCTTCAATCGAAATCTTAGTGAGGACAACAGCAACCCAAAAGTTAATCAAATATATGCTTTTAATCCATCACAAGGTCAAATTCACCAGCAGCTATTTAAATAATGAGAAATTAGCATTTATTTCAAACGATCTAACACAAAAATGACAATGGATGCAATTACATTATTGAAAGTAATCGCAAAAATAACATTTAAAATGAAATATAGGCTACTTAAACATGTTACAGATAGTTTTTATTCAGTTTCACTGCCGAGAATTCCCAAATACGATGTTTTATCATTGTATTATCATGAGCAGGATAGAGGCTGAATCAGCCCACAACCTGTCACGTTCAGACCCCTGCTTTAAACGAAAGAGTGACTGACTTACCAAAGTCTTCTGTCTGTTTGCATTTCTTTCCGTTGAGGCATGTACTGATACAGAGGAAGAAACATCAACAACTGAGTTCTCTCTGAAAGCAGGAAACACACAAATAAGATGAGCTGTTCTCAAAGCAACCTTCACAATGTACTTTTTAAATGAACTGGGAACTCGTCTGTATGCCTCTCACTTTTGGACTGATCTGGACAGTAAAGTTGGCTCTGCGATCATCTCCTTTCAGTTCATAGCTGCACAAAATCTTTCTGCACATCTGGATTACAAAATAAAAATGAGAAAATAAATGTTGTGAATGAACATTATATATATGAAGACTTCAGGTGCTAAACCCTCTACATATCTACATATTTCAGTCAACAACACAATCAAACTTCTGTGTCTATGTTCAGTCATTTAAATTAATAGACAGTAAAATTACACATTTTTATGAAGTTACTGAAACTATGTTCATTTTCAGATTTAATTCCTGACCTCCATACAGCTGTATTTAAATTTAAATGACCCCCCCCCCCCAAAAAAAAAATGGCTAATATATAGCATTACAGTGGCTATTGTTTGTCTTGTCCTTCATGTTTATCAAGTAATACTCTCATCATTTTTTAGAACTCTTGCTGGTGCATTTAGTGTTATTTTGTCATTTTGTTATGCTCTTAATATTCCCAAGTTCGAATATATACATTACGGACTGTAAAGTCAAATTATCTTGCACCTGGAAACTGTTAATCAAATAAACAACTTTTTAGATTTTAATTGCGAAAGGAAAATCAGTCACACACTGAAAACGGGCGGGACAAGCTAAAATAAAACCTCTTCTTGGTTGTGACTGGGTGAGGTACATGTCAACAAAATAAAATAAACTTTCTGATTGGTCAGTTTGAGGGTCGATCAGAGATGCTCTTCTTGTACAACCCTGTCATTTGGAAACAAAAGACTAATATGAGCTGCAGAAATCTTACCATCAACGTATTAACAGTCCCAATTTGTTACCTATTTTTTATCAATTTAACAACACGTCCCGCATGTTAGCATAAAGCCAGCAATGGACCTTTTTCATAACAGAGAAAAGGACAGCTCTGCAAACCCCGCGTGTTTCAACTACTTTTTCTTTAATGGTTTGTAACTATCCAAACATCAAAATATAAAGCCGAATCTTACCTGCTAGCGATAGCCAACACTTATAGCCAAGCAGAGTGTTATTGTAAACTACACAAAATAGATACGTCGTCTTCCAGTGCAACCTACCAACGTCTACGTCAAGAGCGCGCGTGCAGAGCTGTGCGTCTGACGTCACTCAATCAGCCGTCCTTTTTTTCTTTTCTAAACAAACTACAATAGCTGTAATATTTTAGCCAACACAGCCAAAAAATGTGAATGAAAACATATTTATACAACTCGCACAGAAAGGTGAACGAACTATAAAATTTGTAATGTCTTTAAATAAATGTTATGTTTTTATTAAGTAGTTATTTAGGGTTGTAGCATGCTGTTCTGAATTAAAATTTATCTTACCAGCCAAATAAACACTTTCATTTGATTACATAAACAAATTACTTAAACAAACTCTTGATGTAATAAACACACATGCTCCTTATTTTATTTTTATTTTTATTTTGATTCATAGAGAAAAAAACATTAGACAGACATACAAAATGTTGAGAAACAATAGTTTTCTCATGATGGGTATTGTAACTGCCACTTCAGACTCACATATATAAAACATTATTGCACATTTTCTAACATGAAGTCCAATGAAGACATACTTAAAATTATACCCCTTTCTTTATAAAACCCACATGATTTTCATACTGAATTCATTCATTCATTCATTCATCTTCATGTCGGCTTTGTTCCCTTTCGGGGTCGCCACAGCGGAATGAACTGCCAACTCTCTGGCATATGTTTTACGCGGCGGATGCCCTTCCAGCCGCAACCCATCACTGGGAAACATTCACACACACATTCACACTTTAACACTATGGGCAATTGTTCTTACTCAATTCACTTATTCCGCATGTCTTTGGACTTGTGGGGAAACCGGAGCACCCGGAGAAAACCCTCACGATCACGGGGAGAACATGCAAACTCCACACAGAAATGCCAACCGACCCAGCTGAGCCTAGAACCAGCGACCTTCTTGCTGTGAGACGACCGCGCTACCCAGTGCGCCACAGTCATGTTTAAAGTTTAAAAATACAACAATTAAATCAAATATAAAAACATTGCACTTTAGAAGCATGCGTCCTTTGTTTCAGGAAAGCTTGGAAACAAATGCCATGACTGGACTGAGTTCTTCAGTAAGCTCTTCTGACAGAGACAGAGCTGCTGTAATCACATTCTGTGTTAACTCTGACACCCTATCAAAAAAGATCCTTTAATTGTCAAATTTATAAAGTTTAGATTGTAACAAACATCACGAAACGTTTCTCACCAGCGCATGTGATGTCCTGGAAGCTGAGGATCCACCTTGGACCCTTTCCCTGTGGATAAAGAAGCTTTCAAATGCTTAAAATTAGCTTCAATATCCTTTCTTATGTTGGTTATTGGCAAAACGTCTCCGAGAGAAATCATCACTTGCTGTAACAAAACCAAAACTCTGTTAAACAGGGTTTATTTCTGTCTCTTTTTTTTTGACAAACGCATAAATAAAATATAGTAAATCAAACTCACATAAATGGCAGAAAGCTGATGTGCTATGTATTTATGGCTGCCCAGATGCTTCATATCCTCCTCTAACTGCTGACTAAGAACCAGCAGCTGGTTTAGCTTTCCAATATGAGGAAAATAATCTGTAAGGTCAGATAATCAATAATAAAAATAATACATTATAGTTCCCAGGAACACTGTTAAGGAGTAGTACACTTGATACATCTGTGTGATCTGACTTCATTCATCTTCTAAGCGATTATTTCCACTCCGAATGGCCCGAAAGCAGTTTTTCTGTAGACTCACCATCAGAAGGTGGTCTTTCCAACATGTCAACCGCGCTTCCATGGATCATAAAAATTTCCACTCGAGGAAATAGTGTGCATAATCCTACACTGTCCAAATACTCCTAAAAAAGAGAGTTAAACATCAAAACATCATTAAATGTTATAATTAGCTTACGGAGAATTGGTGTTACCTCCAGCTGAAGCTCCTGTTCAGACAGATGTTCAAGACGCTGGTTCATCTGGTAAATGATCTCACCCGCTGTTGACGAAACCAACTCAGATTGTCTACTTGGACTTATCAGCCACTTAAGTAGATGAACGTGTTTAGCAATTACAGAGGCAGTTCTACACTGAAATAATCCCTGAAACTCTTTCCAAATGTCATACATTTAAAATTGCAAAATGAACTCCATTTATACCATTTTAATACAGTTCCTGAGACTTTCTCACTTTTATCATTTAGACCCTGTCACACATTCCTAGTTAATTTTGAAAACTGAGTTTTCTTACCATGTTTAGAAAACACAAGCACAAGTAGAAAAAGAATCCGCACGAAACTGAGTAAAACGCTCTAAAATGCTGTAAAGGTTGCGTCTACTCAGCACCAGACTCCTCACCATTGAAGTAAAATCAAGAAATCATCTTTCACCTGCAATGCTCTTCAGCACTTCCTTTCAATGGCTGGGAAATACAGCTCACACAAAAATAAGAAGAACCATGTTTATGAAAAAAAAATTCTCTCTTGTCAGTCTACTGTTTCGCTCTCAAAAATGACTAATTTATCAGATTTTTTTGTTCTCCAAGTTACAAACACGCGGACAGAATGCGTTTCCCACGCTTATCTGACCACTTTCAAACGCAGTATTCACTCGTGTGAAGATGCCTGCTCCAGGAACCGCGCAGAATAAGCACGAGCTTGCTAAGCATTGGAGATTGGAACATATCTGCTGCTGACCCACTCTTTCTCTCCTATTGCCTTCTCTCCTTCAAAACGTGCCCCTCAACCCTCTCAACTTCTTCCTGCACACTCCCTCTGATAAATAAGTTAACTAGCATACTTAGCTTTAGCTAACATCCGCGCAATATCAATATATATCTAGTTGATTAATAAAAACATTTTTATATTTTACCAGATCTTCGACCTCCTCACCCCCTTAATTTCAAGCAAGGTCCTTTTTTCCACATGGATCATAATATAAGTTATTTATTCTGGCTAGCCACAAACTGCGCTATTTCTGTCCTTCAATGTTATTGCAAATGTTCCAGCTTGATTAAAAGAAAATCACCTCACTACAAGAGTAAGCCCATGTTGTCCTGCACACGAAGTTTATCACAATTTAACATTTCTCAACTCAAGCAATCAGTCCTGTTTATCGCGCCTCGTCTTGCGCTCCATTCACGTACCCTGCACTGTGTGGTCCAAACCCTTTGCGCCACGTGGTGCTTTATCGCATCTTTACATAGACTTTACATAGAAACCAGCAGCTCTTCCCAGATCATTTGTGATTGGTGTGAAGGCACCCTGAGGCTCAATTGGTTCCGGTTCAGAAAGGATATTTTTCGCTCAGGTCAACACTAACATATTGCACAGGTTGGGGACGTCTGTTCTGTGATGAAACACTTGTTCAGTACAGAGAATCGCTACACAACCTCTCGCTCTGTCCCCATCAACTATACGACCCTCTGAGAGCAAATGCTGCTGCATCAGTAAAAAAGCTCCAATAACTCCTTCAAACTCCACCTGAAACAGAATTTATGCACTTAAGCTGTCAACACGAATACAAATCTTTAGCTGGTTAAGGTGAAACGCTGCTCCTGACACAGGTGAACTCAGTTCGTAAACGCGTTAAAAAACTGCAGTTACAAAATAACGGGGAGTGTGTGGACAGCTATATTGCCACTTGAAACTATGAAGGTTATAAACCCTGCAATTGTCTTTTGAAGGGTTAAAGTAGTTATTTCCCCACTACTTCATTCTGTTTTTATGTTATAAATATCTGATCATGATCTTCAGGTTTTCATTTGTTAATTAAGGTGTGTGTTGTTAGAAATAAAGTTGGTGTGTTAGTTGTAGATCATTTCTTCCGACATGGACCACCAGTTTGTCTTACTGTACACATGTTATCAGTATATATTTTTTTTCAGAGATTATAGGAGATCCTCCATTGTAGGAGCATGTTTGAACAATATCTTCACATACTAGGAGCCGATCAGGGATCAACATCCGAGGTGCACCCTGGGAAACTTCACCTCCAAGAATGTACCTGAAGTTATTTAAGGCCAGGCCACAAAGAATTGTGTTAAAAAAGGTTGGTTTTGTGTAACCAGCTTAGAGACCCAGATGTATCTGTAAATGTGTTATTCAGGAATTGTGCAGTCTTCTCACGTCGTCTCTATTGAAGATTAATTTAATCCAACACTTTCTCCTTTTGGATTTTTGAGACTTTGACAAGTCACAGCACACATATGCTAATATCAGAAGAGTTTAAAATCTGCCAGAAAAACGAAGCAACAGGAGTGTGACAACACTCTTGCGATTCAAGAGGTCTCATGACACAAAGCTGTGTGAAATATAGGAAAATTATTAGTTAACTCTTCATATTGTTTGACTTTACACAACAAAAACACATGTTAGTAAGGAAACGTTATCGTCCCGGCATCAAAATAACGTTTTATTAAACACAATGTATGTAGAAAAGGTTTGTCTTTACCTCACCTTGTCTCTTAAACCCTTCTGATAACTCCTCTTGGCTGAGCTCTTGTTTAAGACTCTGCTCTATCTGTTGATGTAAATCAGACAGGAGAATGTTGCATCAACCACAGGGACAGCAATGCACTGTGCAGAACTGTGCAGAACTGTGCAGGAGACCTGAACTCTGATCAGCAGATCCAGCTGGCTGCAAAAACACAGCATCTCCAGCGCCACCTGCTCGCTGCTCAGCTTGATGGGCAACAAGGGCTTTCTCAGGCACACCTCCACTATTCAGGGGTCGAGAAACAACAGGAAAGGTCGAGCGATTTCGTTAAAAAAAAAACAGAAAATATCTGAAAAGAAATGAATATTCTCACCTTTGAAGTGAGAATTGTAAGAACATGGTCTGCAAAGCGGACCACTCGTGCTCACAGCTGCCATTGATCCGATAAAAATCCAAACGTTGAAACGCACTCATGCGTTACGTTTATTGCTTGATGAAATCATTAGTGTACAGGAATCATCACAACGACGCTTTTCAGAGACTCTCCAAATCATATTCAGCTAAAGCAGCGACAGAAGGCGTGGTCACGCAGAAAGCTAAGTTAAGCGGGCCGAAACTGTTTTTTATTGTACACATTTATCAGCGAAACAATTATCATTAACTAAATAACAGTTGGTCAATTTAATACTGTTTACTTTTCATTTGTTAATAAATGAACACCGCGCGCGAAGTCAATCACACTGTGCATGTTACCTTTGTCTGCGCTGTTCCAAATGGACCAATCACAGGGAAGTATCAGCATAAGCAAATTTTTACATTTATTAGACCATTTCACAAGTCACACGTTCCAATAGTTTGCAAGTGCCCGCATGGTTTTATTAGAGTTTGATGAAAGGTGTGTTCTTTTATCTTCCCTGAACATAAATATGACAACAGCATCGTTTTATTTACTTATTGAGTAGGATAGAAAGGGGTAGGATGTTTACTTTCCAGGAAAAAAGTAGTGTATAAACATGAAACAAGCTAAAATTGCTGGTGTTTAGTGGATAAAATTAATAAATGACCTTAAATGTGCTTTTATGATGACTTTATATTATGTTCTGGTTAACAGCCAGAGCCGGCCCTGTACATCTGGGGGGGCCCTAAGCAGGGAATTTTGTGGCCCAACCTTACAATGAATCAACTAAGTATTTTCTTCACAAACCATCAAATTTATACAATCTAATACATCTTGAATATTCTGCACATTTTACCTTGAACGACTGCTTATACTGTACACTTAAAGAAACAGTAAAACAGTAAAAGTAAAGTTAGCAGATATCATGTAAAGAGATTCAAGGTTCAACAAAAGATTTGTATTTATTGTTTTATAAAGCCAAAAAGTTTAAGTGCAATCTGAAATAAAATATATACTTAGTCTAATAAAAACTCAAATAATACTCTTTTTATACATTCATAGCACAAAAACAACAACAAAGCAATTACCGGTATACATACTTTTTACTCGCTCATGTTCCAATGATATTTTCTATCAGAATTTTGTCTTCTTGCTTTTGTAGATATAATGTCATCATAGGAAATCATGCTTCCAACTTGGTGGTTGACACTGATGACTGACAGACCACTGAGGTGTTCTTATGGTAAAATAATTCATGTTGAACATCATTGTTTACTTAGTTTTATTGTTATTTAGGGTTTAACTCTTATATTTCATATTTTACTCATATTTTAAACCTTCACATCATGGACATTAATAACCTATTTTCAATAAAGACCCAGGTTAGATCTCTAACATCAACATGACTTTACCACTTAAAAATCACTTTACTAAAAATTACCTCGCATTAGTCTCTTATCATCATTCTTCGATTTTTCTTTTTTCTGCACCTGGAGGGTAGATTCGTTTTGTTTTTGCGGTTCTAATTTACAAAATAAAGAAAAATCCAGGGAGATGTAGGTGGTGGGAGGGATCGGGCAAGGTAAAGGCCATTTCTATTATTATTGACAGCAGTGTGATTTGCAACAAATGACTCATCCATTTTTTTTGTGGAGGCCCCTTAACGGCGACGGGGCCCTAAGCAGCCACTTGGTTCGCTTATAGGGAGGGCCGGCTCTGTTAACAGCTAACAGATGATGCGTTACAGACCTATCTACAGGTCACAAGATCAAATAGCTGTACACGCATTTAGCAAACGGAGGTCTTCACCATTTATTTGGACGTGACAGCATGGCTTTAAAACTGCATCCTAGCAACCCAAAATGTCTGGTTGTAGTGTTTTTAGACAATCCATTCACCTTCATGAAGATTCTTCAATGATAACCTTCATTATGGCTGTTCATTTCAGCCATATTTCCATTGCCAAAGTGCATCCATATGCTGAAACATCATCATTGTATACAGTAATACTGAAACAAACAACTATTTATATGTGAAAGAACCTAATTACTTTCAATGTTTATTAAATAGTAATAAACACGTACAAGAACAATTGGGGACCTTTTTCATGATTCCAATGTTTGCAATAAAACACAGATATTCTGAAAGTTTGTCTTAAATGATATGAACTCTAAGAAATCCAAATAATGCGGTAAAAAACATTTAAATAGTGTGCCAATAAAGAAAACAGCAATACTTGTACTGCATCTTACAAAAAAGATATTTTCTGCAAAGTCTCAAAAATACAATTGTAGGCAAACATATTTTCTATCACAATCGTTTGCTTTAGAAGTAATATTATCCATTAGCAGTTTTTATCAAAGTTGTTTTAAAATAAGAAGACCTGCTAATCCATTTTTTTATTTAAATGCTTCAAAATGCAATAAAAACTTCCATCACCTTCTGCTCCCTTTTCTCACAATATGATACACCTGTAGAAAAGTCAGTTCCTTCAAGAACAAAACCTGAAGATCCACAATTTACAAATTTTGCTTTCTGCCAGAAGAAGCTTCTCAAGCAATGGCAAGTTAAGGCCGTACTACAGTGTTCAGGGTCAGATTAGCCATGAGCTCATGAACCGCTGCGAATATTGTGCACTCTCCTAAAAAAGAAAAGAAAACGCATTTGAAAACTACAAGAAAAACATTACCATAAATAATGAAACAGAGAACATGAACCAAAACATCTGAACCCTGCAATAATTTTCAACAAAACTAGATTTTAGTACATTTTCTCTCCAACTCTGCATAGGTGTTGTCCCTTTTTAAATGTGTGTAAACTTACATTCAAGTTTGACATGAGAATCAAATAATTTCTAAAATGAATATAAAACAAAATGCTCAATTGTTCCACAGCATAGTTTTTATATTTATTTTAGTAGAATTACGAACCTGGTCTCGGAGGATGGTGCTCATTGAAGCGCCTGAGGATGTTGCTGACCATCATGGCTGCGGCTCCTGAAGAACTATGCTGCCGTGGGATATCCGCCTGTTGCGTCAGACCAGTAGCCATATCGTACACAATGGGAACGATGATGGTGATGGGCTCCTGGGGAACTGGTATCCTTTGGGTTAGCTGGAGCTGTAGACGACCATGTTTTTAAGTTAACTCATCATTCTCACATGTTAAAATATAATGTGAATATCTATAACACTTATCAAATCGTGCAAAATTGTTGAGACCCTGAGTTTACTCACAAAGAAGAGCATCTTGGTCTTCAGCACCACTGCAATGGTTCCCGGGGGAGCAATGGGAGGAGCACTTGGAGGAATAGTCAGGCAGAACTGCACGTTCCAATTGAGCTGATTCGCCTGGTCTGGGAACTAAACAAATGGATGTCTCATCATAAAACTCAAAAAAATATTTTTGAGGGTGTGAATATTACAACAGGCTTTTTTATATCGCTTATATAGTTCTTGCTCATAAAATGATGAGAAAGAGGATAAAAAAAACTTTTTTGGTTTAATTTGGTTCACACTGATTTGAGACAACGCTTACAAAAATGGTGCTCACCAACTCTAACTTCATGATGCGAACACAGTCTCGGAGGATGTTGGTTGGCGCTCCCAGCAACTTGGTGAAGGCGTTAAGCGTGTTGTATTTAAAGGGTGGTCCTGCAACCTGACATGAACAGAAAGAGAAAGACACATGCACAAATGAAGAATGCAAACACTGTGCACCTTTTCCAAAAATACATTTACACATCCGTAGGCCCTGATGTAAATTCCATAGATTGTTGAGTCTACGCATAAGTACTAATACAAGTGAAGAATTGGAGTGTCGATGGGCTTTGACCAGGGCTTCTGCAGGTTTCATAAGGTCAAATGTAAGACTTTTAAAACTATTTAGAATTAAATTTAAAACCACATACATTATTGTATCAATTAACTACATTGTTGGATTAACCCTAATCATCTCTTTTATGTTTTAGCATTTGTGCACATTTTCTCAAACTATAGCAACCCTAAGCAGCAACAAAAAAAAAACACATAGCAGACGAGCTTTACATAAGAAGAATAAGAGCTGTGAAAAAAGATTTAAGACTTCAAACTGTGAATTTAAGACTTTTAAGACCTAAAACTTTGGACATTTTAGATCTCATGGAAATCCTGTTCTCGATTCTGCAATAAGACCTTAAAGTGATAAATAAACAAGCAAATCTCAAAAAGCAAATTGTAGGGATTTTAGTTAAGCACAAGGCTGTTGATGTGCTTAAACAAAGACGATTGCTGATACCAATTAAAAAAAAGAAAAATGACTCTTTCTTGCAAACAATTCTATAAATAATTTACCCTCGTCTCAAAGAACTTCTCCAAGACCTGAAGTTCCTCCTGCGACCAGGGCCCCGTGTTTTCAGGAGTGACTTTCAGCTGGAGAGTCTGGTAGCTTTTGGGATTGAGAGCCACCCTACATTTCAGAACTTCAGTCTTAAACATGATGACCCCTGGCTCATTGGAGTTTACAATAGTGAGCTGTAAAAGAAATAAAATCAATTGTTATTTTATTTCAGCATTGATTAACTTAGCATTATGAAGTAGATAATCTGACTCACGTTGGGTTCTAGCTGGATGATTCTCTGTAGATGGCGTCTCATAATGACAGAACCCAGGAAGCGCTCTAGAGGTGAGCACAGGTAACTGCCTGCAAGGCCTGGCACGGGGCAGGGCATGGGTGAAGGCAGGAGGAGCACATGAAGTTTACTGTGGGTGAGGATGGTAGGAATGGAGGCAGCCCAGGAACGCTGTGGGAGCTTACGGGGTGGAGGCATAGCCTGTGAACCTTCACACACAAACACAAGGAAACACTTAGTAGTTAAAAACAATTTAAAGGTCCCCTGTGTTTTGCTTTTTCTAATCATTTAGACTTGCACTGCACTTTTCATAACTTCCGATGAGCTATATGCATAGCAATCATCTTTGAATCATCTCATGTTTTTAGTCTCCTTAATCTACCCTTTTTGTTTAAATTACTTGTTTCTTTGGTAAACCAAACTTTTTTTACTTTTGGACAGTGTGTTTGCTCTCCATGGAGAGATGGGCAGCATTTGATGTTCATCTGATTGGTTAGTGAACAAGGAAGGAAAAATCAACGAGCCTATTTTAGCTCACAGAAAAGGAGGCTTAAGGCAGATTCCTTCTTTAGACATTGTTCAAACTTACTGGGACCAGCTCGAGGTGAGTGAGATGGGTCCGGGATGGGAGAGTTCAAAGATGGGTTGCCAGGTGACATGCCAGGGATTCGAGCCCCAGGAGAAGGTCCAGGCACCTGCGGAGAACCGGGCCAGGGCCCAACGCGAGGGCTGGCAGACACTAGTGTGTACGGAGAGCTGGGGTCAAGAGTTCCTGGAACACAAATAAATAATATCAGGACAACACACACTACTGTTTTTCTCCAGAATCACAATGCTGAACAGAAAAACCAAAAGAAAACACACTGCTATATAAAAAGAGATTAATGTTTTCGCAGAAGCTTGAGGTACATAAATGAAATGCTATACAACAACAAGGTAAACAAGGAAGCAGTTGAAAAGATGTTATGGATTCAGAGTGGTTTATGAGGGGTCCTGTGGCTGAATACTGCAGGAAATGTGCTAAAAAGATGGATTTGGCAACAGAATAAAAAACAAAACTAAATTAATTTAAATATGGAGCTGGATAACGTATGTACAATAGTCAGCTAGGCGTACTGTCTGATCAAAGGTACAAAAAGAATCAATAAGGTGGAAGTGTCTGGCTGCAGACATGCAGACTTGCGTATAAACAGTCTAATACCAGCAGTACCAGAAGAGCATACGTGCCCTGTAAATTTCAGTGAATACCGTCAAACAGTTACCCACTCACAAAAAGTCCTGCGCATGAGGTAACGCTCGCTAGACGCATTACACGCATGAACGAAAATGCCTTCACCTGTCTGCCATTATTTTATTGTGTCTGACAATGACAAAAACTTTGCTAAATGCAACAAGCACAAAGGAGATTCCTTGTGGTGGGACTCAAGTCAAACAATTCAACACTGCAAACCTCATTGCACGTTGCTCATCACAAAGAAAACTGAGTTTTCCAAGTTAACGTGTTCAATTCCAGCAGCACAAACCTCTGTTACACAGACGGCAAAAAAGAGACTATTCAGATGCAACAACACTACAGCAAGGGCTGTAAGTAAAAAATATTGCACAATCATAAACGAAATAAAGCAATTTATTCATTATTCAAACGTTGTTGAAGATGAAGGGTTCAGGCGTCTCCTGTCATGTTTGGATCCACGTTATGCTACGCCTGGGCGAAAATATCTCATAGACGTATGTCTTCCAGAAAAAAATAAAATGGTGTTTATGCACATCGACAGCCTCATAACATAAGAGAACATAATCGTAAGAAGCTTGACGAGTGATATATGGAGAGCGAGTGAGTGTCCCATGTCCAATTTGAGCCTTATGGCGCAGTTTATTAATGCTTTGCGCTTCTATCACAAGAGTTTTCAGGCTCACATATCGCAGTAGCGCTTGCTTCTTAACTGACATGTTTCTAACCTGTACCAAGAGAAAAGGGAGCCTACCAGATAGTAACTGTTAAGAAATACTTTTTGAATTTCACAATGCAAAGACTGTATTAGCATTGACAACACTTTCATTTTTGTTTATTACGCTTTACAATATATATTCTGTTGTGAATTTGGACTGTGTTTTCTCTTTTATTAGTAATGAATAAGAATTGTAAAAATTGATTTAAAGCTCAAAAGGCTTAAAATAACCCTTGTAATCTGTGATCGTATCGGCCAATACAGTTTTCAGTGATGGGCTAAATAGGAATTCGTACTGTGTAATTCTATAGTAGAGGGGCTCCGATCTGGAATTTATCAGCCAAAATAAATCCACACTAGGCCTTAGTAAAGCTGCTTTGAGAACTGCTAAAAAAGCGCTATATAAAACATTGACATCAATCATTTGTGTTGCAAGCAAGCTACGTCATTATGTTGTCTATTCGTTTTTGAAATGCTAAATAAGTAATAGTTGTGGTTACTTATTCAGTAAAATGTTTGTTTCTATACTGTCTTTCACAAAAGTATTTTGATGAAAATGTTTTAAAATTGTACAATTGTTGTAAAATTTATTTATTTAAAATATATTTGTGAACCTAACAAGCCAGCTACCTTCAACTTTCAAGAAGATCGTCCTTGACTACTTGTAACAGTACTCTTAAATACAGCAGCTTGCAAAGATAAAAAATATGATCATATTGTACCAAAAAGTACAAATTATTGATAATTTTTAATTTTATTACGTTAGATGTTTTTGGTCAGGACATCGGTTTATATTGTTATTTTATTTTGGAAACAACTTCTTGACCTATTTCCGCTCCAGACTGCATGAAGGGAAGTGCATAAGTAGCGATGCACATGCGCTTCTGAGGCTGCGCGTCTGCAGCCAGACTCTATTGCAACAAGGAGCTAAAGCCAACTAAATCCTCCAAAAAAAACAGTCCAGCAGGGAAAACGAAGCAAACCTCTTTCAGTCAGTCCATGAAAGATTGAAAGGCAAGCCCTTGACCACAGCTTTATGAAGGAAAGCCAATCAACAGAGTCTTGGATGGAGGCCTTCTCTGCACTTACCATGTGGGCTGGCAAAGTTGGATGTCTGCCCCATAGAAATGCCCAGAGAGGAGGGAGAAGGGGTAGGCCCAAAAGGAGAAGGAGCACGGAGAGCTCCACTAGGGGAATTGGCAGCGTGGATGTTCCCTGCACACAATTAACCAATCAGAGGCCTCATCAACAAGCCCCTCTCTATCACACAGCTCTTCTTGGAGCTGAAGGACGTTAATGAACGCGTGTTTGTAGGAATGTCCTCCACAAGGATTAATGGTGATGATCATCAGGTGGATTTAAAAAGAATGTGCTGGAGCACTTTGTGATGGATGGTACTAAATAGTTAATGCTTATATTGCCTTTGATTCATTGACTCCAGTACGGCATCTGCTTAGTACAAATGGAAAAACGAGACGAGAGATACAACTCTACCTGGAGATTGTGTGGTCATCATGGATGGAGAGGGAGGCACGTGGTAGGAGTTCGGAGGCGATGTGAGGGGTGGGTATACCCCTCTTCCAGGGGGCTGTGCCTGAGTGTGTGGCATATAGGTGTCCTCCATGCTGATTGGTGAAGGAGGATTGTCATCTTCGTTTACGGAGCGTCTTCTGGCATCCTGGTTACTATCCACGAACATGTTCAAAAATGTCTGTGGAAAATAAAATAGGTTACAGATTGAGTGAGTCACTCAAGTGTTAATTATTTGGATATATGATGATCCAATGACTTTTAATTTATGTGAAATAGGTATTTTTTTTATAGTGAAACAAATCAAATAAAACATTTACAACATAAATCATGGCTTACTATCTTATACATTAACAACAAAATTCTTGCACAAATAACAATTGGATTTGCAATATTCCACATTATTTGAAATGTAAATAGACATAATAGAATAAACCTAAAAACCAAAGAGGTACTGAACTGTGACTCTCCACATTGGACCTGAAGAAGCTGTACTACATTGGGAGTTTTGTTGTACATCTCTTGCAGCTGGTTTACATACTTGAAGTTTGCATAAATACAAAAGATATGGGACAAGTAAAAATAATAAAGCAAAGCAAAAAAAAAATATGAATAAACAATCTAACAACAAATAAAAATACATCTCCCACTTTTAAGAGGTAGCAACAGAATATTCAACAGTACCTTCAAACATGAACTTCAAGGTAGAAATCAAGACTAGTTCAGCAGCAAAGTGATTGACAAGGTAACAAACATTTCAAACCATTGTTCTGAATGTAGGCTGCTGTTTTACTGTATTAATTACTAAACACTGCTGGTGCTGTTGGCCAATTTGGCATCGTACGATGTCTGCTGAAAACATCAGCAATGGACGATGGTATCGTTTTTATGTGTGCGTGTGTACGTGCGCACAGGGACTCTGATAGAGTGATCTGTATTGTTATAATGGCATGGCGTTATAATAGTAAAAAAGGAGTACATTCACCTATCTGGCAATAGTTTTACTGTAGACTAAATGAAAGAGGACAGCCACGAGTCACGTCTGAAGTGAAAGTGAAACTCACAGCCGACCTGAAGCACATCATCTTAGAACAGATCTAGAGGCATCTTAGAGGCAAATTTAGCAGTGACGCCACCCTGAGTAATGCGTAAAGCAGCCTTGCTTGACCCAAGATACAGACCGGATCACATGAAACCGTTAAACTGGTTGCTGAAATGGCAGACCACGGTAGCACCAGCTACACACGTGAGCCCATCATACAGCCGAGACTTGGTAACAGAACTCGATTCCTCCGCCTCTTCTCTAAGAAGATTATTCTTATGACCAATGTCGCTCATGAAGGTTTTATTATAATGTGCCATCAGTGATCAGTTACCCCTCTTCGCACTTATTAAACCCAAGAAAGGTTAGCATGTTTCACTTAAATATGTCTCCGTCCAGAAGCCTTTTTCGTTCCAAGCTTGTTTGTTATGTTAAAACCAAAAAGGCATTTTTGGTTAATTTAAACTAATGGATTTTAAATAATTAAAAACAAATTTTCAATTGTATAAATTTTAAGGTAAACACAGTTTAATTTGTTTGGAGTTCACTTTAATGTGTATGGTGATTGTTAACAACTTCGTTATCTTTTAATGATTTCCTCACAATATTAAAATATGTAAAGATGCAGAAATTGAAAGCATGCAGTTTATTTTATTTATTATGCGTTTTTCCCAAGCTGGCGTTTGGGTGTGGGGAGGACTGCCGATGCCAACTCAGCATCGCGATGTCTATCTGCTATGGCATCGTCTATCGACCCAACCCTAGCCACATACCTTCAGTCCAGGTGCTGGATAGAAGCCTTCAACAATCTTAGTGTTGTCGAACAGACTGTAGGCCCCGTCCCGGATGGCCACCACACCTCTGCTGCGACAGTATATGTCAATGCAGTACATGTTGCGAAAAGCCAAGCGGATGTGAGTGGGTGACTGGGGCAGGATGGAAAAACACTGGTATGCCGTGTTGGTTCTTTGGGTGAGGCCCAGCATAGGCACTGTTGGCAGCTTGTTGATGGCATTTAGAGGAGCCTGGGTGTCCGAGAGGACCTGAGAACAGACGATTATAACTTGATTTGACAAAATCAACACTAAGATATAACAATTTTATAGATTTAATTTCAATTAAACAAAAAAACAAACAGGTATTGAACTGTGACCATTTGATATGCACCTGCAGAAGCTGTACTACATTGGGGGTCTTGTTGAACATCTCTTGAAGCTGGTGCAGAATGATATTATGACAGTTGCTACAGCCTGAATTAGGCCCCACGGTTCCCAAAGCAAGATGGAAGCGATGGCTCACAGAGTTCCACTGTATTGTCACCTGACAAAACAAGAACCAATACACGTTCATTGCTAAGGAAAATCTAACTTTAACTCTTTTGACTTAACATTTTAATGTAATTTTCTATTGGTCAAATTTAGCAAAATGTATTTGCCCGAGGTAAACTGTGCTACGTAAAATCATATATAAAATCAATTAAGGGTTGTAGATACATGACAAAAAAAATTTATGAAAAAATCTTTTAGGGAAAATACAGCAAATTTAACACAGAGAGATGAGATTAAAATATAAGAGGATTTTAATTGAGTTTTACCATTCCTATCAGAACACTCAAATTTGGCATTAAACAAGATGTTCTTACCGAGCTTCCTTTGCTGTTGCCATAACATAAAACCATCTTTCGGTAGTTATACAGTCTTATCTCGGAGAAAAGGCTCAAGTAGGAGGGCATTTCTAAAAAAAAGAAATCAAATAAAAAAAAAACGATAGTTCATTTTCAAGCAAAAAGTGTATTAATGAAAACAGCAAAACACTACAAGTATTACAAATGTTTTCAACTTTACATTTTTTCCAGGGATAGTTTGTTAAAAAAAAGAAAAGTTAATTTATTTCATGCAGTCAAAATAGTAAACAACTAAATTAAGAAAATGTGCCAACAAGCTATTCGAATTTGTAATCCAATTAATGAATCAAAGCTATCTCACATAGGTAAACATTACAAGAGGAAGTTTTTAACATTTATTGTTGCATATATACCTTGTATGAGTATCCAGAAAAGCATTTAATGCTAATAAAAAAAAATATATATATATTATTATTAAACAGTAAAAATGTATTATTATTATTATAAAGGACATTTTACTGTCTTTTTTTTTTTTTTTACACCTGTCCTGTCCTACTTCAAAGCAGCCCCATGAGAAGGGAGGGGACATTTTACTGTCTAGCGTCACGGTGGCGCAGTGGGTAGCACGGTCGTCTCACAGCAAAAAGGTCGCTGGTTCTAGGCTCGGCTGGGGCAGGTGGCATTTCTGTGTGGATTTTGCATGTTCTCCCCGTGATCGCGTGGGTTTTCTCCGGGTGCTCCGGTTTCCCCACAAGTCCAAAGACATGCGGAATAAGTGAATTGAGTAAGAACGATTGCCCATAGTGTTAAAGTGTGAATGTGTGTGTGAACGTTTCCCAGCGATGGGTTGCGGCTGGAAGGGCATCCGCTGCATAAAACATATGCCAGAGAGTTGGCGGTTAATTCCGCTGTGGCGACCCCGAAAGGGAATAAAGCCGACATGAAGATGAATGAATGAATGAATTAATTTTACTGTCTGAACACAGGGTTTCTGGAGGAAAAATAATTATCGCATCACCTGGGTGAATTGAAACTTAAGTGTAAGGTAGCAAAATAACTTAATAAATTGTTTAATTAAAAATTTGACTTCCTACAATCTCATGCAAGACCCTTTAAACAGGATCTTTGGTTACTCACTTTGACTTAAGTTACTATCCTCCTACACATTATCTGCTGCTGAACTTAACGAAAACCTACAATAAGGCTTAGACTGCAGATCTTGATGCTCAATTACACTTTTTTTATTGCCATTTTTTTCAGTGTTTGTTCACAAGAGAAACAACATGCGATTTTTATCAGTCCTGTGTATGAACACATTCATTCCCAGAAAGGTGATGTCCCATGCAATGAAGTATAAGTTACACAATTTTGTCCTGGCTGTTCAGAATGCGGTCACAATGCAAAAATATATGGGTATATATATATAACTCAGCACCTCATGTGAAAGCGACCTGGGTCGGATTTGAAAATAAATAAATAAATAAAACACCATAATTTAACTGTTCAAACTGCCCTGAAATATCAGATACAGGTTGCATATGGGGAAAAAAAATATTTTTAATCACTTTGACATATTTAGGGCACTTTATGCTGCAGTCTAAATGTATCCTAAATAATTTATTTATTACTCCAAGACCGCATGCGAGGTACGTACCAGGTAGTGCGCGGGAGAACTCTAGCACACATTCATAAAGCTTACTAATGCTGTTCCAGTCATTCAAAAACATCTCCACCACTTTCCTTCCCCCGACCGGCTCAGACAAGGGGTTCTCGTACATCAGGTACACATGCCGCATTGATGCTAAACACAAACCACAGGAAAATATATCTGAATAAGCCTTTTATGACTTCACATTAGCGTTGATGGAGAAGGCTCTGTTTTACCTTGCTCTTTACTAGAGGTACTGTTGAGCGGGCAGCTGGAGAAAACCACTTCTGCTACCCATGTGCGGTTATTACGCCCCTGTAGTCTGAAGGTGCAGTCCAGCAGGGAGCGCTCTAGAGCTTTTCTGGTTTCCTCGTTCACAACCATACACGGTGGAACTCTGAGAGAGATGAAAACCAAGCAGGTATGATTAAACCTCCAAACTTTGAAACAGTACTCCATAAAAGAATAAAGTTCACTTCAATAGAAAATTATAGAAACCAGTCTGAACGCTTACTTCAGAATACGGATGGCATGGCTACAGCCGTCTCCTTCAACCTGAACTCCCTGATGAGGAATCTCCATATTAGTCAGCTGTGAAAGAAAATACAATGTGATGTATTTACATAGATGTTTAGAAGTTGCCGTCTTTTAACATCCATTAGAGTGCTAATACCTCAGAGCGTAGTCCGATAAGGGGCATGTTGGTATCGCACATGGCTACCAGATGGGCCAGCTCCTTGTTAAAGGCACACATCTCCCCTGATCTCTTGGGCTTCTTGGGTTCAGTGGCACTTTGCTCTCCTGACAACTAAGGAGTAAGATTTACAACACTTAATGTAAATTGTTAGGCACAGATTGATATTTTATGAGAAAAATGCTTTATCCTAAAACCACTTTCCTTTTTAAACACAAAAATGGTAGCATACTAATGCTACAGAACATTAAACACTGATGTCTGTTTGAAAGAATTGCTGTCACAATCTAAAACTAACTTTATGTTAATTTGATGATTATAGAAGATTATGTAGTTACACAGATTTAATCAGTAAAACAGGTTTCTAAACTGAACTCTAAATGTTCTCCAGATTTTATTGACGATATTACAGAGCTGCTGTTCGCTTTTCTCAATTTAACACTTTTCTTATTGCTGGATTTTTTTTATGTAAATGAGAACATAAAACATGTATATTAGTAAATAGCTGCAAAATATAAAACCAAATATTTAGTAGTTTGATTAAAATGAAGAATGGCAGGTCCTTTTTCCACTAAATACATATCTTCGCCCACTAACCAATCATGATAAAGGTGCCCTTTATCCACGAACACTGCTTCAATTATTTCCATATATTCAGCTGTAATTTATAAAAGACACAATGATGATCCACAAGGGTCCAACAGTTATTTTAAAGGCATTGAAAAAGGTCTAATAGGATAAATTTAATAACAGCTACAATAATAGCTTTCCCAAATTGGTTCCCTCGGATTATATAACCCACATATTTTCAATTACATTCAATCATCCCTTACATTTCTTTTCTAAGTTTAAACCTATTTTTTTACTTCACATGTTTACAAAAATTATCATAAAGTATTTGTTATCCTAAGTTTATTGTTTATTGAAAGAGATGCTTAATTTCAAACACTTAAAGCCAACCCGTCACATAGCATTCTTTACCTTCCTCTTTGTCCCAGGTCGAGACATTCGGGAAGACGAAACCTCCTGCGCAAGCTCCTCCAGGTTGGGCTTAAACTGCTTCATAAGCAGAGCAGAAGGCAGCCCGTCCTCACCCTCGATTTGACTCACAGACAGGAAGTAGTACTTGTACTGCAGCTCTGTCGGTTTACTAGGAACATCACACATCTCCACCACCTCGAAAACAACCAAAGTTAAATATTTGATTAAGGAAACACATCATTAGTTAATCCATAAATTAAATTATTAGCTTACAATATAGTATTGTGGAAGGCGAGTGAGTTTGATGAAGAGCCGATATTTTGAGAGGTTGCCCACAGGATGCGATGTTGAATTGGAGAGATGGATTGCGTCAGTGCAGAGTGTGGGAAGATGTTTCACAGACTGTCGACATCTCTGCTCGCCCAGCCAGAATCTGTTCAACACGTGATGCATTAATCAAGAATCGTCACACTATAAAACACAAGAAAAAGTAGTGCAGGATTTACTTTAGCTGTTGTAACCATTTAACAATGCGCTTCATATCGTCATTGATGTTTTTCTCAATTTCATCCAGCATCGACTGATCTAGAGAAGAGCAAAAGATGCAGTGTTAATGGTTTAATTTGTTCAGCTCAGCTGGTTGCTTCAACAAATATGAGACATACCAACTCCATAGAGCATCGGCTGAAACATTCCAGAATGAAGATCTACAAATATGTGGAGGCACTCTGATCGGCCACATGGCTCCAGGATGGGGATAACCAGTGTGGGCAGAGCAGTCTCTATGAAGGCTGTAAAACACAAAAAGAGCAGTTTGGTTTATATATGCGATAAGATGCGTAACAAAAAAATGTACAAATAAAATTTCACACAAAATGGTATGTCTATCCTGTTATACAGTTTTGTTTTCTCCATTTTCTTCCCCAAGCCGCCATACCTGCCAGTCCACATCTTCCACAGAACACCATACATCCATTCAAATTCATCACAGCACAGCAATCACATCTTAAAAAACGTGACCCTCTTGTCACTGATCAAAACCAAATAGTACAACTTTATAGAGCTATCTACACAGGACTCTCAATACAAAATGGAGAAATGGGAATCGGGGGAAAAAAGGTACTGATTACACAAGAGGATATTGTCAATGGGTTGACTATGTGACGGGAATTTTTTTGGAACAACAATACTATACTATTGATAGCCAGTAAAAAAATCTGTAACAAGGAAATGTATAAAAGTAGAAATTATGTTATGGAAATACTCCCATAAAGTTGAAACAGAAAAGTTTTATAAAATTGACTTTTTGAGTAGTATTGAGTATGTACAACCAACTAACCAGAGTTCATTTGAAAGAATTCATGGTTTATAACAGAGTTCAATGTGATGTGATTAGTGTGATCCCATCACTTTGTTTTGCTTTATTTATTTGCTCTGATTGCGATGTAAACAAATGATTTTACATTTCTATTGCCTTAATGGATTGCATTATAGCTATTTTTAAGCAAGCATACCATAGATGTGTTTTAGTATAACCTTACGATTCTTCATCAGTAGAGAGAAATGATAACATTTTCATGCAGAAAACACAATTAAACTTTTACAATGAACAATTAACAATTCACAATTAACTACACTAACTTTAATTTGTCAATAACTTGGTAGTACTTAAAAGAAACTGTGTGTGTGCTTAAAAGGAACTTAAATTCAGAATGCATTTAAGAGGGTTTAGATACTGGGATAGCTATCCTAAAAGTTTCCAGCAAAAACTTTTCATAAAATGGCATTCAATCTCATCAAACACAGAGGACCTGGAAATGACATTTTAGAGTGAATTAAAGTCATTTCAACTAATAAGATCAAGGTGCTTGTAATCTTTTTATGTAATGAGTAACATTCATTTACGTCTATGTTGAAACAACATCCATTAAATTGTCAGATTCAGACAGTGAAATAGTTGTGTCTTTCTCCAGCATATCCCTCCACCAGCATTTGTCTGCTGCAATTGACAAGAGAATTTAGAGCTCAGAAAGCTTTTTCTATCTCAGGCATAACCTTGCACTCATTTGAAGACCTTTGAAATGTAAGCCTCTATAAATTATTTTTCAAAGCAGTTTTTTTATTGTGGAATCTAACATTTCCCGCAGACAGCTATTTTAAAACAGACTGAAGATCTCATACTCACAGTTATCGCTTGAGTTGCTACTTTTCAGAATGGCTTTAAGCTCTTGAAGCTTCTGATGTGAGCGAGCATGTACGCTATCAATCAAAAGCTTTTCCACTGAGAGATGATCAATCTGAAATAAAGGACACAGCCACGTTCACCTTTAAAACTAAAATTTAATTGAGCTTGTGTAACAAATTTATCAACGTAATAACTTCAAATGTAATTTATATTTTTGAAAAATCCCTGAAAACACTGAGTAAGATGAAACAATCAGGAATTCTCACCTTCATGGCTCTTTCCATTAATTTGGAATCACAGGCAGGTAGTGGGGGCTCATGGGAGATCTGCAATGGCTTAGACCCATCGGTGTCATCAATTTTGATGGTGACCTTGTGCACAGAAGCTGTGCCAGTTTTTCTGCCTAGGACCTGCTGACTGCAATGGACACAAACCATGAGGCCCAACCCTAAAATAAATGCTATAATGGACACAGTGGAAAACCTACTTCCAGACAGACAGCGAGAGGCACTTGGCAGGGAGGTATCTTTCAACCTGCACCAGATCCCCCCAGCGCTCTCTGACCAGCATCAGAGTCTGGGAGTGCAGCACCTCCAGCTGCAGTGACAGGCAAAACGAATCTGGCACCAGCAGTCAAGGAAACCCTTTTGCTTAAACCCTTTTACTCTTAAATCCACTCAATGGTAGCAACTTGTGTGACCAAATACAGTTATAGTGTTGTTTTAAGCTGTGAAGAATAGTCAGCCTTTTTGCTCATTTAATGAGAAAATAGAAAGTAGATACACACAGAAACCAAGACGCGAATGTTTGTTAAAAATTAGTGTGTGTGGTATTGTTTGTTTGCTTTTTTGTTACCTTATCGCATCTCATCAACAAAAGCTATCTTCATGGAAAACACCTATTTTCCTTTACGAAACTACATAATTCAGAAATTTCATGAACATTAAAAGACAAGGGATTGAAAATCAGGGTGGTTTTATAGAAATGTCCATCGTAAAATAACTTCTTGCTTAAATTAAAACGAAAACAGTTCGTAGAATACGCTGTACTGAAAGAGGATGTTTGTATGTGCTATTGTATTGTGGTAGACACAATAAAAAGACTAATACACTTTTAATATTCAAACTCTCCCAATTGCTGCAAAACCTCAGGTTTACATGCTCTTCAGAGAACGGAGTGCGCTAAAGCCAGGCAGCTGCGGGATCCTTAAAAGGCATTAAATTAAATGAAAGTACCTAGATTTCATCTGAAAGGATACGAAGGCAGTTGTACATGTCCTGAAGTGGCTTCTCGTCTCCAAACAGACGGGACTGCACCAGCTCATGAATATAATTCACCTGCATGCTGTGTACCAGAGACCGCCCATCTATTTCATGAACAATAAATCCACAAGATATGGTTTTATGTTTGTTAAAGTGATCTATAATTAGGAGTGCACCAATTGTTAGCTGAAGCCAAATAATATTGAACATGGACTTTCATGTTTTCTCCAATTTTTAGCCCCCTCTAATTCAGTCAGTTGTCTCAGTTCAAGACGATAATCAATTTAAACTACAATATAAAGATATGTATTTAACAAAAAAACATACAAATGAAAAACACACAAAACACAATATAAATTAAGAGATCATTGAGCCTTAGTTTCAGTGTTATTACTGCTCAAAGAATATAACTAAACTCCTACAGCAAAAACTTGCCTTTAAACAAGGGTGAAACCCCATCAAATGAATTATCATCCTAGATTTAATAATAAAAAATAAAAAAAACATACTTTTTGCCACTCTTAAGGAAAACCGAGAGGCTGTGGATAAGACAAATTGTCTTCTCTGCTTTTTCACACAAAAAATGTTTTGGACAACTAAACAGCCTTCGTTTAAAAACCTATTTGGGGTATTGTCTTTAAAGATTTGGATTTCACTGAATATATCAGACAGTGAGGCTGTTCAGGATCAGCTGTTCTGTGCATGGGCTCGTTTTGTATCTGTACATTTTCATCACCAAAAAGCTTATCCAAGTCCACAATGGATCATTTCTCACGTAAACTTATTTTTGCCCCATACAAGTACAAATGATCTTTATGCTATCAACCGAGTACATCCCTGAGATCGTCATCTCACTCAAGAATCAAAAGCTTGATGCTCTGTAAATATTAGTGCTGTCAAAATTAACGCATTTGAAATGTATAATGTGTAAAAAAAATTTACACAATTAACGTGGCGGACATGCTTTAAATGAAGTATGATGCAGTTTTTTATGAAAGGAAGAAAGAGAAAAAGAGAGGACAAGTTAAAGCACACTTGTGGTGATCGTAATATGTTTGCTGCCACGAGAGTTTCTTTCATGTGAACACCTGTCCTGCACGGCCCTCATGCTTCACCAAACTGTCAGGTTTCCATTCACGGTAGCTCTTGTCTGTTTTGTGCAAGAGCGCGCACGCATGCATGTGTGTGAGTGTGTGTGCGTGTGCGTACTGTCAAGCTATGCTGCATAAAATAAAATCAAGTTCAGAGTAGTGCAAAACTATTTTAAAAAGTTGAAGAAGTAATAAATATGGTGTTGAACTATGTAATGTAAGGAAAAAAACTTTTTCTCTTGCTCAGTGGTATTGCCAGAAATGATGGAGTCAACAGAGGAGGATCCGCTTATAGTTAAATAAAAAAAACAAAGAGTCTAAAGAGACCACAAACTAACAGCCACCAAAGAAGAGAAACAAAAAGTTAATTTGGAGGATTTCGATGATTTACTGCAGATATGTTGTTTACATGACAAAACCTGTGCTACAAGTTAAACAAAAAATTCAATAAACAATCTTATTTTGAATTTAAATAGTCTCTATGTCTTCAATTTACATTAATTATTTATATTTTACGCTTATAGTTTTAAACACAAAGTTTCAGTCTTGTCATTGCGATTAATTTTGAAAAATTGTGCGATTAATTAGTTTTTTTTTTCCCATCAATCGGACACTAGTAAATATATAGTTTATCTGTTTGCTTGCCAAATGTTGTTTTTGACAAAAATAATTTTGTTCCTAAAACATTTGATGAATCCCTAATTTACAATCAAAGTCAAATGTGAAGTGAGGTAAGGTTTGGCTTCCCCGATGTAAAGATACAAGAATATCTTTGATATCTTAAATAGTTTTTTTGTTTATTTTATTAAATTAAACTCTGAAAGCACATCCGTTTTAAACATTTTACAGAGCCATTTTCTAGTCAGTAGATGGGTTGATTTTCAAGATTAACCTCCATGATCTTGTTAGCGCTTAAAATATGTAAAACAAGTAATATAACTTTTTTGCAGAGAGCATCTTACCTCCAGTTTCCTTGTCTTCAACCAGAATCTCCAGTTTAAGAAGTCTCCAAGGAATATCAGGGTCATCCCCCATCACGGTCAACGTGGCTTCAAATTCCCCTTCAACTCGAAACTTAACTCGTCCATTGGCTTGCCATTCAGAGGGGTTACAAGAAACATGATTTACAATCAAAATGAAGAGCATGAATATAGACGTTTGGGGCTTGTAACCTACCCACTGTTAAGTTAGCCAGCTGCGGTGGCAAGTCAGTGGTAACTAGTCTGTGTCTCAGGATTTGATTCAGCTGATTGAGAGTGGTCTGTTTCTCTGTTTTGGTGATCGGATCAGGAGGAATAATTTTATCCTGAAAGACGAAGCCCAGAGTTGTTTCAATCACTTCTACATCTAAGGCAAACTGTGGATTGCAGAGTTTGAATACTCACTCGGATACAAGTGGGGAGACGTGGATAAGACCCAGTCGTTAGCACATCGATGGCAAAAGGAATAGCAAAACTTGGCAAGCGTGCATGAACCAAAGCATCCCTGGCCAGTGATGCCAGGCGATCAGCTGTATCAACAAATAAATATGCTTGTTGATCCAGGAATGAGGAGATCATCTGTAACCAGAGTCAAAAATGAGTCTCACAAAAAAATAGGAGGAAAAACTTTGACGTTTGGAGACCACATACAGCACATTTCTCCACTTTCCCAGCATTACTTGCCCACTTAACAAGAGCAAGCAGACGTACGAAGAGCTGGCGCGTTCGACTGGCAAACTGAACAATTTCTATTTTCCTGTAACAGACGGGCTATATCAGTTTTTCTTTCTCAGAGATATCTGCATGCAATAAATCGACCTTGATGTAACTATTACATAGCTAATGGTTCTTGATCAATTATAACATCTACATAAAGTTTGTTAATAAACAAAGTGTGAAAGTTTGTTACCTTTCCATGTCAGTTTTTCGAGGAAGTCTGTGAAGACACATAAATGTTGTTAAAGGATGAAAATTTCAAGTAGATAAAATCCTATAAATAAAAGTTCTGTGACTGGAGATTTGCATATATTTAGACACAAGAATGAACATTTATACCAAGGAACAGCCTCTCTCTTTGTGCATCCTTCAGTCTGCTCTGTGAAGAGACCTTTGGTTGAGTGAAGCATACTTCAATTTAACTTCTTTTGTTATTTAAGCGTTCTTTTTTTGTTATATATATATATATATATATATCGAGACAGAATCTGGTAGAATGAGGTTGAGATCTGTAATGTTAACTTGAATCAAATCTTAACAGTAACAGTCTTATAATTGTGTTGTATTTAAGTTACAATTGGGATCAACCTAGGCTGTTTCCTTAAACTATAATAAGTTATGTAAAGCAAGTGTTCCAAAATGTACTGAATGTAATTATAACATTACCAGTGTTATTAGTGATGGCATTATTAACGTTGCATTATCATAAACAATCAATATTAATTTGTTCACGGTCTCCTTGACTTCATGTATTATTTTGATTTGTTCATAAAACAGCTATCAATTAAACATTTAACCCTACACTGAACCGACTCGTTCATCCGCTTGCTTTTAAAACAGCCGCTCAATCTCTGTCTGGTTACTCGGAGACTCACAGCTCGGCTAGAAGAGTGATCTCGTGGTAGGTTCGCTGCAGAAGAAACTCTATCAGGAGGCTCAGCCGGACTCCTTGCGTCGCTGGGGCTCCCGGGGGAGCTTGTGGGGTTGAAGTCGGACCCCCGGCGGGGACCAGTTGCCCGTCCGAACCGATCTGAACTGGAGCCATTTTAAATTCAACGGGATGGTTTTGAGGCAACGGGTCCGAAATTCAAACCACCTTAATCACAAACCTGAAAGATAAAGCTAATATAGTAACGTCGCAACTCTCATACGAGGCGGAAAATATTTCCACCCATGGAGAAGAAGCAAAGTCGCGAAAGCGAGATGATGAGGAGAAGCGGTGACCCGCCATCCACTACTGGAGCTGAAGCAGGAAACAAAACTCTAAATGGCGCTGTAAAACATTTAAAATAAAAGTCTTAAGAGGCCAACTCTGGAATTTATACTTAATTAAAATGCGTTGTAATAACGCATTGCTGGGTCATAATCTAATTAATTAGTTTCTTATTGTAATAAATAAAGGAAACGGTTGCTGCAAAATCCAGGTGTTGATAAATAGAGCGAACTGGGACACATTTATTTTGTAGCAGCCCCTAAACATATCCGGTTTGGAAAACGCAATTGTCAAAAATTGTAAAATTACATAGAAAATCTTTATATTAAATTTGAATATTTTAATTTACTTTCTAATTTTAGAGGTATTATAATTTATTATGTAACATCATATTTAATATATTGCATTTAAATATTCAAATAAATATACTAATTTAATTGTTGTATAGATAATAAAATTGATGGCGTTTACTAAACACATTAAATTATAAGTAAATTGGTAGTGAGATAAATAATTTATTTTTCATATATTTATCCATCTCCATTAAAATATAAAATCGTTCAACAACTTAACATCGTTACTTGCAAATCAACTTATTAAGGCATCTATAGAAAAACAATAAATAAATATTTTATACAACAACAGAGATACAAATTAAATTACAGCAAGTGTCATTTAATTTAATGGGAGGAGTTTATTTTTAAATAGCTCTTCATTTACCGGTCCTCGGAGAAGCTCCGAACTCCTCATGGAGAAACACTCTGCTAAACTAAGTTCAGAATGTCTCGCCAATTCAGACAGCAAAGACAACCAGAGGTACGCTTGTAAACGTTTATTGGTGGGTTAAAATGATAAAGCAAAGTTAGAGTTAGTAGACTACAGTTAGTTGTCGTGTAGCGACGGTCCAAACACCTGCGTGTCAGATGATGTTTGCGTCAAGGATGAACGAACACCAGTTGGACATTTCGAAATTTCACATGCTTTAAAAATAAATTAATAATAAATAAATGTATTAACGTTAGTTCTGTGTTGAATAAAATATTGGTTTTGTATTCTTTGAAACAATATATAATTTAACCGCTGGAAATAAACTCAGTCAACTGTATGTAATGCTAGTTTTTTTAAACTTCAAACTGTGTATTCCAATAGACTGAAGTATGACTTTCTGATGCTTGCTATTGTGCAGCTTTATATATCGTCAAGGGAAAATGTTGATAGATAATATTGTCATCATGTTAAAGTAATGGCATGCATTAATTTACTTCTTCTTTTCATGAATACATTGACACATCTCTTTAGGGTTGACCGGTACGGATTTGAAATGTCTGAAGGGGTCCAATATGAATCCTATGAGGAGTGGATGTCTGATTATGTAGAAGTTCTCACTAGAAGGTCAAAAAAGTGGTCTAAACTTTTACAGGATACAGAGAAGGTGGAGAAGAATGTGAAAGGTGTGTGACATTAACATGCGTCAGCTGTTTTATCCCTGGTTTAGCACATCGTATACGAAGAAACCATCATTTATTTCACTAACCGAACATTTGGTTTGGCAGTGAAGAGATATGTGAGGAAAGGGATTCCATGTGAATATCGCTCTGAAATTTGGATGGCGTGTAGTGGAGCCCAGGACCAGCTGGAGAGGAATCCTGGCTGCTACGATTCTTTATTAAAGATGGAGCATGACCCTAAAATAGAAGATGTCATACGTGCTGGTATACCTTATCTCTTCATTTCGATCATATTTTAGACTCTGGATCTCAGCTGTGAATCTCTTTTTTAGATATGCACAGAACCTTTCCTGACAACATTCAGTTTCGTGACGCCTCCCAGCCATGTTTACAGAAAGCTTTATTTAATGTTCTTCTGGCTTATGGACACCACAATAAGGATGTTGGTTACTGTCAGGTACTACCGCACATAGCGCCTCTGAATTGTTACTTAAATATAGGGTGTTATTTACTTCCTTTTACTGATGAAAATGTCAAACCAGATTTAAATAACATTATATATTGCCATTCAATAGCAATGTCTGTAGAAGTTAAGCTTCCAAACTCCTGTAATTCTGAGCTGTTTACTCTGTCAATATTATGATAGCAACCTGCTGTACTTGTGTGCAGACAGCTCAGTATCAACATGTTCACACTGTTGCCTTTTTAGGGAATGAACTTTATTGCTGGATATCTCCTGATCATCACTAAAGATGAGGAGAAATCTTTCTGGTTAATGGATGCTTTACTTAGCAGAATCTTAACAGGTTGGTCACTTTTTTAAATCCATCTATTCACAAAGCATGACATACGCGGTCTTTGCTTATTTTTAATTTTCACTCACAGGTTTTTAGGCTAGGTTTTTAGAGTCAGTTCCATAAAATAGGGGCAATTGACCTACATAGGGTTCCAATTATTTCCAATTTATACATAAAACATTTCTTTATACTTAACTTGAAAGGTTTTAGTGAAATTTCCCTTGAGGGAATTTTGTCTTCTTGAAAAATGTCTGAACGAACGTTTTTTTTAATCCAGTGAACAGCCACGGCGAATGTGAATATTAATTAAGTCATCAACTCAACAAACATGAGCCAACTAAAAATAATTAATTGACTGAAATATTAATTATTAACCCATAATATAGAATTACTCGTGCTGCTCGCTACAGAAGAAATGGGTGAAACCTCTCATCAAGCTTAGTGAAAAGCGAGCGAGGTTTCATGAACATGTAAGTTACACAAACATCCTGACAAGAGAGTAAAAATAATGACCTGTTTATGTGGAAATATATTTACAATTTTTTTGACATACATAGCCATAGCAAGAATTTTTTGTACATTTAATTACTGATGTAATTGCTTCTCAAACGAGAGCCCCGTGGCCATTGTTTCACTTTGTTCCGCTTATGATAAAGTTCCTTCAACTATTCAACCAAGTAAATATAATGCTATAATTTAATATTAGTTAAAGCGTTAACGCCCTCTAAAACTAGTAGTTTTGATTTGCTTTGCAACATGCTTTGCACATCTGTTTGTTACAATTAACCAACCCAGTTTGAGGCATCATGTCATGTTTGTTTGTTAATGACTTTTAAAAAATTGTCTAAAGTTTCATAACCTGCTTAAGAGAAATAGGCAACTGATGTTCCCTTTGAGGTTATGCCAACAAATCCATGATATCCCCATAGTGAGTGTTTTTTACCTGCATTTCCTCTCAAATGTCCTCACAAACATACCACTGGATTAAGACCAGATGAGGTTCTGCTTTGTGGATTTTTGAGAAGATTTAAATATTATTAATTTAAACAGTGGTGTTAGGTGGACTCATGGAAAGGAAAGAGCCATTTGATTGGTTAAAAAGGAATAATGAGAATGACAAATCTAAAAACGGTTCTTTTAAAGTAGAAGAGTAAGAGTATAAGTAAGGGAAATGTAACATTATGTCACAGTAAAATTATGAGTAAAATAACTATCCATAGTGGGATCAAATACTCTGAAAAGAGTACAAAAACCTATACGAAGTTCAAATATCTATGACATTCTGTGATCATCTAAAGAGCCAATTCTTCACCTTGTGCTTAACTGTAAATTTGTAGTTTGCTATATGAAAGTCAAAATACTTTTTTTGTTTCTAAATGTAAAAAAAATTATTTGATAAATTTTTAAGGTACAAATTGAAAGGTTCAGTGTTAATTTAACTCTACAAAGTGATTTTATGGTGTATGTTAAAGTTTTTATAACTACCTGCCTTAACCCATAAGAATCAGCCCTCACAGCGGTCTGTAAATTTCCGAATTTAGCCACATTCTTTTTTTTAATTTGCTAATAAAACGAGTTGGGTTCTTATGGGTTAAGAGTAAAGCAGAAATTTGCACAAGGTCAACAAAGGTGTTTTTGTAATTCATTTTATTTGGCTAAATTTTTCTTGACGGAATTGATATTTTCTAATTGAGTTTAAATTCTCAGTGGCTGTTATTGACTGTATTTTAAAAAAAGTACATTCAGTTAATTGTTGTCAATCTGGTCAGAGTGATCTGTTGAGTCTGAACAAAAATGTGTGTTGAGTCAATTTTAGGAGGAACCTGTCTCCTAACAATTCTGTGTTGCAGTATTATTTTTAAGAGTGTATGCCCCAAATTCCCACCATAAAGAGTGCTATTTAATGTAGATTATTACACACCAAATATGCTGGGGCTTAGAGTGGATCAAGAGGTGCTGGGGGAGCTTGTGAAAACCAAGGTTCCTGCAGTCTGGGAGACCATGAAACGGCATGATGTCATGTGGACCCTGGTAGTCTCACGCTGGTTCATCTGTCTCTACGTCGACATACTCCCTGTAGAGGTGAGGAAGTCAAAGAAGCATTGTTTTAAGATCAGTGAAAGCCCGAACAAGCAACATAAAATGATTGATAACCAATGTGTTTTTCTCAGACGGTACTGAGAATATGGGACTGTCTTTTCTTCGAGGGATCCAAGATTCTGTTCAGAGTGGCTTTGACTCTCATAAGACACAATCAGAATCTCATCTCACAATCACAGTCTCTCCCTGAAGTCTGTGAACGCTTTAAACAGATCACTCTTGGGGAATACGTTGAAGACTGTCATACATTCATGCAGGTATATTCTGTGGATGCACTTTGGTAAAACGAGGGAATACTTACATGTGACGGATGTTTTACGTTTCTGCAGAAAATCTTCATGGAGCCTGGAGGTCTCTCTTCAGCAACAATCACCAAACTCAGGATGATGTGCAGAAACAACATCAATTCTGCCCAAAAACCTTCTCCACACTAAATATTGGACATGGATTTGATGGCTTGTAAAATGTGGTTTACTGGTGTAATAGATCATTTAATCATTTTAATTAATTATCCAATGAGATTGAGTTTGTGTGTGCCTATGTTTTCTTGGGGTGGTCAAGGGGAGGAGAAATGGGAGTGATGTAGGGGGCGGGACTTGTGCTAGGGTTAAAATCTTGCCCCGAATCGCACTTTTCGGGGGTCCGCTCTCACTCTCTCCTTTTCTCTTTCCCCCTGTATCCCTTTCTGTCGCTCTCACTTCACGGCACTGGAAATGACATTACATGAACCGTTGATTCGAAATATATGCTTTTATCATGTTTGCCGTTGTGTTCATAAAACTATTCTCTTGAGTATTAATTTCCGTGACAATGTTTATATAAATGCACATTTATAAACTCCAGAAGGTTTTTGCTTCATAAATACGTGTTTCTCTAAGTAAAGTCTCTTGAGTGTAACATGCATACATTATTAGGAGTCTATCCAAGAGTGCTTCTCTGCTTTGTTTGCATGGGTTTTCAGCCACAGAACAAAACATGTCAGGGTGATTAAGACTCAGTTACACCAAGGTGTGAATTAGAGACTGTTTGCCCCTGCAATCCACCTTTGACCTGCCCAGAGTGTACACATAACCCTTAGTTTGCATTCCTGGATGCAACCTGAACAAAGTAAGACAACCTCAAAACAACCCCAACTTTAAAAAGAAGAAGAAAAAGAAGATGCATTTTTATCATGATTATCGTGCTGACACATCACAAACAAAGATGTAGAATTAATTTGGAAATAAATTTTAAGTGTTGTTAACATTTGACATAACCAAAACTAGATCCACAGCAACTTGAGAAATTTTGACAGCTCCAGCTGTTTCGCTACAAGTTTGTTTTGGTGTGAATTATTATATGGCACTTTGGGAACAATATATTACAACAGTAATACATTACAATAACTTTTTCAAGTAACACAATAGTGTAACTAAGTACTCTTAATGTTTTTGTAATAAGCAACTAGTTATATGCTTAGTAATGCATGTTACAATTCAGTTTTTGCAGAAAATGAAAAAATTTGTTAGAACTAATGATATAGAGGTAGGTTAGATTTTTCTAAATAAAAGACTAATGCGCAAGTATTGGGTTCAAAATATTCAATCTTGGATCAATTAATATTCTGTGTGTCATTCCTTTTGATTAAGTTTTTTTGCCAAACAATTATCATGCCATTGCGGTCATTATGCTACACCATATGCCATTACAAAATGAAAAATATACATTTAGAGTTAAAAGTATTAACCATTGTGTTAAAATCAAAAAGTAAAATAGAGCCAAGTAACTACTTTTCTAAGAGTAATATTGTTGTGGAAGGTATAACTTTAAAATGGAATATGCACTACGCAATATATTACAGTTTGAAAATAACTTGCACAACACTTATATGGCACCAAATAAAAGGATATTAGATATGGCACATTGCTATTGTCAAAACAGTTTGAAAGCACAGTCAAATTACTTTTTATCATTTACTTTATTTAGAAACTTTAAATCACATTCTTAAAACAAAATGAACTTCACAGCAAAAAAAGGCAACACTTCAAAATCCACAACTCCTTTTAGCAGTCATTCGATTTGAAGGCCTGATAGAAAGAAAAGATTAGCCTCAGAACAATTAGACAAGATTGTTTCAGTGCTGTCTAGGTCTTTGTAACAGTTAACCATAACTTCATGTTACTAAAAATCTCCTATTCTGTCCTAGTTAGTGAACGGAACCCTTTATCAATCCTGTAGTGCAAAGCTGTAATATTTCTCCACTCTGGTCAGTCAAAATCTCCCTTCGTACACTTCAAGTGCAAACATCATGCTGAATAAAAGCAAGCAGGCTATATTGTTTAACATCAAGTATGAAGAGGAAACTGAGCTAGCTAGTGTTAACAGTGGTTATTCTTAAAACCAGGTATTTCGTAACAGAAAAGTCTTTCAGTCAAAAAAAAAAGGATGATTAAGTAACTATAAATATAAATTCCCTTTTAAACAGGATAATACATTTCACTTTATTTCACTGAATATAAATAAACCCATGAGGTTAAGTGTGAGGTACCAAACAAACCATGTGTTAATAAGGATTAAGCAAGTCAGATGAGCACGATCAGGTTCCTGAAAAACTTAGCTTGACCTAAGCTGCAAACACACCATGTCCCCTTAAATATGAATGAATTATACGTTGTTTAATTTACAACAGCAAGTCCATGAGTCAGATCCACCTCAACCATGATTGAGACACCAAGGAGTACAGGGAAGGAATAGAACTGTTTAGTGTTGTAGAGTCAGGGTTAGTGCAGGAATGAATGGTGTCTCCACATCGTGGTTTATAATCACACGAGGAGTTTAGATGGTCTGGTAGCCTGCATGGCTCCGGTTCCTGCCGATGAGGTAGGCCATGATCACTATGAGCACGAGAACAGCGAGTGCAGCACCCACAATGATGGGAATCAACATGTCATCTTCATCCAGCTCACACTCTTCAGCTTGAGGAGCAAGAGGGAAAGGACACGCTTTAGTGAAATCAATCATGATTTCTTCAGTTTAGCAGGAAAGAACAATAAACCAGAAAGTAATGTTTTCACCATGCATGGTTTCACCGGGGTTCATAAGGTCAAATTTAAGACCAAGACTGTTAAGATCTGTATCATAACATCAAAACACCTACAAAACTTTGTTGCATAATAAATAGTATGCTTCAAATACGTCATTTGAAACCCTTAACATCACTTATGTTTTTAAACATTCACAAAGGTTTCTCAAAATCTGGAAACCCTTACCGTGGCTTTCACAAAGTTGTGCATTTATTAGCATTTCCTCAAGCTCTTGCAACCCTTGAAATTGCATTTACATTTTGAGTTATCTGACAACTAGAACACTCACTTTAAAGATGTTGAGCATTTATGATTGTTTTCTCAAACTCTGGCAACGCCAGAATTTTTTTTTAAGACCTAGAACCGTAAATTATACACCCAGCAGAAACCATGGCTAAAATGTTAAACATTCTTTTAATCATTAAGGCACGTTTAATTGGCTTATAATATTAGGAAGAAAACTGACAAAACCCACAATTTTATTATATCTTAAATGATATAAACAAATTGAACAAAAAAGGATACAAAAAACATAAATACCTGATCCAAAACCTCCATTTACACCAAAAGGTTGCACTTGCAGCTGGAAGGTATTCAGAGAGAAATCTTGTGTTACACTCAAGGTCCTCTCCTTCTGACACATGTAAGAGTGCCCCAGCGTTCCCACCAGGTACTGAAGTGTGGTGTTCTCGGCCACAAAGCTTTCTACAATGAGAATTGCATCAAAGTTTACATTTTTTTTAAGCAAACTAAATGCAAGTAAATGAACAATGACTTACTGGCCATATCTGGCAATACAGCAAACAATTCCAGACCACTGAGATGATACTTGTTTGATGTGGAATTCTAAAACACAAACAAACAGTCATACATTACATAACTACCAACTATTAGGTATTTTGAGGGTTAATAGGAAAGAAAAAACCTACCAAAGAGAAGGTGAAAGTCAGATTGAGGTTTTCCCCTGCAAGAGTAAGAGCAGCATGGTCTGGCTCACAGGTTCCAGAGGACTTTACCTGGTTTGGATCCAGGTTCAAAAGCTCCTGGGTAACCTGAAAACCAAGAACTTGCTTTAACAGATGATTTAAGTTTCATCTGTGGTCTTGAATATACAAACAAAACACATTTCACTGTTAAATGCATGAGGATGAAATCAGAGAAGTTCCAGCTTGGTGTAATAATACAAACATTATCTCTACCTAATACTGACTTTCACAGGCAAAAATGACATCAGTCCTTTGGCAAAGGTCTCATATGTTTCACTTTAAAATGATGACATTTCTTAAATGAAACCATGTGACTAAGGTTCCAGGTTTCAGTGTTTCTCTTTGTTTAAATGGATTTCCTTTAGCCTTGAGGTACTTGGCTTCCCATTATCAATCGGTTCAACAGCCAATCAGTGAGCAAAAACTCACAAATGATGTTTCATCTAATGAGATTCAGGAGAAGCTAACAACATAATTAGCCTGTCTGCATCCAGAGCACAGTCAAGCTAATTAGTTAGCCTAGCATATACACAGGGCTCATACTGCCATCGACATAATACAGCATCCGACCTCCTCCTCTTTAACCCATAAAGGGAAGGGATGGGGGGCATTGTTCGCGCCACTGATAATGTCACAGGAGTCTCATTGTAACGCCACGGCTAGAAATCAAAGGGCTGGTTACAAGGAGTGAGGAGTGGTTACGAAGTTTGCCGAATGAAAATCTCTGCTAATTTCCAGAATCAGCCTGGCCTAGAAAATGAGGAGATTGAAAGCGATTTTAATTGAAAATAGAGACTTTATAAGTTAAAAAAAAAATCACATCTCCCATACAATTAGACCAAAGTGAACACAATATTCTTGAAAATAACACAACGTCACTCTCCCTTCAACAACAAAAAAAAAAGCTGCATTTGAACCATTTACAAACAGAAACTAAACATTCACAGCCCTGGAATACAAATCCCTTTATCCTGGCAAATCCCATTGTTTACTCAACACAGCCAAGAAATTTACAACAGCAACCTAATTACTATTTGTCCTAGATATAAAGACAGGTTTCCTTAATCTGTGTTGAGTTCAATTTAACAAAGCAAGAGTTTGTCTAAAGATTCTTTCAACTGTGCAAAACAATTCATATGTGCAGCGTTCACCAAACGGAGAGTCTTACTCTAAACTTTAACCTGTAACTTAAAAGTGCCTCTTTTGTTATATTGAAAGGTTGTCATATATGTAAGTGTGAAAAATATTGCCATTGTCTCATATTTAATACGTATTAATTTGTACCACGTTTTAAAATGACTCAAAACTATTAGTTTAAAGACTTGAAGATTCAAAACCCCCTTTTGCTAGACTTGTTCTTTGATCAGTAGATTGACTCAAAGTCTGTTGTGATTGGCTATTGCAGGAAAGTAATCTACCGGCTAACATCACAGTAGCTTTATTGTGTGAGTGAGTGTGTGTGCGCGCGCGTGTGTGTATAAAATTCATGAAAATTTGGCATACAAATAAGAAAAGAAGAGGGCTCTGGTGCAGAAGAGACTCGACTGGAGCAGAATTTTTCTCGATGATAACTATCCAGCAATAAGACTACATATAAGCTACATATATGCTAAAGACCTGCTTATATTTTACACAAACGTATTTAGGTGCCACTGTGGAAACTGCATTAAAATGCCAAGCGACCGTCATTCAGCAGCAAGGTACTGATGAAAGATTAGAGTTAAGAGATTTACTTTCAACTAGAACTCATTTCAGGGACTAAGAGTCAACTCTTTCTATTTAAACCAATATTTGGATACACGAGCTGCTTACAAATTTAACACTTCAGCAGGGTGCTCTTTAGACTGAACACTTTCACACAGCACATGAGAGAATTTTAAAAGCCATAATAGCAGCTCTTTAAAACAGGAAGTATAACGGACTACCTTGCCGGTGGAGTTTGAGATGTAGCTTATATTGAATTGGAGGCCCATTCGTGCCAGGAGGCAGACCCTGTCAGTAGCATTAGTAACATTGTAGCTTCCTCGCTCAGGAGGGCCTGGGGTTACAGGAGAGGCTGGAGGAGAGCTGGTTATAGGGGTCACCGCAGTGGCTTGAACATCAGAGGTCAAAGTTTGATGAACGGATAGAGCTGCAACAATGACATGATTAGTTTTGACAGCTCTAAATAAAATGTAGAAATGCTGATGGTTACACACAATACCACATTTATTTACCACTTTTTAATATAGGTACTTTTGATCTTTGTCCGTTAAACATTCCTTTTAATGCCAACCAAATGAACACACTTTATCTAAAGGTACTCTGTAAAATAGTAGCTGTGCATTGTATGTATAATACCCGGTAGGGTACACACGGGCTTTCATTTTGAACAACAGTCAGTCTAGTGCTGCATTTCCTTAATTCCTCTATTTGAAGTAATGCTTAGAAAGAAAAAAAAAAGTTCTTCTTAATGGATGAATTGCAACCTCCAACATTATTGTGAGGAATATTTAGGAGGACATTTTTCCAAACCATCACAAAGTGATTTAACTCACTCTGCTAGGCCATGATAGCATGGCTGATGCGGAGTTCCTGAAGGATGTCCATAGACTCCATGCTTTGTGCTTTAATACAGTAACGTACTCACGTCTACATTAATACGGCCGTTTTAATAAAGAGGGTACATGTAGTAAATGGGGAAAAAGGAATTTGGGAATGGGGAAATTTTCTTCCAGTTGAAACTTCCCTGCTGTCCTAAACAGCAGTCCTAGGTAGAACACAGCAATAAATTGCAGAGAACCAAAATAAAATAAACATTTCAAAAGTAACTATTCCATTTGCTTAACACACTGCGGTTAATAATTACAATAAAAAACAGCTGACCTTATATTAATTAAACGCATCACTTTAAAGTCAAACTTACCTAACAGCAGGCTAAAAACTGCAGCGGCGGGCATGTTTTGTTTGCGGATGATAGAGATCATGTTTCCTGCCGAACTAAATCAAAACAGTATCAAAAAACAGGCGATGCCAGTAAAATCTGCTCTTCCAACACGGACAGGGCTAGTTGGGCAATCGTCGAAATGTCGCAGTAGTAAATAAAATCGGCTAGAGCCGCCGCTTGCCAACTCTACCTGTAACAAACACAGGAGGTCAGATTTGTTTAGTTTCTCGCCGCCGCAGCAGGAAACAGCACAGTCACGTGCAGAGCAGCTGCTGAAAAAAGCAACGCGCATGCGCAAACGCGCCTTGTTTTACATGCGCAACTATTCATTAAATCGTTTTACAATAAAGGTACGCCGATCAGTGTATTTCTCAAATACTCGTCTGTAACTGAATGTCAGGTAATAAAAACGAGTCTTTCCTATCTTCTACGCCTGCTGTCTTCCGCCGTATGGAAGCACGTGACTAAGATGTTTTTATATACATCTTGATCTTTTTTTTTAATCTGGGGACGCTGATTTTTACATTACATTTATACAGTGTTGGCCTTTAAACTGTTGCAACAATTGTGTCAATACTTAAGATGAGACAATTTTTTTGCGCGAACATTTGGTTGAAAAAAGATTTCGCAAACATCAACCACCCAATGCAGGGAGGCCTACAGTAGAAGACGATTAACATGATTTCACTCTAAATGTGACTTAAGATGTTCTTAAGTACCTCGCAGGGACAATTTACAATGAGGCTAAAGATTTTATTAGCATTCTAGAATCCTCACATCAGTGTGAATCAGACCTTTGACCTCTGATTTCTGCAGCGACATAACACAGATATAGAACAGATTAAACATCCACAAGATTAAATGATTAGTGATTGAACTCCTTTTCCCCATGAAAATAACAAAAAGATGCAAAGAACGCAAAAGACATTTCTAAATGTCTAAATGGACTGAATATATATTTTATATTGATATTTTATTTATAAATTGATAAAGGGTATAGTTAAACAATTTGTTGTACATTCAATTATAGGGATTTAGGCTCTAATTCCTTTTTTCACTGAAAATTATTTATTGAGAACAGAAGGTTAAAATATAACAATAGCGAGAGAGTAACATTATATACATAATGCAAATTATACAAAGTAAAATCTAGAGTGTTAAATCTATCCATCCATCCATCCATCCATATGTCTGTTTGTCCATTCTTCAATCCATCCGTATGAATAAATGAGATTTTTTTCCTTTTCTCAGTTAGTAGTGTTTGTGGTGTTTTTAAACTGCTAGGGCTATTTTCTTCATGTGGATAGTTCTTCAGAACTTGGATTAATATTTTACTTAATGATTACGATCTTGGATGAATCTCAAAGAATGAGACTTAATTAGACCATCTTGTGAATGTTCCTTTGCCTGACATCCTTGATGGCTAGGCATGGACAGAAACATTTTTTAACAATAATTTTAATATACATTTGTCCTTTTCTGCAAAAAAACTGGATTGTATCTTATGCGTTGTTGCAATAAGTTATCGATATATATTACTTTTTAAAACCTTATATTCCCAACACTGTTCACGAAACATAAAAGGGGATTTGACATAGTGTTCGGAACCACCAATAGCAAATGCAAAACAGCAGAGGGCAGACAAACCCAACAAAACATAATTTCAACAGCAAACGCTAATTATCCATCCATCCATCTTCATGTCGGCTTTATTCCCTTTCGGGGTCGCCACAGCGGAATGAACCGCCAACTCACTGGCATATGTTTTACGCAGCGGATGCCCTTCCCTGCCGCAACCCATCGCTGGGAAACATTCACACACACATTCACACTTTAACACTATGGGCAATTGTTCTTATTCAATTCACTTATTCTGCATGTCTTTGGACTTGTGGGGAAACCGGAGCACCCGGAGAAAACCCACGCGATCACGGGGAGAACATGCAAACTCCACACAGAAATGCCACCTGCCCCAGCCGAGCCTAGAACCAGCGACCTTCTTGCTGTGAGACGACCGTGCTACCCACTGCGCCACCGTGACGCCCAAACGCTAATTATTTAGCAAAAAATACAATAGCTTGTATCATATGAAGCAGGGATATAGTTGACATTTCTAAATGTTATCTAACTGTAAGTCAATATATGCTTTAATTAATATTTAAATGTTTGTATCTCATCAGTGGTCAAGATTAAAGTGAGATTTTTATTTTTATTTTTTACAATTCAACCTATTACTTTTAAAAGCAAACCACAAGTTTAAGAAGGTGGACGCTGAGCGGAGTTGCAGCTAATAGACTGGAGTAAAGGTGCTACTGCGATGGCCTAAAATTCACAGGAAATGCTAGTGAGACTGAGATGAGAGGACCAGAGCCTCTTTAGTGGTTGTCTTTCACTAGAACAGAAAAACACAGGGCAAGGGCTGCTTCCTGTTAGCTAAAGGTTGACAGAAGAGTAATCAAAATAGAAACTGCGAGCAAAAGGGAGATCTTGTTTTCAGGGAGTGTGATGGAACTGTGCAGGACCAGCGGTCTCTTGCTCTTGGCCTCTCGCGTGTCTTCTGCAGGTAAAGGTTCTGGCTCTTGATCGCATTAAAAAACGATGATGTTTACTTCGATTATTCAGAGATGTTGAACAAGGAAGTCTTTTTTAGGATTGTGAAATCTGCATTTGAGATTTTTTTTAAATGTTGTCATCTGAATAGAAGAAATGCAGAAATGTTTAAACAAACTTTTTTTTACAAAAACTTAATGAGGTTATATTTGTTTCCATATAATGTCCAGCAAAACAGTTCTGTACTTACGTCAATGGTTGGTTTAAAAGTTGATGATCCGATATTTGAAATGTTATCTATTGTTTATTGAACTAAAAAGATAGTTTCCTAGAAAGCCAAAAAACTATTTTAAAATATGATTTGTATTGTATTTAAAAACTTGTTGTTTCAGGAGAAAGGGAATGTATGACTTAAAAAAAACATTAATTCAATTAAACAAATGAAAGTAATACATAATATTTTTGTTAATATTACATTTGTCCAATAAACAATTCAACCAATCTGCTGATCAAAGGTGAACAAAATAGTTTTGTTAGACAATAATTAAGTGTTAGACACTATAGTTGAGAGAAATTCTTAAATGTATTTTTCGTAAAGTATGATTTACAAATGAGATTGAAATTGTTCATATAATTTTGCATCGTATTATGTACTATATATTTTTTTTTTACTGATTAGGAGCATTTTAAATGTTGTACCTCCACAACTCTGCTAATTTAAATAAACCTATCAAAGACAGTGTTAACTGTCCAGTGTAAAATAAAATACATAGCGATTTAAAAAAAGAACAAAAAACGGAGTAAATTACTGTATTAATAGAAGTCCAATTAAACATCCACGTGTTCAGAATGAACCATCAGTTGAGTGCTGTTTAGGTTTGAAAACCTAATTAATGCTACCTTTAAGCTGAGTTTCAACATTAATTAATGTTAGAAAAAAATATATATGTATACACGTATATGTTTTTGTTGACACTCTTATCTAAAACAAGTTGCATCACTAGCCTCTCTCTTTCTCCTGAGGCTAATTTAAGCTATATTTTGGATCTAGGAGGAAACCAAGAACATACAAACTCCACGCAGGAAAACCCCTGGCTGGCCTCAAACCAGCAAACGTTTTACTTTAAGCTCAAAGATGTTTCAAACTGCACCTGCCCTGTTGTTAATGCAAGATGTTTCATTTTAACTGTGCATTGCAGACAGTTTATAAGTCTTTTTATGAATCCAGTGATGGTGCAGAAAATAGCAGTTAGAATGTGTTCGGTATGGTCAGGTGAAGCGTGTGGACATTATACGCAGTATTTGATCTGCAGTGAGCAGCGAGAGCTCACTTTCCTGTGCTAATGTTGCACTTAGAGCCTTGCCGAGAAACCACCAAACTCTCATTTATCTCTCTCCTTTTGACTTACACACTCTCAAGCACACCTTGAGTGACAGGTCAGGAAGTAAAACTCTTCACTTTTTCTCACTGATGATAACTTAGAAATACATTTTTAAAAAGTTTGTACTTTCCCTTCAACATAAGCACTAATGTGGACTTTATTTCAGAAATGTATAACATCAAAAAACAATTTTAAGTTCCATGGTCAGCATTGATTTCTTGATCTGTTGAGTGTATAATAAATAACAATAATAATTAGAATTTTTTTCAAGTGCATTAGATGCTGGTAAAGATGTTTAGCCATTGTAATGAGTCTCTTTTTTTATACGCATAAAAAAAATGCTCAAATCCATTTACACCCAGTACATCTTCTCAATTACTTTCTGACCAAGTGATCTCAAACATTTGAGCACCTGGGTGCAACTGCATATATATTTCAAACTGTATCATCAGAGTTCAGTCAACACAATTTCTTCACTAATTTTCAAGTAAATAGAATATCTTTGCATGATTGACCCTTTTGCGTAACACAAACAGCAATAAATGTTTAGTTTTTTTTTGTTTTTACTTTTTTTCATTTAAACATTCAGATTTGATCTAATTGGGTTTTATTGCTAAAGAGGTAATGTATAGACCTTTTATGTTAAAAGGTTGTTTCTTAGCTTCAAGACGGATAGCAAAGAATTTATACATGAATCATTTTAACTAATCGCACAAAATACAGATGTTCCTAATCTCCTCTAAAAGCTTCTACAAATAAACATTTTAAATTAGTTGATAAATACTGACATTTTGTCTTTAAATACTCTTGTTTGTTACCTGTTTATACAACATTGTGTTTTTTAAAATATTGTGAATTACTTTAACAGTGTTTTTTTTTATATATACAGAGGCTTTTTCTGCCACAGATCCGGTGGTCTGCTATCTTTTAGATGTTATTCTACTTCTCTACTCTGTGATTTTCACGGCTCTCTTCTTCAGACAGAAGGTGCGCTTTGACTTGCTCCACCTTTGTTGCATATTAACAGCGAACCTCATGCTTTTAATTGAAAGTATTTAAAATCTTTTAGTTTACAAAAGAAGAGGCTGTTCCTGTAGATCCAGCGACTCCGGCTCGTAATCCTAATGAGCCCGTCTATACAGTAAGTTATATGAATTATTATGAATATTTCTCACACTGGTGAAATGCATGATTGATTATAACACTTGTGTAATGCACACTTACGTCTGTGTCTTGTCATATGACTTTAGTTAATCACACAAAGTTTTTATTTTTTGCATAAGTCTGTGCTGCTATTTTAGTCATTTACTTTTACATGTTTAAGATTTTTGGTGTTTCTAAACGTAAGCGCAGACAAAAATGAACCAATAAAACAGAAAAGGTACTTTTATTTTTTGTAAGTAATTAATTTTTCACTTTTTAGGAAAACCCACATAAATGTAGTTTTTACATTGAGGCTATTGTTTTCTTTTTACATGGAAGAATTTTGACATAATTTTTTTAAGATTGCACTTTGCATACATTGAAGGCACCATATCATGTTCCTTTAAAATAATTTATTATAAATATTTGACCCCTCTTGACTATCAATGTACCCCTAATAACCTTCAAAAGGCAGTATTCATCGTAAATGATGCTTTTGAATCACCTGTAAACAGGTGTGTACTCGTGCTTCCGCCACGCCCCCTGCTGTTTGTTTTTTTTGACACACAGAGAATCCACACATTTCTGATGAATACATTCATCTTTGTGTAACACTTTCGGCCAGGGACATCCAAAAACACACTTTCTTTTTATTGTTTATCGAAGCCGTTCTGCTACAGTTTTGGGTCAGTCAGCGCGTATGTTCTTCATTGAGATGCATTAGCGGTTCATCTGATTGGTTAGGGGGCGGTGCTATGGCCATCGAGTCATTTTGAGCTCCCAGGAAAAGAAAATAGCATTACACAAACATGAGTGAACCAATCTGAATATGATTTGAGGCATATTTTTGATGAGGAAACAATAATAAAATATGCAAGGAATATCTGAAAAGTCGAGTTTACATGAAATGGCACCTTTAACAATTAAATATAAACCATTTTCGTTTAGTCACACCAAGAAATGTAAATCTATATTTCACTTTGCTAAAGTCAAATCTGTTTTCTGTATCCCAAAGGACTTGGACCTGCCTCAGATTAGCTCTGATTATCAGACACTGGACAGTGGGGTGAGATTTTTTACATTTTCTTCCCACAACTGATCACATTTATCCAAACAACGTGTATAAAAATAATCTTTTTTTATCTTGCTTGTATGACCACTTTAAAGAAAATCTGTTGTTTTAGATGCACACATTGACTCTAATTCTACACATTTTAGATTAGAAGACGAGAACCGGAGACACATTACCAGGTCAGTACCTTTTTTCTGAAGTCTAAATTATGCTTAAATTAAAAAAAATATCAGGGTGCAAGTGTGCAGCGGATTATCACATAAACACTTTAAACAAATAAAAAACAACTAACTCAGAAATTGACATGGTCTTCTCAAAAAAAAGTTGTTTTATGTTTCCCTCAAAAGGGCCATTTTTATTTGCAACAACTCAATGTAAAAAAAATAAATATTTGTGTTATTTATTTACCTTGACTAAATCAATCATTTTCTAAAGTATGTAGCATCAGATAAGATCCTTGAATTAAATTAATTGCTAAAACGTCTTAAAGAATGGTTTGGCCTTTTCTTTTTTTTACTGTCACCAACCATATTTTGCATTCCTCTTATGTTGTCAGGTCAGGTGCTTAAAAACATTTTTTTTTTACTTGGCTCACTTTGAACCATCTGATGTTCTAGGGTCAGTTGCTTTTTCTTTTTTTACAGTTTAACTGTTCCTGTTGCATTCGTTCCATGCTGTGTGGTCAGCTGCTCGAGCAAACTAGGCTAAAGCGCAAAAGCAGCTACACGAATACAAGTGACCTTACAAACATTTAATAGGTAGCTGACAGATGTGGCGTTATTGCAAAAAGGAAATGGAAAAGGTGTTGCAACAGCCTTCAGTTGCTCTATTTAGTAACATATTAATTCATTGCTTTCACGTTTATTCTTGTGATATTCATGCTCTTCTGAATTTCATTTGTGCATTCCTAGGAGCTGAGAACAAACACGAGTGATATATACCAGCATATAGGAACCAAAGTAAGTGAATCAAAGAATGTGGTTTTAAGGTGTATGTTAAAACATCAAGCACAGCATCATGATGTTTTACTTCGTTGGAACTTTTTTTTATTGCAGCCACGCAAAGCCAAGAAGAAAACCAAGGAGGTAATATAGCCGTTTATATTAACACATTTTGTGGCCAATTGATTTGATGTAACGTTGAGGTCACACAAAAATACAGAATACGATAACGTTAACTTACCAATGATGCGTTTTCAGTAAACCAAACAGTTTTAAGCAGGGTCATATCAACACACGCAAATATTGGACTTTTAAAACCAAATGAGAGTTCTCAGCAAATAAATACACTTCTACTTTTAGTCAATTAACAACGTGAATCATGTCCTGAGCTCTGTGGGGAGCATCTTTTTGCTGGTGACAAGGGAATTTAGCGGGCTCAACTGCACCACGTGGTTCGTATGTTAACGATCACTGCTTTTAATCCGAATTTATATTCTTCTTTTGTTGGTTTTAATAAAGTATAGTACCAAAAATTTTTGGTGTTAATTGACGTACTATGAAAATGTTTGTTGAACAAATGTTTTTTTCTTTTATATTGCCGTATTGAAAATAAAAGCTAATATAAATTTTTTTACTGTTTGTAATGATGACGTTTCCGCGTATGCGCGTGCATGTTGGCTATGGAATATGGCGGAAATCAACAGTTTGTCAAACTCGTTGGTCAAGCTTTGCTAGAGGATTGTCCATCAATAGACGCCATTATTATGTGATACAAGAAAACAGTTGAAAACCTTGCTGCTACATCCAAATGGTTGAAATGAATAGGGAAAAACTTTCCAAAATGTGCGCGCAACTATTTGATCATGTGACCAGTAAAATACTCATTTAATTAAGTCAGTTTTACTTTGAAAATTAACAATTTTTTTAGTAGACTGTCTTCTAATACTTGTCATGCAATATTGAGTCTGTAATTTGTTTAATATTTAACATGTACATACTTAAAATAATAATATTTGGTTATCTTTTTATTTTTCAGGGTCGAACAGCTAGACAAAGAGATGAAACCGAAGCTGTGGAGATGGAAATATTTCCTACTACATTAGATCACTAACATGAACCTGAGGAATAATTCTCATAAAACATGAATAATATATTTCTTTGTTGTTTAGTAAACATGAACACCAAATATGAACTGTAGGTATAAATAAAAATACATTGAATTAATTTGAAACCTAAAATGTGTTGAGGGTTAGGCTATTGGAGATATAGTTTAGAATTATTTTGATTAGAAACAAATGCCAGTATGATTGTAGATATACGTTTTTCTTTATATAAGTTTATTGTATGTAGTAATTGATGATAAATCGAATAAATAAATACTTTACCATTTTCTTCACCCAAAATAAATACCAAATACACCCTCAAATATTAAAACACTTGGAAAATGGTTTAATGATGTTTACAACAAAAAAGAACTGTACAGTTACAGTAAAAGAGTTTCTTTATATATATATATATTTATAAAAAAAAATACAGCAGACAAATGCATCAAATCTACCATGTATCCTGATTCACATACTCGTATTCTACACAATCATTCAGTTCTAAGCTACACCAACGTAGCTGTTAGCGTTCAGTCTGAGGTGAGATTGTGGGTTCAGCTCTGAATTGAGACTCAGAAGCTAAGCGCACATCACTATTACACCAGTGAGTTATACACAGCCTTCTGAAGAGAGAGAAAGAGGTACAATCTACAGTATGTGAGCAGGTGAGAATGGAACATACTCCTTTAGCTTTAGCCATAGGAGTTAAAGAAACAAGAGTACAGACTGATTTCTTTTGAACTCATTGACTAAAGTATTATGTACAGTCTTTTTTTTACTTTTTCCGTCTTTGTTTTAAAAACAATGGTAAGTTGGGCAGTGAAACTGATACCACATACACAGACACATCCAAAAACATACAAAAATACTATTTCTTGAACCTACAGTAAGACAGTTTTGCAGTTAAACTCCATGCTGTGACAGAAAAAGAGAAACATCAGACGAACAAGAACATTTTAAATGACGTATGTTTTTTTTTTCTCATAAGCATCTCAGAAAAATATACATCTAAGCTTTGGAATTAGTGAGGTTAGGACAACCATTGGAGCTGGGTTCAGTTTCTTAACACACAAGCTGAAGGATTTGGGAAGGAAGAAGAAAAACAACAGAGCAATCTTTGGTATCTTCATTTGTAAAACATTTCATATTTGGATATTTCTGCTTTGGGATAGAGCTTCTTATAGTTGCTTTCGATCCTCCAGAACTCAAATAAAATATTACAATTCATTTTAAAGGGCCATGTCAGTGGCCTTCGTTGATGGAGGACAGTGATGCATAGTTGCACAGCCGATCAAACCAATTGAAGTGATGAAGACAACACAGATGAAGACTAAGACAGACAAAACAGTTAAAGCATGGGACAACAGCACCTATGTTGAGTTATTTTTGTAGACAATTGTATAGAAAGAATGTTGCCTTACAGGAGCAGTGGTGCTCCAGAAGTCAGTTTCATCCTGAGCAGGTAACCATGAGCCCAGGACTTCCTTCAGTGCGTGTTAAAAAACCTTCCCCAGCCCAGGAAGGGTTTCTTTAAGCCCTTTCCAGAAGCCTGCAGAGCCATTTTACCTTCATCTTCCCCTAACCCATCATATGACTGATGATCTCTGACACCAAGCGTATGAATGATGCATTTTAGGGGAGGAAGTTCTGTCCATACAATCATTTTAGAAGTCTTTGGTTACTGATGAGGTGAGGAACACGCAGAGCAAAACCCAGGGAGAAAAACTGAAGCAATAGTAAAAGATAAGGATTATAAAGAAGACGATTGTCAAATCATAAAAACTTTGGTATAAAATTAATCAAACAGAATGTGATCTAAAATAATTATAAAAGCTAAATATAAATAAGTGATATGTTTTTTTTAATATATAACAGAAACCTGGGTAATTGTCTCGTCATGAAGGCATCTGCAGGATTCTGTTAAGGGGTGGATTTTTATATTTATTTTAAAAGTAGATTAAAGCAAGTTTTCACTCCGTTTTGAGTTCTAAATGAGGTATACAACAGCTCCTTCACCTCCTTGGCTCTCTGGTGCATGACCTCTTCTGCAAGACTATCCTATTTCATCACTAGACCGAGGGTCTGCAGCAGCAAAACCCTGTACAATCCAAAAACTTCCTAATCACAATTCAGAGCATCCAGACACCAAAATCAAGTCCCCAAACAGGATCCACAACAACTTTGAAAAGTACACTGCTGTTCCATTGCTTGTGGGAGCATCCTTTTGCAAAGTCCCACAGGTTAAAAAGGATGCCATTTATAGCCAAGTGGTCAACTGCACTAAAAAAACGAGTGATGCTTCCTCAAATCCACCTAGGGAAAACCCTTTTCTATATTTACAACAACTAAGTCTTCTTAAAAGTCTTGAGAATGAATCGATCGGTACTGTTGAAGCTCGAGCACCCCCTACAACGGCTGCAGTTAGGCTTTTAGAAAAACCTTCAAAAAGTATCCAACCAGTTAGATTATTAGCTACACAGTACGTAGCAACACTTCCAAAATATCACAAAGCATCACAGCATTATTCTTAAGGTTGATATGCACCATGCGTTTAGATATTGGTGCATGCTTGGTTTCATCCACTTTCAAATGTGCACACGCACTTTAGTCACAATCAAAAAAAATAATAATAATTCTCACATCATCAACATGTTACAGTTTGCTCCAATGTATCAAAATACTCATAATATTAAGGCGTAAATGATAAATGCAGGTGTTTTTCAAAACTAAGAAAGCCAGTGATCCTGCTCCCTCATGATAAAGAAAAAAGGCATAAAAGTAAATAATATCAAATGATTAAAGATTGTTAAAAAGCAACATGATCCAAACCAAAATTCTTCAAGAAAAAGATTCAACTACAGGGTAGTGTAGTGCTTTTGGGAAGCTGGAGCTTTCCTCTAGACTAGCGCGCCATCACACTCCCATTCAAACGAGCATAACTTAAATATGGGCATGGCCCCCAAGAGCCACTCCCACATTACCAGGGCATTGTAATATTTTTTGGTCTTAACTTTTTTTTTTCTTCAGAAAAGTTATATAAAAGAAATATATATTTTTTTTTTGCTTTTCTTTTAGTGAATAAACATAACAAAAACACTACATTCAAACTAGACATTAGTTCAAATATAAAATATGAGCATCTTTCACAAGTGAATAGTATAGTATTTAGAAAACAGAGTTCTCCAATCTTGAGTCATTCCTAAGATAAATATATCAGTAACACCCAACAGCCCGGTGACCACCGGGGTTGTGAGGCTAATGCGCAAAAACACAAAAATCAATAAGTCCAGAGTGGCTACGTTGAAATTTCCAGACAGAAACAGCGGAATGAGCAGCAACAAGACCCAGCCGCAAAGACAAAGGCTTTTTTTCTAGACTTTGGCAAGTAGGATAACAAAATAATCATTACAAGTTAACCTGGAGATAACCTTTAAGCAGTAGTTCTTGAAATAGCAGTAGTAGACTTGAGTGACAATATTATTACATATATGCCTGTTACATGGTGCCGATTTGATTTACACACTGGTCATTTCAAAACGGTTTGTACATTCTGGTGAGTACTACTAGTGTCTTTTGCTTAAAGTGAACCTTCCATATAAGTGCTGCTGAGGTATTTAAAATAACAACAACAAAAGAAACCAGCATCGCTATTGAACAGTTGTAACTATCAGACAGAAAAGGCCAAAGTAACAGGTGAGTGACATTATGGGGGAAGACTAGACCCTTTTACAGTCTGTATGATCAAATAGTTGTGTGCACATTTTGGCAAAAGAAGAAGTGCTCGTGTACATGTGATCAGTACGAGTTAAGATGGTGGCTTATTGGCTCGTAATTTCTCTTGGGTTAAACACTCGGTTTCTCAACTAAATTGGCATAAAATTGTATATTTGGCCATGTATTTATGTCTAATATCCACTCCACTATAAAACACAGATCTGGTAGCTGAATACCATTTGACAATTGTAGCTTAATTAAATAGCACTGGCGATCTTTGATGGATAATCTGTTTACATAGTTGCTGATTCCAGACCCATGACTGTATTTAACAAAGACGTAGCATGCGTGACGTTATCTATGACTGGTAAAGGAGGCTCAGGATGAGCATAACCAGCCATTGCCATCATGGAAGTGCATTACTTCCTGGTAACCAAAAAGAGATCCAAAGAGGCGGCACAATGTTAACATATCTTAAACAAATAAAAAAAATATATTCACACCCCTCAGTGTTCATGAAGATCAAATCTGAATAAAACACATATGCAGTACCAGAGGTGTAAAAATATTTTTTTATTCAGCTCCACAATTTAACATGGGAGTGAATGAGAACCTGCTCACTTCTTACCCCATCCCCCCCTTGTGGCTGGGCAGGTATTACAGTTCAGTCACTTCCTACCAAGCATCGGTAGGCAGAGCGGGAGGTTACCCCTTGCTCCAGACATAAATGTGTTTGCCAAAACGTGCACACATACCCTGCCCTCATTTTGCGCAAACAGTAAAAGGGTCTATAAACAATGTATTAATACAAATTTTAAATCCACCTCAACCAACATCCTTAATTAACGGTCTTTTATAGGTTCTGAATTTTAAATATGGAAAGAATTTTGCTAATCTATTGCTAATTTTTTAACAAAACGCTGCATCAATATCCCTATAAAGTCAAGACAACCAAAGATGCCAAAAGGATGAAATGAAGGACAAAAACTCTCAAATCTCAACAGCATTTAAAGATAAGGCCCTAAATATTCTCTTTGGATCGTTAAAAGCACTGATATTTAGAGATAAACAAATACGTGCTGCACTAGAGCTACAATATTTTTTCAGAGCAGAACACAATCTAAACAACAACGAGTTCAGAAATCTGAAAGAGGTGTAATAATGGGTTAGTTTGTCAGTAGTGACTAGTGTAAGTGTGGTCAGCTTTGCACTTGGCCACACAGGCACAGCAGCTAGTGAGAAATCGACTTTGGTTCAAGCTTTACATCATGGCTGCATTACATTGCAAGGGAAGAAAACTGAAAAGGCCACCTTGCTAAAACTCCAAATTATGTCTGCACCCCTTTATAATGAATATACCAAATCCATCTGAACCTTCAGCTCAATCCAGTGCTCTATGGATTTTATTGAGAGCACTCATTTTACTATACCAAGTAATGAATCTTCTGAATAGGTAAACACACATTAACCTCATGCAACGTTCAGTTCAATTATTGAACTAGAAGACTTCTTTCTCAAGTCTCTTTCATAAAGTCGTTGTAAAGGGACAAAATCAAACCTCAAACTGGTACTTCACATCCAGCTCTTGCCTTGCTATGGATCTACTAGTTTCACAGACATTTCAAATATGAGGAGGGACAGACATCTCAAAAATAAAGAAAAGAAAGACCCATGTGTTTGTCTTTGGAAAAGATAAAAATATTGCATTACATTTTCTGTGGTCTACCAAGAGCCTCTGCTCATAAATATTCAGGCTTAAACTATGCTACAGTAGCAATATACAGCAACAGCTATAACAAAGATTTTTGGTATATCTTGAAATAGAGGCGACAAAATCACCTCAAAACAATGACCTCTTAAAGCGGGACAAACGTTCTGCTATAAACCAAGCAGACCTCAGTTCTCAAATCCAGTTTTTTGGTACAGATACTGTGCACAGTTAGAAAAACAAAAACCTTTAACAACTACCATCCATCACGTTTGCCGTAGCCTTTCGCAATCCACTGGCGATACCAAAAGTGCATCCCATGGTAGGAAGACCTCGAGGAGCTTTACCTTCCCAGATGCAAGAGCAGATGGTTTCTGCTCCACCAAATCACTTCAGAATTTGTTAAAGCTTTAAGTTTTTGGTGAGCCTACGTCTAGGTCAGGATTCAGACCCATTTTACTCTTCCACTCCCAAGCGGACTACAAAATGATACAAAAACGTGTTTCTCCAGAAAGAAAGGCCAGTCGAACGACTTCTTAAAGCAATTAAACCGCATCGCAGCTGCTTATTACTCCATTTAAAGCCTTGTAACCGCAAGTTAGTAAGGTAGAGGATATAAAGCTAACCCACTGTTTGAAAACGAATCATGTGCATCTAAAAGGAAAAGATCATCAATCAAGAGAGATCACAGTTGAACAGAGACAATAGAAATCATTAACTACTTCGTCTAGAATGAGAAGGAGGTTACCTTCAGCAGTTAAACATTATTATTCAATATAATCCAAGTTTTTGGTTAAAAGCGCACCAGAGAAACCTCAAAGTAGAGGTATTGTGTGAAGATGCGAGAAAGACTGAAATTTTCTGAAACGACTGTTACTGCATCATACAAGAACTTAGCGTAATGTCCAGGGAGGTCTTTCCTCCCCTCACGCTAGCTCCGTATAGACACCAACATTCGCTAAATGGTAAAACGGTCAATAAGGTCCTAAAATTAAATATGTAAAAGATATGTGAAAATAATGTATAAAATCAAACATTAAAAAGTTTTAAAATATACATAAATTCAGTTTTAGTGGGTTTGTTTTTGGTGGTAGCAAGATATTAAAGAAACCTTTGAGAGAGTTAAGAAGAAGAGAAGAGTGAGTAAAGCTTTCACTGGGCCCTTGACGCCGTGGTGATGGTGGAGGCAGGCATAGTTGCCGTGGTAACAGCGCTCTGGTGGGCATCTGCGGTGATGTGCAGGTTGAGAGCTCCGGCAGCACCTGCTGCTCCACCAGTAGACACCAGGCTGACTGGGTTACTAGCCAGCAGCGACAGGTTCTGAGGGTTTAGAAAGAGAGGTGCAGTCACCAGGTTAGGGGTGCTACCAGCACTGGTGTTGGCAAACAGCAGGTTTCCGCTTCCATCCAGAGATGTGATGGGCAAGGTGCCACTAGAAGCCAAAGCTAAAGGAGAAGAAAAACAAGAAACATTAGTTTAAATGCAAGAAAGGCTGAATGAGGGTAGAAACCCATTTATTAAATGAAATATTACGTTCAGCGTCTATGAAACATTTGATTGATTGTGTTCAGCTAGCATCTAACAATCACCTTCAGTACAATATTTTTTTATCGCTAATCTACTGAAATTATGTATTCAGAAAAGTGGAGCAGTTCTTAATTTACATGCTAATAAGAAATGTAATTTTAATATTCATGCTGCATAGACCAATTTGTTCCATATGTTGTTTACATAATTAGGTCAAAGCCAAAAAAAACACAATACAAGATACTTAAAATGACATTTAATACATATTTATCAAGGTTAAGTGCACATGCAGAGATATCATATGAGGAAAATAAGGGTACTTGCCGCTCCACACACCTTGGATTGTGGCCAAGGTGCTATTGCTCATCAATGCTGGACTCAAACTTCCAAGACCACCAGGTGTCAAACTCAAAAGAGCCCCACTGTACACAACAAACCCAAAGGAACACTTTTATTCTTGAAGCAAATTATGCAAATTAGATTCTTCTAAAAGGGAAGCTCAGAGAATTGCTTGATCTGGTTACACTAGTAAAGACCATTTCAATTAATTGGTTCAAATAAGAACCCATGCATCAGGATTTAAAAAAAAATCACCGCTTACCCAGGAGCAAACTGTGAGGGTGCCATGAGCCCAGGACCCAAGCCTGCAGCGGCAGCCATAGCAGCAATACTGGCGCTGGTGGGTAGCTGGGTAGCTCCCTGCAAGGCAGCTGAGAGGCTGGGCGCAGCAACCATCACCTGCCCGGTACTCAAAGTGGCTGCCAAAGAGGAGGGCGTCTGAGTTACTGCTGAAAGCACCTCCTGAACTGCAGCATGTTCTGAAGAGGATGTTTGGACCGAGGTGGGAGAGGGGCTGAGCGATGGAGAGGAGGCGGCAGTGGTGATCACAGGGGCAGTGGAGATGACCGATGCAGTGTTGGTGGTAGGCGAGCCAATAGCTGTGCCTTGAGCAAGAAAAATCAAGGTTTATAATACAAGGTAAACATTTCTTGCTTTATACCCTAGAATTGGAAACAATAACCAAAATGTATTTTTTAACTTATTCATAACATAAGATGGTAGAAATTCATTTTAGTTTTTGAGGGTAATATTAAAGTGGATGTCTTCTACCCATTGCAAGTTTTACATTCGAAATAAAGACGAAGACTTTTAGAAGACTTAAAATTAAAATGTTATTAAAAAAACCTTAACCCTTTATGAGGCAAGAACCACGTGGTCCTCACTTAGCCTTGCAGAAGAGATCCCCTTACATCACAGATAACATGATTGAGGCATTTGACAAATCAGCAGAGACCTGTAGTGCCCCCAAAAGTTCCCTGCTCACCGTTCATTTCTGTACAAAGCTTTAGAAACAGCCATCATAAGTTACTTAAACTCCCACATTATATAGTTGAATAGTTGTGCTTAGTGTTGACAGGAGTTGTTTTAGAAGAGTTATGGAAATGAGTGAAATTACAGTATGAAAAAAGCAGGTATCAAATTTATCAGACACCCCACTCAGTTAACTTCCATATTTTATTTTTGTACAAATGCATATATACTGCAACAGAAAAGACAAAATTAAGAGTGAATGTGGTCTGCAAGGTCCACATTTGCAAGAACAGTGAGCTCAACTGCTTCATTAGGTACCATGATTAATCTGTCCTAATTTGTGGTGAAATCTAATGTTGAATACAGTTTTAGGATGAATTTTATACTGTTATACAGTACATAAAGATACTATACAACACACAGTAGTACTTTATAAAGTTAAGATACAGTTATAAAGTTCTAATGTGTGTTATACAGTTATACCCAGTACACATGTTATACTGAAGTATTCATTTAGAAAGGTGTCTTTACAGCACTGTTAGACAGTGATGTTCTAATGGCTTATAACCATGTTGCTTTTTATATATATATATATATATATATATATATATATATATATATATATATATATATATATATATATATATAAATATATCTATATATATGTATATATATTATCTTGTGTACGCTCACCAGTGAAACCGATGGTAGAGATGCTCGTGCTGGTGAGAGGCAAAACTGGGTTTACAGTCATTGTGGTCGGCGTGTTACTGGTCACAAGACTGGCAGTACTCGGCACCTAAACAGAAAGCACAAGCTCAGTACCAAACACTCAGAGTTGGATAGGATGCTCACCAGGTTTCCCACCAGAGCTGTGGTTGGAGGAAAGATTGCTTTAATCGGTGTGCTGATGACACTGCCATTGCTGGGTGGGTTGATCCTCTTCTCTTTCTGTCTGCGGTTACAGAACCAGACTCGGATCACCTCCTTCTCCATGTTGAGCTGGTCCGCGATCATGGTGATCTCCTCAGAGGTAGGTTTTTGGTTCTGCTTGAAAATGGCAAAACGCACAAGAAACGCCCTTACGGCAAACAATTCACAAAGATCTACAAGCCTACACAATACATTTAGTTTAACCCTAGACTCATTCTAAGCACAACAAGTAATGAGCCTTCACTGAAACCTTAATCTGTGACCCAATACAAGGATCAACCCAAACCTGATCCTTTGAGAAGCCTTTGCCCATACCGTTCTAAAATGTTTTTTTTTGTCAATATTGCCCTCATTCAATATGTAAAAAAGCCAAATACAAATTGAAGACCTCTTATTACAATTAAAATCAACAAAACGCTAGATTGCAAATTTATAACAAGGGACAAAAATCATTAAAATTGTTACAGAAGTTATAAGGGTTTCTGCAAGTTGCCTAAAATCATATTTAAGAGCTTTTTAAAATCGTTTGGAATCAAAGTTAAGATCTATATAATAACAACAACATCAAAAACACATACAAAACTTTTTTGCGTATAAAAAGTATAATTCAAAAAAACAAAAAAAATATATTTTTTTAATGTTTTGAGCATCTACAAAAGTTTTCTAAAAATATGCAACACTATCCATGCCTTTTATTAAGCTGATAGTATTTTCTTAAACTCTGGAAACCCTAGCCATAATTTTTAGATATGGGAGAATTTTCTGTATCTCTGGGAACACCAACATTCTATTTTATGTTTTTGAGCATTTATGCATGTTTTCTTAATCTCAAAGCTTAAAATCACATTTACATCTTTTAACATATATGAGCCTTATGCCAATATCTAGCAACCCTAACAATCGTTTTTAACATTTTCAGCATTTATGAGTGTTTACAAGCTTTTATTTTTAACTACGGTAACCCTAACCATCAATTTTATGACTTTGAGTGTATATGAGCCTTTTCTCAAACTATAACACAGTTAACATCACTTAACACAGTTAACATCACTTGTTTTTAAGGATATACGCTGGCAACCCTGCTCATGACTTTTAAAGTTTTTTAGCATTTAGGAACATTTTCCTAAACTTTGGCAACCCCAAGCAACCACATAAAACACATATCAAAAGAGATTTACAGGGACATCAGAAACATTATTTAAGACACAGTCTTTATCAATTTGGGAATTTTAAGAACCTGTTTAAATACATGAGGGTACAGGAAATTCATGAATCATTTGAATAATTTCTTCAGGTATCTTGAGATGCCGCTCACCTCTAGAAAGCTCTTTTCTAAGGCCACTCTGATGTTGGTCTCGATGCTGGTCCTCTTCTTACGGCGGCGATTGAGGCCCTCGATGCCCAGCCCAGGTGATCCCAGAGAGCTGGGACTGGAAAGGGCCAGCTCAGACGTCTGGTTCTCTGCACAAACAGCGCGCACAAAAGCACACGGAGCAACTGATATAAGCACCTGCAGCAAACAGAGCCTGGGATGTCCTAATTATCCACAACATTTATGCAAAAGAGGAGTTTTGAGTAATCTGAGAGAGTTGAAACATTACAAACAGCTGAGAGTGACTATAACTTGACAGAAACACCAAATCAAAAGAGGAATGTGAAAGCAAACTTAATATCCTTTCAGTCATTCTTTGCGATATGAAATGTTATTTTTAAAGAAGCAAAAAAAAGAAAATGCCTCAGAGCAGACAAAATACATACCTGCATCATTGAGCCATTTTTCAAGCAGAGGCTTCAGTTTGCACATGTTTTTAAAGCTCAGGTTCAAGGCCTCAAAGCGAGAAATGGTGGTTTGGCTGAAGTCATTTCCATAAAGTTTTCCCATGGCAAGGCCAACATCCCCCTGGTACAATAAAGTCAGAAGATACAACGTTGAGAAAACAACATTGAAAGTAACATCTTACAGAAACAAAAGTACAAAGCCACCATCTAAATAAAGCAATTTACAGGTATAGTATGTTCATGACAGCGAAAACTTAAAATTCACAAAACTTTTTTGAATTCTTAAAAAAATTGCTTTAGCTTCAATATTCATTACATTCATCACCATATAAATGGTTTCATATAGAATGTTGATTGCACAGAAAAATCTTAATGAAAGGAAATTACAAACATAAAAACATATCCCAATGATTATTAACAGCTAAATGAAAACATACTTTTAGCTCATGTTTATTATATTCGTTTATAAGTCTTTTAGGTTTGACAAACTGCCCTGATACAAAATAGAAAACCAAAAAACAGAAATGTTTTCTAATAACATGAAATGGTGCTTAAGGAATTACAGCCACATTACTGGTGACCCTACAAAACTTTGAACTGCTAACACTCACTTTCAAAGAAAGGAAGTTTTATCCAGTAAAATATGTCATGCAATTAAAACCAAACTATTTGGCTGAGTTCACTGGGAAAGAGCAAGACTCTTCTCCTTCTCACTCTGTATTAAAGAATTGGTAAAAATATAAACACATATGAGAATAAAATGTACAAAGTTTCAAAAGGATAATGAGGCTACTGTAAAGAGAGTCTGTGTGAGACATAATGCTTCGGATCAGTGTACCCACTCAAACATGATTACAATATTGAAGTTGTATAATAAACACAATGAGCAGAGATAACCTATATAATTTGTTTTGTTTTATAGATCAACAGCAAGCTTTAGCTAATGCAATCAGAATTATTTTTTATTTACATCAAATTCTCTTTGTAGAACACACAATACTTGCTCCTCACATTTCCACAATAATATATATTTTTTTACTGCACATTTATTTTGTATGGCAAACTTGCTGCACGCTACCATTATTGTTGATAATTCATTCTCTCATCTCCATAACATGATCTTCATTGTTTTGATGCGTGACGTGGTTTGATCGGGACAAAGCTGCTGTGATTCTTGTAAAATCATGCTTTGTAAAAGCTTCTGTTGCCGATTTATCATGCAGTATGAATTCAGCAGCGACTGAATGCTATCTTTAACAGTCCTGCAGTCTGAAAAGATCTACGACAGGGTTACAATGAAAATCATGCAATCTAAACGTGGCATAAGATGAAGAACAGGTATTATGTGATAAAGGGATAAACAGTCATCTCATGTCATGTCAAACCCCAAAAAAGGCAGGAGTTTTTATTTTATCAACGACTCCTTATAATTTGGGCAAGGGTCACAGGATACAAAATGTAGATGGCTAAAATGTAGGGTACTAAAATGTAGATTATAGATTGTTTATGATTAATCAGCAGAGGTTGAGAAAGTGATCTTTAAAGCTTGAGTTTACCTGTGTAAAGCCCAGTTTAATGCGTCTTTGCTTGAAGGTCTTGGCAAACTGTTCAAGCTCCTCCAGGTCACTGGGTTCCTCCAGGCCGCTTGTGTCCATGTGCTTTGGTGTGGTCTGTGTGTGGGCGAGGGACTGGATTGGGGTTGCTGCAATCGTGCGGGTGGGTGTCGCAGGCTGTGACAGTGAAGAGATAGTGCCAAAATTATATCAATACATTTATACAATTATAAAAGTTTATTAAGTGATTTAAGCCCAACTGTATTTGAAATGTGTGGGCTCTGGAAGCACTGACTGACCTGTGTAGCAAGGGTGATGCTAGGTTGAGTCTGCAGGAGGTTGGCTTGGCTTTGAGGTAGTTGCGTTAGAAGGTTCTGGGCTTGCAAGAGACCTATTTAGTGAAAGATTGGTTAGTGGAAATAGCCTGAATGGATGGAGAGAACAGAAGAGACAGAGACTCACTCTGCTGGCCCTGTGGTGTCTGTGAGATGATGAACTGCGCTGGCTGCAGCTGTGTGGCGATGGGATGGCCTGGCTGGACCAACACAAACTGCTGCAGGTTGAGGTTCTGCTGCTGTTGCAGCTGCTGCAACTGCTGCCATCGTCCACGGAAAGAGGAACACAGAGAAAATCCTGAGTTGAGTGTGCAAGTGAAATTACTTTAACTTTCAAAAACTGAAGGTTAAGAATAGGTTTTTATATCATCGAAAAGGAACCTTGAGCATTACTTTGAAAAGGAACCTGTAAATGCATAGCACAATTAAAAAATGAATATTGCTAATTCAAAAACAAAGTTCCATGTAAAAAATTTAAAAAAATCTAAAATATTCCCTTAAATTCACTTGTATATGAACTTGCCTAAATTAATTCAGAATGTTTACATTTGGTTTAATCAAATATTTACGAACTTGTCAAATATATATTATGGACTGGTGAATGTGAATTTGCAACTAGTCACATGTATACGAACTACTCTAAATTTATTCTTAATTTTTTTGAGACGTCCTGGAACAATCTTGTTTCTTATTCGTAACTTTAAGGGCTGACTACGTTTAGCCAACCAATCACGACACTCCTGACAAGCCTCAAGCAACACCATCCTGCACAGCAACTGTGCATTGAAACAGTAAAAGTCTATCACAGTTAAGAAAACATGTTTCTTATTGTAAAATATGTTTGTTTAATAATAAATGTCTATACATAGTCGTTATTATATTAAAATATATTTTCCAATCATTTTTTCTGATGCTGTTAGGGATGGCTCTAGTCTACACAGAACTGAGGTCATTTGATACATTTTACACATACATCTCGACAAACTTATCATATTGTCCTAATTATATGGCATTAAATATTAGATTAGATGCTTTAACACTTACTCAGCATGTGTTGCAGTTAGATGCCATCTTAAATGCTAGAGTCTCAAAAAGATCAAGCATAAATTCGTATACATGTGACTATTTGCAAATTCACATTCGCAAGTCCAGAAAGATATCTTTCAAATTCATAAATATATAACGAATACAAATTGGTGTCAATAAACACAAAACTGTCAATTTATTCAGGCCAATGTATAGGCATGTTATATGAACTAGATATTTCTTCTTTCTTTTGAAAATGTATGCACTTTTGGGGAATATTTTTTTTATTTTAAATTGTACGACCTTCATTTTTTTATTTGCAGAGTTAGACTTGCGCATTAAAATCATTTTCAGATTATTCTATCTCCATATATTTCCAGTTTATTTAATTCATTTTCCACATGTACTTTCACTTTTTTACCACATTATTTCTGATGCACTTTGTAAAATCTTTTTTATTATTATTATTACTTGAGAACCTTATTATTAAATCAGACAAATATGTCAAAGTGCTAAATACACCCAATGACATACACAACAAAACAAAAATACTTTTATGATGCTGCATCAGGCAGCAGATGTCATTCCCGAGTGTGAATCTTACAGGTGTAATCTGGAGGGGCTGAGACAGTGGGATCTGGGTGATGGGGGTGGCAGCGGAGGCTGAGATGTTTGCTCCTGTAGTGCTGCTCTGCTGACCGGCTGAATGCTGCACCGCTGCTAAGAGCTGAGCTTGAGCTTGCTGGAGCAACAGCTGCTGATGCGCTGGAGTCAGAGTCAACTGTAACGCACATTCAAACAAAGAAGCTAAGAATTAAGAGATTATGAGCACATTTCCACAAAAGGAAAGGTTTTGCTTGTGTTGGGTATGATCTAATGCTGACAGCAAACAAATAGCCAGTGTTTAACTTCTTAAATGTGATTTCACAGGCTGTAAACCTTTACTGTTTCAAAAACAGGCTAATCAAAATGAAGCAAATCAAATGTTTTCTTCTCTGCTCGAGTTTAGGGATTTAAATATATCGCAGCCTACTGAGACTTCAACCTGAGAGCAGAGCGGGTATGCTAATTAACCAAACGGTTATGCAGTACATGTAAATTCTGCATAGATTTGCATATTCTCAACCATCTGTTTCCGAGCAACTGCAGCTCAGCTAATTAGCATAAGGGGCCCAATCATTTCCCCTGTAACCAGGAAGATAGAACGCAATGCTTTCAATCTCTAATCTTCAACATTGTCCCAAATCACACACATTACGCTCTAGTAGGCAAAACAACTCATGACATCAGCTGTAAAGCCTCCGCAGTCACTCCAAACAGGATAATTACATGCGCAGGTCAAAACAGTGGCCCTTTTTTGAGAACTATGACCCTGGGGACATCTTTAAATTCCTATAGCCCTTTCATCCATGCCAGAGAGTGCAGTTGTGTGTATGTGTTAGCTCAGGGAAAAAGATTATACCTGTTGGAGCAAGGCCTGTGCATGTGCGTTGGTGATTGCACTTGTTTGCACAGTCTGCCTCTGAAAGTCCAGTCCATTTGTTTGGGCACCTGGAAGGAGAAAAGCATTCAGTGCTACAATAGACCTCCGCAACACAAAAACCCTTTTCAGCCAACTTATTCAGCTCCTTTGCCTTTCTTTTGGAGAAACCACTGTGATACATATTAAGAGACCCTCTCCTACATGCGCCACCGCAGTTAAAGCTGCTCAAGTGACCCTTAAAATGCAAACTGTGATATGATCATAATCACTGTTGAAGAAAGGCACAATGAAAAAGTGTAAACATGTAAAAAAAAAAGGCTCTTCGGGTAACTCACCAGTATTTTCATCCCCGCTCTCCATTGCACATTTACTTGTTTCTGATTGGTTGCTCATTCTAGAATCTGGAACAGAGAGAATTTATTCAAAACCAAATGCAATCAACTTAAGCAGCATTTTTATCAAGTCAAAACATAGCACACAACCAAATATTTTCTTTAAAAAAAAAACACAGACACACATCAATACAACTAAAATGACCACAATAACATTTCCACTGCTCACCCTGAAAAGACTAGCATGCTAATAAAGACGTGGAAACTGCTGCACTGACCGCGAACATCACTCACCGGCATCTGCTGCACCTGCCTTCTCAAGCGTCTCTACAAGCATCACAACAGAATTAGCAGCCCTTTCACAGATGACTCCCAGAAGCAGAGAAGCCTGCGATGAACTAAACGGTCTGGAGTGGTAAACTGCACACGTGTGGAGTCCAGCTAAGCCTTGCTGAAACTGTGGCTGTCTTTCAACTGCTTGTTTCTTGTCTTGCTCTCTCTCCCTCTCTTGCTTTGCCAGGATTGTCCTAACAACTAGAGTGTGAATAAGTTCATTTTCATTCTGGAATGGAATTGAAGCGGCTGGCAGCACTGTAATAAAGCATAATCAGTATGCAGCTGATTAAAGCCGTATGCAAATCTCCCTCACTTCATTAGCCAAGCAACACTTTGAAGTCCTGCAAGGAATTCATTTTCTCTTGCCGCTTTGAGAGCTTTCTCCCCAATTTAAATGTTCATAAATATTTATCATCTCATTAGCATATTAATTGGATCGCTTTAGAGGGGAAAATGAGGAATGGAGAGGAAAAAATATGCAGATTTTCAATGCACAAGCCCAATTACCAATAGAGTGCTGTTTAAATTAGTTGAAACAAGGTGAACATTGTGTCAATACGATCAAAGCGCACGAGACATAGAGGACTTCATCTTGAGTTTAAAGTCTTTCTAAAAAATAAGCTTCAGAGAAACCTTTCTTAAAAGAAATAGCTTCAAGTTCACCTCCGATCTGTTTACAGAGCCTCTTGTGGCTCAAACACTTAGCGGATCAAATTCTATGACTTCTGTAGCTGTATTGTCAGGGAAAAAAAAACATGAAGTCTGCTTTGCATATTCAAATTCACCATGTGCCTCATTAACTTGTATTTCAAAGCTTGTCTAATTACAAAACAAATTTACATACCATAACAAAGATCTGACAGAGTAAGCATGAAGCAATCACTCTAACCAAAATAAGACTTCTTGCTGACAATTACAGCGAAACTGAATTTAATAGGATTTGATGAATTCGTTTTCATTAAAAAGATGACTTTTCCTGAGGAATTAGTGCATGAAAACCTTGCAGTAATTGAGTTTAATAGACAAAACTTGCATGGAGATAAGAGAAATATTCAAATGAGCAGAAATTATTCTCCAGGTTTATGCAAATAACTTTAACAGGCATTTTAAGTGCTTTATGGAAAGAAAGACTACTTAAGAGACAAGAACAGGTGTGTGAAAACTCTTCATGGGGTACTTTAACCAACTTTATGAATGTGCAAGCTGCAATCAACAACTGTTATATGCATATTAACTACACTATGGAATTATGTAAAAGTAATTCTCTTTTTTTTTTTAGGACAGAACAACATGTGTGCAATATTTAAAGAAAACACACTATCACAGCAAAAAATGTTTAAATTGACACAAGAGTATTAATTATACATGCCACAATACAGCGGATCCAAAAAAGGAACTTTTCAAATAACAAATGGCGTTAGGTCTGATGGTTTAGATAAAATGTCCAGAAAACAATTCCTTATATTTTCAATACACTCCCACATCCATATATCTGCAAAGGCACTAGAAGGCAATTTCAAAACTCTGGTAAAAACTCTCACTCAACCTATGTCTATAATGATTTCTATTGTTTGCCTGTTAACCCACAGAGTCTGCTTCTACATGTTCAAATCATCAGTGTGAAGAAACGCACAATGCCATGCAGATTCCCTATTATGTTAGAAAAGTGTCAGTTACAACAAAAATAACTGTAAGGATACATGTGTGTGATTTACACTAGAGACAAGAGCTGTAGATGCTGGAAACAAACGAGTTAAGACATGCCTCTGGCCCTTTAGGCCATAAATACAGAGTGAAAACTGCTTCAGTTAAAAGACAGGCTACGTCCCACGTGATGCCTTCATGCGACATTCACTGTCTATCACTTAATTATTATTCATTCACAACAAATCTCCAGCTTCAATAACAAACAAGAATCACATACTAGGAAACTAGTACCGAGCAGCATTATAAGAAAATGATGCAATAGCCTCTACTCTAAATTTGCCTCTTACTAAATTTGAAAGGTTTATATTAGGCTAATCTTTGTTTAAGTGCGAAGTAAAACAGTTGATGTTGAGTCACTGACTTTCTTAATTTTTGCTGTACACAGGCATAACAAAATCATGATTCCTGTACAACTTAATATCTAATCTAACTCTGTGGCCAAATTTCCACAAAAATTCCACTTAGAGTAGTTGTACAACTTTGCAACATTTAAATGAACAAAACTTACTATACTCAAATATATGGCAACTTTCAAGACATTAAAGCCAAAACATTCAAAATCAAGCATTTTCCAACGATGACAACAGAGAGCAGGTTTCATTAAAGACTCAGCTTATGAGATTTCTCAATGCTTTCAGGGACCAGGGTAGCGCCAACTAAATTAAACAGTGAAGCTAAACCACAAACGATCAAAAAAATTAAGAAAAAAAAAAAACACATCAGATGTACTCCAAAAAATTGAGAGCAGACTTTTTATCCAAACTATATATTTAGTGCTAATTAACATAAAATATCTCCACATACTTTAATCTAATTGAGTAAGGCAACTTAATTTTATAAATTAGTTTTTTTTGCCTAACATCAGTTTTATTTTTTTTTATTCTAAAGTATTGTACTCATATGATTAATTATTAGGAGGATCATCAAAGTCCAATCTTTGATTACATTATGGTTGGCTCTAATAAATTAAAACCTACAACCTTCTGTTTTAGAAACCCATTGGTGTCATCACAGTCACAAAGTGAAGTTTTACACCATCAACGTCACGTGCCAAACACAAGGCTCGCCACATTTGAGACACGATAGCTTAAAACTTTAAGACTATTTAAAAACAAATATGTGAAAACCACACTTTTCAACTACATTTCCTACAATCCCATATTGACTGGTACCTGAAGTGACGGTTCATCGAGTCAGCATTTCTACATCAATGCCTACGAGGGCTTTTGTGAAAGAAGGGCCCCAAAACGTCCAGGAAGAGAAAAAATGATGCAGAAGGCAAACTGATTCAAGAAAGATGGGAAGACCAATAGGAGCAAGACTGTGGTGTTGTTGGTTGTCAAAGAGTATAATCTGCTTCTGCATTGAGACACTAAACACTGATCTCAGTACACCAAAGCCTTCAAGAAAATAAAACAATTTCCTCAAATTAAAACGTATAAAATGGTCGCAGCAGGGTGAGTTTACATAATTCACATCCAAAAACAACAAAAACTATCTTTATTGCGGCTGAGGAGATCAACCATGCTTCGTAGTCTTTTCAGAGAGAGCTGATGTAGGTTTCATAAACTAACAACATTAAAGAATTGTTATAACAAAACACCACTCATGTTGTTTCTTCTGAGCTATTTAACTTTAAAAATAATTATGTTTATATTGTTATATTCAGTTACATCTAGCCCTTGGAGGACAGTCTTTATGCTGATGTGGCCCTCTGTGAACATGAATGAGTTTGACACCCCTGGTCTACGGAACTATCCAGAGGTCCTTTAAAGGCTCTCCCTCTAGTTTTCATTCCTCCTTCTTCCAAGAGAAGGATTTGAAACCGTAACAGCTACAAAAGTAGTTAAAAAAATCTAAAATCCAAGCACTTGCATGAACCCTTTTCTGGACATCATCTTCTCAGCTGATATGACTTTGTCCTGAAAACTATTGTTGTCCAGTCATTCAAAGACAATGCAATGCAGAAAGTGATCAATCAGTGAAGCACGCAGCTGCAGAAACAATGGTGCAGAAGCTGTGCTCTCTGATACGAGGATTACCTATTTAGAATAGCAAATAAAGCTGGCAGAACCTCTGCATACATCTCTCCGAGCAGCCCGGCTGATACAGTGGCACAGAGATGCAGCATGGCTGTGCTGCTAAGTATCAATCAGTCACACCTGTACTGGATGCATGGTACTAGTTCATTTAGGCAAATTCCGGTATCCTTCGACAAAGAAATGGATTCATGTCGATAGAATATGCTGAACAGCGCATTCTGGGCTCTAGAAGGCCCACATGAATAACATAACAGTGCTGCACGCCAGCAATGAGCACAAAGGGGAGAGAATAAGCCTTAAACCAAATCAAACCGTGTCCTGTACACCAAACAAGCCTCTGTTACCATGTGCAGTCTTATTTAGACCGTAAACACGTTGCGTAGACGCCGGCTGATTGCGAGCGAATGAATATTCAACGCTTTATTTGTGGGATTGGCTCACGGCACAATACAGCAACACAAAGCCGCTGGAGTAGCATTAGCCGCCTAGCATGGACCCAGCAGAGTTGTGATTAACTGTGAAATTCTCACAACCTTGTAACGAAGCGGTTGCAAAATCGTACGCGTTGTTACCGAGAATTACTAATAAAATATGCAAAGCGGCGTTTGAGCGGCGACTGTATGAATATGTAACGCGGCAGCCCTGTTCACACAAAGGGAGGCTTTTTGCTTTAATTTGCCGTCGCACTGCATCGCCAGTTTCTCCGTCGCGAATAATTCGCGGATGCGCTTTTTTAAAGGGTGCACAACACTGCACCGACGACCCCGAGTATTTTTGTTTACGCTTTCCCTTCCGCGGGTGTCTGGGTTGAGAGAAAGAGTGTTTGAATATGAATATGAATATGTAAAATGCAGTAATGATTACCTGGTCCTGAACTCTCATCTTGACTCGCTGCTCCTCCGTCCGCCATTTTGAATATTTAAAGCCAAATCCTGAAAGCACAATACAGCGGCGGCTCACCGTTGCCCTCACTCTCTCGCTTCATTCGCTCACAGCCAGCAGAGCATCTGTTTGAGAGAGGCTCACCTTTCCTTCAGGGAGAGTGAACTCTGCTCTGCGCGTCTGCTCCTACACAAGAAGTTCACACAAGAAAAGAGAAAGTGCCCACAGAGCAGAAACAGAGACATTTTCCCACAAAGATTTCCGAGGAACACCTTTAGAATGATACTGTTTCAATTATTTGATAAAAAAGGAGAGACTACCCTTTAGGTTCTAACTTTTGCTTATTTTAAGAAACGTAAAAACGAAGCAAATACATTTAGTTACTGTTGAGCATTTCAGCGTATGCGCGCGCATTTTGGCAACGGAAGTATATGGCGGAATATATATATATATTGTAACGAGCCGCTGGTTCGGGTGGCAGCTGAGCTGTGTTATCTGCGCTATGCTTACTGGAAAGCTAGCTAGTCTGGCGGGGCGCCAGGTGCCTATCTACTCATGAGAGATCCCTGTGTCCCATACACCGCTCGACCCCAGGGAACTCTTAGCTCTTCAGGAGCTGTTGCTGCTCATAGCTCTTAAAAGAACTGTTAGTGAATAGAAGGTCTGAGCTGATGAGTTCTCAGGAACAGCCACGCCTCCAGGACTTCTCCTTGCAATTACCCAATCAGACACAGCACATCTGAAACTTCACTGAAGCGGGTTTTATTGGCAAACACACACACATACATAACCTGGTAGCTGACACAGACCAGACCATTTGCACCGAGTGCATAGTAGACGGTGAGTCCACACACAAACACATATTCATTACAAATAACAATCCCTGTCAACATAAACGAACGTAAAAACAACATTTAAACGTGGCACAAACACACAACAGCCGAGTAATACCCCTTTTTGTAGCGAAATAGCGTTACCACAATGCCACCGGGGCCACGGTGCCGTGCAGGGTCGCCACATAGCCCCCCTCTCAAGAGGGTAAGTGTCCTCACACCCTCAAAACTTCAATAGCTGAACCGCATGGACTCTGAACACATGTGATCCTCACAAAACTCAACTGTAGTCAGCGCTTAGCTCAAAGTCATTTAGATGTGCTGGTCGTCGGCGTTCACGCCGCGGCCGGGCACTCTGCTCATCAGTCGGCCTACGATGCGGACTGTGTTCCTGGCTGGCCATCTCAGATATAGACGGCATGATGGGCGGGTTGACCACACTCTCACTTGGTTCCGTGTGAGGAGCGTGCGGACGGTAGGGAGCTAAACGATCCTGGTGGAGCACACACGACGGCCCCGCCCAGGCAGTCTCACTCGAAACACAACGTCCGACAGTTTCTCTAGTATCTCCCCGGGCCCTTGCCATTGGTGAGTCAGTTTCGGGGAAAGACCCCCGCTTCCGTTGTGGGCAGTATATCCATACACGGCTCCCAGCCGAGAAGGTAGGTCCGTGTGCTCGAACGTCATAAGCACGCTTTTGACGTGCACCCGCACCAAGCAAAGTTTCTCGTGCCAAGCTGTGCACGGAGTTCAAACGCTGGCACAAACGCTTGTAATAATCCAGCTCCTGGCCGCCGGGTATCTCGGGCTCTGGTGGGGCCCCGAATACCAAGTCCACCGGCGTCCGGAGCTCGCGGCCGAACATAAGTGCTGCGGGCGTACACCGACTGGACTCCTGCACCGCAGTCCGATATGCCCACAACACAAGAGGCAGATGAGTGTCCCAGTCCCTTTGATGCTGGCTCGTCAGAATAGCCAACTGCGTCGCAAGTGTCCGGTTGAACCGTTCAACCAATCCGTCGCTCTGGGGGGTGTAGGGGGGTGGTCCGCGTCTTCTTCACACCCAAGCGCCGACACACCTCTGCAAAGACTCTGCTTTCGAAGTTGCGCCCCTGGTCGCTGTGCAGCTCACTAGGTACTCCAAAGCGGGCGAACATGTCATTCACCAGACACTTAGCAGTTGTCTCAGCACTTTGGTCGGGCACCGCATACGCCTCCGGCCACTTAGTGAAGTAGTCCATAGCGACCAGAACGTAGCGGTTACCCAACTCAGTCTCGGGAAAGGGGCCGAGAATGTCCACCCCGACTCGCTCCATGGGGGCCCCCCACTAGGTATGGTTGTAGCGGGGCCTGTGATTGCTGGATCGGGCCCTTTTGGGCGGTACAGGTGTCACAGCAGTGGACGTGCAGCTCCACCTCCTGACGGCACCCTGGCCAGTAGAAACGCTGGCGGAGTCGCTTGATGGTTTTGGCGTTTCCGAAGTGTCCAGCCCCAGCCGCGCCGTGTACCCAACGAAGGACCTCGGCTCGAAGGCCACGAGGTACCAGCAGCTGCACGCGATCCGCTCCTCCACTCGGCGCTCGCCACCGCCGATACAGAACCCCGTCGTGCAGCTCTATGTTCCCCCACTGGGCGGGTAGGATCTTCAGCTCGGGCCCTTTTGACGAGACTTCCGGCCACTCGGGGCGCTCGCCAGTCACCGACCAGCCCAACACCTCCACCAACGTTTCATCAGCCGCTTGCTGCTGCCGGAGTTGCTCATTGCTGAAGAGCTCGGGTTGTTCACTGATGCTGTCGTGGTCAGTGGTGGCTGCTGCCGCTGCGCTGGGCTCCAGTCCACTCCAACTTGCCGCTGCTCTAGCGGGCCCTCTGCTCGCCAGTGCCCTCACCCAGGGCCCGCCGCCTCCACTGCAGGGAACCCCAACTCCCGTGCCTCTTGGCGCTCGCAATATGAACAGCTCTCGGTCAAACATGGTCGCCGAGACAAAGCATCCGCGTTCGCATGTAGTCTCCCTGCTCGGTGGCGAACCTCCATATCGAACTCCTGGAGAATCTCGATCCACCGTGCCACTTGCCCTTCTGGCTGTCGGAAATTTAACAGCCATGTGAGGCTCGCATGATCCGTTCGTAACGTGAATTTCGTTCCGAGCACGTACGGGCGGAAATGGCGCAAAGCTAGCACTACCGCGAGCAGCTCGCGCCGGGTGACGCAAGTAGTTTCTCTCGGCGCGATTGAGACTACTACTATAATAGGCCACTACGCGCTCTCCGTCGTCAGTACGCTGGGAGAGCACGGCCCCCACACCTACGCCACTCGCGTCTGTGTCCAAATAAATGGGCGATTAGGGTCCGGGTATGCCAGCACGGGTGCGTCAATGAGGGCTTGCTTCAGCTGCGCAAAGGCTTCTTCACAGTCCGGCGACCATACGAAGCGTTTCCCTTTCATGGTCAGCCCATGCAACGGGCTGGCTAGCGTAGCAAATCCTTTAACGAACCGTCGATAGTATGACGCTAGCCCGAGAAAGCTCCTCAACTCAGGGGCGTTCACGGGCCGGGGCCAATCACGGACCGCTGCGGTCTTTTCCGGATCAGTGGATACCCCGTCCGCACTGACGACATGACCGAGGAACTGCGTCTGACGCGACAACAAATTGCATTTTGCCGGGTCCAGACGCAGTCCCGCACTACGGATGGCAGCCATGACCTCACCTAAGTTCTGTAACGCCTGCTCATAGTTTGGAGCGTGAACTAAAAGATCATCCAAGTACACAACGCAGCGCGAACGGGGTATGTCCTTCAGCACGCGTTCCATTAGCCGTTCGAATGTGGCCGGCGCGTTACAAAGCCCGAACGGCATCACATTAAAGTGCCACAGTCCGTGGCCGATCGAGAACGCCGTTTTCGCCCTTCGCATCAGGCGCCAGAGCCACCTGCCAATATCCGCTACGAAGGTCCAAGGAGCTAAACCAGCTGGACCCGGTGACATGATCAAGGGCGTCGTCGATGCGAGGTAAGGGGTAGGAGTCCTTGCGCGTCACAGCGTTCAACTGTCTGTAATCCACACAAGGGCGCCACCCCCCGTGTTTCTTGCGTACCATAACAACAGGCGCCGCCCACGGGCTATCCGATGGTTCAATAACGCCGCTCGACGCCATCTCACGGATCAGCTCCTCTGCTGCTTGTCGCTTAGCAATAGGCAGCCGGTGTGGTCTCAAGCGAATCGGCGTGGCTGATCCCGTATCGATGTGGTGCTCTACCAGATCCGTACGGGAACAGTCACGTTCGTTAGCGGCGAAAATGTCTTGGTACTCCGCAAGCAGTCCACTCAACTGGGACCGCTGACCCTCCGTCAAGTGAGCGCTGCTGCGCTGAGCCAACTCTTCTATCGCTACAGTGGTTTCTCGCGACGGCCTACGGGTTTGATTCGCAACGACAGCGTTCGATACTGAATTCCTACCCCATCGGGACGACTACGCTTAGCGCCGGTGGTTGAGGTTCAATGGCACGGGATGCTGGGGCTCCATGATGCAGGAATTTGCAGGGGGCAGCAGCTCCTTCGCGCTGGCGTCCGGTCTGCAGAGGTACTGCTCCGTCTTTTAATTGAAGGAGGGCCCCTGGGACGTTGACCACAGCTCCCCCAGCTCTTCAGAAGATCCAACCCCAGAATGCACTCGTCCCGGATGTCTGCGAGCCAGAACTCGTGGGCCGTGGTCAGGTGCTTGACGTGGACAGGAAGGACCTTCCTTCCAGGCATCAAGGTCTTGGTACCAGTCACTGTCAGCAGCTCGGTGTTGGTGGGGGTCCAGTCCTCTGGTAACACCCCTGCTGTGTTTGGCAGCAGTCCTCGCCTTATGAGGCAGATGGTCGACCCAGTGTCCACTAGTGCTCTGCAGCGGTAACCACCCACTACACAGTTGAGATACAGTCCGCCGTTCTGGCCGCACCGCCCACTCTCATGAGGAGGGGGATGGGAGCAGGGTGAGATTCCCCTCACTGTCTCACCCTGCCGTCGTTTCCCGCGGTGGGCGAGCCCGGGGTTCTGGGGCTCGGAGCTGGGCAGTCTCTGGCTCGATGCCCGGGTTCCCCACATCTGGTAACAGCACTCCTCTCTAGCGATCCTCGCTTGGCTCGCCTCTTCCCGCATCTCTCGTTCAGCTGCTCGGCTGGGCTGTTTTTGTTCAGGGACATGTGATGTGGCCGGGCTGGAGCGGAGAATCTCCTCTGCTCTCTCTGCCAGCTGTAGGGCATGTTGCAAGGGTGGCGGGTCCTGCCAACCTGACGTGCTGTCGAAGCCTCTCTGGCGCCAACCCTCTCAAAAACGCTTGGAGACCCAGTTCTTCTCGTACGTCCGCCGGGAAGGTGGGGAAACCCCGGCGAACGCAACTGCGGATCTCCGCCGCGAAGGCCCCCACACTCTCCTCCATCCGCCGCTTTTCTCGGCCAGTTCGTCCCGGCTGTGCTCTGCTGAGATGTGCTGCCCGAATCTGCACTTGAGCGCTGCCGTGAGGGCGTCTGCGTTTCCCTGCTCCTCTGGCGCCAAGTCTAGTAGTACTTGTGAGGCGGGGCCTTCCAATGCGAGGGAAATTCTGAACGCCGTCTCACTATCACTCCACCCCTCGTGACGTGCCACCAGCTGTACCTGCGCGAGGTACGGCTCCAGCGCTGCCGTTCCACTATAGCGTGGGAGCTTGATGGACGCACCGCCTCGCTCTGCTTCCCGCCGGTGGGGCGCTGACGTTGCCCGGCGCTCACTCGCGGCATCAGGAGCAGCATTCTCCCGCCGGCGTTTTGCTCGATGCAGCACGTGGAGTGACTCATCCATTTCCAGGAGTGCTTTCTCGATCTCCGCCAGGCTTCAGCTCCACTCTGTCTCCTAGACAGCTCGCCATCCCACTTCTGACACCAATGTAACGAGCCGCTGGTTCGGGTGGCAGCTGAGCTGTGTTATCTGCGCTATGCTTACTGGAAAGCTAGCTAGTCTGGCGGGGCGCCAGGTTGCCTATCTACTCATGAGAGATCCCTGTGTCCCATACACCGCTCGACCCCAGGGAACTCCTTAGCTCTTCAGGAGCTGTTGCTGCTCATAGCTCTTAAAAGAACTGTTAGTGAATAGAAGGTCTGAGCTGATAGTTCTCAGGAACAGCCACGCCTCCAGGACTTCTTCCTTGCAATTTACCCAATCAGACACAGCACATCTGAAACTTTCACTGAAGCGGGTTTTAATTGGCAAACACACACACATACATAACCTGGTAGCTAGGACACAGACAGACCATTGCAACCGAGTGCATAGTAGACGTGAGTCCACACACAAACACATATTCATTACAAATAACAATCCCTGTCAACATAAACGAACGTAAAACAACATTTAACGTGGCACAAACACACAACAGCCGAGTAATACCCCTTTTTGTAGCGAAATAGCTTAACCCACAATGGCACCGGGGCACGGTGCCGTGCAGGGTCGCCACAATCTATATATATATATATATATTATATATATATATATATATACTATATATATATATATATATATATATATATATATATATAGTAATCCCAGCCAGACGTACATATACAGAGGTGAGTAATGCTTAGTTACATTTACTTGGGTAACTTTTTAGGGTAACAAGTTCTTTTTGAGTACTTTTAAAAGTGTGTACTTTTACTTCAATTATTTGTTGTGTGAAAAATCAGCACTTAGACTTAATTACATTCGAGTTACAACTTGGTTACATCTCAAAAGTTCCTCTGTTGAAAATATAAAGGGGGACTATGCAAAGAAAAGCAGCTTTATAATGCAGTGCATGCTTTGTGCACCCAAAGTGATTAAGGCATTCAAGAAATGATATCGTTAATGTATTTGGATCCTATAAGTGTTAATGTTACTATGGTTAATATGAAGGCTTTAGTTGTCATGACAAAAGGGAAACTGTCAATGCTCATGATCACTGACAATGTCAGTGCAGCTAGACGTAAATGCAAAAAAATCCAGAAAGTTAATTTTAAATACAAAATTAACATTATTTTATACAACTACAGTTTTTGCTACATATTTTACAGATCATAAGTAATAACTGGAGTTACATTTTCATTAGATAATTTTTACTGTTATAAGTAAATCATTTGGTAGTTACTTTTACTGGAGTACATTTTTTACAAGTATTTTTACTGGAGTAAATGTTTTGGATACTCTACCCGCCTCTGCTGTTATAACTGGAAATTATTTTAAAACCTTGCTGCCACGTCCAAATGAATGGGAAACACACTTATACTTATTATGCCAAAATGCAGGCACCACTTTTTGATCACGTGACCTGTAAAAGGGTAAATAGGCTTAAAGTCATACACTCATGAGGATGCAGGATGTCTCATAAAAATAAAATATGAAAAATGTGTTACTCTTTTCAAAAAGAAAAATGAAATACTATTGATCACATCACTTAGACATAGAGTGGACTTACAATGGCCTGTCATGACAATAATTGCTAAGAAATCAACAAATCAACAAGAATACAAATCCACAGCACAAATACAAAATTACAGAATGAACATTTTTAAGAGCTTTTTGAACGTATTCAATCAATAACAAATATCTTATTTGGTTCAGATCTTACAACAAATATAACGTCTTTTCATCTTCCATTATTTCATACCAGTTTTACAATGAAAAGAAAACAAAGAAAGATGGAATAATCAATTATTAGCAAGCAAAGTTTTGCAGTTAAACGACTTGTTTATTATGTTTCCCACAATGTCATCTACTGGTCAAAAATGGCAATACACCTAATCTGGAAATCCACCCTTTTCCTTCTGAACAATTTTGTTTTCAAGATCAAAATATGAATAAAGTATTTAAGTTAAGATGTGAACTAACAACGTAAAACTTGTGTTTTATAAAGTGATTGTATGCCCTTCCACATTTAAAATATTTTATTTATTTATTTTTATTTTTTATTTTTGGTGTTTTCACACGATTCAAAATGAAAAGTTCACATAATGTATATGCAATTTTACTGCAGACTGTAGTTCCAAAAGAGAGAAAGATTTAAATAAGGAAGCAAAAAAAGGAAAAACTAAACTACAAGAATATTCATATGGTACCATAAACAGATTGAAAGTGGTTAACAATGTAAGTAGCTTTTACATTTTTTAGACCTTTAAGAGATTTCATAAGGAGAGTAATTAGTGAATATGTGTAAAATTATTTATTTGTGGATATAAAATGTTCCATTTAAACCATCTTTAGTGTTTAGTGATATTAAAGCGGCAGTTTGGACAGAAAACACAGCGAAGCAATCATTCCAAAAGCATTTCACAATTTGACACTCAGGTCAGTTATTGAACATGCTTATTACAAAAGGAGTAATCTTCAGAGAGTAACAAATTAGTGGGGTATATCTTATGTAAAATCATTACATTTACGCATTTAGCAGATACTTTTGTCCAAAGCAACTTACAATATGCAATTTGTTAAACAGCCAAAGTCAAATTCTAACTCAGGTTGCTTGTAGTAGTGGATTTTCTTTGTTTTGTTTGAAATACACTATCTATTGAGTAGTAAACATATATCATTTTAAATTGTCTTCTAAAACTGAAAAAAATAAAATCTTCCTCTTAAAATGATCAACGACTTCCCATCTGCATTAACATGTCCGTGATATCACGTCTGCCATTTTGCAGTGGGCTGTAAAGCTTTATGGAAAAGGACAAGCAGAGTCCAAAGTTCAGTAAAGGTGTGGTAGCCGACAATAAGGTACCGGAGCCAAACTGTTTGAATCGGGAGACTGGAAACTTTTAGAAGATTTTACAAAAGAACTTGAATTAAATCTACCTACAGACCATCATATACCTCTCTACACAACAGCACTGTGGGAAAATGGCAAACTGGAGATTAACAGTTTGCAGCATTTTGGTATTTGCAGGTGAGTTTGTCAATTCCTGATCTAAGGATAGCAGCCAAGGTCAGAATGTATTTTAGGTATTCTGGGGTCTGACATTCAAAATCAGTTGTTTAGTAATTTGATTACATAGAATATGATGTTTAGAATTCTATTTTTTTTGTACAATTCTTATCAATTGTAGATACAAAGATTTTAATGGTTTATCCATTAATTGTTTATCAATTTCAGTTAATAATTTTTCCACTTTTATTTAGTGAATGTTTAGTCAAAAGTGGAATAGGTAATTACGCCAACATCCATATTTCGCTTACAGTGATGCCAGTTTCTTTTGGACTGGAAGTGAGCATGAGTCAAACTTCCATCGAGGCTGCCAGGGGTGATGATGTCACACTTACATGTAACTTTAAGCCGAAAAATGAAGTAAATGATCTTGTTGTTGTAAGTTGGACCGGTGATGGTGATGAGACTTCTGGAGAAAAGGTAAGGCTACCAGTTTTGCTAAACATGATCTATAGGACAACCACTCAATTATCCATCAACAGTCAAATAATAAGGGCTTTATTGTTTTGTTCTCATAGGTCCTTTTTGGCAGCTATTACTCAAACAATAATAGAGTAGACATTGATCGACAGTATATCGACAGAGCTTCAATTGTAACAGACATCAATGCAAAAAAATCTCAACTGACCCTACGACAACTGACTCTTAAAGAAAGCAGAAGAATTCGATGTTTTGTTCAAATTCCTGGGGACAATGACGGAAAACCAGCAGACACTACTTTACTTGTGGTTCAAAGTAAGATCTCAGAAAACATAGAAATCAGTACAAACACGCTGAAAATCATTTCTTAGACTGAACAAACATTTGTTTTACAGTTGCACCGTCACAACCTGTTTGTAAGGTAGTAGGAAAAGCAGAATATGGGTACAATATTAGTCTAACTTGTGTGTCTGAGGAAGCCTCACCATCACCAACGTACAAATGGGAGAGATATGATGTTAAAAACCTTCCCAAACCATTTCCTATTAAAACCACTGAAAGTAAGCTATTTGTTTTTATAATTTATGCTATTAGATTTTGTCTCAGAAAATGAAATGAAAGATTTTTTTTTGTCCAACAGAGGATGGAGTTCTGTCTCTGGTCAATGTGTCTATAGAAACATCGGGTTACTATATTTGCCAGTCAAGCAATAAGGTCGGTGGGGCCAAATGTAACATGACTTTGTCCATAATGCCACGTGAGTATTTCTATTTTCTTTCTTTTTAATGTGGCCAATTTTATTTTACCTTGCAGGCATGTTTATTCACATTTCTGAGTTACTATCTTGATGTTGCAGGTTATTTTGTACATGTAATATCTGAAGTTGTGCAATATGATCTTTATGTTCATTTAGTTTTAAATCTTATTGCAATATTTTATTTATTATAAATGCAAGACAATATGTTTATTCATTTGTTAACATTCCATCCATGAAGTAATATATTTTTAGTTTAATTGGCTTTCAGAAAACCATTAATAAACTATAGAATTTATGTCAGTTCAATCAGATTTCTGAATGAGAATTCTAACCTGGGTTTCAGTAAAATACAAAAGTTGCCCAGATCTGAGAAAATTCTGTCAGAACCTCTAAAGCTGAATGTTATTTCTATAAAATAGTTAAACAAACAATTTTTTAAATAACTCATCCCCTCATAATGTCCATGAAGGTCAAATTTGAATCAACAAACCCAATAGAGTTAGGGGTGGAAACATGTTTATTTCAGCTCCAAAGTAGCTCAGTTAAAACTTTAAAGTGAATGAGAACTTGCTCCCTTTTGGAGTTAGCCTCAAGTGGTTCCTCAGGGAACTGCAGTTCAGTCACTTCTTATTACGCTGCAATAAGAGAAGCAGGAGGTTGTCACTTGATATAAACATATCTATAATTGATTATGCAGCACTCTCCAATCCAAACCAAGTTGAAATAGACATTTGCTAAAGTGTTTAGTTGCATGCCTTAAATCCTCTCCAAAATTTGAAACAACAGTCAATATCGAAACCCCATGAGCATTTTTTGAGGGTCTATGTCTTATTTCTGTTTCACAGGCATAGCACATACTGTAATATTTCAACAATGAAAAGCGCTATAGTTTCAGCAGCTAATTTTAACATCATATGACTGATAACAACAAGGAAGAAGCATGCCACTAGCTAGCATATTGTTTAAAACTAATTTTAAACATAATTTTACTCTTCAAAACATACAGATTGTCCTCTATAATAGTACATATGAATGTCAGATATTGGAGATTTTTTTAATGTCTACTAAAACATTGTCTTTACTATAAAAGATGGAAAACTGTTGCTAAGGCATGTTTAATGAAATATCCATTATGGCAATCAAATATTTAAATTATGTTTTAACTTATTGGATTTGTTTTCTTTTTAAAGCCTCCATGAATCTTGCCACAATAGGCATTGCTGCTGGGTGTGTTGTTGGAGTTATAGTGCTTATTATAGTCACAATCTGTTGTTGTCGCCGCCACAAACGAAACAAGAAATCAAAGGAGTATCCAGTGGAGTATGTCACAATTTATCCTCTTAAAAACAGATGAAGTGTTTATTGGCTGATGGGTGTGATGATTTTTTTTGTTTGTTGTTTTATTGATTTCCTTAGAATTCCAGTGGTGGAATACCAAGACAAACCAGGTCAAGAAAATAATGATGGAGTCAGGACCTTGATTGACCCACCAGAGAGTAGGGATGACGTTACAATTCGGCATGCTGACAATAAAAGTGGCCGGGATGACCTCAAAGGAAGTCGGGATGAGCTTAGAGATCACTATGATGACCGCAGTGATCGATTTGATGATCACAGAGATCGATATGATGACCGTAGAGGTAGTCGAGATGATCTCACGAACAGATATGACGATCGTAGAGGAAGTCGTGATGACCTCACCAATAGATTTGATGACCGGGGAGAGCAGTACGATCGCAGAGGAAGTAGGGATGAGCTACGATATGATGATCGTAGAGGAAGTCGAGATGAACTCAGAGGTCGATCTGATGATCGTAGAGGAAGTCGAGATGAACTCAGAGATCGATACGATGATCGTAGAGGAAGTCGAGATGAACTCAGAGATCGATACGATGATCGTAGAGGAAGTCGAGATGAACTCAGAGATCGATACGATGATCGTAGAGGAAGTCGGGATGAACTCAGAGATCAATACGATGATCGTAAAGATTGGCGATGAAAGAAAAGGAAGCCATGATGACCTCAGAGGTCAGTACGATGATCGGTATGATGGATACACAACTTAGTGTTATAATCAAAGATAAAGTATGATAACCACAGCAATTTGTTATTTTAGCTAGTGATCCTTATAAAGTCAGATTTTAAGATGATTAAGAATTCTTATAATTAAGGAAGCAGATTATAATTGAAAACATCACAATTTAACATAGTTTTGAATTTTATTTTGCTTATTGAGTTTGACAATAAAGCTGTTTATATTTCACCATAATTTATTGGTATGGTCTATTTTAATTTATTTTGTATACAACACACTTCTTGTGAAATAAAGACAGGTGCAAGTTCCTGACAAAGGATTTTGAGCCATATCAACTCTTCCAGAATTGTGGCGGGTCAATGTATGTCTGGTAGAGGAAAACAATTTCCTGCTGAAATCTTCCAATTCATGGAAATTGGAATGATGTTCCAATTCATTAAAATTTTTAGTTCCTTATTCTTGATGTTTGATGTGCATGCAGCTTGCTCTGATTATTGCATTTTCATAATGCCTAATGTTTAAAGTGACTCAATTGCTGTAAAATATAGCAAATAAACTAAAACCGTGTATTCAGTGGGGTTTTATAGTCATTGTCAAACCTTCCTGAGTGAGTGTTTGTAATACAAAGAGAATCTGTTTTCACACTGTGACTTACCATTATTCTCAGCTTAGCAAGTCGGTTTTGTTTGCTTTAACGGTGTGTTTTTTGGCGTACCTGCTGTCAGTGCTAGGGGAGGTGTATTTGGAATGCAAATTTTTGTAACGTTACAAAAGATAGGAGAGGTGGGTAGAATATCCAACACAATGCTCAAGTAAAGGTAAAAGTACTTGTGAAAATATTTATTTAAGCAAAAGTAACAAACAAAGAATTTATGTGAGTAAAAGTAAAAAAGTATCGAATGAAAAATTTACTTAAGTTGTTAATTACTTCTGATCTGAATGACGCAAAGCAAAAACCGTGATCGTCACAAGAGAATCTAGTTATCTCTCCTAAAAATTAACTTTGTTCTGCTTTTATTGATTGTAGGTTTTAAGTTAAAAGTTATCTAAGTTTTTTGGAAGTTGCTGCTGGATTTCAAGGATCCTTTGACCTTTCTTTGCATTTTTGATAGTAAATAAACTTTGAACGTAAGGCAATGGGAGGTCTGTTGATGTTGATGTGAGAAGCTGGCAATTTCTTGCACACCAACATCATCCACATCACAAGAGGCTTGCTAACTTGGTGAATAAATAGCTCACTATCAGAAATATTTATGATATTAGTAATAGAGGATTGCAGCTAAGATGTAAAACGTAAATAAGATGTAACTCCGAGTACTAGTTACCATGAATATTTACTCAAGTAAATAACTTACTGAATTAATGTAACTAGTTACTACCCACCTCTCCAAGATAGAAATTGACTAGACTTCAGTCTTAACCGGCTACAAGAAATAAAATAGTGATAACACAATCTGCCGTGGTAAAATCCTCCTTAAGAATTTTTCACGCTCAGCTAAAAAAAACTAGATTCTCTTCAAAATGACCGCCACGTCTTAAAGTGAGACGCGCCCACTTCAGATAGTTTTTTTCTCTCTCGTTTTTAACCTATTTTCACGTTGTTACTGTAATATATTAGCCATTCCATCGCATTGTTCTAGCAATAATTCTGCTTAAAACGCATCCGTATCCCAAAAGCTCCCAAACCGATTAAGGCAGGACAGTCCACCCCCCTTCGGGAAAGTGGTACAGTCCTCTCACTCGGACCAGCGCAGCGCGCGCAGCGGACTCAAACAGAGATGAAACCAATAACGGGTCAGGAGAAGAAGATGGACTACACGACCGCAAACTAAACCGACACCCTGACACCCTGGATGATGGTTTTGTCACACGGTGCCTGGATTTTATTCATTCTATTTTTACGTAAGTTATTAATCAACATTCCTTTTCATTCTGCTAATGGGACAGATACATGAAGTAACAGGTTGGGAGCTTAGCACTGCTTTATTTTTAGACTGCTCATGGGACGGGTTTCAATCATAATCCATTCAGATATTTACATCGTGTTAACAGGGCACTATTACCTGCTTTTTACATTTTTATTCCCTCGTTATGTTTGTTCATCAGATCTCAATTGCATGATTTAACTTTATTCAATTGAAAAAGAGTAAATTATTTAGTTTTTACATTAAATCAACAAAAAACATACTTATATAGTGTAACTAATAGTAATGCTTAGGTCATGGTTGCATATTTAATAGAAATTCCCAGCATGTATTTGATGCGCACAGTAATAGCCTGTTTAAAAGTTAGTTAACTTCAACAGTATGGGAACTCCAATGCTAGTGTTCTTTAATTTTACTGATCTGACCAACTTTATAAAACTTTCGACATGCTAAAGTTGATCTGGGAAGAGAATTGAGGGAAGTAGCCTCTGCTGCAGGAATGTGAGCCAGGGAGTCCAGCTGCATTTTGTCACTTCTTGAAGGTAGGATGCAGAACAGATGATAAATAATATATGAGAGCAAAGAGAAACACACTTTTTGTTAAAAAAGGACACGCGTGGTAGAAAATAAATATTTCATTACGTCTAAATCAATGTAAAGTGTCCTTTAAAGAAACTACTGTACTTTATATTTTAGTTCATCATATAGAACTTTTCTATTTTGTTAAAGTGGAAATTACTTATACAGTAAATACACATGGTGTTTGTATTTCTTACGAAGACAGAATGGTTCTTTTTTTAGATGATCTTGATATAGGTCACACCCTAAACATGCACATCTGTATTACTGAGTACTGAGTACATAGTGGATGCTAAAGAATAGCCAAGTTGCCAAGGGGTGAAAAGTGTTTAGGTAAGCGTAAAACTTTGCATCAGCAGTTCGCTAACCCATATAATCAAGTTAAATTACCGGCCCGCATAACGGCTTGGTTAAATCTCTTTAACCTAATTGGGTGTTCAAGGCTGACTGAGTCAATGAGTCTATCTCATTGGTGAGCTTTCCACATCCCCCTCCTCCGTAAGTCTCGTTGGGTGGGGGTTCATCTCAATACCAAACAATGAGTCAAGCAGGCAACAGAGAGGACAAAAGGAGGACCCCATGCATCCCTAAACTGCGTATTAATGAACATATTTCAAAATCCCAGCCTACACATTCCACTCAGCAACCTGATCATTCTCAAGTACAGTTAGGAAATGCTCCGGAAGTCTCTCTGTTTCCTTTCGGGCTGCAGTGGATGAGTGCAGATCTCATCCAGACATCTGTGATGATTGTATATTTTCAAGCAGTGTGTGTGTCTGTGCGCGCTCCACCCTTGAAAAATGAGGTTGTGCGCTTGTGGGATACATCTCCTCCCTGTTTGGAATGAACTTGATATGTTGTAAGAGTTTTCTCAGAACACGTAGCCTGCACCACTCAACCCCGGTCAGCCAACAGACACAAACGTTGTCTACGACTTAAAAAAAAGGACACCCCCACCCCACCTCTACGCCCCCCGCATAGCCTGGAATTCAACTATCTTTACTTGAAGCTCTCAGTCTTTCTCCCTGGCTCTGTGTTTTTACACCAGTAGAACCACCTCTCCTGCTGTTATTGGCCTTCTCTCTCTTCTATTATCTCCCACACACGGCTGGTCAGACACACTCTTTCATGCTTACATACTCACGCAGATGCACACACACTGAAACGCTGACTGACTGAATAGAGATGTTTTTGGACATTTTGGTTTCAGGTCAATGCACCTTGTAATCTTGTGCTGATGAAGTTAATTCTCTTTGGAATGGTGTGACTAAGCATTCTTGAAAGTAGCCCTGTGATTTCTGAGTCATCGTGGTTGGATCTAGTCTGAGAAAGGGCTTTGGATAATGAAGGCATGCCCATCTCTCACTATCCAACATATTATTATACGCTAAAACACCATAATAGTCCTTGGGTGCTAGTTATTACACAAGGCGTTACAGTTGCAGCTAAGAATTTGCATTAGTCGTGAGCTTTAAGTCATTAAGCATGTATTGCTGACCTTGAAAAAGATTCTTTTCTTTCTGACAATTTACAGTTAAAACCTTATAAAAAAACACAAACAAGACCTTTGGGCACTCAAAATTAACCAACTACAAAAACCATTACATTTTAACAATTTGAACTTTATCCTGTAGGTAGGTTAGTAGAGTGTATTGCTTACAAAGCCAAGTTATGATCATCAGGCAAAGCAAGAACAGACAAAATGTGATCTCTCAATGTAATATGACATTAAATAGACTCCATTCACCACCCACTGGCTACGTCCTTCCACTAAAATCTTCATTGTTAGCTGTAAACTCCTCTGGCATGAAGGTGCGACATCACTATACTGCTGTGTCCTATTGTGTTATAATTCATTGTGCTTTAATTCATGTTAGTTTCCACACCTGTCCTCTAAGTAAGGAAAGATCAGGCCCTTCTTAACTGAGCGTGCAACTCAACTCCTGGTTCAGGCTCTGGTCCTCCCACATCTGGACTACTGCAACACTCTCTTAGCAGGACTTCTAGCAAACGGGCCCAAACCTCTGCAAATGATCCAGAACTCTGCAACGTATCTTCAAGGACCCGAAGCAAGCTCATGTTACTCCCCTCTTCATCACTCTTCGCTCTTCCCCATTGGAGCTTGTGTTAAATTCAAATCGCTGATGCTGGCGTACAAAACTGTCTTCAAATTAGCCCCTGTTTACCTCCATGAGCTCATACACTCCTACATGCCCTCCAGAAGCCTGTGCTCGTGGTTCCGTCCCACAAAGACAGAAAATCTCTTAGCAGAACTTTCTCTCTCACTGTACCTGGCTGGTGGAACAAACTCCTGATCCAGACATGGAAAGCAGCAACACTAACAGCTTTCAAAAAGCATCTGAAAATCTTCTCTTCAGGGAACACCTACTATAAAAAATATTAAAAAAAATTTTTTTTTCCTTCTCTGTCTTTTTTTCCTCCGCTGTCTTTATCCTCTTCCTTTATTTTCTTCCTGCTATGGTTTATTGATCAGCTGATACAATTTCTATTATGAGCGAGCTGAGATAGATTTTGACAGTGTAACAAATTGCATATTGTCTCTCCCCGACTGTAAGTCGCTTTGGACAAAAGCATCTGCAAAGTAAGGATAAAAGTGTGAAAATTCTTGTTGATCGAATCCATTGAAGTGAATGTAGAAAAAAACTACTTTTTGCACTGACCTGGTAGTTGATGTACCACGGAACACAGAAGTAGTCTATTGTCAGACTAGTGGATAAATGTTCATGGTGATAACTGAAATAATTTTGATTAAAATCTAAATCTCAACAGAATAAACAAACATTTATCAAGTTTATTGACGTTCGTAAATAATTGTATTTTATTTGTTCTTGTCCTCAAAAGTGACTAATAGTGAGTTCATCATCAGTCGCAAATTAGTATCTAAAATAAACTTACATATTATGATAGATTGAAGCAGTTTTATTGTAAAACGATTTAAAGTATAGCAGTCAGTGAGCAGGATGCACAAAGCACAGCCGTGCATCGAATGACCATGTTTGGAATCTTGAGCCTGTGGCTATCTCTCAGCTCTCTCGATCCCATTTCTTTTTCAGTCTTAAGGAAAGGCCACATTGGGGTGAATTTCAACACGCATCTTTGTCGGCGGTGCACAAAAATTCTTTTCTAATTTCCAAATAATGGGCTTGTTCCGGGCTGCACAGATCTGTACAAATGCAAAAAAGGCAAAAATGCCACTAAAAGGGATTTATTTAAACAAACTAGAATTTGTTAAAGCAAATACAAGTTAGCTTGCGTTAACTTCCATGTCCTCATCATTGTCAGGTGATGAGCAATGTAATTAGGTGAGATTTTTTATGCCAGTCATTGTGTTGCAGGCTCCGCCCCTATGGTCCTGTACATATTAGTTCTTATTTGTTTTCGGTATATTTTATAGTATAACTTTAACATGAAAAAGCTCAACAAGTAGCTTGACAACTGCTGTAAAACACAGGGAAAAGTCTGTGTTGTTTTTTCTTTATTATCTAACATTGTGTTTCTACTGACACTATTTAAAGTATTTAATGATGTTTTCTCTCTTTTTGAAACAGTGCAGTGTGTTAATGGGGTACAGGTGATTGTGAAAGATGAGAAGAAGTTTGCCATGTTGTTCTCCTCCATCGTTCTTCCCTGCCATTACACTACACACTCCACTCAAACAGCTGTGGTGCAATGGTGGTACAAATCATACTGCACAGACCGCACCCGGGATTCCTTTACCTTTCCGGAGACCCTGGGAGTTCACGTTTCTGATCTGGGAGGATCTTCTCATCTGGACTGCTCAGACAAGAGCCGGACGGTCCGCATAGTTGCCTCGGGACAGGGGGCTTCCATGACCTTAGCAGAGCACTACAAAGGAAGAGACATCTCCATCATTAACAGTAAACTGTCTCTTCACTCCTAAACTATTATTGTTTTACTTTGGTTTAGATTATTCTTTCAAATATAATGGAATGGTAAAGGTGTTTTGTTCCTGAGCCTTGTAAATCTTTATGTAATTTACAGTTGAAGAACTGTACACGTTAACTATGAAAGTACTTGTTAGATTGAAAGGGATTTTCCAATTTAATATCTCACAGAAAGGAGGTGCTTGGTCAAATATTAACCAGTCGATTCAACAGGGAAATGCCGATGTATACTTGAGCATCAAGTCTACTACTTGTCCACAGACTGCAGCATTTACATAACCCCTTGGTGACCCCATGCAAATTCCGAAACATGAAAGACATTTAACTATGTATCATGCCAGTTCTGTGTTTGGCTAAAATGGGGCAGAGCAAGCATTTACTGTGTAGTATTGGTACACATCCAGGTTTACTGAAGCAGTATAATTTGAACCAATCAGAGCAAGGCTTTCACATAAACACTGTGAGCCAATGACAACACTGCTTTCATTGAAACACAGATCTCCAGTTAGTGAGTTCGAAAATGTTCTATAACTTGTCTATAACTTCATTTATTAAACAAACTTTAATTACTGACAAGTTAGCAAGATATCTACATGCTTAATTGTATTACGCGCTAATAACTTTTACTCAACGCAGATATGCTTCAACTGTAAAAATTCAGTTTGAGTCGCCATTGTTCCCACCACAGACAAACAAACCACAAGTGGAGAGCGAAAGTCTATGCTAGAGAAAGCGCAGAAGTAAATAGGCTCATTTAGACTCGGAGCCTTCACAACGGGCTATTTGCAAACTTGACGTTCAACTTTAAGCCCAGCAGAATTTCGAATGAGAAAGGTGGAACAATTCTCTTCTGGAATTAGAGTGAATAGTACATTGTTGTTCTGTCTCTTTAAAATTCAACACATAAACTTACAACTGCTTGCTTCATGTTCTTATAATACAATATGATATTTTTTTAATAAATTAGAGTCTTTTAGTTCTGTTTAATTATGTATTTTTGTTGTTATTTATCCATGTAACATGGTTTTAAAGGAAAAAAACATTCCCAAACCTGTACATAGAACAACAAACTTCCATGATACACTCTTTGTTTGAAATCCAGTGAAGTAGAGCTGTCGATATATATCTCCAAAGACATGGCCTATGGCTCAAATGGATACATTTTATTCAGTGCTGGCAAAATTTCTTTGGCATTCATGAAATGATATTTAACTGTAGCTTATTGGTTTGTGTACAACTAGGGGCCTCTTTGTAATAAATTCATCTTGTTACATTATTATTAAATGTTGAGCCTCCCCTACTCTCAAGTCAGCAATCTTCTGTGCAATCCACATCCCCCCTTAGGAAACCCAGCCAATTGTGCTGTGTTTTCCTGTTCCTGAAATAGGCCTGTTTTGTTTCTAGGTCGCACAATGGTCAGGGGGCTGGACCTCATAAAGGTCTCACAAAACACCCCCACAGCTTCCCTTATCAAAAGCAAACACCCTCTCCTCTGACTTTGGCCATTAAAGCTCTAACTCCTCCAGTCACCTCTCCAACAAAGACCATGATTGTTCAGACAAAATATTGCACATAGATAACGAGGATGAAAGATTGAGCCTTGTTGTTGCTGATAAGAAACAATAAGAGATCATTTTGCTAACAGGTTGCTTAAGTGGAAACTGTTTATTGGCAGCAAATACCACTGACTCTATTTGCACAGTGAGACAAATGTGAAATGAAACTAAACGGACTGGACCCATCTATCAATTTTACTATTTAGTCAATGTAACAAACTTCTGTGTTAAAGCATTGTGTGAAAGGCCGGTACACAGTCGACTGGTTGTCAGTTTATTGCAAAGCCACACTTTCTATTTTCTTACGTAGTCACACCTAAGTGCAATAGAGCCAACTATATTTTGGACTGTGGGAGGCAGCCAAAGAACTCTAGAATATTTTTTTTCTGTTTCAGTGGGAAACTGTCTGCCAAGATAATGTAAAATATGCTATAGCACTATATCTTGTGCTAACCCTCTACTACTTATCTTTTGCTGCAGTAGTTGCTAAAAGAAGATGAATGTAAATAGCAAAAATCACATATTGAGAGACAACAAAAAGTACTCCAGTTGACCAGTTGATGCTCGAAACATAGAAAATTATTTTTATTGTTGCTTTGTGATGAAACCATCAGCACATAATAAGTGTTCTTTTAGTTTAGAAGATTAATTATTAAAATGCAATGGAAAGTGCATTGAAATAACAAAGGATTATGGTACAAATGAAAAGTGAAAATGAATGAATGAAAAGAGATTAATAGTGATCACTCTATTGTGATTATGTTGTCTAAAAATAAAAAGATATCACAATCCAAACTCTTTTACGAGTAGACTGTACTACAACTGCAATATATTAGATATCAGGTTAGCACACATTTAACATTACAGGTGCACACAATCAGAAATTTCAAATGAAGAATAACAGGTTTTTACTGGTTTAATTGGTTTATGTTTTTATTATAAAGCAGATTTTTAAGCCCTTCAATCAGCAAAGATCTTAGAGCTATACATAAAAAACACACACATTTATTTCACAATGATATCCCAAGCTAAAAAGTTCTTTATTTTACTTCAAGTATATTTATATTTCAGATAGTATGTTTAAAATATAATTACACAAATTGTACTTTTTGTAAGCATATTTTAAGTATACTTCCATCACACTTTCACACTAACACTTTTAACGTACGTTCAAATAATTGTACTACATCACACAGTATATACATATATCAGACTAAAATATAATTTAAGTGAAAGATACGTGTACTATTTTTAAAGTACATTTTTAGAGCCAATACTGTAATATTAAATTTGAGTGTATTTCAAGTTACATTTGAGTCTAATTATGAAGTGAAGCTATTTAGGCTCATTAACAGCTATAGACTGCACTTTCAGTATACTAAATAGACTTTAAGTTGTTACATTTTTAGCATATAAAACTATACTAAATACCCTTAAAATTTGGCTTTTCTATCATTTATTTATATAAAATTAAAACATATTTAGCACAAAATTAGTTGTTATTATTTTTTTATTTAGGTACACTTAGCACATTTCTTTTTTCCCTAGGAAAATATTTTACTAATAAAACCAATAATATTTGTTTCTTTACAGAAGCTGATTTGCACATTGGACAGCTTCAATGGGGGGACAGCGGTGTGTATTTTTGTAAGGTGATCATTTCTGATGATCTGGAGGGAAAAAATGAAGGCCAAGTGGAGCTACTTGTTCAGGGTCAGTATGTTGATGTGTTTAATATACTTTTTAAGTGGGAAAAGTGTTTGTAAGTGTGTTGTGGTCCTGGGATTCATTATGTGTTATTATTTATACAATTCTCTTGGCATCCTCTTGCCCCCCACAAGTGTTTATGTTTGTGTGTGCATGCTTGGTTTAGTTTGCCGAATGTTTGTTAATGGCAACCCTGTCCTAAATCTTTGAGTGTACTTACAAGTGCTTCCATGGTGACAAGCAAATGGCGCATGCCTCTCAACAGAGCCTAGATCCTTATAAGAGCCCCTATTGTTCATTTGTGCTTGGTAGAGGAGGGCAACCTCACATATTTTACACATCCTGGACAGGATCACTGCAGAGAGACATAATATGTTTGGTGCTGTGGAACTGGCCCTGACAGCAAAAGTTATTTCTGCGTCAAGTGAACAAAGAAAGTCAAATGCCTCACGCCAGACAAATAACTGGTCGTTATTGACGTGAGCAATATAAGCCACTTCTTAAGCCGTCTCCATAGAAACGAAGGGGGTTTCTGGGGGCCAAAGGATGCCAGGGCCTCCAAAGGAGTCCTGTGCGGTGAAGAGAAAAACATGAGAGGGGTAGAGCTTGCTCGGGAGAATTAATGACCGTGTAAGGCTGAGACTTAAAAGTGGAGGAAGTTGCTCTTGCACTGTGAGTCATGAATTGACCCAAGAAGAAGTAGGGTTAACCTGGTGTGTGTTGACTTTATAACCAGAGACCACATGCTTTATCACACTTGCTAAGATGGTATCATGCTTGGAGTTAAGGAAGTAAATTTAGTTTAGTGAGTGACTTAGTTGACAATCAAAATTAAAATGTTAAGAATTTACTTTAACTACAGTCTTTTTTGCTAACACGCTGAAAATCTGATGCAATGATGCAAACTTTTTTTTGCTCTCAGTTTATTAAAAACATGGATCAAGGGGTGTATTGTAATACATCTCAGTATATATTTAGCAAAGAACAAAGTATGTCTATAATTGAACATTTTTGACCAGTAGAGCAAATTAATTTACTTTTGACATATAATCTTATATACCAAAAAGGAAAAGTTCTTTCCTCTTGACATTTAAAAAATGGATTTAGCTAGTAAAAGGTAGCAAGGTTATACAAATGTATAAAAAGTACTTTTTTTTTCATTAATGGACACAAACACAACACAGAAAAATCAGCTTCAAAAAATGACCTATGGGATAATCAGGAGATGTTCAGTGTGGCGGGTTACAGAACCAACAGTAACATCCCTCACCTTGCTGTTAAATGGATAGGATGTACTTCCTCAGCAGTTAGTGTTGATGGAATCTAGGGGAAACATAAAGATCTTGTCACTATTCTGTTAAAGGGCCACGAAACCCTGGATGGAAACATTGAGATTTACATGTGTTGAACATTATTGAATATAACTTTATTGTCTTTTAGATTTAGTTGTGGAGGAGGCAATGTAATTTCTTTCTTTTATTCATGATTTTTCACTTCCTGTTTGAAAATGAAGTTCTCAGGACGTGACGTTTGTTGTACTGAGCCGTTGTTTATGAAGCGCTTGTTCATCATAATTAATAATGAACCTGACCTCTATTATTCTATGAGAAGGTGCATTGTGTTAGTTATTAATGTTATTTAACTCTTGATATGTCTTGTGCACCTCCCTTTCCACCGAGCCACACCCATACCACACCCTTATCTGCACAGCTGTACACGCCCATATTTTGTGCATTTTCAAAAAATAATCATGGCCAGAAGAGGCTTGAAATAGGGGGTTTATGTAATTAATTAGTTTCTTCTACTGCTTTGTGTTACTTACTGAGCATTTGAGAAGGTTCTAGTAGGTTTTACATCAGTAGGATAAGTGTATTTCTTTCCAAAATGTGTGAACAGATTATACGTACCATCTGAAGGTGGTTTGAGCAGCTATTCTTGCCTTAGATTCAGTTAAACACCTTTTGAAGTCAAACGTTTTGAAGACAGCCTTTAAAAAGCCTCAGAATAATGTGATTTCCTTGAGACTGCAATGTATGGTGTTTAATAATGTGGGATACCAATTTGTGGATTTGTTGAAAAAATACCTAAAAAGAACAGATTGTAAAAACTTAAAAAGGCTCGCCATATACATTGCAATGATCTCTCATTGGTGAGTACGGGCTATAGACTATTTCAAACTTGAGACTCACTGCAATAAAGCTGTTTTTTGAACATTTAAATATTTGTTTTGAGTTCTGAAACCGGTATATTTTAATGCTGTCTCAGCTCTATCAAAATATCAAACAAATTTGGATTTAATGCCGATTATTATGTTTTGTACATCACAACCTTAAAATTATGCAGGTTCCGTTTACTCTCATATTACAGTCAGTGTGATTGAGCAGTAGAGATGAATACTGTTTTTACACTTCCTGTCTGCAGACTCTACACTTCCTGTCATGCAGCATTATATCTCCTCGCACAACGAACAGATTTATAGTTAAAGACATATGGAAAGCCTTGTATAATATATTCAGTTTAAGGCTAGGTTAGTGATTATAAGATCGAGTCATGGTTTATTATTTTTTTATCTTGAACTTTGCAGACAATAGAACATTGACAGATATAATTTTGCCAATATTTATCCTGTAACTGTCTCCTGTATGTTATTCATTATTACCCCAGGCCTTGTACGATGGTGTGAATGTTTTTTATTGTTGGAATCTTGGTGAAAGAATTCTCAGACTACATCTAAGTCCATCCATTCATTTCTCTCTCAGGGAAGATTTTTGTTGAAAAGTAATTGGATGGTTCTCTGGGAGACTTTAATTTCAAACAATGCCAACACTGTCTCCATGGTGATAATGCACCCTTGCCCCCCTTTGAGGATAGTTAATGAGGCCATGTGATTCATTAATCCCATATTCAACCCCTGTTTCCCCCACCGATGCCCGCTCTGTAACATTTCTTTCCCACTCTCCCTGTCTGTACGCATTATTGTATTAGATCCATGCTCAGACAGGGAAAAAATATGTTTTGTTACCATGTACATTTATGTTAGGCCTTATTCTTACAGAATTTCCCATTTATCATCTTGTCATCATAGTAGAATTTGACAAAATGCTTTACTTTTGGGTTAGAAAAAGACCTTATAAAGAAAACATGTCAAAAGTCTTGAAAAATCAGTTTAATCGAATTAATCTAATATTGTTATTTTGATAGCAAGGTTCTTGTCATCGATGTTAGCAAACATCAATGCATTTACCAAAACACAACTCTCTATCAAATATTACCCTTTCATTGACCATTTAACCTGTTTTCACAATTTCAATGTCAAAAAAGTCATACAATTGCAAGCATTCTTTGATAAGTAATAATGTCAACAACCAAAAAATCCTAATTTAAGGAATTAAATGAAAACTTTTTTATGTTATAATCAAAATTGTGCATTAAACATTAAGTGTCTTTGGCAAGCATAAAGAAAGCGATCAAGGAGCAGGAAGTGACCTAAAATACCAAACTGATAATGTGCAAACATGGAGCAAACATGGAGAGGTTACAAATATTATGAGTAAAGACTTAATATTGATTCAATCTGAACCAACATAAAAGCACTGCATGTTCCAAACAAATCAAAGTTTTCAAATCCGCTTTCACTCTCTATTTTGACTAACCCACTGCCACTAACAAGAGTGACTTCTCTACAACAGCCCTGAACTGAACTTCCACTTGCCTCCTGCTGCTGCTGTTCATGTCTGATCTTCTCCCTTCTCCAGGTAGGACAGGTGTGCTGGATGACATCCTGCCTGAGTTTGATTTGGAGATTATGCCAGGTACGCCTGCCATACCTTTTCTTTTTTCTTCTTCCTTTTGTCTGGGTGCTCTCACTTTGCTGGTTATTCTTTGACTTGCATCTTCTATTGCCTTTTGCAAACTCCATTTTTTCCGTTCTTTCTGAAAATCAAAACACAATATATAATTGAACTCACATCAGTGTTGCATGTTACTGTTTATATTCTGCATGACTGTATTCTTTGATAAAGCTTAGTAGATACTAAATCTTTTCTAAAATGTGTGCTCTTGGCCCTTACATATTACTGTTTAACCTCAGGTTTACTACATAAACTTAAGTTACCCTCAGAAGCCATTTAAAAAAAGACTTTTCCTATTTTAATCCAAAAGCTCCTTACTTCCTATGGCCTAAAAACAAAACCTTTTTCTTTTGAAAAAAGTGTTAAATCAATAATTTTGTTAATTTGATTTATTAATTATTCAAAATTAAGATTTAACGGTGTATTTTTAGGAAAATATAAAAAATTTTAAACCTATGAACTAACACAACAAAACTACAGAAGCTATAAAAATGATGAACAAACCTCACAGTTCATATCTCAGCCCCAGTTTGGCCCATTTAGCTCTTTATGTTAAATTCATTTTGTTATACATATTTCTTTCTTTCTTGTTAAATCAAATATGATTATGAGCTTGTTTAATTTTGCATAAATGTGAAGTGAAGGTTTGGTAGGTGTGTCTGACAGAGAGTGCCCATCATTTTGAACTTGAACTTGGGTGTGGATGGCATGGCTTTATATCACTACCCTGGCAATTATTTAATTTTAAACTGTTTTGTTTAAATGTTTGTCCATTTGTATAACAGCAATAAACCTCACCCTTACATTTTTCCTCTCACATAGATTTATTTTTCACATCAAGTTTGTGAATGTGAGATAGCACCTGCTTGGCAAACCAAAGAAGACAAACAAAGAAAATTCGCCTCTATTGCAGTATTTATCATTGAAAGGGATGTCATTAAATTTGGTTTATTCTATGCGTTACAGTGGTTCCTGAAGTGTAATGCATACCTATGGATAAATGATGCAAATTCATAAATTGTGAGAAATAAATAAATTAGCGATATGTATGTAAATTACTAGCATCATGACCATCTGTGTTAGTATCAGAGTGTTGACCAAGTGGTGTGTATACCGTTGGAATTTCACCACCACACCCAGAGGAAATTCATCATTAGCCCAGAAGAGGCTCCAGATAAGACGCTCTGCATCGTTCACACACTCCCTAGTGATTGATCTTAATTTTAAAACTGGCATTTCCTTCAGAATCTGGGTTTGCATCAGTGTCCGGATGAGTCTTTCTTGGCTTATTTTCAGAGTGGGCTTTTGTGGGAGTGGTCGTCCTGGGAAGTGTTCTCTTCCTGCTGTTAGTTGGGATCTGCTGGTGTCAGTGTTGCCCTCACTCCTGTTGCTGTTATGTTCGCTGCTGCTGCTGTCCTGACACGTGCTGTTGCCCAAAACATTGTGAGTACACAAACACAACAGTATATTCTGCACATACCACAAAATCATGACAATTTAGTCTCTTATGTTCCCAGTATACGAAGCAGGGAAGTTAGCAAAGAGCGGGCACCAACCTCAGATTGCCATGTATCAACCTTACTATGTTCCTGGAGTTCCAGTAGTGCCTGTGATCCCACCGGCTGCACCATCCATCATCGAGCCCAAGCTGTCCACACTACCTCCTTCAATAGAAAACAATATCCCTTCAGGTATAAAAGAAAAAATAAAATGAGTCGGGAGTCTCAACATCTGAATCCTATCTAATTTAAATAGCATACTCTTTAAACGCCAAGTAGTAGCTAAATATTTTAATAAGAGTGTGGCACAAACACACTAAATTGTTTTCGGTAAAAGTATTGTAGATGATTTATAGAACACACTTTTCAGTAAATTGAGTGGTTAAAAAAAATTGGGATTGTTTTAAATTGAACTATATTTTTAACAAACAGACTTTTTTATTTTATTTCTTGTTAAAGAGCTCACTAAGCAGTATGTTCAAGGCTTATGCTTTAACTGCGAGCATAGACACAACCACAGCAACACAACTACTCTATGTCTGTCCACAGTGTCCAGTGGCTATCGATTCCAGCCCAGTCAGGGTCAGGACAGTATGAAGTTTGTGAACTCCATAGAGAGGGACCTGGCACAGTTCTACCCTGCAAAGGGGGCCAGCCTTACATGTAAGCCTTTACTCAATTTAAAACACACAAAAAACACAGTTCACTGTATAATATATTATGTGACATTAAACAGGGTTTTCGGTGGATCTTAAAAAGTTTACAAATTTAAACCCCCAAATTTTAAAATGTCTTAAATTCACTATACTAGGTTTATAAGTTTTAACCGAGTATAGGTTTTTTTCTAATGTCCATGTAAAACTCATCTGACAATTGTTTTGAGAATAGTTTGCCATAGTTTGAGAAAACTAGTAAATCTTCAAAAACATAAAAGTTTAGCGGGACCAGTTTATGGCTCATATACACTCAAAATTTTTAAAGTCATGGTTAAGGTTCTTAAAGTTTGAGAAAATGCTCTGAACACTCATTAATGGTCAAAAATATAAAAGTGATTGTTAGGGTTGCCAGATATTGACATTAGACCCGTGAATGTTAAAATATTTAAATGTGATTATAAAGGTTTCCAGAGATTGAGAAATGTTCGTAAATATTCAAAAATGTACAAATGACTGTTAGGCTTGCCAGATTTTGATAAACTTTTCGTAAATGCTCAAAAACATGAATGTGATGGTTAGGGTTCCAAACTGTGTATTTGAAACATACTGTTAATTATGTAAAAAAAATACGTATGTGTTTTTATGTATGTTATGAAATAGATCTTAAATTTTATTCTTAACAGTCTTAAAAATATTTTTTTAAGTCTTACTCTTGACCTTATGAAACCTGCAGAAACCCTGTTAAAGCAGAGTGCATACACTCATGCATAATTTGAAATGTTAACTCATGCAAAAAAATTTATTATACGGTGGTTGTTTTGTTAGCAGCTGACTGCCTATCGGAGCTAAGCTCTCTGCATGATGGAGATGTCGACTTCAGACAGACATTTCGACAGGTCCAAAGGAAGGCTCTGCCACCCATCAGCGATCACATGGAAGAGCTGCATGCCCGAACATCATCTATGGGTCATGGGCTTCGACCGTCACACTATCAGAGTGATAACTCTCTGGATGCACATGATAACAGGTACAATACTGTAAACAAAAGGTGTATTCATGACAGTATTTTTATTGTGATAGGATTACTGCTAAACTTTACCCTTTAAAATTGATACATATATCAACCTGTGCTTTCCTGACCTCATTTAATCTCAGAAGATGGGAACATCACCTGGGGAAATAAGACTCTATAATAGAAGCATACAGGTTAAGTGCTACTATAGTGCTTTCCCTTGTCCATGAGATCCTTTTAGGTTCAAGATAATAAAAAATATGGTTAATTAGTGGTATGGTAAAAATATGGTTAAATTTTGTTCTTGTTATTGACACACAATCTCTCAAGGATGCATCCCTACCTTTTCCAAGGGCTTTATTGAATGGTACACCACATACTTTAAGAAAAGTAGTATTTCATCCAAGCAGTATGTTTGAATTGAAAAGATCTGATAAGAAGTAGACAAGATCACCTGAATGACTGATACAATATATCTCAATCTCATAATGGAACATAGAAAAAGTCAAAATGAGGGGCAACCAGCAACCAATTTCTCTGATTGGGAAGCCAATATTGAAGAGACTAAAACAGATTCGTAGACTGGCAATTTATGGCTGTTCACAAAAGGTCCTGTAGAAAGCCCATGTTAGGCAAGGAAAGGCAATTTTAGTTGTATAGCACATTTTCATACATATTGGCATGGAATAGAAACAGATCTGAGATCAAAAAAGGTCAGATTAATAAGTGAGGGATAAGACATTCAAATTCATAGAAAAAGAAAAACAAAAGGCCATAAGTTCAGTGCTGTTCGGACACCAGTGCCCAATCAGTAAACACACATTAAATGAATTTAAATGTGACTAACGTTTCCTTTAACCTTTTCTGGAGGCTGGTTCCACCTGCAGGCAGCATAGTAACTGAAAGCAGACGCTCTCTGTTTGGAGCAAACGTGTTGTAGTTCTTATGTTAAAGTAACCAAATTTAGAGCAGAATTGTTTAAACCCTGACAAAAACATGTTTTGTGAAAACGGTTTTATTTATTTATATTTGCATTAAACCTTCTGCAAATAAATATGCATAAATTCTGCAAATATGGTAGCATGGCCAATTGAGTGACAGCTAAAGAAATGGGGATTTTTAGTCATAATGATGTCACCACATCTATTCCATGTCTTGGCACTCTTCTCACTCTTTCATTGAGCGGTAACTTTCATTGCTTTTGTGACATAAATGCTTTAAATCTATTTAAAATTCAAAAGGAATAGCATATGTCCTTAACCCTCATTTTCCACAATTAAAGATCAGATGTTTTTAAACAAATGAAGAAATGAAATACAAAAATAGTCAGGGGAATAACTTTTTCTGTCATGCAGGTTAAGGGTGAAATTGAGTGGGAGTTATTTGTTTTCAGTTAATCATCTACTACCAACGTGAAAACTGTGAGCCGCAATCACTCACAATCGAAATGCTACATTTTTATTTTATGCAGACAATGAATTTACTTTTGTTCGCACTATATGGTTAAATCCTCATAAAGAATACTTAGAACTAACAACTAATAATTGTTACATAGGTTTGAATGTGGTACCATTGTATGCTATTAGACAAACCCTGTCATAGTATGTCATGGTGAATTAAAGGGCTGGAAAAATCACTTGTCAATTACAGGAATGAATAAACATTATGCCACTCCAAATATTGAATAATGAACTAATAATATAAAGGACGTAGTTAGTGGCTACTGACAGAAAAGTAGAAACTTCTACAAGAAAAATATGACAAATAGCTGGTCTTGAGTTATAAGCTAAGTGTGCAAAAAATGTAATAATGGTAACATTTTACATTTGACTGACTATACATATATTTGCAGGTGGAATTGTCGATCTGAACACCTTCCCCGCAAAACACTTGGCAGCAGGGGACGCTCAGGGTCGTTAGATGAACTGGAAGAGTTTGCTATGTCCTACGGTCCATATGGACGTCGAAGAGGTGAATTTCATGGACCTCGACGAGACTTTGAGATGGCTCCAAGGACAAAGGAGCATCCAACATCATACCGTAACGGCCCACGTTTTCCACGTGCCGATGACGATAATGAATGGCATCATCGACGCTCACCTCCTTCACCTCCAAAAAGACGTGACACAGCTGACAGCGAGCGGTTTGTTTCTCGCCAGAGGTCATATGATGATACCTACCTGAACACTCTACTGGAGCGTAAGGCGAGGGGTCATGGAGAGCGGGGAGGGAGGCCGGACGATGACAGCGATACGCCCTCAAAAGGTAGCTCGAAGAAGGGAAGTGACTGTTTCCAGAGCAGATCACCCAGCAACCGACCAGAGGATGAGGATGCTTTACCGCCGTACTCTGAAAGAGAGGGGGAGAGGTTCAGAACTGAAGCGCCAGCAGGGAGAGAGCGCTTCAGGACTACTGATCCTGCCATGAGGCCTTTTTCTTATACACGTCCTGCTCAAGGACTGTCCCAAACGCTACAGGAGCGCAGAGAGGATAGGGATAAACCTAGAAAATTGGTGAGTTACTTATAGTCACCGATTTTGTTTTTTTGCATGTAACAAACCTGTGTCATGTTATTTTTGAGCTGTGTTCATGAAAACCTATTTTTTTTTAGAATTTGAACTATTGTGTTTTCAAATATCAAATCATGTTCAGGTCTTGTTCGCTTCAACATTACTGTTTTTTTATCTTGTTATTTCAAAATACACTCAATAGGGTGTTGTGCAGATAAGGAGTTAACATATAGGCAAACAGTTCTGGTTGCGTTACCCAAAGGGGGGGCTTAGTATGAAGGAGTTAATAAACGAATCATATAGGAGTCATTGAACAATAGCTTAAATGCATATAAAAAACGACAAAAGTATTTTTTTGACCTGTTGTTGGAAACTCCCAAAACCAAAAGGCCCGGGGGGTCAGGGACCACTGGATTAAATAATCAAATTGTTTCCTGTCATGAAATTTCTAATGGAGGATGCGGTCACCATGGAATTTTACACATGTATCCTTATCTTGAGGAAAAGTATGAAAAAACCTCTGAAGTAAACCACAGCAAATCAAAGTCTGTTTTAAAAATTCAAAACTTTGCATTTTTACATGTTTGCCTTATTTTTTCCCCTACATTGCACTACTAACTCTGATGATCTCGCAGCGATGCACTTCACAGGCACACTAACAATGCATGCGCACACACACGTTCATCATTCTACGGCTGTCTAATGTGTGGCTCTTGCTGTTTTTTAACAGACCACTCATCTAAGCAGAGACTCTCTAATTGTGTGACGCCCTCAAAGACTGAGCTGACATCATTCTATTAACATCCCATCACCCTCAAGCTGAAGAGAAGTTCTAAGCGTCAGTCAATCAGCAAGACATACTTTATGCAGAATCACACAGACAGGAAGAGCTTGGGATTGCTCGCTTTTCACTGCTAAATTGCTTTAAAAGGCATCGAGAACTTTGTTAGTTTCCAGACTAAAGGCTATGTCAGAAGGACTGGTTCAGTTGATACTGACCAAAACATTCCTTGATTTTTTATTATCTTCAGTACTGTAATGAGATACTGTCTCTGAATTCTCTGTTGCCATTACCTTTGCATGAATTGTACTGTGCATTTCAGTGTTAACAAGTTGCTCCTCAAGGGAAGTGTGAATGATTATAATTTTGACATTGTGCCATTTCTTTGTAAATTGAAACAAAGGTGTTTTTTATGAATACATGCTTTTGTTTTTGTTTTTCTTCTTACAATTCTGTTAACTTTTTGATCAAATGTCTTGTTTTTCCATCACCTGCATTCATCAACAACTCTCTTGGATAAAAGAAGGTGTAATATTTCACTAAAAAAAATCTTAATCAGCTCCAGTTGATTGGCTAGAAGCTTTTTATTACTTTCAGTCAGGTTGAATCTGGTCTCCATTGCATTTTCATAGTTTTTAAGCTGGCAGACAGGGTAAAGATGATCATAACCATTTAAAAGGACCCCAGCCATATCAGCATTCAACTCTGGTTCCCCGCTGAAATGAAGCAGCACTGAGCCTAGTTAGTTCATGCAGGGGAGACCGCAAGAGAAAACCAGATTGCTGTCAAAGTGGTGCCAGTGAGGCCAGCAGGAGGTGCTCACCCTATGGTCTATGTGGGTCCTAGTGCCCCTGTGCAGTAACAAGCACATAAAACACCATCTTCAGATGCGATGTTAAATCGAAGTCCTGACTCTCTGTGTTCATTAAAAATTCCAGGATGATTCTTTGAAAAATACCTGGCCAGATTTGCCCACTGTTCACCAATAATCGGTGTGTGGTGAGTGTTCTGGTGCAGAATGGCAGCCAGGTGATTGGAAATAATATAAAAAAGAGCTATACAAATGTAAAGAATTATTCAAATAAAGTTTCAGTATTAAGAAATTGTGTCCAAATAAATGTAATGTTCATATGGTCGTTGAAGCATGGTAAACTTCTTGTAGCCTGCAATTGTTCTGGACAACCATGTTTAGGGATCACAGAGAATCTACCCATCCTTGGAGGTTCTGGCTGCTGCTGGTGTTTTTTTTTTTTTTTTTTTGTAGCCACATGAGCTCATCATTCTGCTAATGTGATGTGTCTTTGAAAAGCTAAAAACAAATGTGTGAATCGTAAAAAAGAATACTTGTATGTTCAATTCAAAGCTCCAGAAAACATCAGATCATGTAGATCAGAGCCAGAAATGCTTCAGGTCTGCTATTAAAAACTGCGCCCAAACCATTAATTATGCTTTAAAAACCTACTTAATATCTACTTAAGGATTAAATGTATTTTTTATCTCTTCTGAACATAAATATAACAACAAAAAACGAAACATTCTGACCTAACGTTACAGGAAACTGAGTAGGATGGGAAAGATGCTTACTCTCCAGGAAAAGAGTACAATATCAGGAAATACGCTAATATTGCAGGTGTTAAGTGGATAAAACTCGCAAATTACCACTGAAGGACTTTACAGGCAACCTTCCATTATATCCTGTTTAATGGCCTACAGATTTCATATTGTATGAGTTAAGTTCAAGTTTACATTATCCCGCCAAAATGATGCCCAGAATGGTTTCGTTAACAAACTGACAACTCATAAGTAGCATTTATTCTAGAAAACCTTAAATTTAACCATTTTAAACTTGGTTTATCGGTGATTAGTGCTTTTGAAACGCTTCTTCATCAAACACAGTTGATTCATTTACTCTTTGACTCTTGGCGCCCCCTTGCGGGTAGATAGCTGCCTTCGCCACCTTGCGACGGTTGACACTTAAAAAAAATTCCCTGTTAGTAACAATGAGTTTTAACAATATTTTAAATCAAAATTAAAGTCTAATCTTCTGTGCAAAATAAAAAATAAAAACTGTAACTTTTCTACCTGTTGATGTGTGGGCGGAGCCTGCCACCTTCGACTGGGGGAGGGGAAGTAAAACTAAAGTGCAAAGGTGTGTTTACATTTCGAGCTCGAGAGAAATTAGATTACAGGCTTCCTGGATTCACTTCCATCAGTCCAAATGTCATCGATGACTCGAAGTTATACATAAACGATCTACGGCCTGTACTTAGTGTTTTTGTTAGAAATACAGGTAAGAACGAGACTTCCTGGTAATCGAGATCATGAAAGAAACACCGAGGCTCAAGGTGCTCGCGCTCCTTTTCTGCATTTTCCCTAAAGGTAAGCTTCTTTAATAACGGGGATATTGCGTTGTTTTTTTGTTTGCTGTTGTGGCGGATTTAACACGATTTCTTGTATATGGAGTAAATAAAGTTGTGTTCAGCAGGTGCACTACAGGCCAGTAAACCAGATCACGTGATTACGAATCTGTTGCCGCGTGCTGCAATATACAGTTTCAAGTTATTTTGTTGCTAATTTTGTCGTTTCATGAATATTAAATTTAAACTCCCGTTAGGTGGTCGTGGCTTCCTACTTAGTCTTTGCCAGATGTATTGGAGGCCACGCCCACTAAACGGAAGTGTGTTTTAATATTCATGAAACGTCTTGCTCTGCAACAAAAACTATTGGGAATGGAAGTTATTGCAACACTTGAAATCAGCTATGTCTTTTTCTATATTTTATTGAACAACGATACATAAGTCATAATGTAAAGATTTAACAAATTGCGGAAATCGATGTGAAATGGCATTGTCATTATAACAATTTGATGTGACGTTTATTTGGCTACTCGAATTATGTTTTATACCGAGAAGAAAAACTATAACAACATTCATAAAAATTGGTTTTAAGTTATTACAGCGCTCTATTCATTTTAATAAAACTACACCATGATTTGTTAGCCCCGCATTACCTTAGATTACCCAGTTTTACTTTTTTAAGATCTTGTAAAAGTATACATTTTTTGTTTTAGATTTTTTTTTATCTAATGGACTCCTTGGCAACTTGTTATCTGGTGATTAAAACATTTCACCTTTAAAATTTCAGAGTGAACCAAAAAGGAAAAATATTAAAATAAGTATTTGACGAATTTTTGATCGAAGGCTGTGGGAACTCTGTTTTGGACAGTTAATTGATCTCTCTCCCGCTCTTCTCAGAGCTGTTATCAATCCAGGTTTCAGTTCCTCACACAGAGAGACACACAATGCTGTTTGGGTATGTCACTCTGAGATGTGACTATTCCACCTCTGCAAACCAACAAGATGTTCTGGTCACATGGCGATACAAGTCCTTCTGTTTGGATCCAGTGTTGGATTATTATTCTGCCGGTGAGTGCCAGGAACAGAAGGGGGATTTTAATTATGAGGGTAGTTGAAGTTAGCATAATATGACGATATATGTTTATTTTTCTATTTAGCTTATCAAGCAGCTCTAGGTTTAAAGCAGGACCCAGCTAATGACTGTCCAGACAATAAGCGCACGGTCCGCATAGTGATTCAAAAAAGAGGAATCAATGAACCAACACTGGGGACTGAGTACCGACAGCGCAAGATCTCTATTAAAAACAGTGAGTCTCTGTGACTTTGGTGAACTTCAATATGAAAAATGATATCAGCTAAGACTTTCCTTCATTAGCATGCCCTATACTAGACACAGATCTGATTTGAAGTATTTTTACAGTACACATTTTTAACATTTTATGATTTAATCACCCTGCATGTAAGAAAATAAGAAATGCAAAGTCTGAATTCTGAGAAAATTCTCAATGATGAGATTAAAGTCTATGGGGTTATTTTTATAGTCACAATTCTGAGCATAAAAAGGCCTATTTTCTGAGTGCAAAATTTTTTTTCACGTGTGAAGTGTGTTTTTTAAAAAAAATGTTCTTCTTGCATAGAAAAAAAATGTTTTATGTGAGCAAATTTTAGTTTTGAGCGTAAAATCTGTGCATGTGTGCTCTCGCAACAATACCTTCATACACGAGCTTGTTTGAAACAAACCATCAGAGAGGAGTCTTCTATATTCTGATTGGCTGGAATTGTGACAGTGGTTTGTTTCGAGCGAGCGCACGTATAAGGGTATTTTTGCAAGAGCAAACAAGACCGTCTGCGCACTTGCACAAACATATTTTACGCAAAAGAAAAATATTTTTGCTTGCTCAAAATATTTTTTTTACATGAGAATACCATTTCATTCACATAATGCAGCTCAGGCATGTGCAAATTAACTTTTTGCGCTCTCAAAATTGGACTTTTTTTGCTCAGTATTTTGATGCTAATATAATCCCCATAAAAGTCAGTACAGTGTACAGTGGCCCTAATCCTCTTCCGTACTTGTGTTAGTTTGTAGCTGTTTAATCAACTAATTTCTAAATCCTCAGTTCTAACGGAGTACCTTGAAGTCATGCATGCATTCTAAGACATGTATATGTTTCCCAGACGCTGATCTGGTCATCAATGAGGTGATGTGGTGGGACAATGGCATGTACTTCTGCTCCATCGATGCAGCCGGTGATGTGGTGGGAGACTCTGACAAAGAAATCAGGCTGATTGTTTTTCGTAAGTAGTTGCAAATGTTAAAAGCAGTGAAAAAAATGTGGTGGATGAGGTCACACCACTTCTTCCTCTCAGACTGGCTGACTGTGCTGCTCATCATCCTCGGGGCACTGGTTCTGATCATCCTGATTTCTGTCTGCTGCTGCCAGTGCTGCCCGCAGAGCTGCTGCTGTTATGTGCGATGTCCCTGCTGTCCACGAACCTGCTGCTGCCCTGAAGAAGGTAGCCATCTGCATTTTTTCTTTTCAATGTATTGAATTATCCTTTTCTTTTCTATTCTTGACTCATGCTTAGCAAATCAAAAGATTTGCTGCTGGTTGTAAGTTGTTAATTACCGTAAATGCGGACAGTAAAGTTTTCTGCTCTAAACTTGTTCTTTTGCTCTTCTTAAGAAAGAGCGCTCTAAATTTATGCTCTAAACTTGTTCTTTTGCTCTTCTTAAGACAGAGCGCCCCCAGGTGGCTTTCAGCCTAGAAAATTCATATATATGGTGTGTCGTCATATTAGTTGCAGGTTTAAAGTGTGAGGAAAAAAGTAGCGATTCGTAGTCTGTAAAATATGATAGAAATATTCATGACTTCTAAAGCTAAGAGTGAAACCCGAAAAAGTATTCAATATATTAAATGTTAACACATTTTGAAAGTAACATCAATATGCACAGACTGATTGAATAATATCGAATTGTAAATAGTTTATATTCTAAATATAAAAGGTTTTTCCTCCGATAAGAAAAAAACGTATTGGGTAAAACATCCTATTGTTGACGGTTCCACCAATAAACAAATTCTCAATAATGATTCAAATCTTAGAGTTTATGTTGTCAACACCTTTATTTAAGTGGCTGTAATAGCGCATTGATTCACATTAGTTACATTTTATTTGAAGTTCATAAAAGTAGTTTTGTAAGAACTCTGGAAAAAAACCTGGAACCAATGTCAGATTCCACATCTAAATACCATCAACATGGAGTCTATATCTCAGATCACAGTTCGGCTTTCACAGCAGAAGGAAATGCTTTACTTATGGCACTGAAAGAATATCGCATCATGTCTAATTTTAAATCATGCCTTGAAACAATGGAAAACTATGAAAAAACATCCAATAATCACATAAGTACTCATTAAACTGGCATGTCTCAAAGTAAATCTCACAATATTTTCTTCTATTGGGTTTCTGGACACCAAGAAACGAACGAGAGAACAAAATCGGCAAGGATTCCGCATTACAAGAAAAACTGTGTACCAGATCCCAGCATCAGATTTAAAACCTCACTTAACCTCGTACATTGGGAAAAAATGGCAGACTGAATGGGACCAAATAAATCCCATTAGACTTCATTTTTCCTTCTTCAATGGGAGAAAGTTATCTATACAATATAAAGAATCGGAAACACCAGGCTTACACACCAGTTTTTAATAACTGGGGATAGGTCAGCTCAATGGCACTGATGTAGATCTTGATCTATGAAGCATATTTTTTCTTGACTGTCCTTTTTTAACCCCTATAAGGCAACATTTTTATTCTGCTACAGCTCTAGAGCATAGTTTTAAATAGTAAATTCAAGTTAAAATGTTAAGGACGGGTTTAAATAACTTATCTAAATGACCTAACAAGGTGCTCTCACTCTGGAAATAGCCATATAAGATTATGGGGTGTTTAAAAAGCAGTGATTTAAAAGGGTGAAAAATAGTAGATAAAATGTCTTACTTATTTTGTCTCAGCGGTGATGCGCCACAAGATGGTGCGAGAAGCACAAAAAGCCATGGTACCGTGGTTCAACGGCCAGCCACTTTATGCTCCCATTGCTTCCAGCGCATCTTCTCAAGCAAACCCTTTACTCTACTCAGGTCAGTGCAACATTTTCAATCACAATCCAGAATCAAAATCAAAATGCATTCATATAATGTTTTTAGTAGTAGCTTTAAAGCAGCTTTACAGGTGATCAACCTAATTAATGATCCGTTCCTATATTTATAAAATAATTTATATTCATCTTCACAGGATCTTTTTCTGAGCCTTCATCCAAACACAACCTTCCCATGGCGCCGATGGCTTTTCCTCCCCCTCAGCCTATCTTATCTTTTGCACCTCCCCACGGATACCATGTAAACGGTAGCATTAACGGAAGTGTGCAAGGCAATAACCAGATGCTGGATTTCCTAGAGAACCAAGTAAGGGGAATGGATATGGCTGCCCCGATACTCCAACCTCACTACTCAGCAGTCCCCGTCCAAAACCTTCAACATCCGTACACTGTCCCACAACCCCAATATGTGACTCCACCGCCTCAACCAGTACCTCAGACAGTCTCTTTTTCAGCTCGTCCCCCCAGCATGCTTTCAGCCTTAGATGAGATGGGAGTCCAGGGTGTGGAGCGCAGGGTCATCCAGCTCCCTCCCCTAGTGGGTCGAGCGAAACAGAGCTCTCGACGCACCAATGATGGCAGGAGACCTCGGCAGTCGAGTCACTCTAGCAGCAGCTCAAATCGCACTGGGCACCATCGGGATACCTCCGCGAGGGACCCGGCATCTTCTCGCAGATGCTTCAGTGATGAGTCAGACTGGGATGAACGACGAGCAGTTCGGGGCTCATCTGGACACAGGGGGGGCTCCGGAACAGACCGGTCTCGTACTCGTGTTCGTAGTAAAGCTGAGCTGCTGGAGGAGCTGGAGCATGCATCTGACCGCAGGGACAGGGGCTATTCACCTCCTAGACACAGAGGCTCCTGGAGCACAGATGAGGAGGATAGTCGTCGTAAGGGAAAGCGGTCCAATGGGAAACTATCTGAGAAACCACCTGCTTACTCTTCCATCGACGCATTGTCCGGACACAACAGAAGGGGGGAACAGCTCTCGGTAAGATTGAACATTTAGGATGCAATTTCTGTGGTTGGATTAAAACCAACTCTGTCATCTGAATGCTGTTTTATCATTGAGAAATGATGTGAGAACTCCAACTCTGTGTTCACACAAAAACACTATTTGGTTTAGAATGTTATGTCAGGGTTTTTTTTTTTTGTCTGGTGATGCAAGTGAGGTTTGGTGCGGTTGTTGGGATAACAGAACAAAAACGAACATTAAATAACTTGGAAAAAGTTGAGATCTATAGTCTGGACATATGGTAGAAATTGTTATGACTTATAATGGTAAGCGTACAATCTGAAAATGTTTATTAAACATTAACACATTGTAAAAGTAAAATGAATACAGATTTAAGAGATTATGAGATTAATTTTCAAATCAAATTTATACCTCTGAAAGTAAACATTTCAAGTAATTTGACATTTCTAGTAATAAACAAATTCTATGATATTATTAAATACTATTATTTTATCAATAAATTATTAGGACTTTTGGCATATTTATGGCAGTTGTGGTCTGGTGGATAAGGAGATAGACTTGTGATCGGAAGGTCGCAGGTTCGATCCCCAGATCCACCAAGTTGAAGGTGGAGTGAGTGATGAAACACTTGCTCTCCATCTTCAACAATCACAGATGTGGAGCCCTTCAGCAAGACTCCAGTTCCCCGACTGCTCCCCGGGCGCCGCCATAGCTGTCCACTGCTCCGGTTGTGTGTTCACGGTGTGCTTGTTCACTGCTGTGTGTGTACACTGGGATGGGTTAAATGCAGAGAACTCTAGGTATGGGTCACTCCATAGCTGGTCAAAATCTTAGATCTGTGCAGTTTTAGCTTTTCAGATGAGCTTCCGCGATTGCATGAGCGGAAGACAATTGCAATACTCCTCGCTTATAAGAATTTGGTTTTACATGACTCCAGATCTACTGTTAACATTACATGGAGAAGGAATGGCATGAAAGTGGACCACTGACAGAAGAGCGCTTCAGAGTCATGAAACTTTTCCTTGCTCTGATTTTCTTGGTTCAAAACCAAATTTATTTAATACAATACAAATATATTGTATTTACTGTGTGAGCAATTTAACACCAACAGTCAAAATCAATCTGATTTTCTGACTAATCGATGACTAATCGACAAAGAGAATAATTGGTAATTGCAGCTCTAAAGATTACTACTAAAGATCATTTAGCTGATCTCGATTGTGACATCTATTGAAACTCCTAACTTTGGTTTCTGTGATCAGTTTACTGTAGCTAATGGGAAATCTGACCGAAGCAGGCAAGTTTGATGATAACCTAACTTCTCTTTTCCTGTAAACACTTCAACTGGAGTTCTCTGTGTTTACTCTTCTGTGTGAAAGTTTTCATTCGACTGTGAAATTCTTCAACGATGCCACTCGCTTCATACAGCAGACACACTTCTAGACAGTGGGGTATTTCATGACCTGTTGACCTTTTGCTTTCTTAAAAAATCACTTAAATCATGTTATCAATTCAAAGTTAATGCACAATTATCAAAACAGAAAGTGCTTAATTCATGGTTACGCTAAAGTAATATGAGATTTATCACTACCGTTTTTGATGCATTTCCAGGGCAAATCTTGCAAGAAAGTTGTTTTCTGAGAAGGTGATTTATTGATCTGAAAAAAAAAAAGGTTTTGAAATTAAGTTCTGATAATTTCACGTGTTTAGAAGTAGGTGCTTTGGTTTGAAAATATATATATATTTTTTTTTTGTTCTGGAAAAAAAATCCATATTACAAAGAAAAGGTGTGCAAATAATGACTAATAACTTGCTGTATTAGCAGGTTATAGTTTATAATCCCATGTAAAAACAACCCATTTTCTGACCCCTCCTGATATATATTGGTAAAACTCTTATCATGAGTAATGTAATATTAGTGTATAGTGTAGTGTAAACAAAGTCACTTGTGGAGAATTTGATAGATTTAATCCTGACCTCTTACTTTTGCTTTTATGAGCACTTTTTCATTCAGGACACATTACCAACCAAGCCACAAATTGATTTTATTACTAAATTGGTATTGAATCAAAATCAGCTTTTTTGCGTGCGTGCGTGTGTGCGTGTGCGTGTGCGTGTGTGTGTGTGTGTGTGTGTGTGTGTGTGTGTGTGTGTGTGTGTGCACAAGGAATTTCATGTGGTACAATGGAGCCATCAGTGCAAACAACATAAATACAATACAAACCACATAAGTACAGTAGTACAAGTGCAACACAACTAACAAGCAATAAACATTAGGCTTTGAGATAGAATGAAGGATTGATGAAATTGAACTTGAACAAAAGTCTAAAAAAAGTATATCAGAGCAGTTTAAAATGTTATACTCGTGTACTCTTGAACTATAAACAGCAGTGTGTACTTTCATGGAAGACATGCCAACAAAGATGTAATTTTATTTGGAACTATGTTTTTTTATTCTCACTGGTTGGTTCAAAGGAAGAGAAGGCATATGAAAGGGTCTTTCTTAACAGGTTGAATCTATTGTGAGGGGTAAAGTCTCTTACACATCCTCTCTCTCTCTCACTCTCTCTCTCTCTCTCTCTCTCTCTCTCTCACAGGAGAAGAGCTCTCGCAGTGGTAACAGCGTTGTGATCTAAGTCTCTGCCTTGTCCTTCATTTCCAGTCGGATCTCAGTCAATGTCTACCAAGCTGTTTTTTGAGACTAACAATTTCCCAGTTAATCTGCGTATATTTCACATTCAACACCATGAGAGCTACAAACTACATCTTTTTTTAATGTACTATTTTAAACATGTTATATGGATTTGTTTGACGTGTATGAACATAAAAAAAGTGGTTTAATTTATTTTCCTTAGATACTCTTATTTCAGTTTTACATTTTAATTACAGCAATCTTTTTAGTGTGTGTTCATTGCAGTAGAGCAGAGGTGAGTGAAGTGAAAGCACTTCAGTTTAGGATGTACATAGAGTCTCGTATCATTGAGGTTTTCCGTTTGTATTTTGCTAAGCATTTTTCTTTTCATGGTGTATTAAAATTGTTTGCTGGATGTATGAATAATTCTGTATTTTCTGTGTAGTTACATTGTAAAGAAGTGGTGATTCCTTTCATGTTCAAAAGATGTACGATCTATATGATATTCAAGAAAGAGTCTTTGGGTCTTCTATTGTCTCAGGACTATGTAAGAAAATAGAGACTGTAATTAAAATGTTTTTCTGCCGGTTTGTTGTGATTTTCTATTGTTTATATTTTCATATATAACTTTTTACTGCTTGTAAACAATGATAAAGTATTATCGAATGTGTGTGCATTTTGGCAACGAAAGCATGGTTGAAACTAACAGTTTGTCAAACTATGCTAGAAGATTATCCATCAATGATTTTGAAAATAATTAGATTAAATGTTGTATATAAATTAGATACAGCAAATCTGTTTTTGATCATGTGCCTATAAAAGGAACTATAAATAAACACAATTTTTGGACTTCTGTGAACTTTCAGAAAGACTTGCAAGTTCACATAAAAGTCTATAAAATCTTCACTAATCGTTTTAGATAACTATGACACAACAGGACGGATATAATGCTTCGGGCATATTCATAATCAACATAAATCACAATTTATGTCAAAATCCTCATAAAATGATCTCCCAACTCCTGAAAATTTACATATTTTTATATGTGTTCTAATCGTAACATGTGTATTAAGCTGCAAACATATAAAACAACTTTAAAGGGATGAAATAGAAAAGTAACAAAATGTGACTTCCATGAACACCAGAGACTACAGAAGCTCACCGAACATGTCGGGGTAGAGAAAATCAGTAGCGTTTATTCAAATATTAACATTTTTGGACGTCTCAAAGCTTAATTTGGTTACAAAAATTTAAAACTGGGGGTAAATGTGAGTGGAGCATTCACTGTTTTTTTTTTTTTATTGAAATGACATTTTATAACATACATTCATCATAAGTAATCGGCCAGAGGAAGCAGTATATAAAGAAAAGCATATTATATTGACACCTAAGACAATTAGTAAATTATATTTGGATAGAAGTTCAAAAGTTTTTTACATATTTTAGGGAATCGATATAGATAAAAAAATTATTTGGATTAAGGCTTTAGTTCCAGTCCATTTTGCTTGTGAACGTGGGATTTTCCAGTAATGACCAATATTGCTCAATAAACAAGATGTTCTCGTTTACATCGGAAGAGGTCAAATAAAGTATAACACTAAAAACATTGATAATACATTTGTGTCGAGGTTTACATTAATAAAGTATTGCATGTCCAGCCAAAACACCTTTGAAAGTTCACAGTGGAATAAGCAGTGGAAAAATCGATTCTTTTTCTTTGTTGTAGAAATCACATTCCAAGTCAATGTTTTTAGTTTGAAACGTTCCAAAGTTTGTTTTGCAAGGTAGATTCTGTGTAGGAGTTTAGATGAAAGTTCTTTCATTTTATTAATAATGCAGAACTTATTAGTAATTCCACATACTTTGTTCCAATTTAATTAATAAGCAATAGACGACCAAAAAACTTTGCTAAAGGAACTGTGATACTATTCAGTTCTATTCCTATTAATTTATTGTAATGCTTTTCTTTGTAATATCAAAATGACCAATAAATAATTGATAATTCTTTGTAATCTCGTCATCAACTTTAAGATTTTTAAAGATTTGAACTGAACTAGTAAGGACAGCATCAAGCACTTTGGCGAACTCTTTTGGTGTAATCGCCAATTTAAATGTTTGCAGAAATTCTGAGTATGTCAGAAGATATCCACCATCTTTTATTAGTTGATTCAAAATCATTATACCATTATCAAACCATAATTGATTAAATATTGATTTCTTCTCGAGTGGAGCGTTGACTGTTTATAACAGGAGTAGAGTGGCTCTTCACTTGCCGCCTTTTTTGGGCGTGTGGGGGAGCAATCGACTAAACCAATGGCTGAACTAGCAAAGAGGGGCCTGCAAATCTTCAGCTTGTGTGAAAACTGCGTCACTAATAACGCGCTACCTCATTGGTCGCTTAACCCTAAACAGGGGCGGGACCAAATCCGGAGCGTTTAGGAAGCGAAAGCGTCAATGTCAAACAAATCTGGATCGTTTGTATCCGTCGATTACAACATCATAAGAGATAACACCAGAAGCAAGGTAAACAGGGAGTCGAAGCCAGCTCACTGTTTGTATTTAACCCGGTGAAACAGGAGCTGACGCCGGTGGACGAGCTGCACGCAGGTACTCACACGGCTTTTTCCTAACCTTAACGTGGCTTTCTCTTGTCTAGAACAATGACAACGCTGAAGTGAATTTGGTTTAGGTTCCTGTTGGAGTCAATCCTGGGTTTAAACAGGGGTAATATAATCCAGTAGATTATGTATTATTATAGCTGTTTATGTTGCACAGAAAGGCCTTGTTTACTGTTGGGGAAGAAAAACTTGCTTAACCTGCAAAGCTCTCAGTCCTCCTCCATAAACATTGTAATTAATACAATGATTACAACAATGAAATAATTGTGGGACTATTTACTCCTAATTAGTATTGCTAGAAAACCCCAGCTAGATTGGTTTAATATCTACTCAATAATATGTTAAAATAAAAAAGTCAGTTTCATTACTTAATGGCTGTTTTGGTAGTAAATGTGTCTGAGGGTATTGAAAATGAGTGTTTTCTGGTAACCAGAACCATGCTTTTGCACATGAAAATGCTGCTAAATTTGGCAACTTTTTAAATGACCTGTATTCCTTTTCTAGCAATCATGAACTCTCTCTCTGGTAAGAGTGTGCTGGCGCTCTGCAGGGTTTTCTCCAGTCCCTTATCGCTTCCCCCTGCCATCATCGGGGCAGTGAGGGTCTGTCACACAGGAGTGAGCTCCAAGGGTACTGTCTTCACCAGAAAACGAGGCTATGACATCACCAGGAACCCCCATTTGAACAAAGTAAGCATCTATTTGGTCTAACCCTAAGTCTACGTGACCAAGTACTTATTAAAATGTCAGCAGCCGCTTTGATGTGGCTTTATAACATTTAGTAATAATTCCAAAGTCCCCGGATAAGAAAGTAGCAAAGAGACCATAATGCAAACCTTGGCCTCTGCCATGAACTATGAGAAGGTGATCTTAATATGCTTGCTCATCTTAAATTCGGAGTTCCAGGAAATGACTCCGGAGTTTTGCATTGTTTTTTTTATGGCTAAGTTGAGGAAATATGTTTAAATGCTGCCCTCACAATCTGTTTCCTAATTCCAAGGACTTTTAAAAGAGTCTAAAATGCGGAATGATTTAGATGGAGATTGCTAAACTTTAAGCATTACAGATGGAAACTGTTAGCAGAAACTGAGGAGAGAATCTAACAGGGGAGTGTGGCCAGACTTGCTCTCCATTGGCTAGAAATAAATAGACCCAACATGTGATGCATCTATCCAAAGCTGGAAGTTACCCAGCGCAGGCCCAGCTGCAGGGCAGGAATAAATATTCAAGGCAGACTATAGAAGTAAAGTAATTTTGAAACGTTAATGTGGTTAATGAGTGTATGTTATATTAACAGGGCATGGCGTTCACCTTGGATGAGAGGTTACAACTGGGAATCCACGGGTTGCTTCCTCCCTGTTTCCTCTCTCAGGATGTTCAAGTGCTTCGTGTCATGAAGAGTTATGAGACACGCAGTAACCCTCTCGATAAGTAACCAAACTTTGGTTTATCAGCAATGCTAAATAATGAGAGAAAGCAGAAAGAATGTTATTTGAAGCATGTCTTTAAGTCATCTAAATAAAACAAATAAATCCATATCCCTATTTATGCTAGATTATTAACATAAAAACCTCTGATAATTTATCATTCCCCTTATCCAGAGCTACGTTTTCTACATTTACATGGGATACGCAAACGCTTGTGATTATCCTTGATCTCCTATATTTCACAGTATAACAGCTGCGCTGCTCTGCTAGACACTGGTTTTTCAATACTTTCTTTTTTTGGTTCAAGTTTCAATCTTAAAGAATGTTGCTATTTGTGCTTTTAATGTTATCTGATATTTTATTTTTGCTCACTGAGGGCTTCATTTATAAAGGAGTGAATAGAATATTTACTAAAAGGGAGTACAAGTCATTCATTCATTCATCTTCATTTCGGCTTTGTTCCCTTTCGGGGTCGCCACAGCGGAATGAACTGCCAACTCTCTGGCTTGTGTTTTACGCAGCGGATGCCCTTCCAGCCGCAACCCATCGCTGGGAAACATTCACACACACATTCACTCTTTAACACTATGGACAATCGTTCTTACTCAATTCACTTATTCAACATGTCTTTGGACTTGTGGGGAAACCGGAGCACCCGGAGAAAACCCACGCGATCACGGGGAGAACATGCAAACTCCACACAGAAATGCCACCTGCCCCAGCCGAGCCTAGAACCAGTGACCTTCTCGCTGTGAGACGACCGTGCTACCCACTGCGCCACAGTGACGCCTGCAGTACAAGTCATAAAAGTTCAAGTGTTCAGTGTACATAAGCAAGCCTGTCTTCTTTTACAAACAATTTTGCACATATATAGCCTTTACTGATTTAATGATTAAGATTGAGTAACTTGTTGTTACAAGGAAACAATTGACTTTCACTCATGTGCTTATTAAAAATCAAGTTAAATATTAACATTTTTACATTTTAGTCTTTAGGAAATTGTATCAGGAAGCACATTTTACAGTGCGAAATATCTCTAACAAGCTAGACAGTTTTGCTTTCTAGTAACAGAAAGATATGTACTCTTATTCTATAAGTCTCTAAAATGCAATCTGCTTTTTTAAAATCAATAACATTGTTGGATTTAAGTAAAGTCAAAATGTTGTTATTAAGGTTCTGTAGCTTTAAGTGTCTTATTATTTATGAATTAGTGGTAAATGTCAGAGTTTTTATACAATCTATGTGCAAACAAGATGACCTCCAAAAACTGACTTAAAAACTAAAATCAAATCAACTTTCCAAAAACTTGTTGTTACAAATAAGGGAGCGTCCAACTGATCTTGGAACAGCACTCGCTACTTAAATGCTAGTGTTCACAGCTGCTGTACATTCATTAGCTCAGCTACTGTCGCTGTAATTAACCTGTTTGTGCTGGTTTCGGTGGCAAATCCATGCTTGGAACATCTTTCCTTGGCACATTAAAACCTCCAAACCGCTGTCAAATATGGTTTGACTTAATCTCACATACACAGCTGAATCTGACCAATACTTCAGCTTGTCATAGCGTTATTTTCTGACTGCCAGGAAATGTGTGTCGGTGGTGGGTGGGGTTCGTTTGCTGGACTTTCTTGAAAGAGGTGTTTTTCATGAGGGACAAACACTGAACAACTTCTTCTGTCGTTTTAATCATATTTTGAGGTTTTAGGAGAGAAAATTAAGACCGTGTGTCATGTCAATAAGTACTGAACACTTTCAGTTGCTTTTAGTTTGACTCTTGGGGACCTTTAATGTTTAAATCTCTTGATAATCAAATGTATAGTATGCCTATTTAAAACATTACTTTAATATGTACTTGCATGCACTGAACAATGTCACCACTAGATGTCAACAAGTACTCCAAAGGTCCACTGAACCATAGTCAATAATATTTTTTTTTTACTGATGAGCACACTTTTACATCAAGACTTTGTATACAAATAAGAAATATTGGGCAAAAAGTTAGTATGCATTTTTTTAATGAGGCCGAGCATGTGTAGGATTTGTACTGAATAGAACCAGAGTCTTCAAGAAACAGTCAAACACTCCAAATCAAGGCATTTTCATGATGACTGTGTTTTTTTTTATGTATTCTTTAGTTCTTTGAAAGGGGAAAACTAAATGCATGATAATGTTCAGCCTTTTCTTCTGGCTACAATTTTAAGTCATTAACATTATTTTTCTCTCAATTAGAATATCAAATCAATTTGGAAGTACGTATTTGTTGATCGTACTGAGATTCACCTGGCTGTCTCTGTAGATACATACTGCTGATGACTCTGCAGGACAGAAACGAGAAGCTTTTCTATCGCGTGTTGACCTCCGACATTGAAGAATTCATGCCTATAGTCTACACTCCTACTGTGGGCCTGGCTTGCCAACAATATGGCCTTGCATTCAGGAGACCAAGGTGAGGTTTACACAGTCTTGAGCTGGAAAGACCTGTTTAGTCAGAACAATAAAAAAAGAACAGCCTAAAGTATTGTGGCTTAACCCAGTATTGTGTTTATTCTCTCCATTCAGAGGGCTGTTTATCACCATCCATGACAAGGGGCATATCGCCACCATGCTGAACTCGTGGCCTGAAGAAGACATTAAGGTGTGTAAAGTGTGTATTAATAGTTTTTTTCCTGGTATCATCAGAAAATAGTTTTGTGTGCTTTTTAATAGGCCATAGTGGTGACTGATGGAGAGCGAATCCTGGGATTAGGAGACCTGGGAAGCTATGGGATGGGTATTCCAGTGGGCAAGCTTGCTCTATATACAGCATGTGGAGGCGTGCCACCTCAGCAGTGCCTACCTGTGCTGCTAGATGTGGGCACTGATAATCAGGTACAAATTTTTTTTTTCCTGACATTCACAAGCAATTTACAACATCTTATTGACCTTTAACGTCTGTTAAGTAGCTTTACTGTTCTTAATTTTGAATTAAAAGTAACAAAAGTACAAAGTTTTGCACTTGATATAAGCCATGAACTTATGTAGTCGAACTAGCCACATCTTTGTTGGGTTAACTCGGGTTCCAGAATGTCTTAGAGAATAATTCAACACAATCCATTCTGTTGGCTGCCTGAGACTGGGTGTAAAAGCAGCAAAAATGAAATAAGTTATAAAATGTTGTCTTTTAACAACGAAACAGGCAATATTTTTGTGTGCATGCACAACAGAATACACAAGTAAGACCATGGACAACAGGATGTTTTAAAGTGCTCATATAATGATTTTATTAGGTTTGTAGTGTAGTTTTGTGGTCTCCAGCAGGTTAACACATACGCAAGGCCAAAATCATTATTATTCTCTTATAATATGGACCTATACTTACCAGTTTTTTCAATAAATAATTTGAGAAGTTGCCATCAAGTCTGTTGGGATTGGATGCTGAGTGGATAGCAAGAAGACAAACAAGCGAGATCCACAGAGAACATGTTCGCATTCGTCTGTCACCTTTTCTAATACTCAAATACTTTTCTAATACTCAAAATAAAAAGACTCATTTGAGTGAACACAGATGAGAATTTGTTTTTCTCGAGCAGAATCTACAGAGTAATGCATGTTTCTAGATGTAACACATAATAGGTAACTAGTGTTATGATTTTTTCACAATAACAATTCTAATTCCTCCTTAATGAAAATATAAAAAATCTCCAATTTCATCCTTACACTGTAAATGATGATGGTTGAATCAAATGCTCCTGCTTTCCTTCGAGATGCGTAATAGGAAGTGACTGAACTGTAGTTCCTAGGCCGGCCACTTGAGGCTGACTCCAAAAGCGAGCAAGTTGTCATTAACGCCAATGTAAAAACTGACCATTGGAGCTGAAAAAAAAAGTTTCCTCCCCTAGCTCTAGTAGATTTGTTGATTTGTCGCTAGTTTTTACCTGCAGTGCGTAAATAATTTTAAAAATATATTTAGTTAAGCCTTTTTTTAACTTTGCCAGAAACCTATAGGTGACGACACAGACACTGTGTCCATGTTGAATATGGCCAATACTTTTCGCAGCTATTTATGATCAATCGTCTCGTCTATACAATGTAAGAATTTTTGAATAGTGACTTCAAAAATCTACTCAAGTTGATCTTTGCTCTCCATGCATGATCCTTTATTTCTTATGTAGAAAAGAAAGAATCAATTATGACTGTTTGTATTACAATTGATCTCATTTGATTCATTTTCGTGTGCAGGCCCTTTTGGATGATCCCTTGTATATTGGCTTGAGGCATAAAAGAGTGAGGGGCAAAGAATATGATGACCTTATAGATGAGTTCATGCAAGCGGTCACTGACAAGTATGTGTAAATTCATCATTTGGTTCATGAATCATGCTTAGCCACAAATCTGATAAGGAACAAATGTAAAAACAGGAGTACACTTGTAAATTTGTGCATGAATTGCTTTTGAATAGTTTTTTTTATCTCTTATATTCTGTATGATTTGTTCATGAATCAGAGTGCCCTTGCACTCATAATGTGTATTAGCTTTGTTGGTTTTTAACAGTTAACTAGAGAGTAAAGATGTAATAAGTGTGTCAAACACAGACAAACTTCGTCATCTCTTCTGTTCATCTCTTCATTTTAGGTACGGAATGAATTGTCTTATTCAGTTTGAGGATTTTGCCAACAGCAATGCCTTCCGAATGCTCAGTAAATACCGCAACCGCTACTGCACCTTTAATGATGATATCCAGGGTAAGAACCATCTAAATTTATACTGTCATGGTGATTATTTTTGCTAGAGAAATCCAAAGTATAACTTAGCATAAACAAGCTCGTTCTGTTAAAAGGCACAGCTTCGGTCGCTGTTGCTGGGGTCCTTGCTGCTCTTAAAATCACAAAGAACAAACTCTCAGACCACAAGTTTGTGTTTCAGGGAGCAGGAGAGGTAAAACTAGTTCCACTGAAAAGAGCTTTTACTGTGAAATCACAAATACAGTAAACACAGTTTGTTCTTTATCACGTTCATGATCAGGCTGCCATGGGCATCGCTCAGTTACTGATAATGGCTATGGCCAAGGAGGGCGTACCTCATGCTGAGGCAGCCCAGCGGATCTGGATGGTCGATTCTAAAGGCCTCATAGTCAAGGTTACGATCAGTTGCTGGTTATTTATTAGCTAATAGCTGCATTTAAACATCAACAGCATTTAATGTTGTTTGCCTCTTTAGGGGAGAAGCCATCTTAATCATGAGAAGGAACAATTCGCACAAGATCATCCACACTTAAAGACACTAGAGGAAGTGGTAGAAACTGTCAAACCGACAGCAATCATTGGTAAGAAATGGAAAGGAAAATCAATCTGTATGTTTTTAGAAAGTTTTTTTTTCTCTTCAAATTTATTTTGAGGATCATAGCTAGTATTTCATGTCTAGTAACTGAAATTAACTTGAAAAGTAACTTTATGTAAATTTAACTTTGAAAGTAACTTTTATGTTATTTAAATAGTTATTGGTTTATACATTGTTATAGGACATTTATGGGTTTTATTTATATATATATATATATATATATATATATATATATATATATATATATATATATATATATATATATATGTTTTATCTTTATTTATGCATCACAGCCTCTTAAAATGTTTCCTTAACAATCTTACTAATCTTAGCAATGTACTAATTGGCCACAAATAAAACCAATGTAATAGCTTTTATTTAGAAAATTTCCTAATAACTACTAAATAACTTCAGAATTTGAAGAAAACCTCTGCTGATGTTGTGTAACTGCAGTTTCTAGTACTTGTTATTAATGAATAAATTCAATGATCGGTCAATTTTATTGAGAAGAAATTACTTAAATATGTATAAATAAATATCTAAAAATAATTTAGAATAAATTTATGGAAAACGATGTTTGTGCATAAAATAAATGTTTGTAGATAAATACAAGCTTGAATTAAAAAAAATAGTTCATATCTACAGTTCAAAGCGTCTGTGTTTGTTAGAGAAATGAGGAAAAATGTAAACAATAGTGTAAACCAGTAGATCAGCAGCGGTTGGCATAGTTGGCAAAAGACAGAGATACATAAATATGTAGAAATGAATAAAATAATATACATTATAATTATAAGTGACAACAAGTCTTATTTATTAATATATGTATTTGTTTAAGTAAATATATGAACTCTTACATTCATTATAATGTATTTGTTTGTTTAAGCATTTATTAATTATTTATGCTTTTTTTTTACTTTCATTAATTTGATTATTGATTTATTATTTAGTCGTTTCTCCTCCCGCATACAGTTGTAAATCAATTTTATCTTTAATTGTTTCGCTCAGTTAAATGAGTTTTTCAGCGTGTCAGTTGGACAGTACAAGCTATGGAATTCTTTTATTGGTTGCTAATTAGTAGACTATTGACAAGCAAATAAAGACAGCAGACATGTCTTATCAAAAAGTTTTGATGAACTTTAACCTAAGAAAGTGTTTAGGTTTATTACTTGAGTTGAGCCAAAAATATACACAACTAAAACATGATTACTAAACGTTTTGATTTGCAAATGTAATAATATTTGTACTATATATTTGTTTCATTATGTGTCCTATCTCAGGAGTCGCTGCTATAGGAGGTGCTTTCACTGAGAAGATCATTAAGAACATGGCTGCGTATAACGAACGGCCGATTATTTTTGCACTCAGCAATCCCACGAGCAAAGCAGAGTGCACAGCGGAGCAGTGTTACACACTCACTGAGGTAACGCACTCATCAGGCAGGCACAAACCAAATCATTGACTCTGTTGTGAAAGGTATTTGTGTGTATGTGAACTGCAGGGAAGGGGTATCTTTGCCAGTGGAAGCCCGTTTAAAAAGGTGACTTTGGCAGATGGGCGCAGCTTCTATCCTGGCCAGGGAAACAATGCTTATGTGTTTCCTGGGGTGGCACTCGCAGTCATCGCCTGTGGTGTTAGACACATCTCCGATGACATTTTCTTGACTACAGCTGAGGTAATGTCTCAAGAGGCTAGAAGTGCATGATGAAGGCTCTTGTGCTAAGGGTGTGTGAAAGTTAAGACGCTTATCTATTTTAGGCGATCTCTGAAATGGTTACGGAAGAGCATCTCGCAGAGGGGAGACTGTACCCCCCTCTGAACACCATCAGAGAGGTTTCCTTCAAAATTGCAGTTAAGGTTAGTGTTTCTCTTTCTGCATAATATGAATTATGACTCGAGGATCTCACTAGCCAACAGTTCACTTGAGTTTGCCTGAGAAATGAGACCATGCTAATTTAAGAGATGTATTAATACAGAAAGTAGGTTGCAAATGCACTCTATATATAGTATAAGAGAGTTGCTGAAATATATGTGTATATTATACATGCCAGTGAGCTAAAAGCAAGCAATCAGTCAAAATGTTTTTGTATAGGGGTCTGTAGTAGTTGCTTCAAAGCAGCTTCGCATAGACCTAATGTGTACTGATAGTTAGTTATAAATTCATTTGAATAGTTGGGGTAGAGATGGAACTACCATATACTGCTTCTACCGTAGAGATTGTGAAGTTTAGTATTATGAGGAAATTTTTGGTTTAAGCTGACCAGTAATCTCTAACTTACGATAAAGGCCCAGTTTAAACCAAGTTTGTGGTGAAATAAAGCAACCAGATCATTACATTTTTATTTTATCTGAGGGGAAAGCAGAGAACCCAGAGTTAAAAAAAAAAATACACACATGCAGAAAGAAAACCCTTGCGTGAGATCACAAGGAGCCTCCTTGATTGGGTCTGGTGCTAATCACCTCCCCAGCATAAAGAATCTTTAAGATTCATCGACAAACAGATTGCCGGGCAACAACTGAAAAACAAAAACAAACAGTTGTTAGAACAGTGGAATACAAACAACAAACAGGTGATTGGCATCAGCTGCAAGACAGGATGAGGGATAGGTCAAAAAGGTATTTGAGTTGCATTGTTTTTTACAACGGTGAGTATGCTTAAAGTCCCCTTACATCATATCAGTTTGGACACAAACCAGTAATGAATTATTTGAATGCTAGATTAAACTGATGTTTTTCATTTAGTTTTAAACTCTGTGAGTGTAGCTGAGCTCTGCACACCATCTGGGAGTATATTCCAGAGCTTTAGAGCTGTATACAAGACTGCTCTTAAGCCTTAAAACGTTTCTCTGTAGTCTTTTAATCTACGATGAATTCCTTTAATTGGTAAATTGACCATTAAAGATATATAACATGAACAGAGTGTCTGTGATGTCACTCATGGGTTTATGGCTAAGTTAAAGGCATTCACAGAGGTGGGACATGGCTGTGAAGACCTTGTCTGATTGGCTGAAGGTTAAAATCTTTATACATCAGACTAATACATTTCAAAATAATTCACCCCTCTCAGAGTGTTCAGGAAGGTCACAACTAGCAATCTGAAACAACAGACCTAACGGAGCCAGTGGTGGAAACATGATTTTTCAGCTCCAAAGTTCTAGCATTGGATTAATGAGAACATACTCTCTTCTGGAGTCAGCCTCAAGCTGCCGGTCGAGGAACTGCAGTTCAGTCACTTCCTATTGCGCATAAAGAGAGCAAGCAGGAGGATTACTAAAAATCTACTAAAAATCATTAGGTCTTTGTGAAGCTCCTTTGGAGCATCTGCTAAAAAAGTACTATAAAAAACCATAATTAATTCATTGTAATAAAAACATTTTGATTGATTGACTACGTACTTGGTTATCTGTATTTTTAACACTTCAGTATTAATACTGTTTTAGCTCCTCTGTGTTTTAAATCTGTTTTCTTGTGTATTGTTATATGACTTTTTGTTGTTGTTGTAAAAACAAGAAATTGTATTACCTAACATTAGCATATTGTTCTCATTACAGTACGAGTCTTGCAGTCAGTTGTTTTTCTTCTCTTTAGATTGTTGACCATGCCTACAAACAGGGCATCGCCTCTTGGTACCCGGAACCCAAAGACAAAGAAGCTTTTATTCTATCCCACGTTTACAACTCTGACTATGACTCCTTCACTCTGGATTCATACAGCTGGCCCACGGATGCCAAGAAGGTTCAGAACGTGTAGGTTACTCGAGCATGGCCCACTCGATATCAGTCACCTGCCTTACTCTCATCTCAGTCAGCTGATGATGCACACTCCAGCTCCAGGCCCACAATCCTAAAATGGCAGCTGATCCACTGATTCAATTCAAGATGAATTCTGCTGCCTGCAAGCGCTATTTAAAAATGCAGTCAAAGGATCTACTATTCAGAGCAGGTTATTTCAGAGGGAAAATTGCATCTAATGTGGTTTTAAGTGCTTTTTATTTTTTCCGTTATATATTTCTGTCCATTATTTGACTTGTGCATTAGCATGCTCAGCTGTTGGTTTATATTGAATCTTTTATCAACTGTAAACACTCCTGCAAATATCTACATTTAGGAGAGTATTTTTCTACGTGACCTGCCTCAATTTGAAAAGATTAGCAAGCATCAATGATCGGATGAAAAGGGATTTTTATTCATTATTTATCTGATTTAAGTCTGAGGTAAATTTTATCTTCTTTCTATGTTTTTGTACTGTGTTCTGCGCCAAAGCGTGTCTACTTGTATGCATATTTCATTTAAGCTTTTAGGAAATCTGTAGCTTGAGAATATCATTCATTTAAATGTCCACACATTGTGTTACGTTATCTGTGATTATTGCAGTGTGTGCTGTTATTTTTAATTGTTTTATTTTAGTAATCAGCTTTTCTTTCAACGCACAATTCAAAAACTTCATTTTGAGATTTTCAAAGAATTGGGACTTTTAAATAAACTCCAATAAAATAAAAGGATTTTGTGTTTTTAATTGCTGGAGGGTGAATGGCTTTTAGCTAAAAGTTAAAGTGTAAGCTGAGTTGAAGTGTCATATCATCATTTAAAATCATGTTAAAGAGCTATGCGCTATTTAAGGTCTATGCCTAGCTTGCTGGGAAATGTAATTCCTGCACAAGGTTGCATAAATAAAAAAATATGCTCTATACTCTGGAAAGATATAAAAATAACACTTCCTAAACAGGAGCTAATTACCAAGCAGCTTGCGTATAATTACAGACCTATAGTTAAAAAAGAAAAATGCATTTTCATAATTAAAGTTATTTAAAGCATATTTTAATACAGAGGTTGTTCAATGTTTAATAATATTTTTTCATTTTGAATTTTTTTTGTCAAGTACATTTCTATGTATAATTTAGGGTATGATGTTTATCTGAACAAGAGATTGGCTTCAATATACTGTAAGGTCAAATATTTAACTGTTAGTCCATTAACCCCAGCCTGAATAAGTGATCAGCTCGATTAAATTGCCTGCTGTTATTTCCTTTTTTAGCTTTTGTATGTACATTTTCAAGTAGACTTTTAGTTTCAAATACTTCAAAACAATTTTACTCAAGTAAAAGTACAGCTGTAAAAAACCTATTAACTTGGATAAAAAACTTCTCAATTATTGTAGTGCCAGTCACTTAATTATTGTAGTCGTGTAAATTTCCACTTCTGTAAAAAGGCTATACCTGCAAGAATGACACTGTATGAATTTTCTTTTTTTTTTACAATAACTGGAAAGGAACATCCAGTAAGGAAAACACCAAACACAATCTGTCTTCAGGGACAGGAAAAATCAGAACCAACACCAGATGCATGAGGATTTATAGAACAATTTTGTTAAGGAGAAAACACCACCAACTTGTTTTAACCCTGTCTTTTATGAGTCTGCAACAAGAACAATGCAACAAAACAATTGAATTTAACAAAGGGTATGTTAAATAAGGCACATAAATGGATTGTAAACAACTTTTGGAAAATAACATTTTGACACAAACAACAATGTCATTAAGACGGCAGAAATCAAAAAGAAAATTAAGCACACATTTAAAATGTTTGGTTTGTTCAAAGTGAAAAAATAATCCCTGGGTTATAAACCAGGTTTCACATGTGTTTTACAGAGAAAAAAAAAATCTAATTGTTATAACCTCAATGTGAAGTGTACAAATATGACAAATATCATACGACCAAACATGTCATGCAGATCAAGTGATACATATTGTCATGGGTAAACCAATTGTAGTTGAGTAAACTAAGGATGCCATTGTCCATGCTTCAATATATTATAATAATCTAAGTTATTTGAAATAAACTAGGATTAAATGCAACTTAATTCACAAGTCACCCAACAATTTAATTACTTTTCTTCATTAATATACCATTTTTTATTTCGTAATATGTTTTAATTCTTTTATTTTATACAGATTATAAATCACCTGTTCTTTGTGTCAACACATGCGCTATGAAACCAGGCTTTAAGTCTGACTCCAGTTCTTTACCAAAGCTCTTATAAATTTTAAATTTGGCACAGTCCTATCCAATAGCGGTGAAAAAAACACATTTAACTTAAAAACAAAGGTTCTGCATTTGTCAAAAAGCAGCCATGTAAAGCGCTACATTAAAAGTTAGCTTATGCTTTCTAGATTCATGTAAAAGAACCCAGATAAAACCTTTGAGAGAGAACAATCATAAACCAGTGATTTACTCTTGAACATGCTTAATCACAAACAGATAGCAATATAAACGATTCATTAGAGACAGCAGTTCCTCAGGATTGCCCTGCAATCCAGTTTGAGCGGTTTACAATCGCCTTCTCTTCCTTCTCACGGGGCAGGTGTGGGACAGGATGAAGTTCACCATGTTGGATATTATGTCCGCTGGAGGGTGGAGCTGATGCGGGTGACGGTGTGCAAGGGTCATCTCCCAGGCATCCACTAACTGAACGTTCAAACCTCTAAACATGGCCCGAAGCACAGCATCTAACTGCTGCGAGAACCAGTCGCTGTTGAACAGACTGGACTCGGGGTCCAGCTTCTGCAGGTTGGCTGTACGGATCAGAACCAGAGTCCCCGGTTCTCTGTTCAGCAGGCGGACCACAGACCTCCGGATATGGCGCAGACGTCGTATGTAGACCTGAACAGGAAAAGTGCTAAAATGCGACCAGATGCTGATCACAACCACTGTGTCGGGGCCGCCTCGTAAGCCGTCCAGCTCGTTCGATACGTAGTGCATCTCTGCAGAGGACACTGAGGTGAAGCGGATGGGCGGCCCGTGGCAGCGATAATGCAGCACTGTGTTGTAGTTGGTATCCACAGCCATGTAAGGACCAACATTTTTAGGGCTGTGAAAGTTTAGTTCTTTTAACTCTAATGGAGAGGTAAGGAAATAAACAGAGAAAAAAAAACGTTTCCATTTTATCTCAAAACACAGTTTTAGCACGTGCTATAGCAACAATATGCTACTCTCCCTGAAACAGATTTGCAGTCTAAAATGAAAGTCTAAAGCTAAACGCAATAATTTTTTTTCTTGAGTCCTTGACTTCCTTTTCTTCTTCTTTGGTGCTTCAAAATGTTGCTGATCTAAGCAGTAGTTAAATCCTGATTTGATTGCGCAGACTAAGCAAGGTTTTCGCGTGCTTCCTCTCTGATAAGTGCTTTGCTAGAGTTGGTTCAGAACTGGGATTACTGTACAATCTAAGAGTGACCCATTTAAAAGAACAATGGCATTATACAATTGTAAAATCAAACAATCAGAAAAAAAATTAAATAAATTTCACAACATATTTGAAAAAAATGTGTCCTTCAAATGAACTTTGTTGGTAATACCAAAACAGACTGAAGATGTGACATCAATAATTTCAGAACTTGTTCATGGCTGCCATACTTTGTATGTGCTCATTTAAATACACTTAAATAACAGTGCAACCTTTAAAAATCGTATGAATTTTATAGAACATTTGTATGCAGGTCATTAATCATTTTCTCAAAAAACATGTACACAAAAATGTGTTTACGTTACACTGGTTTGTGAGATTTCCTAACTAATCTCAAAAGCACTACTGCTGTATGTCGTAATTCTTTACAGTGATGTTTCATTGTTATGCTAATTTGTCTACTGTAAAGAAAAACTATACGAGATCTCAAGACAGCAATGTTGGAGCGCAAAAAAAACTGTCACCACACTTGTCCAGAATGCTCCCCTTTCATGTTAGCTGATGCTGAACCGCAATAGGTAAAGCATGTAGCATTGATGGGTCTTGTGAGGTCTTGTGTTTCAATATCCCGATTGCTCCAGAAATTACAGATAAATTAATTTTTATGCACATAAACACAAGATCACAATTTTAAGACATAACATGCAAAAAAATGTTTTTTATTTGGCCCCATTAAGAAAAACCCCTTTTTTGCATTTATGTTAAGAGTTGTAATCTGGTCTAAAAAGTGGCCTGAGTTCGAAGTAATTTAGCCCGACCCTAGATTATTCAAATTAATGCAAGCAAACACTGAGACAAGCCTTTTTCACCTCCTCTGCGTCTATTTCTGTCCCTCGCCGCAATCTAAGTGCAAAGTTTTAGTTTACATTATATACTGACGTGCAACGCCAAAGTCTTCAAGTCTACCAAACCAAGTAACAGGGCTCTTGTGGGGACTAAACTGAATGCTGTCCATTTTGTTGATGTTTGATCTTGACACGTCTTGGTAATGACTTTTTCACCATTTAAGTGCCCAGACCCTTCGCAATGACTTAAAGGTGCAACTGTATGCTAATTTTTTTAAAGCATTAAGACTAAATACTTGACCCTTTAGTGCATCACCGTACCCCTAATAACCTTTAAAAACAGTATTATTCAGAATATATTACATGCATAATGCGCCGTTTACCCTTCCTCCTCCCACTGCCACTAATCATCAGAATGGTCTAAAAATAATATTCAGAGCTAGCCTTTTTATAAGTCCTCTATCAAAATCATCTTTGTTTAAAAACCAGTCAGAAGAAAAATGCTGCTGCTCACAAATAAAAGCCATCTTTCTAAAGTTTCACTTGTTAGTACACACAATCTACTCATTTCTGGAATATATTAATTTATTCCTCTGCTACTCTTACACTTCCTTTCAGACAGTTGGTCCTTTCTGCATTGAGATTAGCGGCATTAGCGATTCATCTGATTGGTCAGTGGTGCTAGAACAATGAAATATGTACTATGACTTGAGGCATGTTTTTGAGTAGGGCACAAAACTACAACATTCTATAAATGTCAAAAATGATGAGTTTCCAATTTACACAATAATGCACCTTTAAGCTACCTCCAATGGAGAGCCATTCTGGAAATGCCTACTCTATAGCTTCCTAATGAAGAGTTACATGTACAATTTCCAATAAATGTATATTTTTCCTCAATGTTTGCCGTGAGATCAGCCACTGCTCTAACATAGTAATTGCTAGAAATTGATCGCTAGTGGCATGCATACACCAGAGCACCTTATAATCCATATTCTCAGTCTGAAAAGGTGATTGCAAGAACACTCAACCATGACATGGATATAATTTTCCACTCAAGACAAAAGTATATTAAATTATCAGTAGTTAATGTAATACATTTACAGTAAATGAAACTGACCTGGGACATGGGCAATGAGATACTCGTACCACTGTCGGACAGTAGAGTCTCCATACATATACACCATCTTCCCTCTGAGACACTGGCTTATGAGTGAAGAGCTATTAAACTGATGCATGGCAACACCTCTCAATGGCCTCCAAATTCCCTGGTAGTAGAACCCAGATGGAGTGAACTCAAGGTGTGTGCTTTTGGTTTGCACTAGAAGGAAACAAATTTGAAGACAAGGATGCTTAATTATTCAGTTTGCAGATTAAAATCTTTTTTTTTTAAATCAGTTTGATTTAAAATGTTTGTGAACCAAAATCAAACAAAAACCTTAGGAAGGGAAACAAATTGATTTCTTTAGCGGTAGAAGATGTATAACTACTGCCGAGTTTGCTGAAAACACTTGGATAAAAAAGCTAGGAAGGAGGGAAAAACCCCAGGAGGAAAAAACAGCGGAGGAATGTCTGCTGATTGCAGCACTTACAGCTCGAGAGAAGCTCCATCATCACTATTTTTGATGATTAAAGTTTTTGCACACTTATTAGAACTGCAAAACACAATATTCTTCATTTTACAATGATTGAAGTGCAGCTTCTTTTTTGGTGCTTATCCAGTCAAAACTACTAAACAGTAAAACTACTAAACTCTAGTAATGGGACGTCAAACCGAGCACATTTTCGTTCTGTTTCAACAGAATCCAAATACTTATACTCCACCCTTAAAGTAGATACTCATTTTCAGAAGGAAATGTATGCAATATGTGCATTATCTGGGACGCACCAAAACGCTATATTTTGTCTACGTCATTACACACAATGTGTGTGAGAAATTAACTCCTTCTTTCTCGGTCCAAATATTCGATCAATATAGATAACACTCTCTATGATTTATTTTCTTCTTTTAAAAATTAGTAATTAGTAAATGAACGGCTCAGTTGTTTGGGTCCAAGAAAAAACAGTCACAAGAGACTTTTCTGGTAATAAATTTTGTTTATAACATCCTTCATATAAAGTCAGATTTTGAATGAATATCGTTTTTTATTTAAAGGCACTAAGGAGTTATCCAGCTCAAATTGGTTTATATTTTGTTCTTATTTAGTTACATTATTAATTTTCAACAATGTCACATCACAAACCCAATTAAAGTATCGGCCATTACGAGATACTTCTTGCAAGAGCTTGAAATATAGCAATCATTGACTGTATATAACATTGAATTTGTGGACTGTGGTCTCTAGTGGTCTGTCAAGGAATTACAGTTTCAGTTGATTCCTATTACACATTCAAAGGCAAAGTGGGGAATTTCTGTGAAGTAAACAGAAGATTCTTTTTTTTATTAGCATTTTATTAGTCTTAATGCTGGCTACTTCCAGGATGAAGACATGATCTGTGTAGGAAATTCCATTACCCACAATACCTTGAGAAGCAGGCAGAATAGTCACATTTTCAACCCCTCCGGGACGTATTGGAATTTTGATATTTACTCCACTAAAAAAATAAATTAAAAGTGTTATTGATGATGTCATATCTTCAGCAGATCTTGACATAAAAAAACAGCTCAAATATACACATTTAAGAGACTTTTCACTCACCTTTGGAAAAACTGTGACTCATAAACAGTGAGAAGGTGCTTTTTATAACCCCCTTTGGAGTGGTTGATCCGTGAGTCACAATCCAGCATTTTGGGTTTGTAACAGAACCAGGGTTCCCCAGTCTGGGGGTCTGTGTAGTTACAAAGTGGCTGCTGGTTGAGCGGCAAACACAAGTTACACAAAGTGGTCTCAGAGAGGTAACCCGAGCGGAAGAGGCTCTTGAAGTACACCCGGTCTGACTGCTCTTCACGCAGTCGCCTGAGGACCACCACGGCTTCGCTAGAGTGAATCATGACCAGTTCCACTTGGACCACTCCAGCCCAAAGCAACGGGAAAAATACAGAATAGGTTCCACTGTTGTGATCGTGGACCTGGCCTGCAACACCTGCCTCCAGCACTGGTGAGTGAAGTCGAGCTACTAGAAAGTCTCCTCCATGTTTTTTGGGTTGGCCTAAAAAGTTGTGCATATGTACTGTGACGACTAGCTGTCCACCGACTTGCAGCTGTTCGGTGTCTTGTATCGTGTAAAAGCTTTGCGCAGGATCGCTACTTTGGCCCAATGGTAGGCCAAGAGTAGAAGGTTCATTCCAGGCAATGGATTTGAGAAGAAAATACTCCTCTCTGGCTTCATCTACGCTGGGCTCCTGACCAAGGTGGGCACAGAATGAATAGTTGAATTCCAAAGGAGGAAAAAGATCAGAGGTCTTCAAGACTGATTGGATGCTGTTTTGAAGCTGATAGAAGGTCGAGGCTGTCTGACAGTTCCAGCTCTGCGGTTAAGAAAAATGTGTATTTATTACCAAAAGCACACTGGTTGTTTTATTTGATTTGGTATTAAGGTACAAAACGTATCTAATATCCATTTGAATTTTGTGATAAATATACATCCGCTTGAACATACGTTACTAGAATTTTTTCAAATCATGACAAATAAACAAAGACAATTTGTTTTTCATTTATAAAGTTATGGTCAGAATTTCCCCAAGGTCATGTGACGCATAGTATCGCGTAGCCAGGGAAGGTCTGGGGGTTTTGGCAGCTTTTTTTAGTCAAGACTCACCCATGAGGATGTTTGACTGACATGACAAACATCCAACCCCACGTCCAAATAATCATGCGTAGCTAGAGAATTCAATGTTTAGTAAACTCACACATTTTCAATACTCACTATGTATATTCAATGTTCTCAATTGTATGCCTCCATGTTGTTTCCAAGTGGGTTGAAAATAAATGCTTTAGATAATTTCTTTTATGCCAGTAGCCTCAAGATACTGATTTACAATAATATTTCATTGTATTCTTTTTTAGCTGGTTAGGTTAATGTATTTCTACGATCATCCCAACCTCTTCCTAGACTAAATGAGTTTTTGTGCTTACTTCCATTGAGATGATATTCCACAGCAGGAGCAGGAGTCCAGAGAGCGCCAGGACCGTGAAGAAAGGGGCATACTTGTGAAGGTATTTCTCCATGGTTCCCCCTTTTTCATCCTTCTGTCCACTGCTACACTTACTCATATCTGGTCATGATTTCATGCTGAGCAAATCGAGAAGAGCCCTTTAAAAACCATTATCCGGACACATTTATGACAATCTTAGTGTGAAAAGTTTTAGAGCGGGTTTCTTTAGCTGTGAAAGATATTGGTGTCCAATTATACAGATGCAGTTTAGCATTTCCCTTTGGTAGATACAAGATAAAGATAAATTAGATAAATTTATAACAAGCTATAGAGCAAGGAAACGTAACCTTAAATCTGGCTCTAAAAATAAAAGATTTTTTTCAATTAAGATTAAACTCACTTTCAATTTTTGTTTTTTGATTGGGGAATTTATAGAGTGAGAGTGACACTTTCATGAAAAGAATTCCTGACATCAAGAATGAGATACAGTTTTTCTTACAGTAAATTAAAGAAGATGAATGTTGATGTAGAGAAACACCTCAATGATGTTTCTGCAGTGTTCTGCTTGAAAAGATGGTGACCGAGAGATGTATTTAATTACATCATTGTTACAAATGGAGGATCAACAGATTTATTAGGAAAACCTATAAACTTTATGAAGTTTTATTCAATGTTCAATTGTGTTTAATGCATCACACAGGTATGGTCATGTTGTGTGTGTGTTACTTTCCTGTTGTTTGATATGGCTGAATATGAATGAAATTTGATATGTGGCTTTGTTTAGTTGAGACTGAGACGCAGACGCTCACAGGTTTCTTCGATGGACTTTGTTTGCTGTACTTCATCTAGAGAAAAAACATAACAACGCTGCAGTTTCCTCTGGACCCGGGTGGCATGCATTAATACACTTCACTGCAAAAAAAAAATCCAGTTTGTCTGCCCTATTCATGCTCCTGCTCGATGAACATGCAATAAATATACCACTTCTCTTTTTATGCTGCACTACTACATCCTTGTAGTTCACATGTCTCAGAAGGCTGTTGTTGCGTTAACCCTGTGTTTCCAGCAGCAAATTTCCATGCAGACCTCATTTCACTGGAATCTACCACTAGCAACCAAGTCAGACTAACCTACGAGATAATTTTAGAATATTTGTGTTAAAAACTGTAAGACCACATCATTTATTTTTACTTACGTTACAATAGTCAGACCAGAGTTCAAGTAAAATTGAGAGAGAGAGTGGGAGAGGGAGAGAGAAAAAGAGAGAGAAGAAAGGAGGGGAGGGGTGAAGCACTCAGCTCCTCTGAGAAATTTAAGCCATGTTCTGTATTTCCCATAAGATTATAGCAGACAATTATTGGAAGGAAAGGGGCTGGTCTTGGCAGTGCACCTCATCTATTGAATTGTAGGGGAAACGCTATAGTTATAAATATATATTCAAGCATTTCTAGAAGCACTGAAAAAATGTACCTGATAAAACTTCCAGAAATACTATAAACGCCAGCTCTCTCCCAAGGAAATCATTATCTTTAGATTTGATCAAAATAATACAGGAGTACAATAAACAAGAAAAATAACAAATGACAGTTAATTCAGACTAAAGATAAAGGTTTACCATTGTACAAATACATGGATGTTTGGTATTTTGTTAAGAACAATCCTGGTTGGTTGAAAAGGCTGCAGCTGGGGGTGATCGGCTCTGCTAGCGCAACGGAAGTAACGTTACGTTACGTTACGCGCATTCGTTGCACTTTACCGGGATGCCGTTTGAATGATTTTAAATAACGAACTTTCGGTTTAATTCATTCTTATTACATGTAGAAGTCTGACCGAAGTAGGCTTGTTAAATAAAGAATTTTTTACTTGGAAGAGTAATATTGTGCCGCACGGCTGGAGAAGGCGCTCCACTGCTGAGAGTCATAGAAGTGAAACCTGACGATTTCTCATCCTGTTTCAGCTGGAATGACTTTAAAATTAATCTATAAAACATGGAAAACGTCCCCTTCAACAGTCATAACCAGAACAGCCCGATGCCACAATGCTTCATAACAAAATGATTGAGTGTTTAATTTTACAGTTAAAGATGTGCTAAACTTTCCATCTAAATACGCTTTATCGTTAGGTGCGGTAACGTAACTTAAACGACCGGGTTACGTACAACGTAGAGTAGCGTTAACACGGTCCTGAAGGCACGCGGTACACAGCTATTATTAACAGGTTTTTCATCAAATAAATTACCGTTAACCAATTCCAATGCTCCGAAAAATAGTGCCACCTTTACTCTGATCATTAAAGTTTAGTTGCTACGATTTAGAAACCTTTTCTACTCACCTCCCCGCTCATGTTCATCCTGCCCTGCAGTGATAAGCGTTGTTTATGTTAACTTACATAATGACCAAAAATATGAAACTGAAAATACTCTATGGCTCAGCAGAATAAAACATAAAGCAGTGTTCTCCCTGATACTGCAGCCGCTGAGGCTGAGCTCGGATTCTGCCCCTCTGCAACGTCATTTCCGCCACCTCAGCCAACACGCTCGTTTTAGGTATGTCTCTGATTTTTTTTTTTTTATTGTATTTTCTTAAAACGAAAACACAATTCATCTAATTTCTTTTTACATAAATATAGACACTTACACAAAAAAACATGGCAAACTGGATTGACAGCTTGATAGGTCAAATCCGCAAACGTCATGCTAGGCATCAGAACTGACGTCGCTGTATTTACGAGAATCTCTGATTTATTATTTTTGTTTAATTAAAACAGTATTACAAGCAAAGCTTATACACGACGCACATCTAGTTAAGAGCAACACACTAAAAGTATGTCTGTTAATGTTATTTATTTGGATAAGATCTAAAAGAAAAAGTCATAATATACAGTACAGTTCATTGGCCATTTCAAAATGTATGGGCTTTGATTAGAAAACAGAGGGATGTGACTATTATAACCACCGAAAAAGGTTGAAGTGAAATCATATTACAGACATTTAAATTATCCTTTCAAATGAACTCAATTACTTGAGCTTTCTTGTTTTAATGGTACTGATGTGAACAAAATCACTCAATTGCAAGAAAAATTACTGCAACTCAAAAGTAACAGGTGGAAAGCACCTTTATCAAGATGCATTTCAAACAAAAGATTGCTACAAATGTACAATCCTTACCAATATTTGTAACATTTTGTGCGTCTTTAACAACAATAAAAGTTGTTGTTTTAGATATTAGTGGCACGGGAGCATGATCTAAACTTTAAATCATCATCTCTACTCTTGAAGAAAATGTTAGTGGAGGCCCTGAGGGTGGGTGGAGGGGAAGATTCTGGGGGTATCCCTTTCAGACCTCTGAGTGTACTTTTAAACAGTCTCAGCCTTCAAGCCTATGTCTCCTTCTTCTTTGCCTTCTGTTCTTGGTTGTATCTGTGGGAATTGAAATGCACAAGGTTGTCACATATTTTTTTTATTGTGTTAAACAGCTTTTACTTCACTGTCAATGATATGGAATCTTTGAAAAAAAAAAAACGCATCTACAGATTTTACATAACCATCAACTGATTCAAAACATGATCAGATGGAGCACTGGTAATTATATGACGTCAAAAGAGCAAATTTGCATGTTTGCATCATCTCAGGGTTTGTTTGGGGACACGATTAAAGTCTAAAAATAAAATAAAAAATCCGCTTTTGACTTGTTTATCTTGAGTATACAGGCCGGGAAGAGCAGGGAAGGAGACATAAAAAAAATATGTGCTGCTATATAAATAGGTTACTTTAATAAAAAAATGCAGCATGTAAAAAGTGCTTCCTTAGTGGCATAACAATAAGAGAAATGTTAATTTCTCAGATTGGCCTCCTTTTAAATGATGGACGAAAGTGACGCCTCTCTTGCATGCGCCCTTTAGATGAATACTCACTGCCATATCCTGTAGAGCTGGGATCCTCCTGCTCCCCCAACAAAGAAGTTCACAGCAAAGAGGTTCCAGTTCTTAGGGATAATAACCAGGGAATACCTAGACCAAACGAGACCTGGAAAATAAATATAACAGTATTTTAAAATCCTCTATGTTTGCCATTACTAGTTAAGGTTTAGAGTGGTATAAACCCTCTGGGTTAACTCTATTCTTCCTACCTGTGGCAGTCAGCACACAAGATTGAGACAAACTGAGTTTCTCTGCTGGACGCGTCATGTCTGCTAAACCAGCCATAACCAGGCCCTGGGGGAAAATTAGCAAAACTATGTATTAAATACTAAATATTAAAACAAGGACTTCTCAGATCATTACCTGAACAAAAGACATGTTGAAATGATCAGTAAGAAATTGAAACTTAATCTTATGCATGGTAAGTAGCATTTTTAGAAGTTTTTTTTTTTTTTTAGATATCACTGATTATATCTGCCAGTTATACAAGCAAAACCGCGATGCCCAGAGAATACCAGACTGCAACGTCTATTAAAGGAGTAGTCCACTTTTTTTGTAGTTAAGATCATTCTCCAATTCAAGATGTTGAATAGTTTATACCTATTTTTAATATGTTGAGTGGCTGTACTGATCTGATGTTTAAATTTTTAGCGTAGTGTAGCATAAAACATTAAGTCAGATTAGAGCAGCAACATTTTAGAACCAGTGACAGTAGCAGAATTTTAAGATTTCTTATTTTTCATTCTGTTTAATCTATCAATGAATGAAAAATATTTTCTGGTGGCGTGTCATGTCCCTGTGTGTGCTCCTAGATTATTATACAGGAGTGAAAATCTCATTCCTAACTATATACAGCTATTTCTAAGCATTGGTCTTGGTTTTTAATGTAACCACAAGAGTCAATGTTTTAAGAGTAATAACAGTAAATAAATAGAAAATTTTGTCATTTTAGAACAGGTTTGAAAATTCCATTGGTTTAATCTGAATTAGTTCAGATTAGTTCAATTAGCCATACTAAGCTAAACTAAGCTAAAAGTGCCAACACCAAAACTGGATAATAACTAAAAAGAGGAGAATCAAAGAATGATTGTTTAAAGCGATGGAGTGTTTTAAAATTTTCAGCACCTGTTACAATTTTTTTTTGTGTTTCTGAAAGTTCTTTCTAAAATATAGGAAGTAGAACCAGAGGGAGCAGCAGTTTTGGTCTGGTGGATAAGGAGATAGACTTGTGATCGGAAGGTTGCTGGTTCGATCCCCAGATCCAGCGAGTTGAAGGTGGTGTGAGAGATGAAACACTTCCTCTCCAACTTCAACAACCTCAGCTGTGGTGCTCTTCAGCAAGGCACCAGTGACCCTGGGCGCCGCAGCCATGGCTGCCCACTGCTCCGGGTGAGTGTTCACGGTGTGTTTGTTCATGCTGTGTGTGTACACTGGGATGGATTAAATGCAGAGCACAAACTCCTGGTATGAGTCACTCCATATCTGGCCACATTCCATGTTTTCTCAGAACTGCAATTCTGTCTCCAGTGCAGAGCAATCATGATAAAAATGCTGAAAGTAACAACATAACAAAACAACCATTCAGTGGAACCCATTGGAACTTTTGATAATGGAATGGGTTATATCTGCAACCAAACAGTAGACTGCATCAAGTGAACGCAGATACAATTCCCAGAGCAGGGTTTCAAATCCCGTCTTGACTCTGTGCCAAAAAAAAAAACTGGTTCTGTTCTATAACTGAGGTGTGTCTACTTGGGGACAGCAAAGACATGCATTTGACAAAACTTTCAGCAAACTGTTGTTCACCTTACCCATTTAAACATTGGTGCCCAGAAGAAAACAGTCTTTGGACCTAAACAAAAACAAATCAATAACGGACAAATCACAGTGCACAAGACAAACATTACTGTGTCTTGACTTTATGACTGTTATCGGGTGTTGGGACAGACCTGGACTGACTTTTAACCACAAATATTTAAAGCTATAATTAAGTCTATTTTGACTAATTGATTATTTTTGGACATTTACTATCAGGATGTTGCTTTATTCAACATCTATATATAAGCATCAATAAGATCCAAATAATTTGTCTTGCATTGACTGCAAAAACAAGTATCTATAAATAGTAACTTCAATAGATTAACGACTTAATTTTAACATTTTACAACGATCACAAACATGATGGAGATGCCAACCTGATGTTCATAAACCAGGACAATCCTTTTGCTCAGTCCAACCTTTTTTTTTTTTTTTTGTTAACTTTGTTAAGTATATGGGTCCCTAAATATTGACCATCAATATGTATTATTACTTGAATAACATTTCACTGTCAATTAAACACAGAGTATAGGCTCCACTAAGAATAACCGCAGCAAAACAGTCACTTGAAAACTAATAAAAGACTTAAGCCAAAAAATCTCTAAAAAGTTAAAAACTTACCATCCATTAATCTGGATAACAAAAACCTACGGTCCAAAAGGTATTCAAATTTTCGACAACAAACAGTTACAATAGCAACTTCCTATATTATCAACTAAACTGGAAATACTTTAGAATTTAAGGGGAGATCTTGGAATACTTAACGATATTATTTAATAACAAAACAACGCATTAGCTAACACGAATCATTTGAGTGTCAGAAATCAGGTAAGGTAGCGGTCACTTAAGATGCTCTAAACTTTAAAGAGGTAAATATAAGTTTCAAACTTCATTAGTTACCTGCGGGGTGGTTATAATAAGGTCTTAGTTTAGATGGTAGGATATGTTCGATCCTGTCCAGGATTCTGTGATACGAAGCTCTCAATCCCACCAAAGCCATCGCGACCGCTAAGCAAGCTAAATGCTACAACTTGCACTGAATAAAATACCGCCTTAAGCGTGTAGAGCAGCCTAGTGCTACTTATCCGCGGTGTCCCTTGAAGGCAAGAGCCCCTGGTCAACAATACAAGCCCTTTGGACGAGCATTCAGAACAAAGACTACGTTCTTGTCCTACTTTCGACCTTGCTAATGGAGTTTTCTGCTTTGCTATGTTGTCTTGGAGAGTGTCAGCAGCGACGCGGCGCGCTGAGATTTGCGTCATGACGTTTTGCCCGGGAAGAACACGATTGGTGGACATTCTCACGCCTCATCGTAAGAACATTATAATTTGTAAACAATTCGATTTTATAATGTTACTGTTTTGGCATGCAATTTTTGAAATAATATTGTATTTTATTAAGCAAAACAGTTTTATCTCTGGATATCCCCAAACAAGGCAAACGTTTTATAAATTTTTTTCTTTTTCTCCGTTTAAACTTTTTGTACGCTTTTTTTTTAACTTTTTTTCTTAATCAATCTTATCAATATCTCTCGCATTGATTGGCAAAAAAGTCATATAGGATTATTTATAATTTTAGATATACTTTCCAGAGACACATTTGTGTCATGGGACTTCCTTATTGACGCCATTTTTGTTGGCAAGCTCCTATGTAAACTGGTATTTATTAGGTCCCTTATGAGTTTTAAACTGTTCTGAAATCCGATTTTTAAATAAATATACCAAAAAAAGGCAAAAGGATAAAGATTACGAAAAAAAACTTGCCATTTTTAAAGAATGTGTTCTTCACTTATTCCCACGTCCTCAATGCCAAAGTTACTGAAAACACAAAAAATACAACTCTTACCAAACACTTTTTTCATTCCTTCCAAAATGCATTATGTACTTGATGACAGACAATATATACATTATATGTACTTCAATCTTTTATGAATGCGACACAATTAAAAACATGGATAGTATTAATGCATTGTAGTTAAACAAACTCAAGTGAGTCCCTTTTCATTTAAAGATATTCAACATTGTGTTACAATTTAATTATAATGACCACGTTTTATATTCACACATTTAGATTTGTTAAATCGTCCTCATTTTGGATAGGATTAAGATTTTAGTCTATTGATTACACGCTTAAGCTCCCATTAAAGCCCTCAAACAAAAACTTTGTTAGATAATGAATCAGTAAATGTACGTGCAGCAATGAGCCAATAAAAAAAAATACTTGGTCTTGGATATATAGGCTCGATCTTAACCAGTTATTTAAATGCGTAGGTAAATAATCAACATTAGAATTTAAAAAAAGTAATTACATTTGTAATGAACTTAACATTATTCAGATATACCAAATTTACGTCAAGCATTTTTTGTTGTTGTTGTTGCCGTTTTGGTGATTTATTTTAGAACAAACAACACGCTGACGTCTACCTTCTCCGTTCTGCGTAAAGAGAGCGCGCACGTAACGCGCTCGAGAGCGACTCTCTCCCCGAGCAGTCAACACACTGCTGGCTCTGCGTTCATTGGCTCCGGGACCGAGATGGATTTGACGTACCAGAGCAGCAGAGGCTAAACCTGATAGCCAAACAAGAAGCACAATATTTTAGCTTCACCTCAAAGCAAGCCACCATGAACGAAGTGTCGGGAGCGAATCCCCGCGGGGGTGTCGAAGCCGTGAAGTAATTGTATTTATTTCGTGTCCGAGGAACTTAGAGCGGCGAGCAGTTCCTGAGCAGGGACACAACAATAACCAAACGCATCGGAAGGAAGACGAACAAGACCAGATAAAGCGTCTGCTGTGCGCGTTTCATTCATGCATGTCTCAAAACCAGCGGGCTAAACATCATGTCCTGCTCCGGCAACCTCATTTGGGATGTGAGAAAACGCTCCATTGGATGCGCTGATCCATACTCCGTCAGGACAAATTATTTAGGTAAGAAATATGACTGCTATCCATATTACACGAGATCAGTTCAGATGGGAGCCTTGTTTACGCAGACTTTCTTCTTGACAGCTGTCATTTGAGCTCGGACACAGGTCAGGAACACTGGCTAAAGATCATCCGACCTGGTGCTCGGATGCTGTGATCTGTTTTCAGAAAGAAATACTGTAATGGTGTCTGATTGGAAACAGAAAGATAAAAGCAGTTCCTCTTAGGTCTGCGAAGTACTGTTGTCCTAGATTCACATTTTAAGTAGTGGCTACAGAGGTTTTTAGTTATTTATTTATTTTTACTTTTAGAGGTGAATGGTTTTACAGGTTAACTTAGATTCAGGGTTGAGAAATTATTATCATTTGAATGATAATGTCAACTTCAGTTGATTTTATGCTTACTTTGTGAAAAATGTATAACATGTATAACAATAAACCTGCAATTCCCATGTTTATGTTATAACCGTTGCACCAATTATACATGATGCTGCATCTTTTTAAAGGATTTAACCCTTGTATAGTGTTCGGGTCTGTGGGACCCATTTTCAGTTTTCATCAGAAGAAAAATTAAACTAGCATTTATTATTTGAAGCTGAGATTCTCTGGGCTTGGCTCATTTCCTGTGAAAAACATTATCAGAACAGATTTTTTATGACCCCACACGTACGCCCCCCTACACATTTATATTACACACAAGGTGTTCGGGTCTACTAAACCTGTGGCATGTTAAAGTGTGAAAATGGTAGATTCTTTACCTTAATTCTGTCTTCGCACACAAACATAAATCACACATAAACATAACATTTTACATTTTAGAATAAAATGTGTGAATTAAAAGCGCCAAAATGCAATGGGTCCAGCAGACCCACCAACCCTGCCAAAGTAACAATAATGAGAACATGGTTCAAATTCTAAACGTGAAGAAATCAGGTTAAAGAACAATAAATAAAGTATATTTGCTGTTTATATCACTTGTTTCTTGACTAAAGGAAATATTGCTGTGGCGACCCCAAAAGGGAAGAAAGCTGACATGAAGATGAATGAATGAATGTTTTGATTAGGTGAATTAAAATCTGCAAAAGGCAATGGGTCCACGAGACCCACAAACACCGCCTAAGTAACAATAATATGAACACCACACAAGGGTTAAGGATGTGCCTTTTAAGTCATTTATAATAAATATTTGACCCCTTCTATACATTCACTGCACTTTTAATGAGCTTTAAAAGGCAGTATTTAATGTAAACGATATCTTTGAATTATATCAAGTGGTTGAGCTTCGCAAAACACCCCCTTTTCCCCCCTGTCATGTCCTCGCCACCCCCCTGCTGGTTTTTCTTGTTGTCAAACAGAAAATCCACCCATGTCCTATTAGTACCTTCATCTTTTGGTAACAGGACATCCAAAATCACACTTTAATTTTCATTGTTTATTGACGTGGTCTACTACGTTACGCTTCCTGGTCAGTCAGCACGTGCATTCTTTATTGAGATGCATTAGTGGGACATCTGATTGGTTAGTGGGAGTGGTTATGGCCATTGAGTAATTTTCAGCTTCCAGAAAAAGAAACTAGTATTACACAAACATGAATGAACCAATGGACCAGCACCTATATTTATGTTATGTTATAGATATACAAGAACTTTATTAGAAAGTTAATGCAGGGAATTGTTTTGAATTGACTGCAACTGTTCCATAATTGCATGTGAAAAGGGGTATGTGATGACTCCAGGTGATTTGTTGTGTCATCCACGAGTTATCAGACCTCTAAATTGAATATTCTCTCAAGTTAGTGGGATGAAAGGGACGAGCTTGTGCTTGTGGATTTGGGTCCTTGCAGTGAATTAACATGATCTAAGTTTATTCTGTGGCTGGAAACGGTTATATTGAAGCAGAAAGGATATTATGAACAGCATAAACTCTTGCACTTTTACATTACTAGTTTCAAATCATTGAAAAAAAATCTTATAGGTAGTTTATGTGGATGTAAAAATGTCTAAGCCAGACTGACTTTTTTTTTATGAAGAAAACTATTTTTCTCCAAATTTGTTATCATGAGGAATATTTAAATTGAACGATTTTGAATATATTGTTTTCATTGTTCTTGAACAACTGAACTTAATGTTTTTATCATTTGCATGTTTTAACTGTTAGGAGTTTCTCTAGAGAAAAGATATCTTATGTAAAAAAATATCTGATAGAAACAAAAAAGATCATTTATGGCCATTTTTGTGGATTAGCAGTACAAACTGTTCGAAGGCCTTGTGCATCTGCAGAAATCTGCACTTCATTGTGTCATCCAATCCTGGCATTATTTGACTTTTGAAGATGCCACTAGTCCCAAAAAATCTTTTAGGATAGCTTAATTTGTAGTGGTTTGCTAACCTTTTCTACAACAATTAGATTCAACTGAGAGATCGAAAAGGATCAGGCTGTCGCCTAGAAAACCAACGAGTATCTCTTTAAGAAAACCACTTGGGTTAACAAAAGCAAAATAAAAGATTTGAATCGGACGTAGTTTTGTGTTCACCTTTCAGACTATGTTTCAATCTGGATCTCAAATTCAGTTAGTAATGATGACAGATCATTTATTTTAGAGTGTGCAATATTTAGCTCAGCTCTTCTTCATGTTCTTAACCTGCCAACACTAAAATACTAAGTGTCAAAACAAAACATGTGACTTTTTTTCTCAGTTTTGAATTAATTGAAATGTATCTTAACAATTTAGCATTGTACTGCTAAAATCTGCCTTTTTTTTGACTGTGCTGGTGAAGTTTTGATGCCTTACATTGTGTCATCGTAGGTCACTGATTGTTTTTCTCCCCGCTCACACCTTTGAATATGATTGACCTTATCATGCACTTACTATTTTCAGCGCCTTATTACACATCCTGAAAGTACATCCATGAACAGATCAGGGCTTTTCAATCTCAGACAGATATTCCAGAAGAGAAATTAAATACTGTTTGAATGTTTTATATGTTTTTATGTCAAGTTTGCCATTGAATTGTAATTGGTTTCTATTAGTGTTAAAATAAGAACAGAATATTTCACATTATTACAAGAAACTAAGCAAACAAACTACAGTGCTTGATTAAAAAGGAGTTCACTTGATGTTTTTCAAAGCAATAATGAAGCGTGAAATAGACAGCCAAACATGGAAAATCCCCTCCAAAAAATCTTTTAAAAACATAAAGCATGTTATTTTTTTGTTTAAATAGAAAACCTTTAATTCCATTCCTATATGTAAGGATTTTTATTAGTTTTTTTATTCATTCTGCCTAAATTTATCCTGTCAAACAAGAAACAGAAATAATAAATGTAGTCAAACAAAAAGTGTTAATATTGGAATTACATAAACAACTTTAGAACAAACTGTGTCTTTGGTCATCTAGTCATTATTTAATTGTAGAAATTTGTGGTTTTATTCTCCTGAAACCTACATTTACATTCTTGAAAGCACTCTCAAGCTGGTAATAAGTGCAAAAGAACCGCAAATATTTGTTCAAGTCTAATTTAAATAGTTAAATCTACCGATAAACACTAGCACTTGCAAACTGTTTAACTCTATCTGATGCTTGGCTTGTCCTGTATAAGTTTTCATACTTTTTGCCTCTCTTTTTTTAACCTGTTTAGGCAGAAGAGAGTTTGTTCAGCGACTGAAGCTCGAAGCTGTTCTCAATGTGCATGATGGATGTGTAAGTAACACCGGCACTGATCTCCTTTTCTGTTTTTTATTTTCTCATACATGTTGTTCTCTCTCCGGATCACTTAGTCTGGGTGGAATGGCAGCCCTTGTATTGAGAGTGTTTGTGCGCATCTCTTTCTACTCTCTTATCAGTGGCTGGCTCCTGTTCTTTATCTGTTGGTAATTTAAACTGGAAGCCTGATGGGTGCCAGGCACACACTGGGGACGTCATTCGTCACTGTTTCTTTGCTGTCTCAAGGTGCACCAAAGCCAAGCGATCTGGGAAACGAGAAGACTTGCAGCTGACAGACACTCTTAAATGAACTCCTACTTTATGATGATGGATAAAAAGTCTAATAGGTGATCCAGTATAAACATGGTCCCAAGGCAGGGTCTGTTTCAGCACCGAGCTGGGGAGGGTCTTGTCTGAGTCCGTCAGGAAGTATTACATTTTAAAGAAGCTGAGCTTACTTGAATGAGAAGCATTAACCCTTTATCTGCCACATCGAGAAAAAAGCCGTTGAAAATTATTTGTTTGTTTTTTTTAGCTTCTTAAATAACTAATATCTACATTAATTGTTTTCCACATCACATTATTTTTTTAATATCTATGACTACAAAATGGTTGATATAGCTTTCTATGGTAAAATTATTAATAAAGATATAAGAAATTTCTGTACTGTACAGTTACTAAACTCTAGAAATATAATATTTTTAAAGAGAATTTTAAAAGCTTGTAAATTCAGGTATGACTTTAAATAGTTTACCTTTTCATTTGACTAGGAATTTGTTTTGCTTTGATTTTTAACCTGTGAACAAAAAAGTTAAATAAAATACAGTGAATCTAGAAATGCTTGACTGTTTAGTTGCACTGGCAATTAAAGAGTTTTAAGAGTTATTCATATATAGCATACACATAAAATATGTCTCTCAAAAGCATTTTGGAATGTCTTTAAAGCAAAATAATTACATTTAAGCCATGCTGATAATAATATCTTGCAGTCATTTTGTTTAAGTTAAAATCAGAACCCAGTAAACTGTGCTTTGTGCTTTAATGCCCTTTGAGGTAGTTTTTTTGGCGTTTCTCAGGAGCAAACACACTAATATGCTTACATATAGTTAATGTTTAATGGCTTTGTAAGGGTGGTTGTGTGTGTGTGTGTGTGTGTGTTTTTTTAATCAGAAACAAGAGAGTAAAAGAAGAGCATTTGTGTTGAGAAGAGCAAATGCAGAGAAACTGCTGTGCCTTTTTTTACTGCGAGAGGATACAGGAGCCTTTAATCACCTGAGTGACCTGACATTGGGTCAGCGTTTCAGGTTCCAGTCCAGTGTTTCCTCATCATGACATGCACTAACTCTTTCAATGATTTTTGTTTTTCAATGCCGTGCATCTTGTTATTTTTAACCATATTATTCCCTCTGCCCTCCACACAGAGCTTAAGAGGAAAAGCGGAAGCGCAGAATAAGGGATAATTCTTAATCCTCTACAGTGATGTGGTTTTAGAAAGGCAGAGGTCAAAGAAAATGGACCCTATGAGATGAGGTTTGAACCCTCTGGAACAGGGAGAAAAAGAACAAATCAGCCTTGAGTTAATGAAATATTGATTGTTAGCTCTTAAAGGCGTAGGCAACACTTATCTCACCCGAGTTTGCCTCTGAAAGTGTAACGTCAAAGAAAAGTGTTGGATTTATTTTTGCTTTTAAAGATGTTGAAAGTCACATGTGAGAAAATGGAATATCACACACCTAGAACCAGTTTTTTGGCCAGTTTAATGTCCTTCTGTTGTTCAAAGTAGCAGTTGTATTAGTAGTTTTGGTAGTGAGTAGTGGTAGTTCCGCTGACTCTTAAAAAGTCTTACAAGTAAATCAGAAAAATAAGTCCAAGGAAAACTAAATTAAGACCTAATACAGTGAATTTAAGACTTTTTTTTATAAAGGCCTCAAAATGTAAAAAGATTATTTGAGGATTTTCAAATCTTATTTGAATTCAGATTTTTTTATTCCATGGTGTTTTTTGTTTCGCTCCTCCAAATGGAATTCTCTGTATTATGACTACAAATAAGACCAACCTGCATCAGCCAATCAGCTTTCTGTTATTGTTGTAAGTCACCTCAGACACATGTTAGCTATGGGGAAGCGCAATTTTATTGACACTTGGCTAAAAAAAAATTGGCTTGATTGTGACCTGTTCCTAACAATAATTTTTGAAGCAAACTGTTTACAAAAAAAGCAACTACATTTGGGACTTAAAGTGTACCAGCCCCATAATCTCATTCAAAAAGTAAGAAACATCAGATGACTTTTAATGGACTCCAGCAGATGATAAACATTAATTAATTTTAACATATGTATAGGTCTTAAATTTGACTTTTAACTGTCTTAAAAAGTGTTACGTTTGATATTATGGAACCTGCCGAAACCCTGATAACCCACATTTATTCTTCATGTTTTTCTTTCTATCTTCAAAGGTTAACACCATATCCTGGAATGACACGGGTGAATATATCTTATCAGGTTCTGATGACACCAACTTGGTTATTACAAACCCATACAACAGAAAGGTGCGTTATGTGCTAAATGGGACTAATAATTGAACGTTTTTACTCTAGACAAACGTTAAGAACAGTCTTTTGCTCTTAAGCTGCTGTAGTTCCACAGACATGTACTTGCATTAAGTTTCTTCATCACAATGTTAACCATATTCATTTTTTGTGTTGTTGGCTCAAGATGTTACTCAATATTTTAAAGGGTTTACATTTAGTCTGAAAGTTGAATTTGAGAGTTGATTTTTACTCGCACTTTAGAACCAAAAATTGAAAATGGAAAAGACACTTTCTCAAATTACCAAATGATAATTTGACTATAATAGTTACTAATATTTGACTAATGTATAGTTAATAAAAATCATGTGTTTAGGGTTTTAGTTTTCAGACAAGTTTCTGTTGGTTTTGTAGCAGTTCTTAGTTGTTATATTTTTGTTCTTAGTGATTATATTTTATATTGAAATGTAACAATTTAAGTTAATAATATTGTAACATTTTTACTGTTCTTCAATGTCAGAAAATAAAAAGTAGGAGCTTAATTTTTTACTTGCATTGAATTAGTTGGACTTCTAAATTCAGGTTTTATAAGGAAGCCAAAAGATGGGTTTCATTTGTTCCCCTAAAACTACCAATTTTTCCTCAAATAAGCTCCAACTTTTCGTTTGTAGTTAATAATAGTTAACCTTATTAATGATGGGTCACTTATTGATAGTTTTTAATCACCTAATTCTAGTTAAATCCGGCTTATATTTTATTGATTAAAATGTACATTTAAACACTCATATCTTTATTTCATAACCAAATCAACCTATATCACCACTGCACAGATCCTGGCCAGAACTTGGACTAGAGATCATGACTACAAAGCTATCAAACCAAAGCTATGACAAACCTTTTAATAGATGTTTATGGGCAAAAGAGGTTCAGCTACCGCACTGTTACACCAGAGAGAAGGAACTAAACTAGACCATTAAATATACATACAGGGGAATTTAAAAAATGAACACACAAAGATACTCAAAATTAAATTAACAATAAAAAAATCTAAATTAGCAATTAACAATACCAGTTGGTCTACAGTTGAAATAAATACATAATTATTTAAAGAAGGATAACTATTAAACAACAAATTAACAAAATGTTCACATTGACAAATACAGATCCCCCCTGGGTTAACGGAAAAAATGGACTGGTCCAATTTGGGCACTTCCTGTATATAAAGAAGTAATTTCCAGGAAAACATTTTTTGCCAGGTCCAACAAGAAGGTCACTGCCGACCTGATCCTGGTACCCAAAATTACACTGTGTGAAGCAGAGAGACTTTTGAGCAGGCAAAAATTTAAGGAGTAATAAAGACGAAGATTGGTTCCTTTGCAGGAATCAAATTTATCTTTGTAAATGACTTCTGCTTAAAGACTAAAACAGAAAAAAGTGAAAAGGGGTTTGCAATGCTCAATAGATATGTGTTGGTTGAAATAGTGTCAGAAATTTGCACTCTTAATTTCAGGTCAAGACAACCATTCGATCAGGCCATCGAGCCAACATTTTCAGCGCAAAGTTCATGCCCCAAACCAACGATCAACAGATCGTGTCCTGCTCAGGAGACGGCATCATCTTCTACACCCATGCTGAGAAGAGCCAAGAAATCAACAGACAGTGCCAGTTCACCTGCCACTATGGCACAGCCTACGAGGTACAGGCATAATTTAAAGAAGGAGACTACTTTAAGAGAAAGAGAGCGCAAGGGAGGAAGTGAAGCAACATGGGTCACTTTATGATGGAGGGGATATGTTGTTTCTCTATAAATGCTCATGTCTGCAGATAATGACGGTGCCAAATGACCCCTATACGTTCTTGTCCTGTGGAGAAGATGGTACGGTGAGGTGGTTTGACATGAGGATGAAGACCAGCTGCACAAAGGAGGACTGTAAAGATGTAAGGTGGCTTTTGTCTGTATCAGGTTGATTCATAATTGTTACATAAACTATAGCACAGAAGTGTAAATGCAGTGTGCAATAAGGTCAACGCTGGCCTGAAGGCAGGATTTCTAATTTTTGCTATCAGGAAGCATTTGATACTGCCAGAAAAGGGTGTTTGGATCACTGCCTGTACTCTTTTAGTTGCAGGGTGTCAGTTGCAGGTATAATATAGGGCACAGGTTTTAATGTTTACTAGTCTAGGGTTTACTGCATAGCAATGAATGCATAAACATTTATCTAGTTTGTTAACAACTTATTTTCATAAATGTCTTCTGTCTGGGATTTACAAAACTGTAGATATGCTCCTTGGACTGCTCCTTAAAAACAATGCACAGTAGAGCAAAGAAAAACTTCTGCTGTCATTTAACTGTCCAGTATAACAGTTCTAGTGCTACAATATATGTCCAAAATGAAAAATCAGAAAATGCGGAAAAAGATCAAATTAGGGATTGCATGTCCTAGTCAGAATCTGGATGTAACTCATCTGGATAGCATTCAAATTTGCTCAGCATAAAGTCAGTCTATTATATGTGAAATGTAGTTTTTAAACAGTTTTTTTTTATATTGAACTACAAAATGAGATCTCAAACAAAGTGTATTTATTTAGCATTTTTTCCCCAATTGTTTCAAATCAGCTTTCTAAACAAGATACCTCATGTAAATTAAGTAGTATTTCAACTCATTTGAGATTGAGAAATTCAACATTTAGTTTAACAAAGTCACTTTTGAAATCAGGAATATATTTCTGCTCCTTTTGTCTTATTACAAGAGGCAGTTTATGATAAAGAGTTGGAATCATTACTATGGTATAAACTTTGAGTTTAATTGCTATGTTTGTGGGCAGTAAAGTGTAATCTACTCATTTTTTTGGATGTCTTATATTTCCAGCTCCATTAGTTTTATAGTAATGTGATCGCTTAATATTAGAGAAGTATATCTGGGAAATATTTGGTACTATTTAAAGAACACTGATGTCTATAAAGTAGAGGAAAATCTATTTTTATATAGCAGCTGAACTAATATATTTTGGAATTTTGGATTATATATATACATATATATATTATACATAGATGTTCTTCTTTGGTATCCATATGTTTCTTGTGTTTCATATGTTTTTTTTTGCAGTGTTTTTGTTGAAATGTCAAATGTACATTCAATACGAGGTACTTTTGTTTTGACCCATTTTGCCTTTTACAAAAGTCTTTTTTTGTCTGGAGTCTACTTTTGCTTCGCTGATTTCATGAGCTATGTTCATATAAATATTATAATGATTATTTTACAATTTGTAGACTATGTATTTACAACATAATTGCTTTATTAGTTTCCTGTATCCTAGTTTATCTTTGTAGGAAAATCTAAAGTTCCTATATATACTTTTTCTTCTATTTAAAGTCATTTTTGGCTTTGTAGAATTTTTTATGGGTGTGTATATATGTGTATATTGTCTATGTTTGAAAATAAATTATATATAAAATGTGTGTTAACAAAAAATATGTCAAACGTATTCTGGTACTGAAGACTGTATTTGCTTTGAAATCTCAAGCATAATATGAATAGTTTTCCATGTGTATCCAATTCCATCTTTATTAAAAAAAAAAAAAAGATTTTATTAAAAAGTATCCTAAAGGGCTGGTGAACATTTGAGCGTTTTTTTTTAAGCTAAAAATTCACACTGTGGCTATGTTATTGTATTGTACATTAGGCAGAGTTCTATTCCATTTATGAGTTTTGTTTTTGTTTTGCAAAGATTTTCTGAGCACCTCTGCTTTGAGTCGTTTGTTATCCCCACTTGACTGTTCCATTTTTTATACATAACTCATCCTCTCTCTCTTTCTCTGGGATTTTCTATCAGGATATTTTGATTAACTGCCGGAGAGCAGCTACCTCAATCTCCATCTCCCCCCTGGTCCCCTACTATCTAGCTGTAGGCTGCTCAGACAGCTCGGTGCGGATCTATGACCGAAGAATGCTGGGAACCAGAGCTACGGGTGAGAATTTATTTTAGGTTTAGTCTTTTGACCATTTACTCTTAAGGGATACGGAAAGTTAAATATTAATAAAAGTGATTTTTTTGCAGGGTTTCTGCAGGGTCTTAAAAAGTCTAAAATTTAAAAGCCCAAATTTTAGGCCTTAAAATTCTCTGTTCTAGGTCTTACATACATTTTCACAGCTCTTATTTTTCTGATGTCTATGAGGTTTTTTTGTTGTTGCTTAGGGTTGCCAGAGATTGAGAAAATGGTCCTAAATGCTAAAATAATGTAAAAATTACGATTAGGGGTGCATTAATGCTCAAACACATTAAATATGTTGTTGGGGTAACTTTTGTTATAGTTGAGTTTGAGAAAAAATGTTTAAATCCTCAAAAATATATGTTTAGTGATGTCATAGTTTGAGAAAAGGCTCATATACACTCAAAATCATAAAAGTCATGGTTAGGCTTGCCAAAGATTGAGAAAACGCGCATAAATGCTGAAAATCATAAAAGTCATGGTTGGGGTTGCCAAATGTTGAGAAAACCTTTGTGAATGGTTAAAAAAATAAAATGGATGGTTAGGGTTTCATATGAATTTGAAGCATAATGTTTATTATGCAAAAGGTTTTATATCTGTGTTTGATGTTATGACATAGATCTTACATTTTTAACAGTCTTAAAAAGTTTTACATTTTACATTGACACATGCTGAAACCTTGTTTTTGGTGCTAAAACTAAGCTAATGCTGGTTTAAATGATACATAATGTACTGTATTTAAGTATAATATTTGGTTGAAATTGTTTACTTGTTAGGTAACTACATGGGCCGAGGAACAACCGGCATGTGTGTTCGATTCGTTCCTGCTCACCTGTCCACCAAATCCTGCCGCGTCACCTCTCTGTGTTATAGTGAAGATGGACAAGAAGTGCTGGTCAGTTACTCCTCTGACTACATATACCTGTTCAACCCCAAAGATGACCAAGCCAGGGAGCTCAAGGGCCCTTCAGAGGAACGTCGGGAGGAGGTGAGCAGAAAGCGAGTCTCTCTGGATTATACTCTTCAGCTGCTTTCACATTGAATCTCACGAGGTGCTCCAGGGTCAACTGTTGCTGGAGTTTACACTTAAGAACTGAAAGAGGTTATAGAGTACATGCTGATGAGGAAAATAGCTAATCAGCTCCTTTTGCTACTTTTTATGACCTTTTAAATTTGAAAAAACAAAACAAAACAAAAAAGGCCTTCTACATTTTTAGGAAACAACACCCAAATTGATGAATGGTTACATTTAGGATTGAACTATGTTCATAAATGATGTGAATGAAAAACAAGTATCATCTAGCTAAAGATCTGCTCCACTGTGTTGTATTAGGGTTGTAGCTGTGCAATGTGCTGGGTCACCGCTCAGCTGTCGCTTGATGTGATCAGCTGTGTCCGGATCCCCCGCCATCACATTCCTTTCCAAACAGAGCTGCAAGCGCACGCAGAGCTCCAACCGAAATAGACACTGAGTGCACAATGAACCAAAGCTAGAGCGAAAGACCGCTGGGTTGCTACAAACCTAACATTTTACTCACTTATTGAAGAATATAATGTTAGCCTACGTTTTTATATTCAATTTTCATTACCAATCCAAGCTTATGACAGATTCGGTACCCTCTATTGTTAAACCTTTTTATGGATTGGAAGCCATAAAAAGGTTTGACATTTTAGCTTAACTTATTTATGTTAAAGCGAGCCTTCAATCATTTAGTATTCAAATAATACTTTTAATAGGTAACAGTTGTCTTTGCAGGATGGTAACAGTCATCTCTCTTTCCAAGCTCTTGGTGTTTCTAAGTAAAGAAAGACTAGCTGATTGTGTGCCTCAAAGTGAAGTGAAAGGAAGCTTCAGGCCTCATTATTAGATTATTTTTAGAGTGAGTTCGTCAGTGGCCTCTGATGTGCTTTGTGTGGTCTGTTTTGGCTTGAGTCTGTGCTTGTCTTGCTAATGGACACTCAGCCCTAAAATAGGCCGTCCTGGCTGACTTCAATGTTGCAAGTGTGAAAGTGAGGCACGTGACGAGGAAGTTTTCCCATCAACATCAGAAGGTTTGGATGTTCTTCAGAACAAGTGTCCCTTGTTGGATACTTATACGCTGTTTCTTTTTATTTCAAAGTGAGTGTAACTCAAGTTTGTAAACCTTTTAGCATGTTCTTGGATTGCTACAGATGAAAGAGAAATGTTTATTTCTCTGTAACAATAAACTTTTTTTTTCGTCTATACATGATTTAAAAAGTGAATGTCTCCAAAAATGCACTTCTAAATAATTTATGATGCTAAAGATAAAGAAAATTCAGAAAAATCAAATAAAAAAAAATCACTGAACAATCTTTAAAGTACTGAACATTTGTTCTGTTGGCGAACAATCATAGATAAAAGTCTTATTTTAAAATAAATACTTTTAGTTGTAACTAAAATGAATATATTTAGACTAGGTCAATGGGCTCCTAATCGATCAGATCTGATCATGTGATTTCCAAAAGTATCAGGGGAAAAAAATATTGATGCATTACTATAAAGTATGTCATCCCTAGTGCTAATTTTTTGGGGTGGTAAAAAATAAGAATTATATATTTGTCCATGAATGGATAATAAAAAAGAAACCTAAGACAACATGATCAAGATATAGTCCTCTTTTATTCTTACTGCATCATCAAACTGTATCTAATCAGGAAAATTTACAGAATTGAATCTGGAGCAAAAAAAGGATTAGATCAGGAAATATTGCGATATTAAAATTCCAATTTATAATGATCGGATCGGGAGCAAAACACCTGAGATGGATAGATGTGTAGCAGCCTTAAGGGGCCAATCTTACAGCAGGTGAAACATGATAAACATGCTTGATCTCCTCTACATTTTAATCTTGAACTTGTTGTCACTTGCAACCTCTGCTCAGACCAATTTATGCTCTGTTAAGAGTTCATCGAGATACTGGGGGAGCATTGAGCCATTTGTGAGTCGGGGAAATCCATTTGGTATTTCACTGGCCACCAATGTAGAGATCACAGAACGAGTGTAATATGGTCATGTTTGTGGGTACCACAAAGAAATCAAACTGTGGCGTTCTGAACAAAATGAAGTCAGGATAGTGATCTAGCCTAAAGATAATTGTACCCAAACGCACACAAAGCAGTCAGTTAGGAGACACACAGTGATGGACTACACAAGAAAAATAGCATGCAATAGCCGCCAATGAGGATGAAGGAAGGGTCATCAGAAATCTCTGCAAAGAGTTGTACGTGATTCTTAAGATTTGTGATCTCAAAATGTTTTGGTTTTAAAGGGCATTAAAAGATTAAAAACAATTCATTGTAGATATAGTTTTTTTTAATCTGAGATCGCCTTTTTAATGGTCGAGATATTTATTTACATAATGCAGACTCTGTGTATGTTTAGGAAGTAATAGAGTGAGACTTTTCTCATGGTGTGATCTTGTTTGCTGCTCAAGCGTGCCAGTCCAGGCGGCTGTTGTGGCTTGAGGTGGTAAGGTTTATTTTAGGGTGTCTGAGAGGTCTTGACTGTGATTGACAGGAAGTTGATCTGTGTCTCCACAGCTGCGGCAACCTCCGGTGAAACGCTTGAGGCTCAGAGGAGACTGGTCTGACACGGGTCCGCGTGCTCGCCCTGAGAGTGAGAGAGAACGAGATGGTAAGTTGAGAACACGCAGGGACTTATACTTATTTAACACTGCAGTAAAGTAAAAGTAAAGTAAAATAAAAAATTCCAAACATGATAAAGCATTACAATAATTTTTTTTACATGTGTTACACAATGGCTCTTTACATTTATAACTATATTTAAGATATATAAATCATGTTTATAACAATCTGAGATTCTACAAGATTAGTATCTCCAAATATGAACATAAACACACCTCCTGTTGTCTTAACGTTATCTTGTTAGCAAAGATGTTTTAGCAGAGAGCTTCTGTGAGAGGAAGGATGAGACTCTGACTGGGTTTGATTTTGGTTGCGAATGGGTTTCTTGTCTTTGCAGGAGAGCAGAGTCCAAATGTTTCACTCATGCAGAGAATGTCAGACATGTTGTCACGTTGGTTCGAGGAGGCCAGCGAAGCTCAGACCAGCAGAACTAGACCACAGACTCGACCCAGAGGTACACCTCCAAAAGAAAAACATGTTTATGTATCTTGAAGTCAAAGTTTAACTTGTTTTAGTATTTTTTTTTCTTCCTGTCTGTGCATCCTTTATTGCTAAAGATGATCATGATTTCAAAGCTTAATGAATGTTTCTTACATAATCAATAATTAGCCTATCAGAGCTTTCTCAACTTTTTAAAAATATTTTTTATAAGTTAAGCATACAGTATTTTATGTACTGTTTAATAGTTTTTTTTTATATTTAATTGTATTTATCACAGCGTCACGGTGGCGCAGTGGGTAGCACGGTCGTCTCACAGCAAGAAGGTCGCTGGTTCGAGCCTCGGCTCGTTCGGTTGGCATTTCTGTGTGGAGTTTGCATGTTCTCCCCGTGATCATGTGGGTTTCCTCTGGGTGCTCCGGTTTCCCCACAAGTCCAAAGACATGCGGAATAAGTGAATTGAGTAAGAACGATTGTCCATAGTGTTAAAGAGTGAATGTGTGTGTGAATGTTTCCCAGCGATGGGTTGCGGCTGGAAGGGCATCCGCCGTGTAAAACATATGCCAGAGAGTTGGCGGTTCATTCCGCTGTGGCGACCCCGAAAGGGAAGAAAGCCGACATGAAAATGAATGAATGAATGTATTTATCACTTTGATTTGAAAGGCAGAGCTAAGTGCGCCACAACGAAATAAAGAAGTAATTTTTCCCTTCTACAGAAAAATCCCTTAACCTTTATGAATTGAAATAAAAGAGTAGACCAGATACACACAATAAAACAATTAAAAAGAGAAACATTACATGCATCCAAAAGACAAACACTGCTTCAAACACCAAACGCTGCTTTAAACAGGTAAGTCTTTAAACCTGCTTTAAAAGTTCCCAGTTCAGTTTCACCCCTGTGAAGGAGAGGCAAAGAGTTCCAGAGATGGGGCGCAAATTAACAAAATGCATGACCACGCTTTGTGTTTACCTTTGGTACACTGATACACTGAGACACAGTTGGCTTGCTGCCTGCAGTAACCGAGCCAGAGTATGAACATTAATTAACTCCCTGATATACGAGGAGAGGTGCCATAAACTGTATTAAAATCAAATACCAGGGCCTTGTATTGAATCCGAAAGTGCAATAAAATTGGTGTTATGTGTCAATATGGGTTAAAAACTGGGCTGCCGCATTCTGAACTGCCTGCAATTTGGCTAGGAACGACTTATTGATGCCAAAATACAAGGCGTTACAGTAGTCAAGCCTTGAACTTATAAGGGCATGAATAGCCCGCTTCAGGCACGTCTATCCAGTAATGAAGTCACTTTCTTGAGAAATTCAGTGTTGTGAAATTTGAACTTTTCCTCAGTAAAAAATTCATAAGTCTTCGGTCTATATTGTGTAGTGTCTCAGTTGTTGTAGGTTGTTGCTTTAGTTTCATGTGAACGGTATTTGAGTTTTTGCATTATGCAGTCCATATCGTGTTACAATCTATGACAAAAGTTATATCTAAGCTCTAAATACAAAATAATAGATTCATTAATATTGCATTTAAATTACAATGAAAAAGATTAATCTTAAATAAATCCAAGTCTCTAAGAAAAACATTTTCTAATTGTTTCTTAAAGTTGAAAAGTCTGTTGATTTTATTTTTCAGGTACAGCAGCTCGACCAGAGGGTCCGTTTGTGATGTCAGAAACGAGTGCTCAGGCTCAGGAACCTGGTGGTGCACCAGCTGAAGGAGTGACGGAGGTGGAGAGGCCCACACTTCAACATCCCACCACGTTACCTGCTACACCTACAATATCAGAGCAGACTCTCCCCAAGTCTGTCTCCTCCTCTTCCTCTTTAGACTCCTCCTCCACTGTTACAGCTCCTCCTCCCTCCAGTTCCTCCTTGGAGAGCACAACCACCACCTCGCTGCTCTCCTTACCAGACACAGAACAAAAGAGCCAGGAGGATCCCATGCCCACTCCATCTTCCACAACCACGCCCTTGTCCACACCGACCTCCTCCACAGAGGCAGCTCTATCTGGTAAGAAAACTGAGAGTGAGCATGCTACGTTGCATGAAAATCTTTATATTAATAATTTATATTGGTCATTAACTTAGTAGATGATTTTATCTTATGTTCAAATAGCCTTTATGCTGGGACGGTGATTAGCACCAGCCCACTCAGAGATTTCCTGTGATTTCACAGAGTTCTCTTTTCTCTGCATGTCGGGGTTTTTATTCTCCCGGCTCCTTGCCATCCCCCCTTTATCAATAAAAAAATAATTGTTTTGGTCTGTGGTTGCATCACAAAATTGGTTTAAAATGGGCATTTGTAATAAATTACATATTACTGGTAATTTTATTTCAGGTACCTTTCAGGGCTCTCAAGGTCACAGTACAACAATCATAAAATAAAGTATAAAATACAAAAGAAAAAAAGCTACTAAACATATAAAACGAGCAATGAAACAAAACTAAGTACTAGTAAAAAAAATTTCGCAGTACTACAAAAGTTTTGCTGCATCAGCGAGCTACAGCTCCTCATAGTGTATATGTATATATAACAAATAATAATATATCTAAAACAAAAATTACATGTTATAATTGTGATGGGAGTGTCTAGTTTAAATAAGATGGCAAGGACTCAAAACTCTTCCAATTGCTGAAATGAAGAAAAACCTGAGAGTGCAGGCTCAGCCAGGAACATATTCTCTTTTCTTTTTTTATTACGAAGAAATTATGTACATTTTCATGGTGTAATTTTTAGCCATTTTAAGATTTCTTTCTAAAAATGTAATTTTTTTTCAACTTCAAGCTTCAATCTGTACATTGCAACCTAATTAACTGTTGTAATTCTGGATTTCAATCACATTTCTGTGAACGTAAATGCAGTCTGTTTAAAACAGTGACGTTCTGTACAATCTCATGAACTTTTTGATTTAAGAGCTGTGTATTAGTGTGTTTGTGTTCCCCAGATGAGGAAGGCTTGCAGACCTTTTGGTAGAAAAAGTATATCTATTAGCTTTTTTTCACATGCAGGTTTCTGAGCAAACACTAGTTATGTGAGGCTTTCTTATTATTTTTTCTAAAAGATTAAACGTTCAAGCCTTGTATTGCACCATCTATAATTTTTTATGCACTAATCCATCCTATTGCCTATGACTTGGTTCTATTCTCTGTCCTTGTCCCATCAATTTCTTGTCCTCTCTCCTACTCTCTCAGAATATGGCCCCCGCAGGCTGCCAGTAAGTTTAGTGTGTAGACGTTTGCAGAGACTTCTTAACTTGTCCGATCCGCCTGGACAGAGCAGACACACATCACCCTTGGGTCCTGAAAGTTTAGCCCAGCAGGCCGCAGACACTGCTGATGCAGGTTACAGTCTCTTCCCATCCTGCATCTTTGCTTTTTTTAACCTCCTCACCCCATTGGCTGTTTCTCTTGTGTGCTGCAGCATGTCTGGCTATGCAGTGTGTCCCTCTTCCTTCTGACATGTCTAACTGCTGACATTTGCACTCACTATGCTTCTTTTAAAGCTCATGTAAAGGTAGTATTCAGAGTAACATTCAGAGGCTGAACAAAGAGGTGCGGCACACATGTTGCTCAGCCTTGTTGGACTGACGTTCAATGAGCGCTAATGTAAAACCTTTGCATGTGCTGCCATCTGTTGGTTGATTAGACTAAAAAAACAAGTGCACAATCGCAGAACGTTAGTTCCATTTTCTTTTAACATTAAATGATCCATATCTCTGTTTTTAACTTAAACATAGATACATATCTGCTTTTGACATATTATCTTTTGACGTGGTTCTAGGTGATGAGAAACATTTTGTTGTTGTACTAAACTATGATATCTGGGAGGATTATAGTGTAGGGATATTATCTGCTTTAGCTTTCTGACTATAGCGTGCTGCACCTGGCCTGCCTTATGGATGTTAAGAGATGGCTAAGGCTTAGTTCTCTTAAGCTGAACAAGGACAAAAAAGACAATATAATCTTTAGCCTAAGTATGTTTTACTGATATGGAAGTTTTTTGTCCTTATTTTTTAATTAGTGATGCAGAGTTGAGTTTAACTAAACAAATTAATTTAGTGGTTTTGAACTAGTTTGTATTATTGCCAGACAAAAGCCTTTTTATGTTTTGCAGATTTTAAAGCATGCCATTTTTTATAATGTAAATCTTGATTATCGGGTGTATTGTGGACAATATCTAGACTCCTAGTCAAACCAATTCTGGCCTTTTTATACTGGATCTCAGTCACTTTTCGAATTCATGCTAAGATCCTTTTCTCAGTCCATGAGGGCATCTCCAATCGCTCATCTCCTGTCAAATTCCAAATATCTTTGCAGTCTGCTGATTAGACCCTTTGGCAGTCCCTTGTTCAAAGCTAAAGTCAAGGAGCGACAGAGATTCAGCTGTTGCTGCCTTCAGTTTTGGAATATCTAGCTACTAGTGTGGTGATTGTTTAATTGAAGGCCAAATACTTTTTTGTTGTTAAATCAATCAATTTTGTCTGCTTATCCGGGGCTGGGTCGCAGGTGCAGCAGTCTGAGCAAGGAAGTCCACACTTCCTCCAGCTCTACCAGGGGATACCGAAACGTTAACAGGCCAGTCTGAAGACATGATCTTTTTATCGAGTCCCGGGTCTTCCCCGGGGCATCCTCCCAGCAGGACATGCCTGGAACATCTCTCTAGGGAGGTGTCTAAGAGGTATCCCGAAATATACACCAGCTGGCTCCTCTCGATGCAGAGGAGCAGCAGCTGTACTTGAAGCTTCTACCGAGTGACGAAGTTATGGAGGGCCCAATCACACTGTGGAGGAAACGTATTGTGGCCGCTTGTAGCTTAATCTTTTGTCATGACCTAGAGCTTGTGGCCATAGGAGAGGGTTGTGACCTAGATTGAATGGGCAATCAAAAGCTTAGCCTTATGAGTCAGCTCCTTTTTCACCACCATCACCCATCGGAAAGCCATGGTTCCAAGGAGGATTGTGTTCTGGGTAGCAGTCAAGGCAGGATCCTTGGCGACCAACTTGGTTCACAAAATTTGGCTTTTAAAATCTATGCATTTGCTTTTAATTTCTGTATTTGCATTTGCGGTTTGTGACTGTCTACTTTATTGTACTCTCTTTCTCATGTTCTTTCCGCAAATATGGCAACAATGTCTTGTTGTTTCAGTAACGTTTTTTGTTTTAGGTTTTTATGGGACCCGGGTGCTAACCTGGCGCCCAAAATGGAAACATCCACATTCAACTTCAAATTCATACACTATGGACAATTTTGTTTACCCAATTCATTTGTACAGCATGTCTTTGGACTTGTGGGGGAAATCGGAGCAATCACGGAAAGAACATGCAAACTCCACACAGAAATGCCAACTGACCCAGCCGAGGCTGTGAGACGACCGTGCTGCCCACTGCGCCACCATGATACCCATTTTATTGTACAGCACTTTGGAAGGCTTTGCTGTAACAAATGTTACTTGCAATGTACTGACTTACAATTTGGCCTTGTGTGTGTTAGGCATTCTCTAATGTTCAACGCTGACCTCTGACCATTGCAAGTTGGTCATTGTTATTGACTTACTGGCATTTGAGCGAGTTCAACTTCTTAGTTGTTTCTTGTTCTGTGGTTTGCTGTATGACTGGTTGATTTTGTCTGATGGAAGGCTGCTCAAAGCTTGTGCCCACACTGCAGAAGATGAGTCTTGTAACTTTAAGTTTCTGCGTTATTAGGCGTTTTGTTTTAACCCTGGCTGTTTTGGAGTGTCTGCAATCTCTGAGGACTTTACACTCCAAGTATGTTGTTGATTCATGTGTTCAGCACATCTTATTTTTGTTTCAGATTCTCCCTCATCAGTGGTTAACAAACAGCTCAGGTCCATGACTCTGGAGGAAGAGCAGGGTGCGTCCTTTCCTTTTTCCCCCTTTTTAAATCCCATCTCGCCACCTGAGCTCTGGCCATCCTCGATTAAAGCGAAGCAGCCTTTGTCCTTAATTATTTTATAATTTTTTTATGCATTCTCAATAAACTGAGAAACTTGACTTAAACATCAGGCTTCAGGCTATTAAACAAAATGAAAATGTAATTATATAGAGCTTTTATAAAAATCATATAGCTCTTTTTAGGAATATTTATCAAAGAGCACCTGTAAACAGACTAGAACAGCTAGAGAGCGATTAGTGCAGCAAGTTATTTAAATTAGCACAACAGTGTATGAAAATCCACAGTAAAAAAAAAAAAACCCATGTTGTTGATTTAACAGTTTGTATGCAAATCACTTAGGCACAATAACACATTCCATGGACCAATTATTCAAATGCTTGATTAAACAGATTTCAATCATTTTTCAATCATTTTTAAACTTTGTGAGTGTAGCTGAGTCCCAGACACCCTCTGAAAGTTTGTTCCAAAACTTTGGAACTATATATGGCCGCGCTCTTCTCCCTCTGGTGTATTGATTAATAGCAGGGATACATGTTTTTGCTTTCTTCATATGCTTTTTTTATGGCCCTTCCAGTATTCCAGAGCTTCATTTACTGTTTACAACTTGCTTCATTGTAGAAAGGTCAATCTCTCATAAAGGCAATATTGCTTACAAAAGATTCTCAGTTTCTCCTTAAAATGACAGAAATACATCCACCGGGTATCTTCAATCAATCAATCAGTTTTTATATAGCGCTTCTTTAGCAATTGCTTTCAAAGCAGCTTCACAAAGTCCTCGTGAGGATCAGGTTGAGTAAATAGGAGTTCCCTCTGTGAGGGGACTCTCGCTGACTGAGGCAGGTGCTAGTCTCTTCCCCGGCATAAAGAATATACAAACTATATTCTTCTTCATTGGATGTCTATTCTTCAGTGTTACTGTTTGCCTATAGATAACTACCTGAAGCCTAGAGCTTCTAACGACTCAATGTAATTTTGCGTTCATGTAGTTGCATGGTGTACTCTTGCAGCAGAGTTTTCAAGCACCACACATGAAGCTCTTCTTAGAGAATGCGTTTCTGTCACTAACCTGTTATTTCTTGTTTTTTCTTTGTGGTTGCAGAAGCAGCAGGTGATATGGCCAGTGATCGAAAAGCAGGCCTCAGACAGACCTCCTCAGAGGCTACAGAAAGCATGCCATCCACATCCGCACTTTCCCTGGGTACAAGCACTGGCAGTGGGAGCACTCCTTCAGGACCATTGCGGACTGGGACAGCAGAGCCTGTCCTCAGCCTCCATTACAGCACTGAGGGCACCACGACCAGCACCATCAAACTGGCCTTCACTGATGAGTGGTGAGCAATGGGAGAATCTGGCCACTGCTCTCTACACACGCTTTCAATAAAAGTTGCTTGATATCACAGGCCTACTTTTCCTCTGAAAATTAGAGGTGTGGTATTTAACTTTTTTTCTGATCAACCTGATGAGTACCAAAACAAACTTGTCGCCAGTTAGGAGATATTTACGAGGCACTTTTTCAGCAAATTGTAAAGAAAATGTAACAGTTAGATTTACAGCCCTATGTCTATTGTAGCCATTATCAGTTACCCGATTGTAAGTTGTTGTGTTATTTAAGCTGATGCAGACTTTTTGTTTGAACATGTTGATTACATTTGTATGTGTATTGTTGCAGGAGCAGTCCCGGGTCTGGTGGTAAGAGTAGCAGTGGAGGACACAAGCCCAATGAGATGGAGGAGAAAGAGACCAGAGAGGAGCCCACAGCACAAACCACAGAACAAAGTGAGTTAACCGGCTCATGATCACCTTAGCTACAGAATATGAATGGCTCTAACTTAACTCAATAATGTTGTTTTTTTTTCACTGTTCCAGCACTATTGTACTCGCAAACTTGAACACTACTGTTTGATATTATGGCATCTTGTGCATCTTTGAAATAATTTATAATACAAATAGGATCTTTCTAGACTATCACTGCACCCTTAATAAGCTTCAAAGAGATATGCATGAACCAATCCTAACATGACTTGAGACATGTTTTTAATGAGGAAACAACACTAAAACATGCAATAAATGTCTGACAAGTCTAATTGAAATGATACATTACCTTTTAAGTACAGCTTCACAACAGAGAAAGAATATTTTTTCTTTTGCAGAGTAGTGGCTTTTTTATTTTTGCCTTCATAGTGCTCTTTAGTTGTTATTGAAATTTTTGAATAGAAGTGATTAAATTCTTTCTGCTGTGACCTGGTGGGTTGATCAGTGATCATCAGGGGCGGAAAGAGTGCTGAGATGTTGAGCTCAAGTAAAATACTGACATTTAAAAAAAAAAAAACAAGATTTCAGTATGTTCATGCTCTCATCTCTTTAATCCAGTGCTTTGTGGTTGCGTCATGTGATCCGGTATCACAGGTAAAAAAAATTCAGCTCAAGCCATGGTTCACTCAATACTTAATACCGCCATGCCTGTATTTTTACCCATGCACGTAAAAAGTGTTTTAATGTGGCTAAGAGCATTTTATTTACGTTCAAAGTTTATTGATGCTCACCTTCTGTAACTGTAGTCCTGTCATGAAGAATAGATTCAGTCAATCTTCTTTTCTCGGAAGCTCTGGATCTCTGTCAGACGAGTCATCAGCTGAGCCGACCCAGACCTTATCTCCCCACCATCAGATTCTCCATCGCCATGCAATTTAGCGCTTCTAATTCCTCTTTGGCACCCGTGAATCGCCTTCTTTTATTCATTGTAATTGTGACTGACAGTGAGACTGATAACGGCTTATCCAGTGGGTGAAGGATATTGTCTATTTATGTGCACTGTCAAAACTCAGGCGACATGAAAATACATGTATTACATAGCAGGTAAATTTGACCCACGCTGGAACAATTAAGTATAAATGCCCCGTTTTTTTTATTTATCTGGTTTTTGCTAAACATTTGTTAACTTTAGGGCATTGTGAATCAAACAATTTTAGTAAAAGTCAATGACTGGGGGACTTGAATGTTTTATTAAAAACCCGGTATGTGAAATTTAAATACACCCACGAGTAAACCCTGTGGCAGTTCTAGTGTTAAAGTGAAATGATTTTATTTCATAGTGTGATGACGTTATCAGCATGTCAGAATGGTTTGTAATGCTTATTAAACATATTAATACGAGTCACCGTTTAATAAAATGGTCATGTCCTACTGGCTAATGTGTAGAAAATGTTGTAAAATGATGTTAATCAGTATGATTTTTAAATATTTAGCATATATTATATGACCAAGAAAACCCAAACTTGCACAAGAACAGATCATGAGAAATTATTTTCTAGCTTTGGCCAACTAGTTTACATAAACTAAATTTCCAAATTTCAAAGACTTCCCAATTTGCTTCACATAACATAAGCAATAGGTTTTAAGACAGTCATTTTTAGGACCTCAGTATTGCTAGAGTGTATATTATATTGAACTCTATTATATTTTGTAATTAATAAAAACAAAAACACATGTGGGTACTCTCAACAGTTGTGTGCACATGTTTGCAGATGACTTAACCATGTACTGCAATGTGACCACGGCATAACATGTGTGCACCATCTGCACATCAATCCATACTTTTTTAGAATTGTAAGTGACAAGACATAATTCTTACTGGTCGACACCAAACCCACACTGTCCAAAAGTGACAGCTTTTCAATTAATATTGACGGATCTTCAGTTTCTCCCTCCCCCCATGTTAAGAGTCTGGCTGTCATCCTTGTCTCCTCACTTTCTTTCCATTCTCATATTAACAACTTAACCAGTCTGCTTACTTTCACCTTAGAAACATGAATCGTCTCCGCCTTTATTACTGTTCACTGCCTCGTCAGTAGCCTACAGCAGTGGTTCTCAAATAGTGGGGCGCGTTTGACCTCAGGGAACATGCTTTTTTATTTTTCTATTTTGTTTTTTTTTTACTGTTCTAGAATAAAGTGCAATAACACTCCACTATATTAGGGGTCAGTGGCGCTCTCATTGGCAGAGTATGAAGTGTAGACACGAAGTGTAGAAGACAGGCGGAGAGAGAAGGAGATAAAGAGACAAACAAAAGTCTCCCGAAAGCTAAGATGAGGAATTATGATAATGCGTATGTAGCGCTTGGCCTCACTGTGACTGCAGTGGGAGACGAGGAGAGACAGGTGTGCTTACTGTCTAAAATGTTGGCAGCGGACAGCATGAAGCCAAATAAATGAAGGCGTCACTTAGACATTACACCCCGATCACACTGAAAAATCGCATCAGTTTTTTCAGCGAAAACTTGCCGAATATTCATAGTATAGTCATGATCAGTCAAACAATGTTTATAGTTTTATTAAGGAGTTAATTTTCAGTTGTACAGTTTTAAGTGTACAGTTAATAAAGCTATTCTTTGTTGTAAATTGGTCCGTATTTCTTTCTTTTTTTATCTTGTACGTTAATAAGGATACTGTGTTATGCAGAGGTGTACTTACGACAAATAATACTATTTATAGTTGCGCGGGGGGGCGCGAGATGTTTTTTTCTTCCTAGGGGGGGGGCGCGACAGAAAATAATTGAGAAACACTGACTTACAGTATCGACTATTGCAGGGGTGTCCAACGTCGGTCCTGGAGGGCCACTGTCCTGCACATTTTAGTTGCAACCCTGCTGTAGTATGCATACTACTCTACTTCAGCCAATCAGAGGACTATAATTAGTGCCACAGGTGTGTTTCATGATGGTTGAACCAAAAATGTGCAGGGCTCCAGCCCTCCAGGACCGACATTGGACACCCCTGGACTATTGCAACTCTCTTCTCTATGGTCTCCTGACTAAATTATTACATAAGCTTCAATTGGTCCAAAATTCTGCTTCTCGCATTATCACCAAGACTCCATCCTTTTACCACATCACCCCTGTTTTACAAGATACATGATCCTTTCTAGAATCATGTTCAAGCTTCTCCTTTATACATTCAAAGCCATTCATGATCTTGCACCTCTTTATCTGTCCGTCCTCATACACCTCTCTGCTTCCTCTCATTCCCTTAGATCTGCTTCATGCATTCACCTCACTATGCCCTCTACTCGACTCAGTTTCATGAGGAGTAGAGCTTTTAGTCGCTCTTCTCCAAAACTCTGGAACCAACACCTCTCTGACATCTGCAACATTGATTCCCTTCCACTCTTTAAAACCCAGAGCCCACCTATTTAAACTCTTTTCTTCACTGTAACTGTACTGCGTTCATGCCCTTAGTAATTTTTATATTTCTGTGTTTTACCTTGCTTTTTTTTTTGCTTTTTTCTTTTATGATGATGTACTGTGACTTTGAGCTTCCTGAAAGGCGCTTTTAAATAAAATTTATTATTATTATCATCATAAATATATTTTTTTCCATTATTAACAGAATCATCATCAGAGAGTCAATCAACAGTGAAAAGTGGCCCTGAAAAGCCCAACATCAGCTCACAAACCACCTCACTACCAGCTGCAACCTCAGCTGCACAGTCTACAGCAGATGCCCCTCATCCCCCCGGAGAGCTCCAGGCTGCTGGGACAGAGGCTGGGACTCGAAGCTCCCGTAATAACCAGGACTCTGACGATAGTGATGATGACCCCATCCTGATCCCCTCAGCCAGGTACAGAGGAGGGCAGGGTCAGAGGTATGGACTCTCTTCATGTCAGTATGTTTAGTGATCTCAGTCCTCGTCATGCAGGGTGTAGGCTAATGTTACATTAGACAGGAGATCTCAAAAACTATGACCATTTTAAAGAGTGTTTTGAAAACTCCAAAGTGAAACTGTGCTTTTGTCATTAGATTTAGTTACAGAGGATCAGCTGTAGGTGATAGGATGATCAGGTACTGTACTGTTTCTAACACGCTAATACGGGTGTATAGTTCATTCTCGCCAGGTTCAGGCCACACAATAGATGTTTTTGTTTAATTTAAGGAAAGATTCTCTCATCTTGTGATAATGTTCAAACATTATAAGTGTTTCTATTCTGCTCAGCAAAATAACCTAATTCTACAGAAAAATGTTGAATTTTAGAAAAATCTTTGAGTTTTTTTTTTTCAATTAATTATTGAAATAAGTGATGATTTTGCCAATTTAAAATCCTTTTTAACATATGACATAGCAAAGCTTCTTGAATATATTGAACATGAAATACACTGTTTATATTACATAAAAAATACACAGTGTTTTAGAATGTTATTAAAAACAAACATTATTTATAAAATACGCAGTTTTTTTTCACCTTTTTCTTTTTTGATTCTTTTCCACCAAATTTCCTACAGCTACTTGAGCTAACGATTGTGTGGTGAAGGCCATGATGCAAATCTTTAACTATAGAATCTTTTTATAGAATTTCTTCACAAATTTTATGACTTCAAAGGAGGTCTAAAGTTTTGGTAGCACAAGTGAAAAAAAGTGGTTTTCCCTTGTGGCCGAACTATCTTCTTTGCGAGCCTTAACTTTAAACTAAGCTATGAGACGTCAGTCAAGAGAGTATTTGGTAGAGAAACTAATTTAAATTTATTGGTTCATGTATTGCTCAATACCACAGGCTTAAGATTATATAAAATATAGTATTTTATTGAACACATATATAAAGACATATAAAATAAGACTCTTCAACACATAATATTCATAGATGGATTGATGCAAGAGAAAGATTAATATTGCTTCTGGTAGTTTATAAGTATTGATGGATAATTTCTAACCTTTTTCTGATGAGAAGATGGCTTTCTTGTAAGAATTGATGGGTGGTTTGACGTTTAATGAGAAAAGACTAAAATATCGTGTAGCCTGAACCTGGCATTTTACCTTTGATTAACCTTGTATTTATATTGGGTGGCTTGGTAAAATATGCTACTAACTAATAACAGCATTGTTTCCTGTTAACCTTGTCTTGCTTGCCTGAGAGTATGGGAGGAGTGTGATGGTAACTTGGGTTAGCAACTAATGAGTAAGTTTATGTCTGACCATCACAAACCCAAGGACCCTTTACAAATTAAAAGCATTAAGACATTAGAGCTGCGGGATTGGATAAATGATCGGATGCAATAACATCAACCCCTTGGCAGAAAATGTTAAAAAAAAAAAAAAAGTGAGTTTGAAGAAGTACATTTTGTTGCATAAGGAGTTTCAGAGAGTAGGGGCAGCACTGAATACTCAAACCCCAAACATGAATAATTGAGTACGTTTGGATGAGCTAATTGGTCCATATGTATTAAATGAGAAACATAACCAGATTTTTTTTGCTGTATGTGAGAGTTTTGGAGGTGTTGGAGCTCGTTTTGTGTAATCTTAAGCCAACTAACGTCTCAGTTTGGATGCTATAATAGCATGAACCAGAGCTTGAGCTTTAGTGGATTGAATGAAGCCTCATGAACGGAGACATGAGAGACAAGAAATGCATTTTATATCATGCCTCTCAACGATCTATTCAGGAATTGAGTAAAAATAATTATCACACTATTTATTCTTCTGATAATGGTAACATTTTCAACCAGTCATTTTAAAGAAAATTCATAAGTCTCCCATTAAATTAAAGATTATTTTAACAAAATAGTAAAAGAACTAAGATTAGTTTAAAAAGCATTCATGCATCCATTGCATTACCCCTCCATGTAAGTAGTAATCTAATTATATAACAGTAGTTAAATTATATATTTTTTAAACACTTGAGAAACTTTTGTGTTTGCTGGGTTGTCAATTATGTTTCATTTGAAAATAATTAAATTACACTTTCTTTTCTTTTTTTCAAAAACTTGACCTAGCACCCCAGCCACCCACACATCATAACATATCTATGTATGTTAGTATGTAAACAGTAAAACTCCATGCCGAATTTTAAAAATATTTTTGGGGAAAATAATAACACAAAATGCCAAATTGGGTACATCAGTTAAAATCTACTCAAGAAGAAGTAAAAATACACATGTTAAAAACTACAAAAAAGTACAAGAGTGACTCAATTACAGTAATGCGAATAAATGTAATCCACTACTTTCCACTGCTTTTTCTTCCTAATATTAAGCTGCTCCCATAGTTTGATCAAGAATAACTATTATCCCTGATTTCAGTTGAAAGTCTATGGTTGAAAAGATAACAGTATTTTGCAATTCCATTTTTATACACTTAAATGATTCATGTTTTTGCCTCATGTTTGTGAAGATGCTTTGTAGCAACTGCAAAAAAGCACTATATAAATGCAGTCTGGTTTGATTTGATTGATTGATTGATTAGCAACCGTCAAATCCCTTCTTAAAACGCATTCTGCTTTTTGCCCTTTACTTTTACAGTTTGGGACTTATTATTTAATGTTGACATTTTTAATTGTTTTCCTTATTAAATGTATCTCTCTGAAGAGTACAGCATCAGCGGCAGGGAAATGCATATTATAAATGATTGCAGCGATTGATGTCTTGTAATGAAAGGAGAAACGTTGATTTTAAAGGACATATTTGAGATTGTGAAATTCCACTCACAATACCATGGCACACCAGTAGAGGGCGCTATGTATGCTGAATGTAAAAAGAAAAAAACATAATTTCTGCAACAACTTTGCAATGCATTTCAAAGTTGTTGTTAGTAATTTGTACAACTTTTCATGCATGTTTGTTTGGTGATTCAAAATCTCAAAACCGACACCTTTTTAAAACAGTCGAAGCTTGAGAAAATCTGATCACGTTGGACTAACATTGAAGGACTGCGGTTTTGGTGCTGATTCGTTTAGTTCAGCATGCTTCATCTCTCACAGGCGCTCGGCAGCGGCTCGTATCCAGGAGCTGTTCCGTCGGAGGAAAGAAAGGCGCGAGATGGAGGAGAGCGAGACTCAGAACATCAGAAGACCCTCGGTCAAGATGATGTACAAGGGTCACCGCAACTCCAGAACTATGGTACTGACCACTGCACCATAGTCTTTCACCTAATTCTAGTTGATCAAAGATATTTCTAAAGAAGCATTCCAAGTGAGGATTTCCATTGATCCTGGTTGTGCTTTTAGATAAAGGAGTCGTGCTTCTGGGGAAATAACTTTGTGATGAGTGGCTCCGACTGCGGTCATATCTTCATCTGGGACAGACACACAGGAGAGCACCTGATGCTGCTGGAGGCTGACAACCATGTGGTCAACTGCCTGCAGCCTCACCCGTTTGACCCCAGTGAGCTGAGCATACAGCGCACAGAGAGAACCCTTCATTTTCTCTTTTTGGTTTGAACTAAAGTCTGTTTCTTTTGCAGTTCTTGCTTCATCTGGCATCGACTACGACATCAAGCTGTGGTCTCCCTTGGAACGGTCACCCTCATTTAACAGAGTCCTTGCTGAAGAGGTGAATATACTTCTGTTTTAGACTTCGTGACAAAATAAGCCCGCTGTTTGATGAACAATAAGAAGTCTATCAGACAAGACATGTCTCTCTTCCTTATCTTATTTTGCTCCATACACTAAACTCATCTTCAGCATATGATTTAAGATGTTTACATGTAAACTTTATGAACAGCCTTGTAGAAGCTCTCCTACCTGAACCACTGTTTAACACATTGTATACAATTAAAGATGCTTTATTAAGACAGGTCAGAAGTGGAAAAAAAGTAGGATAAAAGAGGTCAGAGACAAAAAAGAAAGAAGAGGAAACACTATCCAGCATATTCTTTGGTTTCTTATCCCCCCTAAAATTGAATCCATAGGGGATGGAGTGCTGCACACAAACCTTTTACATCTCTAAAAACAAAAAAAACTTTGAAATCCAAGTGAAAAAAAGTTTTGCAGTAGTTATACATTGTATCTATATTACTGTTGTAATTATTAGTTGTAAAAATTACCATTTTCTCGGCTATACCTCGGACACATATTCATGTTTTGAGAAAGCTGTTAATATGTTTGTTAGCCTATGTTATGAAATACAGCATTTAACTATAAGGGAACATTCTTTAAAAGTTTGTTCATGGTTAAAGAAAAATAAATGGGTTGATGGCTGAGAAGAAAGTCAACAGAAATCTCTCATATTTGAACTTTTAAGATCTTCATTTTCTGAAGAACAAAAGCTTGATTGAAGGAAAACTTGAGTGGAGGGACTCTGCTTTATTGAGTGATCCTTTAAATAACCAACAGGGGTCACTAGAACTCCAAGCGTCATTATTAGGATTTCTTTTTGCTAGATTTTTATATACTACAGTTAATGGCAATGCTGGGAAAAAAAGACTAAAATCTATAAAAATATACAAGAGAGCAAACATCTGCCATTTCTATTTAGAGATGAATTTCACATGTGAGGAAAACTATTTTTTTCACTTCTGTAAATGTTGGTTATCACCAGTGTGTAACGTTAGAAACAAATACATAAAAAAAAGACTGCTTGCTGTGGAGAACAATGTCATGGTGGAGCTGAAAGTCAATCATGGAAGTAAAAGTGGTTGATTTGGTCTTCATCTCTGTACTTGTAGGTGATTGCTCGAAACGAGCTGATGCTGGAAGAGACGAGGAACACCATCACTGTCCCTGCATCCTTCATGCTGCGAATGCTGGCATCTCTGAATCACATCAGAACAGGTTAAATCTTAAAGACCATTAACAAAAACATCTGCTGTGGAGATTTAGTTTATTTTTGTTTCAAGTATATTATATATTCTTGCTTCCCTTTGGTCAAATTTCAGCAGTTTTTTTCAAATTTCCTTCTTTTTTTTTTGGCTTCGGGGAGTTGGACTTGATTTATATCCTGTTATCCAAGACTTTGGACATTGGTCATTCGGTGGAATGAAGGGAAAGCTCTGCATGTTGCAATCTGGGGAAAAAAATCCCCTCAATAGAACAGCCAACGGTTGTGCTACACTACAAACATAAACCATTTACAAATTTTTTTTTAATACTTTTTTTTATGTGTTTTCAGAGATTGTATATGAGGCACACACCAGTAGTTTTTCATAGATCTGTTTTATAAAAAATATAAATGTAATGTTGTTTTACATTTTTCTGATAGTTTGAAAATAATTCATGTCTATAGTCATATTAAATGTTTGTGTATTAGTTTAGTTATTTTTATTTTGGGGAATATGTTTGCCTTTATTGATAAAATGAGGGAGAGAGAGAAAGATGGTAAGATAGGAATGAAAGAAAAGTTGAGGAAGACAGAGAGATGCAATAAGAGAGGAAGAGATTAAGCGAGAGAAAAAAACAGATAGGAAGAGAGATAGATGGAATAACAGACAGAAATATGGGAAGATATAGAGAAGGATGGGATAGGATGAGAAAGATGGAAAGAGCAGGGGGTAGGATTAGAGAGAGAAAGATGGGAAGAGAGAGATGGGATGAGAGTGAAAGATGGAAAGAGGGGGGAGAGAGTTGGGATGAGAGATAGAGATAGGAAGAGAGAGAGAGAGAGAGAGAGAGAAGGACGGACTATTTCTAGATCTGGTAAGGAAAATAAAATCTTTTATTTTTTTACTTTTACCCGTCTGAAATGCTGATCTTTTTTGTTGGTCAGAAAAAGGTCTCCTTTGTAAACCATGCCACGCTCAGCTCCAAATAAACGATCGTGCGAGTATTTGATTGAAAAAGCATCATGTGACTTCCTTGTGCTAAAGGTCAAGGATGTGATTTCGAGTAAAGGAAACCATTGTTTGTTATTTGCGTTGATCATGTATCGTCTATAATTCAAAACTACTAAGTCTCTTTTTAAAGTACCTTTTTTTGTGGTGCTCAATAGAACATGAAGCTAGCTAGAGACATTCATTCCTAGCAAATCAATTCATGCAGAAGTTGGTTCAGTGTTAATAGAACTTGAAAGATCATTGGTGTAATCTGCTGCTCTTTCTCCTCAGATCGTGTGGAGGGCGATCGTTCTGAAGGCTCTGGTCAGGAAAACGAGGATGAACAGTAGCCCTCATGATAATCAATTTTGCTACAGTGCACTTGAGATTTATAAGAGTTACATAAGACAATTTCCGTATTGGTTCCATTTTGGCATTGTTCTTTTTAAGCCAATCTTTCTTACTAATGACTCCTAGTGAGAGCAAATTACATTTTGGAGCTTGTAAAGCGTTGTATTAAAGACGAGAAAAGATGTGGGTGCTTGAGAGTACGTGCAATATAAATGTGTTAAGCTTCGAATGGTGTGAAATCTTATCGTAGCCTCAAACTAAGAACGATGTTTTATATATTGTAAGTTATGCATGTCAGACGTGAGAAAACGTCTTTTTAGTCTTTAACAAAGCTGTGTTTTTAAATTGAACAGGCATCTTCTGCCAGTTGCAGGTACTTGCAATATTTCATTGTTCTACAACCACATTATTTATTGTTTATAACGGCTGTTTATTAAATGAGAACATTTTCTGACTGGCTCTATAAGCAAGCACACTGCTGCCTAGCCAAATGGCGGTGGCGCGAGTTGGCAGGTGGGTTTTTTTTTTCTTCTAACAGCACAGATGGCCTTTGTTGTGGCAGCTGTTGGCATCAACTCTCTGCTAAGTGACTGAGAAAAGCTCATATGAATTTTTTTCTTCTTCTAGTGTTCGAGCCTCATTCAACACTGTTAAGGAATGTAAGCCATTCTTTGAAATGATTTTGATTTCAGATTGTTTTTTTTGTTTTTGTTGTCAAAGTGTATCGCAGAGGTGAGTTTGTTCATTAAATGTGTAGTGATTTTAGAAAAATATGAGTGGAGGCTTGTTTGGTGCTGATAATATATTTAATAAACAAAACGCACCTTCCGTGGTTTGCAAAGAAATATGTACGCATTTAAAAACAAACTAAATAGTGTGATGTATGACCAGCTGAAATTGCATTCAATGCATACGATTATAATCTTTGTATTATACAGCTTGCTAACGGACATGGAAACAATAGGAGAGCTTATGTGAAATTTTAACCAGACATCCATAACTCAGTAATTTATTGGTTTTTATAATCAAATCCATAAATTCAGCTGACAGCATGCGAAAGGCAAATTTTCATTAACTACTCACCGTAAGTTGAAGCTCCTCTTGAAAATAATTGAGTCGAACAGCATTATACTGAGGGCAATTATACTATATTTTTCTTTTTATGATAACTTCTCAACAGATTAAAATAAACAAAGATTGAAATGCTATAATTTAGTTTGACTTTGTAAAATTGACATTTGTTCAAATCTACAGTTTTAATTTCTTTCGTTGGCATCATAAATTAAATCATTTCTCCCATTTTAAAAAAAATTAAAGATTTACAATTAAATAATGTCAAATTGTGTAACCACAAAAACGCTTATATATATATATATATATACACACATACTTTGAGAATAAATATTGTATCGATAGAATTAAATATATTATTATATATAATTCATATTCATCGTCATGCTTTCTTTGTTACATCATTTGACAGTTTAAAGGGTTTAAAATTCTTTAATTAAAAAATTTTCTGAAATGTTATAGAATGACAACTACACATTTAATCAAATAGCAATAAACCTTTTGTAATACAAGTTTGTAGCCAATTTATTGTCTTGAATATCAGTTTGTCACTGACCTCTGATTATTTGTAAAGTATATATTGGAATATAAATGCTTATGCACTTCGTTTAGTAAGAATAACATCAAGAGACCCTTTTGTCGTTCTCAGAAAGGGTTAAAAAAGTATTATGATGATAGTAGCTCTACCTCAACATGTTTTTGTATTAAAGTTATATTACATTTTGAGCAGGGCAGAAAAAACTATATAATAGAATTCATGTAATCCAACGAAAAACATCATTTGGGAAGAACTGGCTGTTTAGAAATATTTTGCCTATTCAAGACATGGAGATGGACCAAATATTCTCCAAACAGAATATGTTTTATTTGGTTGATTATTTTATTATGCTATTTCATATTCTAAAATCTATTTGTTATTAAATTTGAGGGTGAAAGTGGGCACATTTGATGTTCGTTTAAGCTAAGGAAAAAAAAAAACCCACAAACTAAATAGTGGTTAAAGTTAGAGTTTTTGTAACTACATCCATAGCATACAAGATACTGGAGAATGTCTGAGAGCTGTAAAAGTCATTACAGCTTATTTTGTTACCACAACAAAAGTGGTAAACACAGGTGTGAATACTAGTACCAGAAATAATGTAAACCTAGCCGTTATTGTACACCTTTGGCCTTACCTAAGCATTTAGCAGCAAATGCTAGGTAGAACATGATACACACTGTAAATATTTGGCAACATCTTTTAAACTCTTCGTCTGTACCTTGACTGAAAATGATGTAAGATATCATTACAATTACAATTTTTTAATTGTTGTAACATTACAATTTTTCCTCGCTTTCCTCTTCCTCTTGTTCATCGTCATCTTTAACTATTCCTTCATCGATGCTTTCCATTCTCAGTCTCTGTCCATCCAGGTACCGTGGCGCTCTCTGTGTATTTCGTACCGTGAAGAGACTTGTGGGAATTTGAGTCCACTCTCCTAAGAGCTGAAGCTTGGCATCGTTTTCTATGGCTTTGGCTAGAGAGGATGCAAAGCAGTCCAGAGACTTGTGGATATCAGCAGTCACCTGCACAACTGAAGGGTCACCTTAAGGGATATAAAATGGAGGATATGCTCAATGTTGATCATAATTACTGCAGCCCATTTATCATTTTTTCCAGGCTAGAGAAGAGTGAGAGCAACAGGTTAACAGGTAATGCACAGAGGAAGTCGTTTAGGACATCATAAAAAAAAATTCTAAATTTATATTTGGAAAAATTCCGTTTTTTATTTTACACTATTTTAGAAAAACATTCCATTAAATATATGTTTCATTAAGGGGATACTTTGTCAATAAACTTTGACAAACTTTTACGAAATTTTGTATTAATCCAGAACGTCTGCTCCATTTTCACACATATTTAGATTTGTTTTTTAAAAGCATTCTTGCATTTAATGCATCTAAGATGTCTACATGTCTAGCTAGTCCTGTGTTTGTATTTAGTTTTTTTTTTCGCTTAAAATCTAACCATCGATGGCACATGAAGACAATGTTATGGCATTTCATCCTCTTTAAGGCACAAAAATCCATATGACAAGTGTGAAATAATAATGGGAAGTTTTGTTAATTTTGGTGACTTGGTTCTTTTAACTCTCTATCGTTCAAAGCGGAGTTCTGTTGAGCGAATAGTTATTTCCTTAATTTCAAATTCAGATTCAAATGAAGTAATGAAATGCATTGCGAACGATAAAAACAAGTTGAACGAAGAGCGATTCAAATGAACTGTTTGTTTCTATATCCGGCTCTGGGTCCATTGACAAGCAATCGTGAGATTGATGGAGAGAATGAATCGTTCACTAGGAAGAGTATTTCCTCATGACTCACTATAAAGATCAGTTCTTTTTGAACGAATCATTCACGAACGACTCAACACTAGTGCCAAAGGAGCAGTCCCTCAATTTTGATTAACTAAAAATTTCTCAAAATGTGCTCAGGGTAGGTTAGGTTTTTTTGACGGAGTGTCACTGTATATATTATATGTATTAGTTTTCTGAAGTGGATACCTTTGGGACTCTGCTCCACTTGGTCCTCAAATGTGACTGAACTTCTCCTCCTGTTGGTGGAACAGTGGGCATCGTGGGAGAGCTCAGTGGTGTAGCTGTCTAACAGCATGACGTCTGTTGCTAGAAGTCAAAGCACAAATCATACATTTCAATCAAATCTCCCTTTTTCACACTGGGCACCACCATTCCCTCCCACACCAGTCTGGAGTGAGCGTGCTGCCAACTCACAGCCGCTGTGCTTCCTCAAATGGTATGCACTTAAAGCAGCTTGCAGCCAATGAAGCATTTCTGTCGACTGCTCAAGAGTTTCAAGTTTTGAGTCTGGATCATTTTCTTGTAGGAAAAGTTATCTAGAACAATAGACTTGATCATGTTAAAGAATTGTGTGCTTCTTCAGATCAGGTTCATTGAGCTATGATATGCTTAATGCTTTACTAGAACCAGAGAGGTAAAATAGATTCAAAGACAGTAGGAGAATATTTATGAAGTTGTTTAACGGTCCTTTAATATGGAGTATACTCATTCTTTTGCATGCACTAACTGCATGTTTCAGAAGCGGCAGTTGTCGAAAGAAGAGGAAAGATTGTAGATGCGTACTGGGAGAATGTAAAGATCCAAATCTTTACATAGTTTCTAAATTAAATAACTGTGTAGATAAATTAATACATTAATAAATAACTGTAACCAAATCTTTCATTTAATTTATATTATTACAGTACATATCTCATCTAGACCCCTGATTGTCCCATAACCTCATAAGACATTGACGGAATTTCAATTGTAAAAAGAAAGTAACAGAAGTTATCTATTTTCTTTTTTTTCCAATCAAAGTTTGACATTTAAACATTTTGTGAACTTCGTAAAAACTTTTTTTTTTCTTTCTCATACCTGATAAACTCATAGAATGCTGTAAATAGTAGCTAAGGATTTAATTAAACTAAAGATTTAACTTGAAAATGGCTACATCAGTGATCTCTATTCCTATAAAATACAGTATTTGATTATAAGCAATTCGCTTTTTATTAAATCAGTTTTTTTTGTGCCAGTTTACATTACATACAACATGTAACTGTGTTTGAACACAATCCAGCTCGCCTTGAGGCGTGCATACACTGAAAATAGCTCAGATTTAAATGAAAGTAAACATTGATGAGAATGCAATTCGTATGTTGGTATGGCTTTATTTAAGTTCAATTCCAATCAGTACCATCATCATTTCAATCAAGTCATATCAAGAAGAAAAAGAAGAAATGTTTATTAGTTCTATTACTTCACTTTCCTTCAACTGACTACTTTCAGCTCCATCCTCAACCATGATTCCTCAAACTTCCCATACATGGCCAGAAATGTGACGTCTGTCATACAATGACGTGAAAGTCAGATAAATGCGACCTGGTTGTTTAGACTGAGGTCACATTGCAAAAAATTGAATATGTATTGGATTCAGGAGCTCATATAAAAACGAGCCATTTCGGAATTGAAAAAATCTGAATTTAGCTGTTCAGACTATCCTGAAAATATCAGATATATGTTGCATAATGGTAAAAAAAATCTGATTTTGGGCTGCAGTGTTTTTTGACTTTAACTTAGACTACTTGTTATGTCAGAACTTTTCATTCGCACAAAGAATACATAGAATATATATTCTAATAATATTAACACAATAAAAGAATCTTGTTTTTTTTTCAGAGGAACCTTATAAGTGCGTAAGATAACTTTTACCTGATTCTTGTGTGTAGCTGAATCCAGTGTCTCCTGTGCTGCTTCCTTTTCCCAAGAGCTGCCCACCGCCCACTAACATGGCCGTCAGGTGAGGAGACATCCCCAGATCTGCCAAACAAACATCTTCAAACCTCTAACAGAATTCACAGCTTACCCAGAAACAATCAACCAACAAACTCTTACCTGTGATCCGGTTAGAGATGCTAAAGAGTCGAGAGGTCCGGTGCCTAATGACGAAGGACTCTCTATAGTAGCGGTCACCAAAGCACATCCCCAACAGTTCTTTACGGACAGTCTTGTTCCACAACCCGTAAATAAGTGGATGGCACACAGCGCTAGTGAAGGATAACCACGAAACCAAAGTCTCCATCTGTGGTGAAACACTGTCTTTCCCCCACAACGCTTCAGAGCTAATTACAACCACATATGGACCCCAAGTGCTCAAAAACGTACCAAGTACCACCAGAATGGTGATGAAGGCCTTACACTGACTCCCGGAGTAAACCAAGCTCTTCCGGCTTCCGCTTGATGATGTGGAGGTGTTTGAGTTCTTTCGGCCATTCTTTTGAGAGCCTGTCTCCTCGTGAACCACTACAACACTCCCACAATAAACCTTACGAGCCTTAATTCGAGCCACCCGAAAAATAACGCCATAGCAGAGCAGCATGGCCACCAGGGGGAGAACACAGCACCATGTGATCCAAAAGGAGGTGTAGCTGATTTCCTTGTGCCAGGCTACTGTGCATGTCCATTTGAAGTGGTCGAACTCAAAGGAAGACCATCCAAAAAGAGGCGGCAGGCATCCGACCAGAGAATGGAGCCAGATGTACACAATAGCAAGCACGGCACGGTTTCCTGTGATCTTCATGGGGTAGATCATTGGATATAATACAGCGTAGTACCTGGAAATTTGAAGGAAATATAAATAAATCCCTCGTGAGATGCACATGACTGGAAAATAACCGTTCAAGGATGGCTTTCTAGGAAAGTCTTTAGATGAAGTCCTTTTTTTAGTTAGTCTGGTTCATGAAAACAGAGAAACTGTTCAAGCAAAACTAGAGTTAAATGTCACGATGAACCGGAGGCTTAAACAAAACAGTGCGCTCATTGATTAAAGCAGTTCAACAAAGATTTGCTAAGAAATGTTATTGAATAGACTTAAATCTGAATTTGTTTATGAAATACCATGTGACGGACCACTGTGTGTCACTAAGTAAGAATAAAGGATTAAATGTGTTTGCATCATTCTCTGCATTAATGGTACCAAATGAATATTTTGAATTCAATATCTTAAATCCACCTGCTTTGTATACTCCAAAAATTGTGTAATTATTATTTGGAATAACAGTTTTTAACTAATCTCATTTCAGCTTAAACTTGCTGCTTGCCAACACAGTCATGTGATACATCATCATAATAAAAAGTAATTATGACATTTGAACTTAAAGCCCTTAATTAAAATTAAGGTGGACGAAACGCTCACCAAACATTTGCTTACTGCTGAACAAGAGACCTTTTAGAATATCTGGAGTGGCAAAATTTGGAAGAAATTCCAGGGTTACCCCTCGAGTCTTTTCAAAGTGACATTCTGGGATTTCTATCCTTCTGAGAATCAGATCATAATAATAATAATAATAATAATAATGCATTCAATTTATATAGTGCTTTTCAATCGCTCAAAGATGCTTTTCAATGTTTAGTGCATTATTTATTCACTCCACATAAACTCTCTGGTGGTGATGAGCTACATTGGTAGTCCTCAGCTGCGCTGGAGCAGTCTGACAGGACGTGGCTGCCAATCCGAGCCTAACATCAGTTTAACTTCAGGATTCTTGAAGGGTCTGCTTTAAAAAAAAAGCACCAGACCTTTCACAGACATCACAGGATTGACAGTCACAAAGATGCATACTTTTTATTCTTTCTGAGTTCAAGTGACTGTTGCTAAACATGCTTTTGACTCTATCATTGGCTAGATAACTACATGGATTTAGCCCTAAAATGTTATACTGAGGGGGATAGAAAGTCATCTGCAATTCATCGGCAGACCAGATGAGGTTGAGACCAGAGGTGAGTAGATTCTCATTGGCAGCCCATGGTAGAACATGTACAGCAAAACAAATAAGTTTCCAGCGCAGAAACTAGAGGCTTTTTTATTCATGCTAATGATACATGTACATCGTATTCTTGGCCTTAGGATGGTGATTATGAATTTATTAAATCAGGGTCTGCTAATCTAGTATGCATACTACTCTAGCTTCAGACAATCAGAGAGGAGTTGAACTAGTGCAACAGGCGTGTTTCCTAATGGTTGAACAAAAAATGTTTAGGTCTCCTGCCCTCCAGAACAGAATTTGGAGACCCCATGTCTTGTGAAACATGATGTAGTGTATATTGTTTTCAGTAACATGAGGATAAGTAACACAAAACTGCTACAAAAAACTTAAAACAACTGTATTAGCAATGCTGGATAAGTTCCAGAGAGTGGATTATTTATAAATTAAAGTATTAATTCTAAAAACTAGTAGAGATATCATCTTATATACTGTGATGCAAAAGGAAATGAAACCTATTGACATAAACAAGCCTCTAATACAGTTATTTTAAGTTTTTTGTAACAGTTTTGTGTTACTTATCCTCATGTTACTGAAAACAATATACACTACATCATGTTTCACAAGACATGGGGTCTCCAAATTCTGTTCTGGAGGGCAGGAGACCTAAACATTTTTTGTTCAACCATTAGGAAACACGCCTGTTGCACTAGTTCAACTCCTCTCTGATTGTCTGCTAATCTAGTATGCATACTACTCTAGCTTCAGACAATCAGAGAGGAGTTGAACTAGTGCAACAGGCGTGTTTCCTAATGGTTGAACAAAAAATGTTTAGGTCTCCTGCCCTCCAGAACAGAATTTGGAGACCCCATGTCTTGTGAAACATGATGTAGTGTATATTGTTTTCAGTAACATGAGGATAAGTAACACAAAACTGCTACAAAAAACTTAAAACAACTGTATTAGAGGCTTGTTTAAGTCAATAGGTTTCATTTCCTTTTGCATCACAGTATATGAGATGATATCTCTACCAGTTTTTAGAATTAATACTTTAATTTATAAATAATCCACTCTCTGGAACTTATCCAGCATTGCTGATGCAAAAAATGATTACCACATTTTTTTTAAATATATTTTATTTGTAACCTTAGATAAGATGTGTTTGTACACCATTTTACTATGTGACACTGATTTTTGTTTGTTTTACTTTGTAGAATTGTATATATATATATATAAATTACTAACACCAATAGAAATGACCAACAGATTTATCGAAAAGTAAAGTTCTGAACCATTTTATTGCATGTTTCGACCATCAGTCGTTATTTGTCACTGGCCAATTCACAGGCACTTTCGCACGGAGGAAGAGTGTGAGAACTCACCTGTCGATAGCGATGGCTCCCAGGGTCAGCATGCTTGATGAGCTGATGAGCAGTTGAAGAAGTGCTGTGAAGTTGCACCACACAACTCCAAACATCCAATCACGATGCACTGAGCTGACAGCGACGAAGGGCAGCATCAGCACTGAGAGCAGCAGATTGGACGAGGTCAGACTGAAGACAAACTTGTTACTGGGAGTCAGCAAGTATGGCTTCTTATACAGAGTCACTACAATGACCAGATTGCCCAGACATGCTAATATAGCTATGATGATGATGGAGACCGTCTCCAGGACCACAAGCCCACCATCCTCCAGGTCATTAGTGGAGTTGGCCTCTGTCGTCCCATTCTTGGAGCTGATCATTATGTGAGGCTGCTGGATTCCAAGAAGTGGAAAGGCATGTTGACGGTCTACAATATACAAGAGAAAAAAAATAGTTACTGTTAAATGAAACTGTTAAATGTAACCCGTTTTGTAGGTGTTTAAACAGAATTGTGGCGTATTAGTGTGTTAACCCTATAAATCCATACAGGTTTTTTCCAAGTCACACACACGCACACATACATCTAGTGTTCTAAATTTCCATCTTTGTCATTTGTACAATCTCCTGCTAAAGGATGGGGAGTTAGTTTACCTCCAGATAATGTCCGTTTAAACAATTCCCTGAAAATTGTGTAATTATCTGCATTTTAAGAGGAAGCTTGCCACACCCAATTGATACTACATTCTGGAGGCAGACCCTGAAGCATTGTTGAATGAGATCTGGTGTGAGATGAGTGGATTTTGTTGGTCAAACATTTTTAGAAAGCGATAAATGATGAACCCTAACGTATGTCATTCTGACACATTTTTTTCATATATGATCATTTAAAGTCTCATTAAACACTGAAAAAGTGCATTTGATTAAACACTTTGAAATCTTAAAAAAAAACACAATGTTATTAGATTTGTGTGTGCCCGCAAACAACACTAGACAGACTTTTGAGAAAAAACAAAACCTTGAGACAAAGTCATATTCTATGCTGCCTAATTACCTTTTCCCCCTCAGTTATAAAAGTGCAGGTATATGTCCAACAAGAAATTATGATGTGCTGTGGCTTGCTTTACATTTTAATACAAACAGAACTGTTGTCACTTATTCCCAACAATCAACTGAGGAAGCAGTGGTGAATTTGTGGTGGTCAGGAGGCCGTAGGCTCAGATAGGCAGCCACGCCCAGTCAGACTGCTGAGGGCTACCAATGCAGCTGATCACCACCAGAGGGTGAATGTGGAGGGAAATAATAATGCTCTAAACATTATAAAGCGTCATTGAGCTCCGGAAAAGGGCTATATAAATATAATGCATTAACTTTACCATGTTGGGATTGGATCAGTAGAAGACTACCCTTTAAATGAAGATGGAAAAGGGTGTTGTTTTACAAACGGTTAGATTTATTTTCATTTTTTTTTTTGTATTTTGCTGTTGGGTGTAAAAAAATTTAAATAAAAAACAACAACAGGCGTGATTTACAGTTTAGGAACAGCTTGTACACAATGGATACTTTCTGCTGCATAGCTAATTTTTTTTGACAAGCAGGATCAATGGAAGATCATTTAAGAACCTTACTCTAAAACTAGAAGTTTTAATCAGAGCTATTTTTGACAAGCCGAAAGGGAATTTACTCATTTAATTTCAGTATGCAGAAAATCATATCGATTTGGTGAGAAAAAGGCATATGATATCCACTTTAAGTTCTAGTGTATGGAAGGTGGTGGCCATTAAATAATTAAAAAGAAATTGTGATAAAAATACATTGTTAGATTTTCAACACTCTGTTTATAAAGAAATAAGCTAAATACTGGAATCCCTTGTTTCAAAGTCTGAAGAATAGCACCTACCAATTTATAACGGAGTGATCAATGCAAACACTACATATGGCTAAACTAAGCTTTAATTCTGATTAGCATGTTCAATAAGATTGATTAGGTCAGGGTAATTTTACAATTAATTTAGAGAAGGCACAACGTACCAGTATACAGTATAACGACATGGTAACTTGCATTGGTCATTTATTTAAAAAACATCAAACAAGAAAATATTCCAACTGAAAATGTGCAAATGTATGTCAAACTAATTTAATACATCTCAGTTTTAACGATTGGTGTAACCACAAATAATCTGAAAAAAAAAATGTATTGTTAAAATTAATTTTGATTAATAAAAAAAATACTTTTGCACCCATAATTCGACTTTTAGGTAGTTCACATAACCTACTTGAATTGAATATTAACCTTAACAAAATTCTACAAAATTGAATAACTTTTAACATGTATTAAAGAACTGAAGAATTTAGTATTTGAAGATGCCATGCGTAAGTTTAGGATTTTGCGCTTGCTTAGATCTGATAAAAAGTTTAAAAGTAAGCAGAATTAAATTTCGTTATAATGTTCCCCACTGAAATAAATTGCATACGTCTTTTTTCTTTATTTAGTGTAAGTTACCTCGCATGTGCCTCTGGTATGCTAGCATCATCTCCTGCTCCAGTGTAGAGAACGAGATCAGCTAGTAGCGGATTCATTAAATACAAAGCACATTTCCACATTCCTTCCAGCATCTCGCCAATGCTGCTTAGATGTTTCTAAAACTATGTCCACACAAAGAACCCCTTACGTGTATCCTCACGAAAAGAAAAATGTGTTAAAACGAACCGTTTCTCAAGGCCAGACGAGCTCCCGCTACAGCAGTAACTTTCTCCGACGGCTTTGCTTTGTTAGAAAGCGGCGACCAACTTTAATCCAAACTTTCGCTTCTTCAGCACTAAGCTCGTGTTTTTTATCCTCTCGTGGAACAACAACGACTTTCGGGGACGCATTTTCGAAGTTTCAACCCGGTTACAAAGTATTAAAAGATCGCGGGGTGTTCATCTGTGGCGGCTGCTGTGGTCGGCGGTGAATAAAGACGTTGGTGACGTCACCGTGGCGTCAGAAATCCTCGCGTGAAACTTCCTCCATCTCTCTCCGGAGAAGTCTGACACAGAACAGACTGACAGACAGCTCATTCCACGGGTCTCACTCACTGGGTGTCTGTGTGATCTCTACACTGCTGGAAACGAATGGTTTTAACACACACACTTAAAAAAGGCCTGAAAAGAAACACGATCCATAACAAAATACATATTATCCATACAACTCCTAAAAAGATCAAATAGCGAAGATTCAATATCAACTGTAGGCCCAATATTGTTTTTGTTTAACATTCAATATATTGAGACAGAGATATTTTAGATACATTACAGCTATAAACATGGGGTTATTCTATGGCTATATTATCTGTACACTTGTCTTCTATCTTGTAGGTCAATCTTGTAGGTATTTGTAGCTCGCTCTGTTGCTGATTGTGTGACTCAATATGTGGATACGTGTATACTTGTAGCTCAATTTGTGGATATTTGGGAATTCGATATTTGTAAACTTATATAGAAACTCCTTGGTGTGTGAAGTTGAGGCTGACGAAGCAGACATTTGTGCAACACTAGGTGGCGTAGGCTTCACACAGAGACATACCAATGGCATTGCTTCAAACGTCCCTGCATTCTTTCACCCCTCATTTTGACAGATAAAAACAAGCATTTCTTTAAACAATAGCTTTCTTTTATTTAATCAATTCAACAATAATACAAAAAAACAACAATTAAAGTTATGGAGAAAGAAAAGGCTATTCAGAGTCGCACCCAAGCAGCTCAAACCTCATGGTGACAGACTTCTGCCATCGTTTTGGGATTATTCGGATGAATCTGGAAAATATTGGTGGATAAATGTAGTTCTTTATCCTGCCGTTGTTATCAGTGTTACCTTGAAACAGCTATGGAAAAAAAAGACATTTATGTTTGTGTAAATAACAATTATTTGACAATAAAGCATGTTACCTTTTGTTCATAGTCATCATCATCTGTATACTTTTTCCATCTCCTTCCATCATCGCTGTACTCCAAAATATATCCTGCCACAAACATTTCATTTCCTAACGATTTAGCTCCTTGTGTTACAATCCCAGTTATCTTTTTGATGTCCTGGAGTTCCACCTGGATCCATGGCTGAATATCGTTGTTCTGTGAATTGCATGCAAAATTAAGTTATATTCTTGTGGAAAACCAAATTAAACTGCATCTTACTTCTGAAGATTGTCTTACCTTAGCTTGCCATGCATTGACAGTCCCCTGTTTATTGAGGCGGGCATACCATGGATGCCACTGTGCAGAGTACCAACTCGATGCCACAGAACTGGCAGTTATCTGGCTATCTTCAATACTGCCATTTTCCATTCCTAATGGTACAGAGCATCCTGATGACACAACAAAGTATTTATTAAAATAACACCACACTGTTTGTGTTCAATAAACAAATGCAAAGATCAACATTTGTTTAATTTACATTCATACCATCAAGTTCACAACCAAAGTACTCCAAACGAACAGTTGGGTAGTTGTAAGAATGTGACGGATGCAGCCTCACGTATCGACCAATCAGAGGTGGGAAAAATAAATTTTCCTTTACTTCATAAGCGTCAGTGTTTCCTTCAAAAGTCTGCTGGGGATTGAAACATAACATGTACAAACATTTTAATACTTTCACAGAAGATACATACATCAACTTAAGTTTAAAGGGGCCCTATAATGCAATTTTGACTTTATTGATTGTTTTACAATGTTGTCACCTCATCAAATAGTTGTCACAACCGTCATAATCCTATATTTTTGCAAAACGGATTGAGAAAGCTAATTACGTTATTATTTATTCCTATCCATTGACCAATCAGATTTACCACAAATACCGATCTCCATACTGAGCAAACATGCAGTCTAGTGGAGTTGGAGATCACCCAAGATCATGAATGTCTGAGCTTTGAATCCATGCAGTTGCTGCAAATGACCCCTAGATATCACTGTGGAGCCAGGTGATGGATTGTTTAGAAGCCCCAAACCAACATGACACGTTTGATTAATCTGCTTCAGCGCTTCACAAAGCCTTAGTTGGCTCATAACTAGAGCTAACCCTATTTACATAGCTTGAGGAGAGAACTTTGGCCCAAACATTTATCTTTTTATTTTTTTGGTTTATCAAGGAAAGAATGAATTTGCTAGAAAGAGGTAGATTTTTATGTTCAAATCAGCATAGACTAAAGATTAATTTTATTTGCCAGTGGAATACAATATAGTTGTCTGTTTAACCGGAATTTGAAACTTGAAATTTGAATTTGAATGAAACTGTATAAAGAAGCTGGTTTTGAAGAAGGATAATGATCCGACTGACTCACTCTTGATAAGTGATGAGGAGTAAGTACAGTTATCTCAAAGTCTAACCATATTTATCCAGTCTATCAAACCGTTTATTACTGCTAGGACAGGTTTGCTCAAAAGGAGCCCTAGTGGAAGCATGGCTGCGGGAAAAATGGACAGAAACTGAGAATATCAGTGTTTTCAAAGGCAAAGGGTTTTTAAAAAAGTTGAAAACCTTTGAAATTAGTTTACATTAAATATTGACTACTATTCTGAATGCAGTGAAAAGGGTACGAAAAGTGAAAAGTACGGCCCCTTTAACAATAGAGGTCAAAAATGGAAACAAACAGTCACTTGCCTTTCTGAGAGCATCACTATCTCCCTTGTAGAAGATCCACTTTTTTTTATCAGTGCTGTAGGAAATGGTGTAGTTCAGCACAAAGTTATATTTTATAAACTGCTTGGCTCCTTGTGTTGCAACTTTACTAATCACCACTGGCCTCTGGAAATCCACCTGGAAAGCATGATATAGTCTTTTCAAATAATGTTTCTTTAATAATGGGCTAACTGCCGGCACCTAACATGTTTGATACCTGAATGTACTGTCCTGGCAGAGTAGTACTCCAAGCGTTGTATTTCCCTGTATTATGCAATCTGGCCAATTGAGGATACCATTGTCCTTAAACAGAGGATTTAATGTGTTAAAATCGTATTTGCTTTAAACCTAAGATACAGTATGCTTTCAAAACACACCTCTAGTATCGGATGCTGTTATTTGTTCATCTTGCACAGTTCCTGAGATGAGACCCAGAGGGCGATCACAAACTAAAACAAATTTAAAACCGGACAGAGACAATCAATTTGGGTGCATAGAGCATTCGACATGCTTGTTTACTAAATGCAATACCGTTATCCAATACAAGGAAGAGTGTTTGCATCCCCCTCTGCTGTGAGAGTCCAACTTCAGACTCCAGTTGCCAGAGACCAGGCTTTGATGGTTTCATTTCCAGTGTGGCAAATCCACCTGAGTGAAGGCAGGTGAGTGTCAATTCATGTATTGAGCATTAAGGGAAGCATCCAACACATCAACAAACCTGGTAAAAGTGGGTAAACACCCTGACGATGGTCCTTTGATTCCTTATTTATGAACGTTTGACCGTGGAAGTGAATGCTGTGTAGATCTTTTGGGGAGCCCATGTTGATCAAATGCCACTTTGCAAGCTGCTTTGTGTACATTCGAAGTCCTTTGAGACTGAAGATGATGCCGTTGATAGCTGATCAAAGAAATATTTCGTTATGAAGGTATTCTTAATACATGGATGAAACTTTGTCCACTTATTTACGTTGAATCCACATAACTGTAAAAAGTACAAAATGTAAGATTTTTTTTATATTCTGGATGAAAGACACTTGCAGTTTGCAATCTTTGTTCTCAAGAAGATGTGCTCACATATTTGTTACAAGATGATTTGTGAAACTACAAATTTTGCTGTCTGAAAAAAAACCTAGCTTGTGTCATATTGTATGTATTTCTTTTCACAATTGTTGACATTTGATGGTGTAAATATATAATAACTTAGTATCTATAGCACTAGTGATTGGCTGATATGTGTTGGTACATGCCATTTAGTAGAGCAAAACTCTTACCGTCAAATTTGAGATTTGCTTGAAAATTTGGATTCATGATAGTTCTTCTGTTTTTACTTTCAATCCTCCTTCGATTCTCCTCATAGTACCAGCTCTTATTCTCATCAAATGTCATAAAGAGCAGAACAAACTCTCTCCTGTCAATGGGCTTGTTATCCAGTGTACCCTTTCTGCAGATCAGCAGAGGTCCAATGAGCCCAGAGTTTATATCTCTCTCCTTTGTAAGAAAAAACACATGTTTAAAAGTTCAGTCGTCCAGCAGCATTCTGGGATTATTTGCGTGCTCCTTTGAATAACAAGAAGGATGTTTGATGCTTACAAGATTCACCCCAGAGAAGTATGTCCAAGTTCGGCAGTCGGATTCATTGTTTTGAGGTCCAGATTTGGGATTTACAGTCCACAAGTATGTGAAGGTGCCATTAGGTTGGACAGCATCATCTTGCTTGTACCAGTATGGTGACTGATCATCATAACTCAAGCCCTCCATTTGTTTTAAGTATGTCACGCCTTTTGCATGCAATGAGTATGGACGACTGGCGCGGTTCCTGAAAAAGACCTGTCACAGAGAACAAGGATGCAATTGTTAAATATTGTTTTCATCAATCATAATCTATTTCTGTGGATGAATTTGGTGTACCATAATAGTCTGATCCACTTCCGCTTTGATCACTGGACCCAGAATCCCCAGGTGTTCGTCCATTTCCCCTCGGATGTCTAGTATAGTGAAGGAACTATCCAGGTATTTTCTGAACACCACCTTTTTGAAAGCCGTGGGTCTCTCATTTTGCAACGGTTTATCAAACCTCCTAAAAATTGGAAACAAATATATGTTTTATTCATTTTTAAATCAGTTGTGTCGTCTAAAATGCTAGCCATTGTAACTCAAGCAGGAAACCATGGCTTTAAAAATTGGTTGGAGGCTTTTTAGCCTAGAGCAGCTTCTCACTCACATTTTAGAGACATACATTGCATGGAAGTGTAAATTGTGTTTATTCTGGTTTGCCGTCATTACTTTTACATCTTAAAAAATGATTGTGTCTCATATGGCCTGCTGGTGGAGACCGTAGGCACCTTGAATACCTTCTGTAGTGTAATATAAACTCCACTTATTTATGTAAGTGAACTAGTTTATTTTGAAAAAGCTTTGTGAGTTTTATGATCCCAATTTTATTTTGTATTTGCTGTACTGGGAGCAGGAAAAATACTTTCAGGCCTAGCTTTGTTAATTTGAATAAGCTGGCTCCAGAAGCCATTGCTTCTGAGGATTAGAGTCCTCTGCCTGCCGTGTCAGCTCTCCAATCAAAGCCATTATCACCTCAAATCATCCAATAGCAAAATAATATTTAACTGTTGGTATGTAACCGCAATAAGTGATTAACATTTACACTAAACTGCTGACTATATGTTTTGTGTCTATAGTACTCAAATACTTGATCAATGGCTTATCTCTGCATTAAAGAGATGGATATATTTCACTTCCTTTCTAATCTCCTCTGCATTGGACCCTTTTTTTTTACACCCACTGAATGTCTTATCACTTTGTGTAGCTCCACCCATTTTCCTGTAGCTAGCAAAACTTGGAAAATTATGTGTGACTTATTTGTAAAGAGATCCATACTCAATACATTACATAATAATTTATGTTTTATAAGCGCAATAACATAAAAACAACATTCTAATTGCAGCTGCAACATTTACATCTTCATATGATGTTGCTCTTTTAATTGCTCATTCATAAAAAAAATGCAATTAACATTAGCGAATATGAAGTCATATTTGGTGTTTTGTTCCAGAAAGTGCTTTGGTATCTGTATAAAAACAAAAACCCCATCCCCCCTTTAGAGTGGAGTGGTAAAAGAGCTTTGCAGTTCAAAGATGTTATCCATAATGCTTAAGCACAATTATGCGGTCTTATGCGGAGTTCATTATTTGCACATGCTTCTCCTGAAATTAGCTTATAAAATAGTAGTTTCTTCTTTTTCTGTAAACTATACAATATCTTTTATTGACAATCTGAGAAATGTAAATCTCTGCTTTATAGTAGTGTTAATAAGAATGCAAAAGTAGATGGTTTTCATTTTCAACTACAGAGTTGGGAAAACTTCCTCTTTTTCTTTGATTTTAGTGGTAGTTACATGTAAGCTTTTACTATGTGTTATTTAAAACTCGTATAGTACCTCTGCCCATAACCAGCAAAATCCCATTCTTCCTCTTCAGCGGAAATGAAATACGTCCTGGTGTTCTTGTCTCCAGCCATTTTTAGAAAATGCTGGGAGGTTGAATCCATCGCTTGTACGTCTGCTGTTTTTGTGTAGGGGTCTTTGTACTCAACATATTCATAATCTTCAGGGTGATTCAGCAAATCATGAAATTCTTCATCCTGTTCTTGTTTTGGAACATACAACTCGTAGTCATTGAAATCTCGTCTTGGCACTCCAATCACGATGGACTTGTCCATCAGCTCATCTTCGCTGGGAGTCAGCGCAGGAGGCCCAAAACCTCTTGGAGAGAAGGAAGAGCGTTGCTGGGGTTTATACTCCTTCCTCTTCTTTGTCTTCATGCCAAGTCCTTGCCTTGGCTTTACCCTCTGGTGAATTACTTTTCTCTTCTTTTCACTCTTTGGGTTAATTGAGTTTGGAGCAGAGTTATCTGTGATGTATTTTTTCATGTGCTCTGGGGTTTCGACATGAACTAGCTGATGTTTACCTTCATAGCCCCAGTTCTCTTCATCTGGGTTGAGATGAGATGTGACTATTGCTTCGCTGTGATTGTTCATTAGATAGATAACAACTTCTTCTCTACTTTCTGTTTCTGAGCTGTTCTTAACAAATGAGGCATTTAAATGAGAAATAGTTAGATTTTGTGAGGTATAATTTGAGATGGGCTGTGAGGCACCTTGAGATTGCATTGCATCATTAATGGAGGTTGTTTCGTTCTTTGTCAATTCAGCATTAAGACTGAAGTTGGACCTTGTTGGTGTTGAATTTGATAAATCAGTTATGTTTAAGACATCAGGCATAATTTTGTATGAAATGTTTGTATTCAAGAAGTCTGACAAGGTTCCATTTGATGAGTCATTGCTTTCCAAAGGGAGCAACAAAATCGAAGATGAGTTGAGGTTTGAAGGTCTCTCACCTTGAGGATTTTGTTCAGAAAGTTCATCAGTGATATTTATTGCCTCCATTAATTCCTCTCCCATCAATTCCGAACTTCCCAAATCTCTAGATACATCTATTGAATGGATGGTCTCCAGAAGAACAAAATTCTCCTCAACTGGTGGATCTGAGTTGTTGGCGAGAGTTTCTACTCTAGGCACCTTGTATATGAAAACACTGCCTGAATCAACATGGTCCCCATCTGAACTGTCTGTGCTATTTTTGGATTGGAGCTCTTCTGGAAAACCTGTTTTATTAACTGAGGTCAGGTTTGAAAGCATAGTCAATGTTTCAGAAGAATTAATTGATGACCTGCCAGCCTCCAGTGAAGCATTGTTTTCACTCGTTGGAGAATCCGAGAAGCTGAAAAGAAAATTAGATGGAAAAGCTTGTGATTCGTTTTCTGAGCTGGTGAGGTTTGTTTCGGTCTTACTATTTTTTTCATAGGACAAAGTAACATGTATAGTGATCTCATTTATTGGTGTTGATGATACGCTGCGAATCTTTCTTTCTACATGTGAAATATTGAAGATTGCATTGTCTGTTTCATTGTTTGAGATGGCACTTGGATTGGTATCATTTTTAGTTGTCTCCAACTCTTCGTTGTCTTTACTTGAAAATTTTCCTTTTTCCTCTGGTGATAAACCCTGGGTCTGATTGTTAAGTCCGGGAGTAGCATTGCGTGGATTCTCCTTGTTTGATGGCAGATTGTTTTCTTCAACCGTTGGGATTAAGCCATCATCGAAATCCAAAAACGAGAGGTCAATAAGCTCAACTTCATCATTTACGTTTGAGAATGATCTTAAGCCAAGGATGTCTGCTAAGCCATCAGAGTACTCGTCAATTACAGCAGTCATCACAGGTTTCGGCTCCTCTTGTTTGATTTCAGAGACGGATGGGGGTTTCCATACAGTGAACTTCTCAACTTCATAGTCATATTCCATCACGTAATCTCTGAAGCATTCCAGATCCTTGAATTTTACCCTCATTCCTTTAGTGGAATCGTGAGAGGTCAATGAAGCTAAAAGCCAAACACCTATCAAAGGGGAATAAAAAGGTCACATTGCACAAAATAGTAATATAATAAATAATTCAATTAAATAATTTTAGATGCTCTATTAAAAACTCACCAATATTAACCATGCTCATTGTAATTGTTTCACCAGTCATCGGAAACAGACTGAGTATGTCCTCCTCTCGGTTCTTCAGCTCAAATGTATGCCCATAAAAAGTGACCGTCTGAATGAAATCTTGCTCACCAACACTTGTGACATGCCAGGTCACAATTTCACCATGACAAAATCCCAGTTCTTGGCCACTTTCATATACGTAACCATTGATCGCTGTAGAGCATTGTCAAAGTCAATCAAAGTGTTTTAAAACAATCATCAACACTTACATGATCGATAGAAGAAAGTCACTCACTGTGCATAACATTTGATTTATAAAAACCTGGATCGTCTTTTTTAACTTTTTTGGGATCACTGCAGTATGTCACAATGTTCTCATCATGGTACCAGCTCTTGTTCTCATCAAAAACGGCAAACATGGCATGCTGCTCTTTGTCAGATTTTAGCTATATATATAAAATAAAGTCAGTTTGGACAAATCATCCCCTCAAACATCAAATTTCTACTAAAGTCTGCTATTTTGTCAACTTTGTTCCAAGCACAAAAGTTTATATTCACTTAGTTCTGTCACCTATTTTGTACCTGGACATTCTTTTTGTTCAAGGATTGACTTTTGCAGATGAGAAGAGGACCAATGAGTCCAGAAGCAATGTCTCGAGGAGAGTCCACGGCACTGTGGTACATCCTGGTCAGGCATCTGGGATCACTGTCCATTGGCACGTCTTCCTCTGACACACTCCATGTATAGGTGTAAGTCTCTCCTGGCTGAACGCTGTGACTGTTATTCCCTTTAAAATATGCATATTTCAATATATTTTCAAAAAGGTCTCACTCTGAGAAAAATGAAAAAAAAAAAGCCATTTATACTTTGTGTTAATCTCTTCAAAATTGTCCAATGTGATTGTATCTTAGCGTTTCATTCATAAGAAGATATGTTTAAGTAGTTCTGTATGATAGCTTTTAAGCATCTGTTTAGAACTGTTTATTTTTTGTTTACTTTTAAACATACATGTTGTTGGCTGAGCAGCCAACATGCAGCCAACATCCTAATTTCAGGATTCACCTTTGACAAAATCCAGCCTTGAATTTGACCTTTTTTGTAAAACTAATTCACAGTAAATAAGATTTTCAAAGACATCTGTGTTCTTTAGGGTCCTAACTTGCTCTTAATTGGAAACTTTGCATGAAGTTTCATCAAATGAGGATTTTATATTTTATGGTTAAACTGCTGCATCGTGCAAATCCTTATTGTCCTCAAGCCATCTTTAGAGGGCGGTTTTTAAGTAATGGCTGCATCTGTTAACATCTGTGTGCAGCTCAGGCACTATACATGGAGGTACAGCTGGTGGTACCCTGAAAATAGACTATTACAAGAACTTAACATTCATGTTGCCTGCTACAATAAAAGTATTTAAAAATATAAACAGTGAGTTTAGAAGCTAACTTTTATTTCATTTTTTATTTGTAAAACATCAGCAACTTTGGTCAATCAATTCTAGATCCCTATAAATTAAGCTGCTTAGATGAAAAATTCCACACAGCTAGCCTTTAGACACACTGACATTAGACAAACCTCCCTCAGGATAACTGGCTCCTTCCGCTTCTTTATCAATAGTAACCCCATGAGGATAGATGCTATAGGGACGGGATGCTTTGTTTTTAAAGACGATCTGTAGAAATAAAATCACTTTCACCAAACAGACTTATCAGATACTTTACAGCGTTCTCTCTTCAAATTCCATTAAAGGAGAAATAAGATGCATTTTACCTTAATGACATCTCTGAGTTGAGCTCTTATTACAGGCCCAAGAATTCCAAGCTCTTTCTTTCTCTGTTTGTCTTCAGCTTTCTCTTTGAATGTTCCATCTTTATATTGGGTAAATACTGCTTTTTTGTATTTTTTTCCTATTCTCTGAGGGCCCTGCTTTAAATATTTGGATCGGAAATCCCTGGGTAGAAAAAGAGAGAAGAAAATGTTAAAATGGTTCTGACACTTGAGCTAGGGCTCTTGATGGATCAAGATCTACAAACCCATCCATGTTCTCAGGCATGTTTGGTGCGTAATCCCAGGTGACCTCTTCTGCTGCTATGTAATAAGTCCACTCTTGACTCTCCTCTTTCTGTTGGATCGTGAGCCGTCTTTTTGGTGCTTGAAACTTATCACATGTCCTGATATTTAGATACCCATGTAAACCAGCTACAAAAGTAAGATCAGCATGTTTACTTTTAAAGTTGCTAGCATTAACGCTGAAGAGGTCCAATTAGGTGTTGAGCTTCACCTTCCATATGCCTGCTAATCAAAGAGGAAATGAGCCAGCGCCCCGGGTGGACACCGGTCATACTGGCACTGGTGGTGGCTCCGCTAATGATGCCAACAGTTGAGGTTTTGTGTCCATCATGCAGAAGAACTTGCCCGTTGAAGTGTACAGAGAAAAGCTCTGGCTCTGAGCTCACACCCAGCAGATGCCAGCTGATTTTAGAGTGGGCACAGATGTCCAGATCTGGAGAGCAATAAGAAGTTAGGAAGTATATAGATTTGATAAAAAGGAAATAGATCAATCCAACCTGGTATAGAGCCGTTTGTGAAGCCGTTTATTGTGTATTTGATATTCTGTGGTCGTGGAGGATCCCCACTGCTGTACCAGCTCTTGTCCTCATCAAAAATCCCAAACAACAGCACAGCCTCCTGATGGAAATGAATCTGATTTCCTGAGCTGTCCAGGCTGCCTGCGGGATGAGTACATGTTCATCATCTAAGCAAACAGTTTTGTTTAGAGTTGCATAATTTCCAGGAAAATCAGACGCAAGCAGGGCAAGACCAGCACGCCTGTTTATTGTGACATACTTTAAAAAGTGTCCACTATATACTGAGTGATCATTTCCTGTTAACACACAACCACTGGAAACACATGTTCTAAAGTGTATAATAAAATATATAAAATATAAAAATTGTGAAATAGAGCATAAACTGTTATAACCCAATGTATATGCAATGTTTATTAATTAATAGTAGTAATAGTAATAATAATAATGATACTACTTTATTTCTGCCATTATTTTTTAGCACCCAATGTTTTATATGGATTTAGGCTCAATATGGAATGAGAAGCAGAGTTATTTAGGCCTTCAATGTGAACAGAAGAATTTTGAATTTGATCTTATGTTTGATCGCTAGCCAATGAAGCTGAAATAAACATGAAGTGATGTGGTCATAACGTGAAGTTTTGGTAAAAAGTCAGGATGTCTCATTGAAGTTTTTAAAGTGATTTAGCTGGGAGCGGTAGTGAAGTGCATTGCAGAAATCATTTCGAGATGTGACAAGTGCATTGACAATAATAGCTGTGTTTTGGTGAGGGCAGGACGGAGACAGTATATCTTTCTCATGTGGAAAAATGTTTATCGCTGGTTTCTCTCAGGTTGCCTGATCAAGCTTGACTTCTCCTCTGTTTTCCTCCCACAGTCAAAAATGTAGATGTCAGGTCAGTTAGTGAATCTAAACTGCCCTCAAGAGTGAATATAAAAGTGAATGGTGACTTAATCCAGCCACTTAAATGGATAACTTTTCCAGCCACTTAAAACGTGTTACATCATGAGGGGGCTGTCTTTGAATACCAATGGAAACCATCCATGTAGTTTATGTGATGGCTGCAATTCTGCATCAGAACACTCACCACACACCAACAGGAGACATGAGTAGCCAATCAGAGAAAGGTAGTCATTTAGAAAACAGGGGTTATTATTAGGAGTGGGCAAAATTGGAAAAAAGCCATGATGGAACATCCTGGAATTTCTAATGAGCCACAGAGTTAGGAGTTCGGAGATTAATATGACATCTCATCCCCATCACTGTGTGGTTTGGCACATGTTTTGGAGGGTGAAAATGTCACCAAATCAACTGACCAACATGCTACACGTTACCCATGGAAAAAAGTCACAGAAGATGAGAAATAAAGGAAATAAAGCTGGGGGGGAGGGCTTAATGCACAACTAGTAATATTGTCTTTTCTTGATCATACGACTGAACTTAGTTTCCAAGCGAAAAGACACTCGACACTCCCAGAAATCCGGACGAAACCCATCAGACCTTTAGCAAACGTTTGGTAGACTACACCAGCCCTAAAAAGCCCACAATTTTTTGGACCTTGTGAGCATCTAGCATTCTTTTCTCTAAAGGAAAGTAACCTATTTCATTTGAACTATAAATATAGTTACCCTTCTGATCAAATGTTTTTAATAATTTTTTGCGTCACACAAATTTGATTTTTCTCCATGGAAACACATTTTAAATGAGTCTGAATGTAGTCAAAAATACAAGTTGAAATAAAATAAAAATATTCTTCAAAATGATTCTACAAATTTTGTCATTTTTATACATGACAACCTCCACCAAAATGACACACTGCCACTGGCAGACCTTAAGCATTCAATCTGCAGGAACCTGTTCTCTCCCATCATCCCTCTCAAAATGGTCATAACGACTTCATGAACCCTAACTCCTTAAGAACTTTACGCATTTTTGCATCTCCTGCAAGCATTTACTAAAACTGCATTTCATTTATTAGGTTAAAGACAAGAAAAGAGATTTTCTCCTCAACACTAGATGGTGCACAAATGGACAGAGATGCAAAAGGAAAATGGCTGCATCTTAACTGTAATTTGCTCTTTATTTAGGGTTTAATTAAATCTTTTGTGTATCCACTGTAGAGAAATAGTTATTTCCTAGCTCTGCTGGCTCTGTATAAAAATATCTAGTGTGCTCGTCAATATAAAGAAAGCCTCTACACTGTACGCTCAGAGTTCAGATGAAGAGACTGATCACTCTTTAGCAGTTTCAGTTGTTTTTTTAGGTGCATTGGGACTTTGCTCAGATGAGATTAAGAAAAATAGTTGACTATTAATTTGAACAAGTTGTTTCAATTAAATCAAAATTCACCATACTGTGCATAATAACACAGTCATACAGGTGAGTGTGAAAGCTTTGCAGTGCATTCCAAATAAAGCATCATTTGAAGCTCTAGGCTCTGCATCATGTTTCACGTACCTTTCTTGCAGATAAGCATCGCGCCTATTAGTCCTGTATTGTAGTCCTTGACAATGTCAAAGTGGGAGAAATATGTGTAGGTGATGCAGGGGGGGTCTGCAACAGTGGGGGCCACCTCCGATGTCACCTCCCAGTGGTAGGTGTGTTCTTCTCCAGGGAGAATCGTGTCATCGTCTTTCTCCAGCATTGATGTGTTGTCAAAGTATAAAGACCCTGATTGAAATAAAACAGCAACAGTTAATAAACTATTTCATATATTTAATGTCTGGAATAAAACAATATAATTTTTTTTAGATGCACTGCAGTTGGACTTAGGTACATACTGTGATGCATTTGTATCTCGGGTTAATATTTCCAAAGAAATCAAACATGTTTGTGTTGCACAAGCTGTTTACTCAGCTAAACAAGCAGCTCTCAAAAAATCCATAATGTTCTCTAAACAACATTCCTCCAGAAACATATTCTCTCACACATTTCTAAGCGGAGTATCTGCGCGTTAACAGTGATCTGTACACTTAAATGCCTCTATTAATGTTTTTAGCACAACACACGCACCCTCAGACTGCTTCCCGTAAGCAATGCCATGTGGGTGGAGGCTGCAGGGATGGTCCGCCATGTTCCTGAACGTGACAATGATCATATCGCCCTCTTGTCCTCGCAGTGTAGGTCCAAGTAACCCTAGGGAACATTCATTCAAGAACCACCATCCATCATTTATTAGTTATTTGCATTTTTTTTTTGCTATCTATGATTGTGATTATGGATTTCAATCTTGAAATGTGAAAAAAGTACCTGAGGACAGGGGATGTGCTTTAGGTTGAGTGAATCCCTCATTGTATTCTCTGTAAACTACTTTTTTATGTGATTGTTCCGTCTTGTCGCTACAATAATATAAAAGTGAGGACATTATCAACTGTTTAATTACTAATGCAAAGACAAAAATATGGTTAACGTGGTAGTAGAGCACAATTACAATTCTTAGATATTCTTATTCTTAGACATACTGCAAAAACTAGAAGTAGTTTGAAAGCTAATTTAAAATCACATTTCCGTCCAAAATACAAGTATTTATATAAATGCTGTAGACATTTTTTTAACATTAAAACAGTTGAAATAGCAAACTATCTATATAGATAGATAGATAGAGATAGAGAGATATAGAGATTACATATAGAGAGAGATAGAGAGAGTAGATAGAGATATATATATATAGGATAGAGAGATAGATATATATATGTATATATATATAGATATATATATATATATTATATAATATATATAATTATATATATATAATATATATATATATATATATAAAGCACTGGACTATCACAAGGTAGAATTACAGATTTTCGTAAATAGATAAAAAAAACTGAAAAAGTTTCTAGATATTTTTTACAGAAAGAATAACTGTCAATTTATCACAACCTTTTTAAAGAGCTACATTTAAGTTTCAACATAACCTAGAAATAAAGGAGAGTGCTGTTCAAGGAGATTTATTAATGGAATATAGGATACACAAATCAGAAGTTATTAGAAGTTATTAAAATTTTAATATTAAGGATGTGTATATTGAGCCACATGGCAGCAGTCCTGGTAAGCATAGCTTTTATATGTATTTACATATTTAACAGAAAAAAAGCTTAATTTACACATATAGACACAAACAGTAAAAGTGATCTGACAGCAGTGAGAAACCAAAGAACTTGCGATGTTCTTTTTCATACCTCTCCTGTCCAGATGTGTAGTCCCAGTTAATATTAACAGCTGCAATGTAGTAGTGCCTGTCCACAGCTGTTGCACAATGGCACAGGAAAGTCAAAAGGGCCAAAATGTATGGGGCCCCTGGCCAGGAGCAGAGAATCATATCTGACTCTGAAACTCAAGGTAGAGACACTCTGTTCCAAACTGAAGGGGATTCTAAACTTTAAGTGAAACGACAGCGAGTTTTATCCGCCCCTCTTTCCCCACTGCACACACACACACACACACACATGCACAAACACGCACACATACGAACGCTGACTCCTCCACACACATTCACAGATGGACTGCTATTGCATGTTTGAGTTCTGTGTTCGAGGGCGTGCACTATCATTATCAAAAAAACTCTAGCTTCTTGTTTTGGTTTAGTCATTAGTACTTTTAGGTTTTATGAATGTGTGTGAAATGTGCTATCGTGAGAAACTGCTTTGATGCCATGAGTTGTATTTGTCATGAACACCTGTTCATTCAACTGAAAGTGAATGTTTAGGCTTGTAATGTGTTCCTGCTGGCCATGAATGGAAATAAACTTTTCCATTAAGAGACAACATTTGTCTCATATTTACAAGAAGTATGTGCGCAGTATGTCTTCTGTTATTTAATTACAGAGCTGTCAACAACAACAAAAAAATGGCTAAATATTAAAAAATAGACTAGAATGATTGATTACTAGAATGAAACTAAACTAAAATGAATAGATTTCTTGTTAATATCCTATACATGTCCTGATATCCTATACTCAAACACTTTACTCATATTCAATTTTCATTTGTTCACTGGCATTAACATTTTTAGGTTTTGTCTCTGTATTAAATACAACTTTAAATACAACTATGCATCTAAATTTTAATCCTTAATGTGTACACTGTAAAGAAAATTAGTATTAAATAATATAAAATGAGAGCGTCACGGTGGCGCAGTGGGTAGCACGGTCGTCTCACAGCAAGAAGGTCGCTGGTTCTAGGCTTGGCTGGGTCGGTTGGAAATTTCTGTGTGGAGTTTGCATGTTCTCCCCGTGATTGCGTGGGTTTTCTCCGGGTGCTCCGGTTTCCCCACAAGTCCAAAGACATGTGGTATAAGTGAATTGAATAAGAACAATTGCCCATAGTGATAATGTGTGTGTGAATGTTTCCCAGCGATGTGTTGCGGCTGGAAGGGCATCCGCTGCGTAAAACATAAGCCAGATAGTTGGCGGTACATTCCGCTGTGGCGACCCCGAAAGGGAATAAAGCTGACATGAAGATGAATAAATAATATAATATGAACAGTAAAACACTGGCAGAAGGGTTTCCAGCAGTGAACTGTTTTTTTTAACAGTTCATTACCATTTTATACAGTTTTTCTATAATTTACACAGTACAATACTGGCAGCAGGGTTTCCAGCAGTGAGCTGTTTCCGTTTTCAACAAATAAAGCTTTTCTGCAATTTTACAGTAAAATACTGGTAGCAGGGTTTTCAGCAGTGAGCTGTTACTGGCTTCTACAAAAAATAAATATTTTTTCTAATTTTACAGTAAATTACTAGAAAAACAGTAGCAAAATAATGTTGCACTTAGAGGAACATAAGCAACCTCACACTTGATTCTCCAAACTGCACCTCACCAAGCACTCATCTAAACAAACCATAAATGATGACAGTAAGTGCAAAACACTCTGCTTTCTTTTAAATGTATGTAAAACTGAGAAAGAATAATACACTTTTAAATCATGAACACTAACTTAAACAAACAGACAAACCTATGTAATCGTACACTTTATGTGCAGTGATGCCATAACCAACGCTTTCCTCTAATAGCAGAGAAGCAAAGATTTTTTTTTACAGAAAACAGTTCAGTACTGTTGGATTTGTAATTTTGGCTTTTTACAGTGAACGTGTGAAAAAAGCTGCATTCAAATAAATGCTTGTCAGTTTGTTTTCTGAGTCTGAATGACACTCGACAGGCTCTGCTTCATACAACAGTTCCCCTTCAACGCACATCAGTGTGATGTTTACAATTTTTTACAAAAAGAACATTTACAGTCCAGACTGTGATTCCTTTTGAAGACTTGCTCGTCTCTTTTGTTTTTTCTTTAGAATTCTAAAGTTGTTTCTTCTTTTGATTTCTAAAGTTGCTAAACATCTTTTAGCACTGAGTCACATAAATAAAGAATAATAAAAGACAATCTGCACCATGTTTATCATCAACATCAGATTTTTTAATCTTTGATAGTAAATTAAAAAAATAAATAAACCTTAGTTAGCTATCTATTCCAAAATCTATGCAGCACATAACTGGACATATGACCGTTTCCCAAAAGACGTGCCTATGATAAACTTTGTGGTTGGAATAGATAACAACCATCATGATTACATTTCCCCGATGCCTTGAAAAACAAACCATAAGATTAGATAGAGTAAAAATAATATCTTACATGAAAATGTATCAGTCAGAATAATTGTTTACATTAGTTGACTTTTCCTCCATGTTTCTTATCACAAAATATTTTTTGCAGTCTCATTCTGCCACATAAAAGATTAAAAAGATTTAAAAGCCTGACAAGTAGTTTTTTCTCAATGGAGAAATATGGAAGTCTCCTAGACTAAAGTAAATGATTTCTTCCCAAGCAAAATGTTTATTGTACTTCAAGTTTGAAATGTAAATACGCAAACTGTACTTTTTGAAAGTACGTTTTAAGTATGCTTCATCACACTTTCACGCTAACGCTTTTAACATGTTAAACTAAAATACTAAAATATTCTTTAAATGAAAGATACCGGTGCCTTTTAAAGCAATGTTACTGTAACATACACTGAAAGTATATTTGAAAAGTACACATTTTAAAATCAATGCTGTTGTATTAAGTTTCAGTTTATTTCAAGTTACATTTGAGTCTAATTATGAAGTAAAGTATGGTCATTAAAAGCTATATACTGTGAGTAAATTAAGTATACTTGAAGTGTTCCACTTTAGTATAGTTTAATCAATATAAAACAGAAATGCCCATCACATTTATCAATAATCACGTTTAATTAATACTTATTAAAAACTACACTCAAAACGTTAAACGAAACGATGACGTAGCTTTCTAACGCGCATGCGCGAAAATGCGGAAGCCGAAGGCAGTTTGTTTATTCGAGTAGGCGAAAATAATCAGGTAAATAAAGCAACAAATCTCGATTATCTGCGTTTAATTCTACATTTTTTATTAACTAAGTATCTTATAAATATAAAGGCGTGCTGCTGAGCGATGAACCGGGTTGAATGCTTTTGTTGGGAAATATTTTACACTCAACTGAAACCTCCTTAAACTTCGTTACGTTAGTGTCAATCATAAACCTGCTTTATTTTTTATGCATGTAGGATTTACTTATTGACAACATTTCCATGCTGTATTCAAAGTCATTTTGTACGTATTGTGAGTAGATAATTGGTCCAAATAATCAATTGGCTGTTCAGACTGTTGTAACTTAATGAAGGATAGAACGTTTAACACAGTGTCACTGAACATTGTGTTTTATGCGAGGGCAATGTTCTTTTCCTTCTGATCTGTCTGTAAACATAAAACCACAAAAGCCTTCATAGATCCCAGAAGCTAAACACAGCTTGTGTGGCTGACTGGCTCATGTTGTCTGTGAATCACATTGAACACAAAACCTTGCACACAAAGGGTTGCAGGCTTTGAGGACGTAAAAGAATAAAAGTGCTGCTGACATCAGTGTATGGGTTAGTTCGCGAAAGTCTATCACTTAATACATCACTGTATTTATGCACAATTTTCTTTTGTTTCTTCTCAACAGATTCCTTTATACATCATGGCCCGGTCCTCTTCCTCCTCCTCCTCTTCTTCATCATGTGCTTGCTGTCGGCTCTGCTCAAGATCCTCAGCCTACACACTGGCTTTGGGTCTTGGTTTTGTCACTTTAGGAACAAGTCGCATTTTATTACTAAAATTCTCAGCTAATGAAGGTGATATTATAATATGAGGGTGCAATTAGTGATGCAGGACTACTTTCATTCAAACGTAATTTTACCTCATTCCTATGCAAGCGTATTAACAAGTGTTTCTACTCTTTTTTTTTTTTTTTAACAGATAACAAATATGACTTTCTTCCTGCATCTGTGAACTTAATGGCAGAGTTTATCAAACTTGTTTTTTGTTTAGTAATGTCAGTTCGGGTGGTTATTCGAGGTGAGTCAGACACCAACTCACTATTCTCATGTTATGTTTAATAATAAATAGCTGAATACATTGCAGGCTTTTTTCCTCAGAGGGCCGCTCTTATAAAGATCTGGGATGTTCCTCTGGTGCCTCTTTTCTCAGTTACCTGAAGTGGTCGGTTCCTGCATTCCTGTACTTCCTTGACAACCTCATAATCTTCTATGTGATGACATATCTGCAGCCTGTATGTTGCATTATTAGTCATGAAATTTTCCCTAGTAAGGAATTTTATATTGCAGTATTATTGATGGTAATGTCACTTACATACTTTTTCTTCATGCTTTTATAGGCCATGGCGGTACTGTTTTCAAATGTTGTTATTTTTACAACAGCTATTCTCTTCCGATTGGTTTTAAAGTAAGTTGTGATATTTCTTATCAATATTTCAAATGTATCAACTAATTATTTTAAGCATGTTTGCTAAAGTTTGTATGTTATTTTGCTGTATTATTCTCTTGGTTGCCACTATTTATGTAGATACCATTGCCTACTAGTCATGGAAGGCTAATGGGGCGTGAGTGTGTTTTAATTTTCAGAGTTTACATAAAATTTATTTTCATGCAGTGATACAATGCATTACAATTGCACAGACTATAAAAAAAATTCCACCGACATGAATGGGATCACTAACAGTGGTGCAAAACTGGAAGTTCCGGTCAATGCATGCAGTTTCGGATTTCTCCCCAATCAAAGTTGAGCTGAATTTAACTTTGACCAGCAAAACTAAATGTGCTGGTTGGTTGGTGGGGTCCTCGCTGCTGCACAGCCATGCGTTGGCAATCGGAGCTTGCAAAATCTAGTCTAAATTGTGCATAACACCTTCTTACTTTAGTTAAAAAGCTTCCAATGATTAGATTTAAAGAAGTTCATTTTCACTTTTCAGAGAGCACTATTTGCTTTTCACTTATCAACATTGTTATGTTACTACATAATATTTTTCAAATGAGTCATTGGCTGAATACATAAGAAACATTGTTTTCTTTATAATGCCTAATTTTTGGTTTTTATATAATGCTTCTAGCTATCTAATCTATAATGTGTAGAAACCTCTGGAGGAAAGTGTTTGTGAATTTATGTGTGTATACATAAATATTTATAGCCAACAATACAAAGTAGGAAAGATGGCGCAGTGGTGGAGTTGGTCATTCTGTAACTGGAAGGTTGGTGGTTCGATCCCCGCTAGGGCCATTCGGCCGTTGTGGCCCTGGGCAAGCCACTTCACCCACATTGCCCAGTATGGATGTGTGTGACTGGTGTTTGGTGGTGGGCAGGAGGCCGTAGGCGCAAAATGGCAGCCACGTCCTGTCAGACTGCCCCAGGGCAGCTGAGGGCTACCATGGTAGCTTATCACCACCAGAGAGTGAACGTGGAGTGAATGAATAATACTCTGATAATTGTAAAGCGTCTTTGAGTGTCTTGAAAAGCGCTATATAAATTGAAGGCATTATTATTATTATTATAAAGTAAAATCTAGACAATTAAGATTTACTCTGTTCTGAGTCCATTTGGTTCTTCTCTATAGAGTTACGTTGAAATGTATTAAGTAAAAAAAAAATTTTATTACATTGAGAAGGAAACAATAAAAACTCTTGTACGTTTTGTATAGCAGAATACATATACATTTATGTATATATGTATATAAGTTTTCAGTGACAATTTGACAAGTTTGTTTTGACATTTTATCGCAGTCTGAATATTTTTTTTGCTCTATCCAGAGAATGATAAATAAGTTCAATTACATTTTCATCTTTGGATGATTACACACATGAATAATTAAAAATAAAACTCCTTATTTTGGTATTTTATGTACATGTTAAACTTACTGAGTCTTAAAGCTTCAGTCCTGCACTGGTTTTTCCAGCCGTACTTCAACTCCCAGACCTGTTGCTTTCAAATCAGCCTTCAAAAGTTTATCAGCTTTATCTGTTCCATTTAATAAAGGCAGCAGATAAACTGCGCAGAACTTACTCTCAGTCGTTGTTACATATTAACTGACCATCCACTCTCTTCGACAGGAGGCGCTTGTCATGGGTGCAGTGGGCATCTTTGATCATTTTGTTCCTATCTATTGTATCACTAACCACCAGCAGTGGTGACCAGCATGCCATCGCTGTGCATGGCCTCCATCCAGCTCTGATTACCAGCCCTACAAATAGCTGCCTAAAATATACCCATCAGAGTGTGGAGCATCAGAACCACAATGAAACTGGCTGGAGCCGTGAGCTCTGGGACAATCCGCTCATCCACAGACTGAACGGCTTCGGCCTGGGATACATCCTTCTACTCCTGCAGTGCTTCATCTCTGCGCTCGCCAACATCTACAACGAGAAGATCCTAAAGGAAGGGGAGCAGCTGGTGGAGAGCATCTTCATCCAGAACAGCAAGCTTTACGTCTTCGGCTTGGTCTTCAACAGCCTCACGCTGCTCTTCCACTCGGACTACCGGGATTTAACCCTACACTGTGGCCTCCTCTACGGCCCACAACGTCTTCTCCATCGCCCTGGGATTTGTCACAGCTGCTCTGGGCCTCTCGGTGGCTTTCATTCTGAAGTTTCGGGATAATATGTTCCATGTGCTGACTGGACAGATCACCACAGTCATCGTCACAGCGCTCTCTCTCTTCTTCTTTGACTTTCGGCCATCGATTGATTTCTTCCTGCAGGCGCCTGTCGTTCTTCTGTCCATCTTCATCTATCACAGCAGCAAACCGAGGGATCCCGAGTTTGCTTTGCAGCAAGAGAGGCTGCGGGTCATCAATGGAGAGGTGTTCGAGAGGTCTAGAGGGGTAAGGATCTTTTTTTTTTTTAAGATGTCTGATGCTTTGATGTTCAGCTGATTGTGTAGTTCTTTTCTTTGAAGTCACTTAATTTCTGAGAACACGATTCTGGTTTAAACGGAGTGGGGTGTGTACATGCGTGCGTGCGTGCGTGCGTGCGTGCGTACGTGTGTGTGCGTGTGTGTGCGTGTGTGTGCGTGCGCGCGCGTGTGTGTGTGTGCGTGCGCGCGCGTGTGTGTGTGTGTGTGTGTGTCTGGGGTTGGGGCGTTGTACAGCAAGATTGAGCGGCTTTAATCTGATTTAGTGAGCAGAAGCAAGGAAACTGAATTCCCCTTAAAGGGCCAATTTTATGGAAACAATAACATAAATGTAATGCCGTGTACACAACTATAGTGGTTTCACTTCATTCAGTCTTTTCTGCAAAACGTGTAAAATGTAGATTTTTTAGATTTAAAATGCAAATCATCAGCTGTTTGCAATTGATCACATTATTGGGTCACAATGCAATTTCCCCATCTGAATATTGGCGGCAGGAGTCGTTTACATCTTCATCGTTGACGCCCCGAGTTCAGAGTTTTTAACTCATAAATATAATGAATCTGGATTATTTTTCAAGCTAAAATTTACTTTGGCAGAAGATCGGCTTCACCTCTTATTCAATTCAAATAATAAAGGCCCCTTAAAGAAATGGCATTCTCCAATCAGTCACTACAGCCTCATCTGGTATTTGAATATTGAAATGCGCTCATACAACACACTTTCTGGTTAAAACAATAATGTAAAATATTGGCCATTTAATGACCGCTGTAAATTCTGCTATATATTAGCAGTGGACTATGCTGCTGTTGGTTCAAGCTTAGTTGGCAGCTTTTTAAGGGGAGTTTGTATGCTCTCCTTGTGCATATATGGCTTTTTCCAAGTGCAACATGCTTCAGGTGACTCTTAAGGAGTGAATACTGCACTGTACTGGACTTCCATTCAAAGTAAGACAGATATAGACATCATTCTGCCTTTGTGGCCTTGGGTAAGCCACTTCTCCCACATTGTCCTGTATGGATGTGTGTAACTGGTGGGGTGTGTTTGATGGTGGGCAGGAGGCCTTAGGCACAAAATGGCAGCTACGTTCTGTCCGACCGCCCGTAGCTTCACTACCAGTGTGTGAATGTGGAGTGAATGAATAATACTCTGAAAGTTGTATAGCATCTTTGAGCATCTGGAAAAGTACAACCTAAATCAATGGAATTATTATCATTATAAATGAACTCACTAGCAGCTGTCATGCTGTTCTGTTTCAAGCTAAGCTGCTCTGAACGTGTACTTTGCTCTCGTACAGGATGGGGAAGAGCTGGAGAGGCTGACCAAGGCAAACACAGAGAGTGAATCAGAAGAGGAATCTTTCTAAGTGTGCACCCTGTAATTTTCATGTAAATGTTCTTCTTGTCAGCCCCTAAATATGTTAATTTGCTGCTGTTCTGTGTGCATTATTATCACAGAACTATCTTGATACCATGCAAGGGGCCATGCATTATAAGCATCTGTTAGCATGATTGGCAGGTGATGATGTCAGAAGGCTTCTTAAATGATTTATTTATTCCAAGCCTCAGATGACATAAAGCAAGCGCTGTATGCCATCCCTTTGAAAGTGAAACATCCTAACATCACTGCAACAAAACATGCCAAATGTGTTGTAGGTGCCAAGTATTTTATCATAAAAGTGCTATTGGGATAAAATAATTAATGAAACTTTTATCTTGGTTTATATCTCTTTGACTTTGGATCATATGTAAAGCTTAAGGCTGAAGTAAATAAAAAACAGAAGAGATTTAAAGGTTTTTTTGGGGTGTTCAGAGGTGGTTTGTGTCTGGGACATCTCAACCGGATTCATTTAATCTAAACTGCAGCAGAGGCGTTCTAAGATAATGGCACATTTTGACTCGCCTCTTAAAGTGTATTTATTTCTTTTGTGTCATCAACATTTATATTTAAACTGTTTCATGTATACTTTGAAATGTACCTTATAATTTACTGTGAAACTGAGCTAGATTGTTTTATTTTATGACAAATTTTTATTTGACTGATGTGCCTCGTGACCTTTAAAAAAAACTCCCAAATGGGACTATTTAAATAGTGGATGCACTTTGGATCTCATTTAGCTGTTTTTGTGCTATTTGCATTTTGCTCATTTGTGCTATTTTGGTGGTTTCTAAAAATGTTTTATTAGTTAAAGTTATATTCATTAACATTTATGTCCCCTAGTAATCCCTAAACTCTGTTAAATGAATGCTTCCAAGCCCAGTAATGCTATTGATACAATACATAATGGCACATACATCAGCAAGTGACATGACTGAAGTCTTTTAGACAACAAGAGCACAGAGTCAGGCATCTCTTGTTTTTCATTTGTATCATTTATCTTTCCTTATTGTGGCTGTCAAACTCAAGGACTCAACCCCGGACCATTTTTTGTTTCAAGAATAAAAATCCTGCATTTTATAGATTGCATGGTCTCTAATTATGTCATTCGCTACTTTGAACAGCTGTCATATTATGCAAATATCTTCCTGTCACACTGAACCCTGCTATATCTATCTAATGCTATAATGCTAATGAAAAATGCCATATTTGTCCTTTCAACACCGCTATGCCAGGTTGACTCCCATTTAAATTTACATTTTGTAGTGAATTTCCTTGTCCCAAGCAATAAGTTCCTCCACACCAAACCCCCGCAGGAAGCTGTAGGTTGACTCCTGCTTTATGCAGAATGTCTGTGGTCTGTTGAACACACATTTCTTCCTTCCTGTTTCGTTTGTGGATAAGTCAGCACCAGAAGTTTCAACAGAATGAAAGTTTCGACACCATGAATGTTTCAGAAGCAGGAGGAATACTTTTGTAAGACCAACACAACACAAATATTCAAGTTAATTCAAACTCATGTTTTTTAAGGTGTACAGAATATCATCTGAGCTATCTTTACTACTCAGTAATTCAATGGAACTTCATCTTAACAGTCATGATTAGTGATTTTGATCTCAATTATTCAGGTAGAATTTTTTTTAATAAAAAATGATGACTGCTTTTTCTTATTGGTTGCATTTCATGCAACCAATAATGTTTAACACTATATATATATATATATATATATATATATATATATATATATATATATGTTTTTTTTAATACATTTAAATAAATATTTGTATCATTAATGTGAAAAAACTGATTGCTTTAGAAATACATTTTATGATAATAAAATGGTATAGAAAATAGATTCTCTACAGTTTTTATGGTGACCACATCTTGAAATAAAGACTATTTTGCAATATTAAAACCTACTGCTAGAGATGAGAACATATATTATTCGATCAGTTAAGTTTAAAGTTATTTGTCATTTAAAGAGAAATGATAGATTTTAATTAAAAAAAATCAAGCCCTTTTTTTTTGCGATTCTCAAAGAAGGACTCCGCAACGTCTGAATTCAGATCATTTGAAACTTGAGGTAACTGCTGACATTTAACTGACCAGCAGAGGGAGAGGCAATCTTTAACTACAGAACTTAACAAGTATGTTAGATACTAATAGCAAGGTCTTCAAGCAACATAAAAGCAATTCAAACAACATCTTGTCTCTCTGCTACAGTATGGAAATCATACAATTCTCAAAATGGCCTCATTTTAATTCAAAGGAATCATAGAAATACATTGAAATAGAAATGGAATCAACTTGTATATGCTTATAAATAAGACACACAGTGACAGTGTTTATTAAAACAGCAATAGTATCAAAAAAGTTTTTATTTCTAAGCTAGGCTGTGACCTTTATAAAGAGAAAACATCCAATAAATAAAGCTCTGTCGACCACACCATTATCTGGAATATGCTGCACGCACGATTAAAACAAATAGTAACATTTAGTAATAAGTGAATACATTGTAAAGTTTTTGAGTTTTGAGAAACCCTAATACCCGTAACCCTGATGATAACCCTCCTGGTAGCCCTCGTGGTAACCATGATGGTAGCCATACCCACCATACTCGTCTTCAGGGCAGCGCATGCCCAGAGACTGCTGGATGGCCATTTCTTGTCTGCGCAGCTGCATGGAGTCGATCAGGTCGTAGATGATGGCCATGGACCACATGGGCGATGGGTACCAGGATTTAACGTTTCCGTCTTTCCCCACCAGAAGCATGGAGAAGTACTCAGGGCTGATCTGGAAGTAGTTTCGGATGTCTTTCACAAGAGTAGCAGAGATGCCCTCACGTTCCACCGAAGAACTTCCTAAAATTTGCAGAAGTAATAGAAGCGGGTATAAAGCATACAATCATGTATTCAGCAGTAAAGCACCATCGGTGACTTTCTGGTAGCCTCGATTACAGCACTTTTTAGAAGTTACATTGAACTAATTTGTGACTAAATTGAAAACTCTAAACTTTTTGAAAACTATATACATTAAGATCAATTTGAACTTTACTTTATTACATTCAGTAAAGCCATACATATATTCAGTCAATACCAGAAAGTATCTTTCCACAAATCTTTCTTTAATTTTAAAAACATAACTTTTAAATATTTTCTGCAAATAACATATAATCTGAGTTTTTATAAATGTAATAGTATGTTATGTTATGCATAAAGATGAAAAAAAAAAACATCTAAACTTAGAATGATTAGAGTTGTATACCATTTTTCATTAATGCAATGTACTAAACTACAAAAAATGCAACAGTGGTTGTGGTTAAAATATCACACCTGAGAAAAGAAATCTAAATTAAGGACTGTAATACATAATTTCTGCAGAAAATGTAGGGTAGATTAGAAAGTAAATTAGTTGTCCTGGTTTGAGTCAATTCCTCACATTTTTGTGATTTAAAATGTACAAAACAGACAAGTTTTGTATTTTTAACTTAATGTGTAAATGTAGCTACAATGATGTCTCATTTCCCAAACTTTAAATGAGATCACAAATTAATTTCATTCACTTTTGTACAGTTTTAATCTTAGCTCGTTTCAGTAAATCTCTAAACAAGGGGCTTTGTAATCCACCCGTACCTACTTAGCATGAAAAATATAAATGGCCATTTTCAAAGAAATCAGACTCCATTATTTATAAAATCAACATGTTCTAACCAGTGTTGACTTTACTTTCATCTGACATGTGTTGCCTCGGTGTAAGCCCTCCACACACATCTAACTCAATCCTTTTCAGCATGAGTTGAATGTCTTGGACAGATCTTTCAAAACACCAAGGGGCTTCAGTGCCAATAAAACTAAAGCTGTCTGAAATTTCAACAATGAGCAAAAAATCTGTAAACACCCGAGCCCTCCTTCGTTCCTGTCCTGGAACATGTGCTTCCTGTGGGAAGGGTTTGGTCGTAGGGAGGCAGTCTAGATCAGGAGAGTCTGAGTCACACAGAGAGAGGCGAAAAAAGCAGAGGCTAGCTGCTGCCTGCTGAGGACCCGCCGCCAGCATCAACAGAGCTGATTAACCCTTTAGCCGGCTTTATGGAAGAATTATCTGAGGATTTGATCGGGATATTGTTGGATGTGTTGGTTAATTTTAAGTCTACCAATATTTTCACACCAAAATCCCAATAGCATTAAGTTACTTTGTCTCTTTTGAAAAGCCTTTTTGATGAAGGTAACACGTCATAATGTTTGACTGTTAAAATGAAGAAAACTGTCATGAAGGAGAAAATATACTCTATTTTAACCCCTTCAGACCTGTGTTTTTTTTTTCTTCTAATTAATAAAAAACAATGATTTTGTGTGTGGAGGATCAGATACTAATATATATTACTGCATAAAAACATCCACAAAAATTACTTCATTTAAATAAACATTCAATGAGATGTGGTGTCCATTACGTTAGATAAATTTAGAGCTTTTATTTATGAGCATAACAACTGAGGGAAGTAATTTTTCTTCTGTTTTCAATCAACTTTTGCTTTTCTCGGTTTTAAATTTGCATATTCTCCCAACCAATCACAACAGAGCACAATCACAGAAACACCTCTTAAAAAACCTTCTGTAAGAATGTCCATACACACGGCATTAAACTCAAATAGTTGTCTCAGTACGATACTGAACAGAAGATCTCAAAAATTACAGTTCGTGACCCTTTAGGAATTTGTTTACTGGTTTAAAATATTCTTTTATAGGTCTCATCAGCCCGTTGCATGGACAGTGGAAGCATTCAAGTCTGCTTATATTTTAAACTGCTTTCGACCACCACTATTTACATTCTTGTTAATATGGCTTCTCACAGCACAGAGTCTAGACCACATTTTAGGAGTTTACTGGAAGGTCTCACGTGCCCAGATGGGGTTTAGTTTTTTAGAATGTTTTTTTATGTCTTACCGTTGATGGGGTAAAGGTCTAATACTCCTCCCATGTCGATGAGATCTGTGCCCACCAGCTTCAGCACGGACACATGTCGCAGACCTGAAGATCCACACAGTCACAAATAGGTTTAGGCTAGACTGCAAGATGAGAATACCAGATGATGATCAGATCATCTCAGAAATGAACCTGTGGTTTTTAGTTATTTATCTTTATTTGATTTCAAGAACTATAGGTTTTTTTTTATTCCATAATTAGAGATTTTCAATCATGTCAGTCACCTGGCATTGTACTTTCACAAAAATCTGATGACAATTTGCTGTCTAATTTTCTTATGTTGCAAAAGGTAGATGCCGTTTTTATCAACACTTAAGTTCATAACTGAAGAAGTTTTGTATTTAACAATAAACTGAACACACAATATAGAGTGCACATGTGACCATTTCTTCATGTACAGTATATACTCAATTTTTTTTCTATGTTAAGGTAGTTTTTTCAAGTGTAAATGTTATTGGCAAAGTATTACTCTAAGGAAAAACTTTGAATTGTATAAATTAGTGGATTTCCCAGCGATGGGTTGCGGCTGGAAGGGCATCCGTTGCGTAAAACATGTGCCAGAGAGTTGGCGGTTCATTCCGTTGTGGCGACCCCGAAAGGGAAGAAAGCCGATATGAAGATGAATGAATGAATGAAATTAGTGGATTTTATTTTATTTACCCTAGTCCTACAGCCACCAAATGGTCTGGAACAGCAGCACTTCAATATTTACAAAGTGGTTAAAATGGTTGATTCTCTATGATCTGGAGTGTTTGTAAATGTTCTTGTTCCTATGCGGGTGTTATGATCTCTTTTGTTCAGCGCCCTGGAAAACTTTGATATTGTGGTGCGCTTAACAAGTAAACTTTGATTCAGGTCAGTTGTTTATTAAGTTGAATCTGCGCTCTCTATTTGTCTTTTTCAGTATGACTATTGAAAACTAAATACTCTAGAATCTCTGTTCAATGTAGCATATCTTCTCAATTCTTCATTCTTCATTCTTCACAAAATGTTGCTATTTGCTAATGCATATATATATTTGTAGATGTCTTTTAGAATTTTTTCTTTTATCAAAAAGATTACATTCTTATAAAGGAACAAAAGAAGACCATTATTAATGGTTGATGCTGCTTGTGAGAGTTGAATGAATATTCCTCTTACCAAGGTTACAGGCCTGACTCGCCAAAGCCTGGAGCTGCTGGTGATAGGCCCATTCCTCATCATTTGGTGACGATATCACAAACAATCTACGTCTCCAACGAAACCTTCAAAAATAATATGAAAAATTTGCTTACAACCAAAAGAGAAAAGATACTCCAACCTACCTAACCTACAGGATGGTATTGATCTGGAAAATGAATGTTCTGGTACTTTCGTCCAGCTTAAAGGTTAAGAAACCTTGTTTATCTTATACCAAACAAACAATGAAAGATGGCTCATTTTGAAGAATGTACTTAAAAAATCAAATTACTAATGAAATGTTGACTGACTGAAAAAAAAGTTGACTCAATTCTTTCCTAAAAATGTAATTCAGTCAATGAGTTATTTGTAGTTGACTGAATTATTGTCAATTTTTGATTTCACATAAACAAGTATGTTCAGTCCATGTTGTGTCAAGCTGTTGCATTGAAGGATGCGTTAAGCCAATTTTATTATTTTTGTTGAGTCATTTTTTGAAGAAGACAAAATTAACTCAACATAACATTTCTGTGGATCCCTTTCCTCATTAATTCTTTGTTGAGTCACCTAATTGTTTCTAGAGTGTGGCTTTTAAATGATGCCAAACTCCTGTCAACCTCACCTGCTTCTGTTATGTGGAAGTTTTTCACTGCATCCTCGAGGAATTGTTTGGGATTAAATTGAGGCTTATGCTCATTTTACTCTCCATATCATCATTTAGCAGATGTAATAGATTGTTCTACTCCACTAGTGAAGAGTTGATCCCAGAGGTTTTTCTCTCTCCCTCCCTTTCACAGAGAGAGTGTGCATTCTAGTGAATGTGGACGTACATTTCCTCTAAAACTGCTTTGTAACTCGTTGCCTACATTACACAGATTAAAAAAAGCTTTTATCGGTTTATCGGAGGTATTGAGCCAGGAAATATGCATCTTTGCATCTGAAAATCTTACTGAAGCCAGTTCTAAAGCATTTCTTCAGAAAATAAATTTTCCAGGACAAAAGATAAAACATTCTGAGCTAAAGCTCTAAATGCCCGGGCCAAGTTGATCCTACCCCTAGTTGATCCTTTTCTAAGTTGCCAATCAATATTTCTGGATGGGATATTAAGGTAAAAACAATCTGGAACAGAGAACATTAAAGATATTTGTGGTTTACAAAAGACCCTTAATAGATTTGGATTATTATAGGATTGTTGTGTACACACAGTAATTAGCTACACTTTTTTCAAAGCCCACAAAAATTGAGATTTTTCTCTGTGAATCCGCTTTTTCAATGAAAAAGGGCTACCTGGAGAGGAAGTTTTCCAGAGATCTTGGCTTGTCCTCTTTTTTACATGACACTCCATCACGTTTCTGTTGTTCCATCTCTTTGACCCGTGATGAAAATGAGTCGATGTACTCAAACACCGACTTCATTGCAATTGGCATTTCATAGTATTGCTGAGGACAGGAAAAAACATCAAGAAGCATACAGTCCAGAGAGGATTATAAACTAAATAACTTTACAAGTGAGTGAATTTGCTCAATAGCCTTTGAGCAGCCAAGAATGTCTAATCTAATTTATGTGTCAAAGCGATAGAGAAGTGAAGAATTCTTGACATTTTTTGGCAACCTACAACAAAAGAGAAGTGAAAATGACCAGTTGGCCAGATATGGAGTGACCCATACCCAGAGTCTGCATGTAACCCATCCCAGTGTACACACACATCTGTGAACACACACACGGAGCAGTGGGAGCTATGGCTGCGGTACCCAGGGAGCAGTCGGGGAACTGGTGCCTTGCTGAACAGAACCACAGTTGAGGTTGTTGAAGGTGGAGAGCAAGTGTTCCATCACTCACTCCACCTTCAACTCGATGGATCTGGGGATCGAACCAGCGACCTTCCGATCACAAGTCGATCTCTTTATCCACCAGACCACAACTGCTCATCTAGCAAGAAATAATCCAACGTTGCATCCGATATGAGATTTCTTATTGATTCACCAACCAATAAAATGCTCTAGATTACCATTTGTTCCATAAAGAAACATAGTACACAAAGTTGTTCCTACATTTCCACAACTTTTACCCAGTATTTGTTGTGGCTTGTACAGTAACACTGTAAAAAAATGTTTAGGGCTGGGAAACTATTTCTTCTCTAGATATTTCAATTTTGGGGGGAAAACATTTGCCAAAGATAACGCCAGCTAGAAATAATTTGATTTGTTTTGAATTTGTTTCATTTTCTGAGCACCACTGGCCCCTATTTTCCCAGACTTATAATATCTTAGTTGTCTCTCAAACTAAAAAATCTTGGGTAGCTTTCTGCAGTAAAAGTCTGAGCAAAAGATTCACAGGCATAAGTGAATCTTGGCGCAACAACTGTTGATCTGTTGTGAACGGCCCATATGATTATTTCATTCATGAACCCTGACCCATGTTTATCTACAGCAGTTCATGTTTTAACACAGCAATATCAACATTCAGCTCTCAAACAGAATTAATTAAGAGCTGGCTATGGCTCTGAGGTCCTCAATAGATCTGATTTCGAATGGTACAGTGGCTTCTTTGTGTATTCCAGCTGTCTAAAAACAGACTCTAGTTTAGTGTTGGCACACCTCACAGACTGCTGAAAGGCCCTCTGCATAAGTCCTGCACTTTAAAGCTGCAAAACTGTCTTGTGTGCCAAGTTACTGTACCTTTAATTTCAAGTCCAGATCTAAAAGGACCATGTAAAAACCACTGTAGGTCATTCTATATGCTTTCCTCAGCTCCACGATCAGATCCTGATTCTCCAGATCCTCCTTTCTCAGACTTTTCATAGGCTTGTCCTTCTCTGCAAAAACACCAAACAAAATCTCTCAGAGTGATCAGTCAACCAGAGAGATGAATACAGAAGATTACGGGCGGCTCTGTGGTCTGTTTTGTCTGCAGTTCAAAGAGACATGCATGTCACATGAGATGACCCCTTCATTCTGGTCAATGTTTATAAATCTTTTTGCTTTAGTAGTGCATGAGATGTTTTGAGGATGCTTTGCAACATAAAGTGTTGATTGGATGTTTATTGCAGCAAAAGAAGGTAAAAACAAAGCATTTGATGTGAAAGAGACTCTGCTTGATAGAAACTCTGCGAGTGAAGGAGACCGGATGGGAAGACCCCGCCCACCCTAAGTGTTTGTTTTCCTTTCTACACAATTCAAAGAATTTCGCACTCTCATTTCCAGTAGACAAAAGAAACGGAGGCTTTAGGATACTCAAGTTTCAGAACAGGAGGTTAACTAAAAATTTTCACCTTCACGTTAGAGTTTCAGATTTTTCTTTTACTCTATATATTTTCCTTTAAATAAAGAAAAGCAAGCGGTAATATGAATTCATGGTATTACATTATGTTCTTTTGGAAATCAAGCCCCAGAAACAACTTGAGAAGCCAACACAGAAGTCCCTTGAAGCCCCTTGAAGCTGGCTGAGTCAACCACATGTGCTTAAATGTGCTTTATTATGTCCCTTTTAAATAATTTATAACAAATATTTCACCTCTCTAGACTATCGCTGTACTCTTCATAACCTTCAAAAGTCAATGCACACTTTTGGCCCAGGACATCCAAAAACACACGTTCTTTTCCTTGTTTATGTGACAGTTCGTTTATCTACGACAGTTACTCTTATGGGTCGGTCAGCAAGTACGTTTCTCATTGAGATGAGCTGCATTAGCCGTTCAAGTTAAGTTTACATGATACCTTTAAAATGTCCACGTTACAGTGAACAAAACCATTTACATTATGCAGAAACTCTGATAACTACAACGGGGTAATTTTTAAAAATTGGATTCATTAAAGTCATATTAAGATATACATTCTACATAACTAAGGGTTTGTTGAGTGACCGCTAACAACGATCGTGTATCACTGTCTGCATCTCAGCTCTTCTTTGAGGATCAGGAAAAATATTACAAAGACTGGATATAACTTATTTTAGCTACAAAATTACTCTTCATTGACTGTGTGAGAAAATTGACATAATCTATAGTGATTGTTTGCTGGAGTGATAAAGATTGCACCTATTTTACCAAGTAAATCAGTGCGATAGTGGTACTTCGAGTGGGCTATAAAAATAGAGAATTATATTTACTCACACTACTTTAATTGAGTTTTTTGTGTACTTCTACTTTTTTAGTCTATTTTAACTTGTACTGAAGTATTACAACAATACTTGTAGATTGTAGTAGGTCTTGCAAATTGGTTGCTATCTGAAGTAGAGAGGGATTCTTCCCTTCATCAGTAGGCTTAGGATTTTAAGTAGTTGCTAGAGATTGGTTCACTATGTTAATTTTGACTCAAAAACACTGAAATTGGGTGAATAAATTTGTTCTCAACAATGTGTCAACTTTATTTACAAACATTTTGTATTGCTTTTCTAACTCACTCTTCCAAATGTTCATTTTACATTTTAAAATGTCATTCCTACAGATGTACATCACATGCATTACAAGTGGAAACTGAAAGATTAGATTTAGCATCAGCAGCATGCCTAATTATACATGCCTTCCGCGCCACAGCGCAAAGCCTTTAATTGTGGTTTAGGAACCTCTGATCATCTAGTCAGTCATGTTTCCTATTCTAGGAGTTCCCGTACCCCCTTCAAACAAGGAAGGCTCTCAGAATGTGTCATTTTCTTTAAAAGAAGAGCCATACACAGTGAGCTCACTTAAAAAGTTTTGAGAAATGTTTATATGAGGACCTGTTTTCATTCATTTTTTCCATTTTGTGAAAGTGAAAGGCAACCCTCTTACTCAGGTACACGTAACACTGACCAGACTGATGAGAGTATGGAACAAAAGTCAGTGACTCATTCAGAGCCCGTCTGGATGATGATGACATCACTTTAACTACATTCTTTTCTCAATGCTGGTCATTCACTCGAGGCTAACACTAATGATGTTTTCTTACAAATTAAGATTTTTAAAGACAGAAGATAAATTGAAATGCCATTCATCCAAACTATTGTAAAAAGGAATATACACAGTAAAAAAAGTGCAACAAATCAAAGTTTGTTGACACAATTTTTTAAGGCGTAATTCAGTTAATGAGAATTCTGGTTGGCTAAATTTTTGCTAAATAGCTGTTGTCTGAATCATTTCACATTCTAATTGGCTGTTGTTGACTGAGTTAAAAAAATGAACAGTCAGTCAATGTGATCAGTGCGGTGTTCATAAAAAAATGTTTGTGAAGTCACTTTTGTCAAATTTCTGTGGAACCTTTCGTTTTACTATTGTACATTGAGTGAAGCAACGTTTTTAGCGTGTACATAGCAGTTGTTTCTTTTGAAGAACAATAAAAATCTAAAAAATGAAAACACTGATGAAAGTAGATTTACAAACATTGAATGTAAAATAGTTTGAAAGTGTTAAGTTTTGATGCAACCTACTTGTTTCTGCATTGCAACGTTCACTTTTATTTTTTCCTTTAAAAATTGTTTTTCTTTTCAAGTGCTTAACAGTCAAATAGAATTTTAAGAATTTAGTAGCTTGTTTGTATTGGCTATTTGCTTCCACACACGTTTTCATGCATTTTAGTCATAAAACATTTGGCCAAAAAAAAATAGGTGGAGTTGTGCAATATTAACTATTAAAACTGTTTACTGAACCTGCTTTAAGTAAATGGGATGGAGTGTTATTTACATTCACATTCATGAGAAAACATGTCTTAAAATGGCTCCGACCGTACTCATAATATAAACATGTGTTTCGATCAGACATGTACAATGAATCACTTGTAATCTATTCTGTGTTTTTTTTAACACGAATGATAAAACACTGGGTAGTCTGCCAGGAGCTGGCAACAATTGCTGAGCTCTCAGCAAATATATATTTTTTTCCTTTATTCTGTTTTATTCCCTTTCTTTTATATTTGATTGATCAGTTGAGACAACCTCTATTGTAAACTACCTTTTGTGGAAATTGCAAAGGGTCTCTCCCTCCCTAGTTTAAGTTGCTTTGAATAAAAGTGTCTTCTAAATGCATACATGTAACAGCTCTGCATTAAGAATATCAGCTACAAAAGCAGCATATAGTTCCCATGTCTTGGATAACAAACTGGGGAAAATATCATACCATGGCTGACACTGTTTCCTCTCGAGATAAATCAAATACCGTTTCGTGACAGTTGAATGAGTACCATTCACTACTTTCCCAAACCAAACCTCAAATTCCTTTGTTGAGAGGTTATGAGTCATTTGAAGTCATAATCTTGAAAAGGGATTCTCTAGAACACAATTGATTAGCAGCTGCTTAATAAAAAGTGTAATATTTTTTCAGATAAATCCTTTATAATGGAAAAAAGTCTCTTATTTGAACGGGAAACAGCTGCAGTATTTTATGACAGGGGGCCTTAAATTGATTTCCCTCAGTGGAAAAGGATGGGAGCTGTCCATGGAATGTCCATGACCTGAATTTAAATGTTCTTAAGTCAACACACGTCATGGACTCCCAGCAGAGGCTGGTTAAGCACAACAATAGTAAAAATAACAGGATGAACACAAACAGAGAGGTAAGCACATTCATCATAAATATCCATGAGATGGAGGTTAGGCCAGTTAAAATGAAATGGACAATGAGACGAAATTAACTTACCAAGCTGATAATGATCAATCTTCATGGTGCTATTTGAAATCGTGCCAAAGATGGAGATGATGGAGACCTTCCTGATGGCCATTTCACACACATGTTCCAAGTATTCGTCCTTCTGCTGAACATACATGGCGTTCTCTTCTGTTGGAGTGGTGATCAGCTGAAACGAAAGGAGGGTGAATAGACTGAAGAATTGAACAACCATATCTAAATGCTACTACAGTGTTTCAAGGTCTACTCACAATCAATCTCCTGCTGGTTTCAAAATAGTCTAAAAAGGTTGGCAGCAATCCTTTGGAAGAGGTTGGCCTCTTTGTTGGCTTCTGATACTCTTCTTTCTCTTGGTTCCTTTGGATCTTCTTTCCATTTTTCTTTCTATTCTTTCCATCCTTTCCTTTCCTCTCTCCCTTATCCATCTTGGACCCCTTCTCTGGTTTGTCCTTACTTTTCTTTTTATCTGTTTTACCCTTGCCTTTTTTGGTGGGCCTCTCCTGTTCCTCCTCTTCGGGATAACTATTGGTGGGTATACCAGCATTATATTTGTCCTCATTCACAATTCTGATATTTTTATCACCATTTTTCTTCTTTGTAGGCCGACTTATTGGTGGTTTGTATTGAGTTGGAATAATGTTGATATTTTTCTGGTGATTTTCTTTTTTAGATGTGTGGTTGTCCGTGTATTTTGCAGTGTCGTCCTTGTTATAGATTGGAACTGATGTTGGTGGTGACATTTTCTGGTTCCTGTCTTTACGGCTGTAATAACTTGGCTCTGTGGTTGATTTCTGTGCTGGGATCCACTGTGTGGTAGTTTGAACCCTAGTCTTCTTTGGTGGGGTAGTAGCCCGTGTTGTGGTTGTGGTCGGTCGTGTCGTTGTAGTTGTTGCTGTGGTGGTGGTAGTAGTTCGGGTTGTAGTTGTGGGATGTGTTGTGGTGGTAGTGGCAGCTGTTGTTGTTGAGGTTATTAGCTTTCGGAAGATTTTCCTCCCTTGGGAGTCAGTGGTTGGAACACCCTCAACCACCTGACCCTCCACACCAGCCCCTTTGCACTTCTGCACAAAGCCTTTCTGTCTTTCCTTCTCCATTTTCCGTACAGGTGACTGGTCGATAACTTCATACATGGCCTCCAGTCTAACAGGGTATGGATAGCGCTCTTCTACCTGAAGAGTCTTCCTAAGAAGGACCATTCCAAACTTTCCTTTCTCTAGTTTAAGAAAGGTCATAAGCCTAGGAATTAGTGCAATGTCCAAAGGCTCCTCCATCACTTTACCTTCACTAGTAATCCGTCTAATTTTCCCGCCTAACTCCCCTTCCTGATGAAACATGACAATCTGATGCACGTGCCTCTCGGCCAACTCACAGTAAACCTCTGGCTTGAGAAGACTCATCATCAATCTGTAGTAGCCATCAGAGTCATGAGGTGCAGAAATAACCAGCAGCCGGTTTTTCCCTGCAAATGATGCTAATAAATTTGGAGAACTGGCACCTAATCTGGTTCTGGTTCCCGGTGTTCCTTCGTCTTTTTGTACTCGATTCCTTATCACACCTGGTGCAGGCCTCCTTTGTGTCATGACCTTTCTGAATTGGGTGTTCCTGGTAGTCCCTTCATCCCGCTGCATCTGTAGCCTTTTTTCATTTATCCATGTAGTAGAAGAAGAATGGTTTTTGAAGTTCTGATCCTGTCGCGCTATGTTTCGTCTGCCTTGTCTTGTAGACACCCGTCTGAGTTTGACTTGTTTAACATCAGGGCTACTTTCTGACATGTAAACAGTCCATGTCAAGAGAAACAGAACACCAAAACCAAGCATGTGCTTTCCCATCATGTTTGAACACCTCAAAAATTCTTCGGTCAGCAGTGAGACACACTCCAGTTCAGCTGTAGCTCAAGCTCTCGGTAAAAAGTGATCCAAAAGTTTTTCAAATCATCTTTAGAATCTCGTTTTAACAAAGACAGATCCATACATTTAAAAAGAAAATTTTACCTGTTAGTCCCTTTAGGAAGCATTGCTTGATAGTAGTTGGATTCAGTTGAAATGGTGTTGACTATGTCCAGTGCAAGGTTTTCATCTCATGGTCCTTGGATTGTAAAGCAGGCAACATTAATCCTTGAATCAAATTGTATAAAATTGAGATCTTCTATCATTCATTGATCGAATGCTATTGAAAAAAGGACGTAAAAGTCTGAAATACTTCCTTAAGAATGAAAAACACGGCGTGAAGCTCCTTATCACTGGAAACTTTCCCAGATTTGTCAGAAAGTAACAGCACAGCAGCCTCAGTCTCCCCTCCCTCCCGAGTGCGCGCGCGCGTGCGCGTGCACAGGATCAGCCCAAGAGTCCGTCAGGAGTAGCTGCAGGTCGGATTAAATGGGCGTTTCTGAAGGGGATCCCACCAAAACCACTGATCACAATATCTAAACACGCCCACAGAGAGATTTACACGCGGTCGATTGCTGCGTCTTATTACTCTCTGAACGTTTTTCAACACAGTCAGTAACTGCGAGGATTAAATGCATCATAATTAATATAAACTACACCATGGTAGGAGTAGCACATATCTTACTCATGTCTAAACGGTCGAAAACATTCGTAAACATTATTTACCGTGTTTGAAAAACAGTGTATTTGATGAGCATCAGTTTTATTTCATGAAAACAACATTTTACCCAAAATTCAGGGATGTTCTCACACTTTAACATCCCTCAATTGTACAGTGCATCCCATGTGTACTGCTACAAATGATCTTTCAATTCTGGTATGAAATTTTATGAAATTCTTTTTTCTATGGCCAAGATTTCAACAAGGCAAGCATGCTTTTAAGGGTTATTCCAAAAGCAATGTTATTTCCATGTCTCCTTAGACCAGATAACTGAGCGCTTGGAATGAGTGCCCTGAGCTTGCTCCATCTGGATCTCATCAAAAAATACATAAAATTATACATGCATAAATATGAATAATAGCTTGCCTTAAAATGGATTAAAGAAGCTCTTAAAGCAATAAATAATGAGTGTAAATATATGGGATAAGTTCTTCCACCTTAAGGAATGACATTTTTCCCCTAAAGCACTAATGAAAATACTGGATCCAAAGACATGTTTTCTCTGCACAAAACAGAGCTCTCCTTGTTTAAAAATGAAAAGTCATTATTATCATCGCTGAAGAATATAAAGTGCAAAGGCCATAAACATTTAATTTTACACTGGAGACACAACAATGTAAACTCAAAACACTTATTTGATTAGGTTTATGATTGAGCCAATGTTAATACAATAATATTGTTGACATTTTTTTCAATTCCTTTTTTCAATTCACTTTGCTTTTATGAAACATTTTGCTTGTAAACTGTATGATAATGTACCCAGACATTCACATACTGATTAACTGAGGGTTGCAGTAAAACAATATAAAAGAGCTATTTGCATTTACATTTCTGCTTTTTTGCTTTGCATCTCCACAAGGACTAACTTAAGCTCAGACTGTTGTCAAACTAAAAATGTTAGTTATCTGTTCTCCATCTCAAACAAAACCCTCGGGGCAAGTATTTCAGTTTCTGACACCGTATCTGCTTGCAACAGTAAATGTCTGGTCTAGAGCCTATCAATATTAGTGAATCACCCTGTATAGAGTAATGTGCAATAAAAGAAATCATCTCAAATAAGGGGCATTTTAGCTTTTTTTATTCCTCACTTAGCTTATATTTTCAGGATGATTTATTGTGTTTCCCTATCATGACTGCATGCAAAACTTAACCTCACTATTTCCCAGCGCAACTCCAGACATACGCTCTTTTGTTTTAGTCTATTAGTCCACAATTTTGGGCAATGGGCTTTACGGTAAAATTTGAATTAATTCAGCTCTCTGTGTCTGGAATTCAAAAAGATAAAATTCTTTTTCATCGTGATTATTTTTTACAAAGCAAACATGAACCATTCTTTATATGAACAGCAAGGTGGAGCACCCAAGTAATAAGACTCTGCATGTATTATCAGCCAAGAAGCTTTTGAATGCTACATCACATCACATGACCATAAATGCTACAAGAGTGCAGCACTTGCTACCATTTGGATAAAAACAGAAAATATCTGCTTTTATAAAATATAAAATAATGATTGTTTTGCACCTCCTTCAACGTGCACAACAGCATCAAGATTTTCCTATGGTTAGCCAGCTATTTTATATTAAATCCTTAAGGAGCCAGCTCCGTCTGGACTGTTTGAAGAAGGCATTCCACATGTAGGCATTACAACAACATTCTCAGCGCAGCTCCAGGCTCCTCCATCGCCCACACACACTCACCTCTCTCCCAATTTCCACTTCCTTTCTGCATTGCACACATGTCCACATACTCGTATATCCCCCTCACACACATTCACACAGAAAAGTCCCTGCTTGCTTTTGTATACAAGGGTCTAGTCAGTTAGCATTTCACCTGCTGTGTCTGCACATCCAATGAGTACTTTATGTTCTCTTTTGGATTTTGTGTGCAGTAGTTGTATTTCTAGTCCATCGAATCACAGTTAAACACTGTAGCCATTCTCAGAATATTTATCTGAATTTCAATTCATTTTTTTTGTGGTTGTAAATATTTTTCAAACTTTGCTTCTTGTACAAATCAGTTTGTTGGAAATGTTTTATTACATAGTTCAGCATGTTGCTAACAAATTTCAAGACAAAATGTGAATCGGTATTAGCATCTGTCAGCAGGTTTCTATGGTTACTGGTTAACAGGTTTGATGCTGTGGCACCCTGCATTGTTTTTAGATTCTAATAAGTTTTTGCTATACTTATTAAATAAAGGCCTTTATCTAAATCTGATTATGTAAAGATAATAATTGGAAAGATTTATCTTCATCTGAGTTGAACACCTTCTCACATCTTACATAATGTTTAGAATGGCCTGTTAATTTATTTTTCTCCATCCCTACTGCTCTTTAGTGTCAACTCCCAAAGAAAGAGAAAAAAGACAGTGTTTCATTATGGGAATGAAACATATGAAACATGTGATATTGTGCACTGTTGATCTTTAATAAGGACTTTCAGCTGTGATCTCCTTTGGTTGAATTTTGATTCTTCTGTAGCGAACAAAGTTTGCTACTAACACACATCAGACTGGATGCAAACATAGTTTGTATTCGTCACATAGTTTCTATTTATAACTAAATAAGTTGTTAATTCAGAAACATTTGCTGCAAGAGCAATTATTGGTACTTTTAAAAGGCAAGCCTAGGAGAAGACCACATGGAATGTTCTTTATGTATGTAATGTAAAATTAATGTGAGTAATTATTTAAATAATGATAGATTTGTTAATATTTTTATATTTAACTTCAAATTAACTTTGATTACCAAGGTCAGGAGCCAGACTGGCGGAGCAATAAAACTTTACTGAGAATTGCAACTAGTTTAATTGATTTCTTGTGGACAAAACCTTGAAGAACATCCGTTCTTTATTTCCCCTGAAAGATGGTAAATTTCGAGATCTGAAGTTCACCAAAAATGTGTTCAAAAACGAAGGATCAGGAGAAAACATATATTTGTGATGGTTTATTTACTTTGTGATGGCTTGATTTACTTGAAAATGTGATGGCATTTTCATTTATGGTCAGGGGTCGCAGGGCTGAATGTGTGAATTAATGAACTTCTCAGCGCTTCCGTGATTCTCTCCAAAACTCAAAGCACATCACACAGCTGTATCCAGCTCTCTGGGTTTAGCCAGTGCTGGTGTTTCCCACAGAAATCTCAGAATAGCTTTAAGGAATGTAGGTGAGTTTTTCCTTGCTACAAGTTCTTCATCCTAATTTTGAACTCACCATGCTGAGCAGGAAATGGTCTTCAATGATGGGAAGCCCTTCATTGATCATCTCTGGGAATTAGGGAACCTCTTGGTACCTTCTACAATTGCATTTCTAGCAATAATGTACAAAATAACGTGTGTGTATATATATATATATATATATATATATATATATATATATATATATATATATATATATATATATATATATATATATATATATATATATATATATATATATATATATATATATATTTACATTTTACGGTTTCTGACTATATTCCGAAGTAAGTACACCATACAGTTTGTGGTTCACATTAACAATTTAAAGTAACAACCCAACTATGTGGTTTTATCTAAATTATGTTTACTACAAGAATAAAAGTTGCTTATGAAAGTAATTATTGTATGAGTCAAGGCATGTATGTCAGTTTGTAAAGTGTATCATTTTAAGTTAAACTGTGGCAAAAGTTTATCATGTTGTACACGGGTTGTTCATATAATAAGTAAAAGTGTTCCTTTACAAATAACTTTTTTATGAAAATGTTTTGAAGACTTTTAAAATGCCATCAGTCTTGTGAGATGATGTTAGAATAAGATTCAGTTTAAAGTTCTCACATTTGGGAATGTTCCCACAACAGGAAGACATTGTGCCTTTTGACTTTGACCCTTGATTTATTTTATAGCATAGAACGATTCGTCTTTTTAGGAGTTTGAAATAGAAAGCTGTTAAGCTCCCCTAAGAGCCCTTATAAAAGCCACATATCTTCAGAACCACTTTAACGTGCACACTCTGTACCAAGTCTGCAAAAGCGACATATGTGAACAGAACATTTTTTTCCGATTTGTGTGCTTCCTTTCATGAACGCTTTCAAAATCATAATGGAACATTGGAAACGGCTTTTATCAAGTTTGATTTTTCAAATTTAGTTAATTGTAGATTTTCACAGTGCGAAATTTGCAAGCATCACAAAATATAGAAATCTAAAATTTATGACTAGAAAACCTCATTGGCATCCCAACTCTAGCTAGTTATTTTGAATTAAGGACCAGCACAGACGCATATAATGTATTAAATAGTTTTGGGTGTCCTTTTATGTAAAACATGCATCAACACACACGCATCAGAAATTGAGAGAGTGACAGACAGACAGATAGAAATATATTTTTATATTATCCATCCATCCATTTTCATGTCGGCTTTCTTCCCTTTTGGGGTCACCACAGTGGAATGAACCGCCAACTCTCTGGCATATGTTTTATGCGGCGGATGCCCTTCCAGCCGCAACACATCGCTGGGAAACATTCACACACACATTCACACTATGGGCAATTGTTCTTACTCAATTCACTTATACCGCATGCCTTTGGACTTGTGGAGGAAACCGGAGCACCCGGAGAAAACCCACGCGATCACGGGGAGAACATGCAAACTCCACACAGAAATGCCACCTGCTCCAGCCGAGACTCGAACCAGCAACCTTCTTGCTGTGAGACGACCATGCTACCCACTGCGCCACCATGACGCCTTATATTATATTATATTATATTATATTATATTATATTATATTATAACTTAATTTGAGCATCATTTGTTTTGCCTACTTGATTTCTTCGCAGACCACGGAAGCACAAGAGCGACATCTGGCGTTTCGGGTTGATAGTTACATAAACGACAACTCAAACGGGCCATTGTTCTGAACGTGAAGCAAAAATCGTTCACTGGGCAGTATTGAGAATTTTTGTGATTTAGATATGAATATAGGTGGTGTTCTTTGAAATTTATTTGTTTACAGCTTAAACTTAAAACACGTCCTCAAGCTTTGGAGTTACCTGGACAGCTCCGCAAATCACCTGCTGCTAATCAGCGTTTACACGCTGGACAGGTAGGCCTCTGGTCTTTGTCCTTATTTTGATTTAATTCAGTGTACACAACGACACTATTTACCTTTTATTTAACTATATATTAACATGGGGTACATTGGAAGGAAAATTGTTTTACTTAAAATTTGACAAGTAATACACGTTTACAAAGAGGTGGCTTGAAGTTGAAGATTCATGTCAATTTTAATGATACAAGTTACTTTGTAATCATAGTTTATTCGTCAATTAAAACGTCAGTCATTAGAAATTCTCAAACTTTTTGTTACCGCAATGTAAATCATTGCAGTAAGTTAACATCTTCGATAGGTGTCCCTGTTTAGCCACATTTGATGAGTAGGTGGTCGATGTACTCTTATAAAGCCCTTGCACCCAGACCTTGTTTTCTTGTTAAACAATTTTTAAAATAAAAATGAACTTGTTTTGATTAAAAAAATCACTCCTTTCAAATGAAATTATACCACAGAATATTTCAGTAAATTCTCAAAAAACAAACAAACCAAACAAAATTAAATATCTTGATATTTTAATCTAAGATGCACACGGATCAACTCAGTTCAAGATCAGCTGACCTGCTTGAGAGATTTTATTTCTGCAATAGCAGTGATTCATTTCGGTTCAATTTGGTGTTATTGTTGCAGGATGTGATTCAGCCCCAAAATATCTGTAATAGATTTGGAGCACAAGATGCTTCATGGCTCGTCAGGGTTCATAAAATAGGAACACAAAGATTATTATACGTTTCATTTTGTGCATTATGTAGTTTTATTTAAATATATCCTGTATGTGAGTTTGAATAGCTACTTGATTTATATAGTGATTTATATGTTTTATGTTAAAATTGGATTCAACATTGACTTCTAAATTTGCTACTTTAACGCTAAATATATTGTGAAAAATGCACATGTGAAATATGTAATATTTTTAAAATATCAGTGAAGGATTATAGAAAATCTGCCTTTAAAAATATGTATCGTCTAACAATGTTATTAAATTATGCAAAATAGTAAGCTAAATGCCCGTAGAAATGTTATTTAAGAGATGTGCCATAGTTTCTTCACATTTTCACAATATCTCATTTCCTGACAAATTCCTTTGTTAGTCTAAATTACAAGCCCTGTGTGATGCCATTCAACTGTGTGATTATTGTTTAAATGCCAGAGACTGTTTTCATAACTAGCACATGAGTTTGCGGTGATGATTAAGTAAATCCTATGCTTTGAACACCCCACCTCTCATCTTTTTAATGGTCTCTTAAAACCACAAAATGTCTCCTCCCTGCTCCAACTTGCCTGCTCATACGGGCTAACATCTTGCTATTTAGGTGAAGGGTTAAAAAGAGGAATTGGGAGAAGGAGGCATTTGTAACATGTAGGCTGATATGAGCTGGTTCGACACTGATTGGATAAGTCACCAGATGATGGCGATCTTGCATTCTTGATGCCAAACTCTGCGGATTTGGACAGTTGTAGAAGTGATGGTGTATGTGTGGTCATGGTTACCCGTTAAGCTTTTAGATTTCTTTGTTTATGATTAATATGTAAAGTGTGAAAAGTCCTCTTTTATTTTCTTTTGTCATTCTGTGTGTGTTTTTTAAAGTAGTGCACAACACGTAGTTGTTCATGTGAATGTAAGGCACTGATGATCCGCCTAGCACCAAATTGAATGTGAGCAATGAAATTCACTTATTTTCAATGTATGTGCACCTTCTTTTCATTTTATTAGGAACAACTTTTTGGGGTGGCATTTGCATATAATGTCTGTAATTGATGGGGAAATGCAAGTCGTATGTTTGTTTGCTTTGTTGTAAATTGCAGAAGATTTTTAAGAAATTATCAAACAGCAGATTTTTTGTCAGGATTGCCCAATAATCAAAGAAAAAGTTGTTTTTAAAATGTTAACAACATTTTTGTTGAAATGCGAAGAAAAATGTTTTGCCGAAGTTAGGAGGAGTGCACATAATGTAGGACATATTAAATTAATTTAGAATAAAAATGGTGTTGCTTACAAATAATACTTTCCCATTCTGTATCTCCCTCTTTCTGTACTCTTAGTTTCCCACAAAATATGTGGAAGGGATTCTTCATGTTATTGTGAAGCAAGCAGGTGCGGCTCACCCCCGGTTCTGAGTGGGTCCTAGTGTCGACTGTCCCTCAGATGACATGATGAACTAGTGATCTTACTTTGATATGATGTGGGATGTAAGCCTGGCATCCTGGCCTAAGTTTCCCATTGTCTCTCCATTCTATTGGATTCTATAGGATTGGTCTCTATTCTATCTGGCAGCACCTCATCCAGGGGGATGTTTCTGACTGCTGTTGGATTAGGAGACACGCCAATTTGCGAAACACTTTGCGAGTTTTAGACTTGCTATATATATATATATATATATATATATATATATATATATATATATATATATATATATATATATATATATATGTATGTATGAGTGCAACCTCCAGCTTTCCCTTTCGATGCAGAACAGAAAGCAACTATATTGCAATTAATTTCCTGACCGCTTTAGGCTGACCCTAGTAGTGAACAGGTTCTCCTTGATGTCAATGTTAAAAATGCCCAAATTTGTACGTATTTACATCCCCAGCTCTGTTTGTCAATGCATATTGCCTTAACTCACCCTCGTAGCAACTTTAGGGGTGACATTTTTTATTTGTTTAATTTAAAAGTTTTTGCATTAACAAGGTCGGGGCTGTTCAAGTGAGAGGCACTCAACTGTTGTGATCACCAACAGCTGAAATCCACCAAATCACATCTTTGTGTCCATTTGGACTCATTTTTACTTTTTAAATCAGTTACTTTCTTCTTGACAGCAGCAAATTTGCTTTCTGATTAAACCTGTGGGTGACATTATACATATGCAAAATTGTTATTTACAGACAATTTATAAATATCCTTAATTCTGTTATTATTGTTTTTATTATCAGAATGTTTTAGTTTAAAAAAAAAGTTATCTCGTTTTTGACTGAGAGAAAATTATTTGGTTTAACACCATTGACCTCGTCTCCTCTGAGGTTAAAAAAGGCAATTTTGATCTGTCAGGTGAATGTCTACTGAATGTTTTTCATTAATTAATCATATTTTTTTTTCACAACATTATTCGAAACAGAATATGGTGATCCAAACTGGCAGTTAAATTTAATATTTTCTCCTTTTTTACACTTTTATCTTGAACGATTTGTCCTGACCACATCTAGATAAATCAAATGCATCAAGTTCTCTGTATGTGATTGGCTGATCATCTATTTATGTTAGTAGGTACACCCAATTAAGTCCCTGGAGTGGTATCATTTGTTATTTCTTGACAGACCACTCTTGTTTGAAGGAGGAATTTTAGTTTAAACTTTGTTTTATTTTTTAGACCGTTAATTATGTTTTCATGTGATAGGGCAGTAAGTTAAAAAGCTAAACCTCAATATTTTACAATTTGACAAAATTGAATCAGATCAGCTAATATTAGCACAGTTAAAAAGGAAGAATTAGCCTAAAGAATGTATTTTGACTTATGTGTCCATGATGGTACAAACATTTTAAATTGCTGATTTACCCAGCAAAAAAGTATGATGCAGGATGAAGGAATTTTGATGGCACCTTCCAGCTCTTTAATACTTTGCTAGCAGTTACCCATGACCTTCTGCCTTCCATGCACACATTTTCAGTCACATTTTCAGTCAATTTTGTTCTTATTTTCCCTCCAGTTCTACCCACACAGCTCCAGTGTGGTGCTATGCATAACCGGCATGCCTGAAGCTTGTTCTCTACAGCTTTCACTCAGACTGTTATTGTGGTATAAACAGGACGTGTCGAATCACATCCCCAGTTATCTCGTTTTTCTCCCCAAACCCATGCATTCCTTGGCGTTTCCTTCAAAGATGAACATGCGGGTTGAGTAAAGGCACATCGAAACAGGGATCTCGGTGATCTGGGGGAGCTCTTGTGGATCGGTCTGTGTTCTATCAGCCGTGTTTAACAGATCATTCCCAGGTTCATGAGCTCAGTTTGTTTTTAGAATGAATGCCTTGAGTACACATTGAGAATTTCAACAGACACCGTCCCTAAGGAAATTCATAAAATTATGTGTTCATAAAAACCTTTATTTTGTAGTCCCTGAAATCAGTCACAGTTTACTGATGGGCATTGACAAGACATTTCCAGACTGCTCAAACGAGGGATTACAGAGGCATTTTAAAAGCTCTCACAGGATGTCAGAGTTCACTTATGGCTCTTTAAAGAGTCTATAACTGGAGAGAAATGGGTAAATTCTGGCCTGTTTGTGTATGCTAGAATAAATCCTCTGGAACCTGTTTTAAAACTACAGAGGAGATCAGATGTTGGCATTAAAAGTAAACCAGTCATGGTGCTCGACCTGTTCAAAAGAAATCCCAATGAATGTCTTGTTTATTTATAATGCAATAGATATCAGCCTTATTGGGTTTCAGAGAGTCTTGAGAACATGGATCATAACTAAGACATGTTTCTGTCAAGGTGAGATGTTACATGTCTGATACTATCTAAGATATTTCTTATGTATGTTGTGTTCCTCTGTGGAAAGAATTAGAATTATTCCATGTCACTCAAAACATTCAACATAGCAGATCAATGCATCAGATTTGTCGCTGAGAATAGCATTCTAGTCGTTTATATTCTTTAACAATTAGGCTATTTTGAACATTTTCTACACAATATAGGCTAGAATTTACACAATTAAAAACGAGGAGGAAAAAGGTGATCAACATTGTTGTTAAACCCACTCCGCTGTGCTTGTGAATGAAACAGCTGAACACCTCAGGCACACAGCCAGATGAGTTCTGGGTCAGTCGGGTCTCTGAAGCTCCACTGCCTCTTCAGAGCGGGTGTCAGCAGCATAAACAGCTACTCAAACTGTCCCACAGACGTTGTAAAGTATTTTAGGTCCTGAGCCAATCTTAGAGCTTCAGCTCCAGCACCAAACTCTCTAGATTCCTTCTCTGTTTCAATAAAGAATGAACCCAAAACCATCTTCTTTGCTTTGCTTTTGCTGCAAACTGTCATCATCGATCAACGGGGAATCTGAGAATTATTGAGTTGTTCATTAAGCTTATCACATATTGATGTCGTTTTTGATCTGTTAAGTAATGTGCATTTAAATCTCAAAAGGAAATAATCATCTTTTTGTAGCATTATTTTCCATAGCACCCCATGTACAAGAAACTTGAGACTAGGAGTTTATGTGCTAGTTATGCTTTCTAGTTCTGGTCAGGGTCCGTTCAGCCACATTCTGAACAAGCAAATGGTTGTTAAAAGTTAAAAGTAGTTCTGAAAAAAAATGGAAACGTACAAAATTTAGTTTTTATAGACATAAAAATTATTTTCATTATTTATTTTAAAAGGCCTTTTGTATACTGCAATAAAACAAATCCACAAGATGCTTGTTTGTAAATTGCATTAAAATATTATGGAATTCCAACCATTTGTCTGCAAGCATCGGCTTTATGTTTCGGTCAGTTCAACCAAAGTCCCCCAAATACAATTGCCACCCAAGAGCAGGAGAGGGTTGTTACAATGGAAGCGGGTTGTCTCCTTAACCTCCACACTTTATCTTGATCAGATTTCCCTCTGGCTGGGGGGTGGCGGTATGCTGTGGAGCTGTTGAAATTCCAGAGCTGATTTCACATGTTTTGCATTGCCCTCATTCTGATCCTCCTATTTGACTCACTTTTTGAGCCTGTAGTGTGATAGGATATAGAGGAGGTGAACGGTGGACTCTTCTCGGCTGACCGGCTCTCCCCTAGAAAAACAGGAATGAAGAGAAAGAGCTAGCGGTTGGTCCTGTCCCACTCGGTTCCCATGTCTTGTTTAGAATTGAATGGACTGAGACGGTGGGAATCAGACGAGTTTTGTTTAATTTACGAGAAGATGGGCCTGTTTTTGTACTTTCTCCCCAGGTCGCATACCAGGAATTGTGTGAGAGAAAGTGTGTGTTAGTGCATGCATAGAATGGTTTTACGTTTCCATTGCTTAGCAATAGTGTCACTGTTGTTAACCTTGTTTGACATTTGCTCTGTGCTATTAGCTTTACCTGGTAAACAAAGAAGATTTCACTTTTAATATTCAGCCTTTGATGTTGAAATGAGCTCAGTTCATCTTATTCTAGTCTTGGATCTTATTCCAGTCATGCTCTGTATGTCCACTTACATCTTCATTAAAGGTGCTATTTTTGTTTACATTTCTTAAATTAGTTTTCTTTATTTTTTTTTGTGGACTTAAGGCTCAGGTTTAACTATGGTTAACAGTCATAAACAAACAGCAAGCCTAATGTTTGGGTAGTAGCTTCTGGGTGGGTGGAGATCCATGAAATATTGAAGATCCATGCACGATGGACAGGGTGTTCATGTCACGTCAGCAGTGCCAGCATCAGTCATGTCTGTCATATGCAGTGTCTTCTTTTGCTGAGACACAGTAAATATTACCAAATCTTTACACTCTTTGTCTCTTAACATTTCCTTTTCCTAAATGAGGACTTTATAAACTCCTTCACCTAAGCAGATTATGTTTAATTGTGACCTGTTTAAATTAAGTAATCAACATTTACATTTTTATTTAAATCATGTTTTAATTTTAAACACCTGTAATCTATTTTCATGTTGGCCTCTTTATTTTCAAATGCCTTCATACCTACAATGTAAAAAAAAAAATTCAGTTAAAAGGTCAGCAATTCAGATTTGAACACAGAAGGGGGACCAATGACTGAACTCTGGGGAGTTGTTTGAGACCTCACCCCTCCACCCGATACTGAAAGATCTACCAGTGAGATAGGACTCAAGCCAGTCGAGTAAGTACAGTGCCAGTGATGCCCATCCTAGAGAGTGGAGAGAAGGATCTGATGGTTGACTGTGTCAAACACCTGATCTTCTGTGAGTGGAGTGAATGAGGACATGCAAGGTGTTGAGGATTGTGGATGAATGGTGGTGCAAACTGTCAGCTGATGGTGAGGGTTTTGCCTGTGAAGTGATCAGCGAAGTCATCTGCAGTGAGAGAGGTCGATGGGGAAGGTTGGGGTGGACAGAGGAGTGAGTTGAAAGTTCTGAAGAGATTTCGGCTGTCCTTGGCATGGTCAATCTTGTCTTGTTAGTACGTTGTCTTACCTTCTTGTACCTAGCTTGAGAAAGTTGAGAGTACAGTTCAAGGTCTGCCTTGCTCTTTGATTTCTTCCATTTCCATTCTGCTGATCTGAGGGTGGACCTCTGTTCCCGGAGAGCGTGCGATAGCCAGAGGTTTGATAGTGTTATTCTGGCTGGTCTGGAAGAGAGAGGGCATAGTTGATTAAGGCATGTAGCGAGTGTGGTGCAGAAATGGTTAGTTGCATGTGAATGTTTAAAGAGGAAAAGTTTCCAGGTGATGAGAGAGAAAAGGACACAGCTGAAGAAGAGAGAGGGATCAAGGGATTTAGGGTTACGTCGGAAGGTGACAGGAGGTGGCGTGGAGTGTGAACAGGTAGGCAGTGTGAGTTTGAATGAGATGAAGAAGTGATCTGATGTGTGCAGAGGAGTAACTGTGAGATGATGAGGAGAGCATCTGCATGTGTAAATGAGATCTAACTCATTTCCTGATTTGTGTGTGACTGTGGTGGGGACAAGAGTCATGTTAAAGGAGGATATGAGTGAGTGGAAGTCAGTAGCATATGGTTTATGAAGATCAAAGCAGCCCCATGAGAAGGGAGGTGCTTCGTATGAGTTGATCAGTTTTTATATTGAAGTCTCCAAATACAATGAGTGGGCTGACATCATCCTCGGGAAAAGAGGAGAGCAGACCCTCAAGGTGCTCCAGACATGTGTAGAGCTGTTCTCCAGGTGGGCGGTATATAGTGAGGATGTGCAGTACAAAAGGGGAAGTGATCGTGACAGCATGATATTCAAATGAGCATGTCTTACCAAAAGATGTAAAGGCAGTTAATCTGAAGGTCTGAGAGATGAGAAGTCCTGCACCCCCACCTAAGATTAGCCTTACTGTAGGGGCTCCTCAGCAATACTCAGTCAAAAAAACTTTTGACCAGGACATACATTTTTTTATGTTTATCAAATGTGGTTCTACTACTGTTACACTTTCGGATCAGTCAGCACATACGTTCATCTTTAGCATGTTCGAGCAGCCGAGTTTACAAGATATGGCACTTTTAATTGTTATTTACACATTTTTAGATATAAACTCAACTGAGTGGCTTATTTGTTTGGTCATCTATTCCTCTATCTTAATAACAGCTTGTGCGGATGTATTGTATTATTTGTCAAATTAATCGGTGAATCTAGTTTGTTGAAAGGGTCGCTCCATGGACAAAAGAGCCTCTGAAAGAAACAGAACAGAGGACAATAAAATATCTGAGCGTTGTACTCCTCCTCGCCATATCTCCTAGGTTTAAGATTGGCTAAATGTAACCCGTGGAAAGCACAGGCGCTTCTGTGCATCACCCAAGAATTTCCCATCCTTTAAACACAGAGAATGCAGCGATAATATATAACCAATTACACAAGTAGCATTTCCTGTGCTCCTTTGAGATTTTTTCAACCTCAAAGTGCCAATCAAGGCTGGAATGCCAGAACATGATTCTTATTTGCTATGGGTCAGTGCACCATTGCCCCTAAATTCTAAAGGCCCATTGTTCCCAAGAGCCGGGAGACTCCATAACCCTCGGCCCCTGCTCTCTTAGCCCTGAGCCCCCACATCAAGGGCCCGCAGTGTTTACACAGCATCCGCTCCCAGAATGACCTGCCACGTAAAGGATTAAATAAGGTAGAGCCCTCACAGCAAAGGACAGGGCGATTCAATCTCTGCCACTGATAGTTAGACTGAGTGAGAGAGTGTGAGAGCACGAGAGCGAGGGGGAACAGTCGGCTTTGGCCTGGAAGCTTTTTGTGCAATGAATAACGGCCAGATTGCTTCACCAAGATGCCAAACGCCGAGCCTTTGTGTGCTTTCTTGATGAGTACACTCAAAGAAATAGAAATAGAAATATTGAAGAGGTTCTCACTCTTCATGTGTCTGGAGAATATACTAAATCTGCGTGAAGGATGGAGATGGTGGCAGTTATTACTGCAGCGTTTCACAGTTGAGGGGTGAGGAATGTGAGGCAGCTGGATTGGAGGTTAATAATGAACATCTACCGAGTCAAGCAAAAGTGCACGATGGGAAGAAAAACCTCTCTATGCAATCAATGGCTAATTATTAGGATCTTGATCATTTTAATAACTACAAATGCTTGGTTTTACATTGTTGAACAGATAAACCATCCATGCAAGTTTTTTTTAGCTGTTTGTCTTACTGACATTGAAAGAAAAAGGTGTAAAACTTTAACATTTAGACTCACATTAAACACAATCATATTTTGCATGTGTCTTTAACCCTTTAAAACCTGCTACAGAATAGCTCTGGCTGAGCATACCTTAGTATTATTACATGATGTGTTGTTATTAAGTATTTAAGTATTTTCAAAAGCTATACATCAATAAAAGTCTTGCACTCAAAGCTAGAAGGATATGTATGTATGTCAAATATTTTTTAGCAAAATAAATAGGCAAAAAGTGGAATACACCTCTAAAAAAAAGCCCCTCCCCCATAATTCACTAAATTAGATACATTTAACAAATGTAAACCCTAAATTCTTTGATGTAAATAACTTTCACAAAACATTATAATACTAAACTGAAGAGATGAATTAAATTTTTAGTTAAACATACTCATTTTTATAAACAGTGTGCTGTGTGTACCTCTACACCTGTGGACTTCTGCTCTATGTAGTGCTATAGATGTAACTTGTGTTCCAGCAGTTGTTTTTATCTGTTTGAGCATGCGTTTATAAGTGTGTGTGTATGTGAAAGAAATAATAAAGCAACCAATTACAACAATAACAAATAAGAATAATATTGTGAATATATTGAAAATATTTTGATGACACACGACATAATCCCATTGGGTCAAAGTGCTCAAAACATGATTGTCAACAAGTCTTGGGAAGGCATAAGAAGTTGATCACAGATATGTAGAGCACCTGTGAAACGATGCATGTTGCTTTGTTGTGAATGTATTTTATGCAGACTTGTTAGAGAGTGAAAACAAAACAACAGGAACACATTGTTGCTTTATCTTGTTATTGTTTTTCGTTGGCTTTTAAACAGAGACATGCAAACGAAGGACGCTGTCACTCCGGGCCAGGGTTATCCAAATGAATACCATACATCATTTGAAATACCATTTGAACCATTGGCGTATTTATGCTGCTTGTTTAATTGCAAAATTTTAATCGTACAATACTATAATGTTTTTATTGAAAAGTGTCCTATTGTATTATCAAATAAAATGTACATAAATAAACGCTTCCTGTGAAAACTAGTTTGAACTTCTAACACGAGAAACACTACATGCCTATTTCTATAAACTTTCTCTTACATTAAAATGCTTAAGGCATGGAAGTGGAACTTTTGTAATTATAAAACAGATTTTCAGTTAAATGTCATTTTGCAACGTTTATTCCACTCCGTGAATTATTGTTGAGAGATATTTCAAGTTCAGTCAGTTTTTCTGTTTGTTTGCAAACCGTTCAGGAGATGTTATTGCGATAACAATGAATAAGAAAAGGTTTAACCAACTTGTATAATAGTTATAGAATTATAGTGTGAGCAGTAGGACTAAACTGCTCTAAAAAACATAAAAAGTTACATTAGAAGATATTTTTTCCCTTGGTTCTCAGGAGGATATACAGCAATAGCGATGTGTGTGTGCAACACTGAGCGGCAGAACGTTGCTCTGCGGGACATTGTTTGAGAGCGGGATTGTTTTGCAGTGGTACCCAACAACCGACCGCATTAGAGCGGTGGAAACACAATCTATTATTTCAGGAAATGTCACACACAGAAGAGCTTCTTCTGAAAACAGGAGCCATGTCAGTTGTGTGGAAAGCTCTTTGTGAACATGAGCATTTTGTGTGAGCACTAAAAGTCTGGCTAATATTAGTCTGCTCACTCTAAACCATTTTACCGCAGTAATTATTCTTTAAATTATTAGGAAAGGGAGTTAACACTTAGTCATGCATTAAAACAAAATACCAATATAAATTTGAAAAATACTGTGATATAAATTTTTGGTCATACTGGTGAGCTCTACTTTGTTATAAATGATTTGAATCCAGGCTGAATTTGAGTGGTATTTTGTTCTACAAAAAAAGTCAACGAGTCAGCGGAACTCCTACCCAAGTAAATTTTTAGGTTTAAGTGTAAAATTAACCAAACAATAAACAAATAGAGACACTAAAAATTGTTTTGTGGATTGTAACCAAATGCTGCAGGACAAAATCAGAAGCATCTATTCGCATAAAGTTAAGCATCTGAGTAGAGTTTCAGACTGCCGTGAACACTCCAAAGCTGTAAAAAGCTGTTAGCAGCAGAACACTTGGGTTTATTCATCACAAAAGCATTAATACCGAACTGCAGGGGCTTGGGTGGTTATGAGCTTGGCTTGCTTTATTAATCCTTATTCATCCATTCATCTTCATTGCCTGTTAAAGGGCCCTAATTAGCATAATGGGGTTTGCTGGTGCTCTCACTGGGAGAAATGCAAGGGCATATCGGAGACAGCCACCGATTTGTAATTTTATTATATTTATTTATTTTATTATTATGTTATTTTATCATTCGTAATGTATTTTATTATTATTATTATTTTATATAATTTATAGATTAACATTTTTGTTATTTATTTGATATTTAAAACATTTTCTTAACTCATTTTATTTTTGTGGTATGATTAAAATGTTGATTGGCTCAATCTATTCTCCAGGAAAGCAAAAAGATGATAACTGCAATGTTGCCGATGGTTTGTAGTTTCATAGCTTTACAAAGCCATCTCACATTTTGATCACATTTTATTTTGAGTTCAGACAACTGAAGGCATTTCAGGATATTTTGTGATAAATCTTTGATATAGTACTTTCCAAACCTCTATTCATTTCTTCCGTTAAAGCTATTCCTGCTGCAGGCAGATGACAGCATTTCAGTGAAAGTGAGCATTGCTGCATGAAATGAGAGCTGCTGGATGCTGACCATCTCCTTCAGAGGTGTCTGCTTGACATCTCCACACTCGCAAGGGATGGGAACAGGCAGACGGTGTGCATTGTTAGCATGAATGCAGTTCTATCTCTTTCTCTCTGTCAGGGTCATCAGCAGCCCGAGAAAAGCTTTGCAAACGTTCACAAGGTTTCTGCTTCAATGAGAGTCGATTAGATTTCTCTTGGCTTCATTTTTTCAGGGTCTAGCAAAAGTAGAGCAATTCAACAAAATAAAGAAATGTGGAATGAGATGTTTTTTTCATCTGTTTATTGTGAAGAAATATACTGACATACAGGGAATGAAAACAACTGCATGTAGAGGCACCTTGGCATGTCTCTAGCATCAACTGTTTCCAATACTACATTTAAAGGAGTTTTTTGCTGAATATTTGATAGCAAAACCTGTTTAATCAAACCAGATCTCAGAGTTTTCTTTCTTCAGTAGTTCAGGGAAGGGATTGAAAGAATATGCACCCCCATAGCAAATGATCACAGATTGTATTTTTTGCTTTAGGCTTTGGAAATACTTTTTTGTCGTAGAAGAGGTGTTGGTAAATTAAGTGATTAGGGCTTGACAAGTATATGCATGTTTGTGTATATATATATATATATATATATATATATATATATATATATATATATATATATATATATATATATATATATAATTAGATAGATATTATCTTACATCTTGTGCTATGCATACTGTAAACATTAGCAATACCACAGTATAAACCAAAATACTAAAGAAGCATTCATAAGAAACCTACCAGATATTACTTACCTTTCTAGGGTACCTGCAGATGAAAATGAACTTGAAGAAATCCCCTCCACTATGAAAAATATTGTAGCTAACACCCTCAACACTTTAGAACATTTTTGTTTAAATTAAAACAATTCAGGTAGACAGACCACTCCATGGTCTGATGATGGTACAAAGGTTGCCATGCGTTCATGACTTCCACAATGGATTATTGTAACGCTCTGTTAGCCAGTTGCTCAGCCACCACGCTACAAAAATTACAGTTAGTCCAGAACGCAGCAGCTAGAGTTTTCACAAGAAAAAAAGAAATATGATCACCATACATCAGTTCTGTCCTCTCTTCATTGGCTTCCTGTAAAATATTGAATCGACTATAAGACACTGCTCCTTGCCTTTAAGGCGCTGAATGGCCTGGCTCCGGGTGACCTGCACGGTATATTCCATCTCGGTCTCTTCGATCACAAGAAGTAGGACTGATTATTCTAAAGTTTAGTAAATCTACCAGAGAGGGAAGAGTGTTTTCATATAGAGCCCCGAAGATCTTGAACAAACTCCTGGATGTTGTCCGGAGCTCAACTACATTCACAGAGTTCAGAACTAAATTAAAAACAAATCTGTTTAATCTACCATTAAATAACCGGCTCCTGACATGTGTCCAAATAGGTATGGTTCCTGAGCGCTATAAACATGCAAGTGAAAAAATTGAAAGAATTTGAAAAAGCTATGTTGTTCAATGTACCTATCTAACCCATCTCCATCATTTGTCACAAATGATGTTACATTGTGTTATAGAGTGTTACATTGTTTGTGTTACATTGTTCTAAAATTTTTTGTTTCTGTTTTGTTTTTATTTATTGTTTACTGTCCGGCGAGCGGTTCGTTGATCGATTTAGTTCATCCTGGGGTGGTGACTAACACCTGTCTCAGTGAGCGAGGCTCCATGGGACCTCAGCGGGAATCCCCATTTATCCTACCTGATCCACAGCTTCACAAAGAACTATTAAAAAAACTATTTATTGATTGATTGATTGATTGATTGTTTGAAACAATGTAAAAAAGGTTAAAATCCTTTTTGGGCAGTAATGTTTTCAAACTGCTCCCATTAGTTTTACATTTTACAATATAATTTAACATAACTCTCTCTTTTTTATGTGTATTTATAATTATTTTGTATATTTAAATTATTTTTATATATAAAATTATTTTGTTTAGCAGGTATGTGTTGATAAAAGTTAGTAGTATTTTTATTGTACTTTTTGGACTTTTCACAGTTTATCTTTTAGAAATGCACATCATAAGGATACTTTATTAAGGATTTATGTCACTAAATGTCTGATACATAAATTAATGTTAGATGGAAGTGCCATGTTGACATGCATAGTTTTTGTACAATTTACTTCTACACAAGACAATGTCAAAAGATGAATTTTATAAAAACAGAATAAATTTCAGACCATATTATTTATGTCAGACCATAAATTCAGAAGTTTATACAAACACTACCTCGTGCTCAGCCCTGCTGATCTTGGGTCTTTCCTCAATCGTTAGCCAAGTGCTAATCAGATGCTGATTGAAATATAAACATATCATCCATGTGTCCTTTGTCAGGGTTAGTGGATGGGGCTTGAGGGGCAATGTACCACATTTTATGCTGTTCCTAATAATGGTGTTTCTTTTGTGAATGAATCATTAACCGCTGAAACCATAGTTTAAAAGGTTCACATTGTTTGACTTTTCTTAACTCCATTAACTTTAGATAACTCATATTTGAAAATATAACAAAAAAATATTTACAAGAGTAGGACAAAATGTTATGCACTTATGTTTATATACTTAAAACCACTAATTAAGACTAAACTCTCATTATTTGAAGTATTACAATTAACATTCCAGTGATATTTCAGATTTAAAATGGTTTTATTTGAAGGCATCCTCATTCAAATGCTGAGCTCAAAAATTGAATGAGACCAATAGAACCAGCTTAATAGCTAATTAACCCACTTCGGAGGGCAGCCAGTATTTGCATAATTGGTTGGCTTGAGCATCTTTAAACTGTGGCTGATGTCTTTTTAAGAACTGTATAAATGATGTTGTCTGTCTCTGCATTTAAACCAAGCAACCTCAGAACAACCACATCAAGTTCTTGACATCTCCTTGTGGCTTGTTTAAATTTAAGCGATAAATGAGGAAAACCCCTTTAATATTGTCTTCTCTGCACAAAAAGATTGCTGAATATTTTTGACCCATGACTCGCTGGTCAAATGCAGACACCAGATTGAAAGAAGAGGTCATCGCCATTTGCTCTCTAAACTGCTGTCTTTGGGACTATGTTGGGCATGCCAAGAATTTCACAGATCATTGTGTGTGCCGATATGGCTCAAAGGTATGCAGTCACGTTAACAGAAACCTGACCTACCTGACTGATCGAAACTACACCTACGCGTTATTAGGTTCACAATTCTTGTGTGGGAAATAAAGAATAGTCTTGGAAGCTTAATTCCTTCCCAGATAAGGGACAGAGATGGACAGATTTGAATGGAACGAGTTATGTGAAGAGAAATGCCAAGGTCTTCTCTTCATTCTAGTTCCGTGGTTGCCAGGATATGCGTCAATTCTTTCATATATTTCTTTTTTCAGGGACTACTGGCAAACAGCTTCTATTTGCTGTTGCGTCCAAAAGCTTTCAGTGCAATTCTTCCGGCTGCTGCAGACAGATGAGAATTTAATTGGAGAATTTAATTTTAATTCCTTTTTTATTGCCGAGTCTTGTACTCCTACTCAAAACTGTCATACAGTTTTATTTTTGTAGAGTTGCATTTTGGTTTCAGTTCTTAATCAGAAACGGCATACATTCAGATGAAAGCAGAATTCAATCTGATGGCTGAATGAAACAGTCCTAGTGGAAGTGCATTCCTGAAGGTTTTTGTGGTTCTTGTTTTATCCTCCCTGCCTGGCCCAACCCAGCTGTGGGAACAAGACTATGGGGCGTAACTTTGTGCCCAGTCTGCTTGAACTCTCACACATGCATTCACATATCTGTGAAAATCACTACACAGCACGCACTTCGTCAACTGTAAATGCTTCACGTAATAGTCTTCATGCAAGAAATGATCTTGTCTGTCAAAGAAGCATACGATCTTGGGGTATTTAATGTACTTTTAGTGTGTCCATGAGAGTCCAATAAGCAAAAAAAAACAAAAAAAACTCTCAAATTAAGAAAACACTTTGATCATATTAACAACACATATTGCGCATTATCACAGCATTTCAAATATTGGAAACAAACTATTTGTCCTCACAGCAAAAAACAAACAAACATTGGAACATTCAGTGCTGCATCCCCTCAAAACACTTCTAAAAACATGAAAGTGCTGTATATTCCAGAACACAGAGATGTTTCGTAGGAACCCGAAGGCCCTGGGTCTGCTTATTGTTCTCTGTCAGAAGAACACTATGAAAACATCTGATTGTTTTGTCTTATAACTGTTTAAGATGTACATAATTACTATCGAAATGACTAAATAAATCTAACCTTTTGACTTCAACAATGACACGTCCTTCAAGGGAGCAATACGCAGGTTATTCACTGACCCTTTGTGTCTTATGCTTTTCTCAGTGCTTTTAACTTTTTGAAAGTGTTGAGAAAGTATACAGCTTGTTTCTAGAGAAGATTAAGCATTTCCATTATAAGTGCGTTGATGATTTGCAAACGAAATTATAAAAATTAATTTTAAAAGTGTTTTGCAGTTTTGGGTCCTTCCCTAAAACACCTCTATTTCATGTTGTCACCCCAAAATATATTTAAAAATTCAGTGCAGGAAAGAGAGGGGAGTCACTGCTAAATGGACTCGAATAAAAGTGTTGTGTGGAGTCAAGCGTGTCTTGAACTCAGGGTCATGATATGCCATTATGATCACAGCCGGAGAAGTTGATTCCAATCCTAGTTAGGGAAAAATGTTGGGGCAAAATAACACATTTTTCTCTGCTATTAAAACTAAGAAGAAAAATAGGTGGTAAAAAGGTTTATTACACACAAATCTCTTAAAACTGTTCACCTTGATGGTTTCATTACTATTTAGGTGGCATTTAGTCTGTTGGAGCTTCTGCATGTGGCCCACAACTGATAAGCCAAATGCAAACTTAAAGTACAATGGCACAATATTGGTAAAAATAATTTTAAATACTTTAGAAGCACAGAAATTAAGGCAGACTCACTGCATTATTGGAAAATATGTAAATGGTAAGCATCCAGTTAACTTGTACAGGTTACAGTCCCTTAGGTTCTATAGTCTCAAAGTCCCTTAGGTTCTATAGTCTCAAAGTCCCTTAGGTTCTATAGTCTCAAAGTCCCTTAGGTTCTATAGTCTCAAAGTCCCTTAGGTTCTATAGTCTCAAAGTCCCTTAGGTTCTATAGTCTCAAAGTCCCTTAGGTTCTATAGTCTCAAAGTCCCTTAGGTTCTATAGTCTCAAAGGCCTGATCGTAGTGGGATTAGTACAGTGTGCTTAGATGAGAATGTTCATAAACCCAATCTTCATTGACAACTTCAGATAACTTCAGAACTATTTAGAAAGCATGTTTTTAGAAAGTGTCATTTTCTTATAATAATTTTTATTTTTTTTAAACAAGTAGCTTGCTAATAGCTTTATTAATAACTTGATAACAAATCAGAAGTGCTAATTTTAGTCCTAGTGTTGCTTATTGAACCATATGAGTGATTTGTCTTCAATGTCAGTCAGACACGCTTTTAAGAGCTCTGATGCCCATCACGTGGCTCAGCAAAGACCCCACCAACAGGTAGCATGTTTTACAAAAAACAAAGCTCTAAATTTAAAAATCCAAATGGTAGCAGAGTCCACTGTAATGCACTTCACACATTAACACTGAAGTACTAAATAAAAACAGCTTGCTTTAAATGAGATTTCAGTAAGCTCATGCTCTTACCTCTCCAATCCAGTGCTTGGAAGTCATGTCACGTGATATATTGCAGGTCACAGTTGAATTCAGCTAAACTTTCATCCCACCTTCATATACAATCCCATTCATGTTAATGGAATGTTTTTCATACTGTGACCGGTGTCTGTTAGTTCATGGAGGGCCGCAGCCATGCACAGTTTTGCTGAAACCTTATCTGAAAACATTGATTAGGCCAATTAAGCTTTCTGTAAGGAAATCAAAACAGCTGAATTAGCATGATCAGGTGTGTTCAGTGAAGGTTGGCGCTACTTCAGAGATGAGCAAGGAGGGCTGGAGTCCAGCAAGGTTTTACCTTATACAACACACCTAACTCCACTGATTAAACTCCTCTTCGATAGTTTGAGGATTCTGGTGTGTGTTTTGAAACAATGTTGGAACAAAAACCAGCAGGTGCTGCTTTCTTCCTTTGAGCCCTTGTTTCATTGTTTTGCATGTCACAGTAGGTCATCTTGTCAAAATGTCATGTGGAGATCAAAATCAATATTGGCTCCGTGCAGGTATAAGCTTGTTGGGTCAAAGCGCTGCATAATCTGCTATAGTCCCGTTGCAACTCTCACCCTGTCCTCATTAACCTGCTGGATTCTCCTCTCTGTGGATGACCTCTTTGAGAAACCTGGAGTGTGTGCTCATTAGATAAGCCCACACACACACACACACACACACGCACACACAAACACACTGCCTCCCTTTTGTCAAGAGCAGCTCATGTGGCCACCCTCTCCAGCCAATTGGCAGATTGATGCTGTGAAGATGTCACAGCACAGTGTTTGATGTAAAGACCTCCACTTAAGTGAGCCGGCCAGGTAAGAGGCGGCCAGCTCTGGACAACCATGCAATTAAAGTTGTGAAGAAGCAATTTTTAAGAAGGCTAATTTACATTTCTGAAAACTAACCTCTTCTGGTAGGAATCTGAGCTATTTGTCATGAGGGAATGGATAGAATTCCGTTTGGGCAGTACTTTTTAGTAAGGAGTAGGACACTGAGGGAAAATGTATGTTTGAAAGACTAAATAAAATGAGTACTTCAGTGATCTTTTACTCACAACGCTCTTATCATATTGGTTTGAACTATGCTTTGCGCTGTTGGCATTTTCTTTGTTTTGGCTCTTTACAGTAGTTTTCTAGGGGGTCAATGGCATTCTCTGCCCTTTCAAGTTTACAGTTTGATTATGTCACATCAGCTTGTGAAAGCCCACTGATGTCAGCAGTGCAGAAACAAAGCAACGTGCTTCTCGGAATTGTTTAATTGTATATTCTAAATGAACCTTGTTGATGAGTACTTGAGGATGCTTAACATTCACAAATAGCTTTTTTTGTCCCCCCTTTTTGCTTCTTTACATATACTAGATAGTTAATTGTTCTTTTTTATTGATATAATGTAGTTTTTCAAGTCAACATGTGGGCAGAAAACTATTCACAAAGGTGTGAGAGTTCATTTAAAGAATGTAAAATCAATATCAAGCTCTGCGTAACCAGTGAGTTGTCAGTGCGTGGGTTGGCTTGTTCAATATCCAAATAGCCTATTTTACAAATTTATGGTCTTATAAAGTGTTTCAGAGTTGCCCGAACTGATAAACAGACCTTCTAACAAGCGAAATAAAAGAGACGTGGACAGTCTTATCAGAGTTGTGTTTTCCTCTGTGGCCTTGGAAACTGTTTGATTAGGGGCACATGAAACACTTGCGGCAAAACCATTCCTCATTTCTGACAGAAAGTGGCTTAGTTTTATTGATTTGCCCTGACCGGATCAGCTGGGATCACAGCAGAACTCACACGCCACCGGTGGTGTGACCATCACAGTTTTTCTGCATTAGAGAGAACCCTAGAAATGTCAACACCACACGTTGTACAAGCTGGTGTTTAGAGAGAGCTTGCTGACTGTAGGCAAGGAAGAAAAACATGGCCATCATGGCAGGTGTGATGCTGGCTGGGATTTATTATTTATCATCTCATTAAGTGTTTCCACTCATTTCATTGCACTTTTAATGAATAAGAGTAAGGACGTGCTCATTGTTTTTAGTAATGGAAATACTAAACACACATGTTCATGTACTAATGTAATGTGCTTGAGTAAAAGCAGCTTTTCAAAGCCTGTTTAATGATTACACCCATTAGATAAGCAATTATGATAATATCTGTAAACATCTGATAGGCGCCGTGTAGCTTTTTTTCTCTCTGTATTTCCTGTGTTTAAACGATCATAATTTACAAATCCTCTCAAATTATGTCAGAAAATATTTAGATGCACTTTGTCTAGTTTGAGTATGAACAAACTCTTTTTAGCACTTTATAGAAAAAAAATGATTTGAAATTAATAGAAATGCATTAAACCAGGGGTGTCAAACTCATTCCTGGAGGGCCGCAGCCATTGCTGGTTTTTGTTCCAACCATATTTCAAGGGAGACATGAGTAGCATTAAACAAGCCAAGAGTAGCATATTAAAGGAATCAGGTGTGTTAAGTTAAGGTTAGCTCAAAACTATACAGGGCTGTGGCCCTCCAGGAATTGAGTTTGACACCTGTGAATTAAACCATTTGCTCTCAATTACTATTCTCAACTAATTCCATTCTAAACTCTCGATAATTCTTTAGTCATATGTTAATTAAAATGCATCTGTTGTTTTTTTTTTGTTTCTCAGCCCGGGTCTAGTATTGATACTATTTGTTATTTATCTACTAGTGATTTGCTTGGCTTCAAACAACCAAAGGAGCCTTAATTAATGTGATCAGGTGTGTTGAAATAAAGTTGTGCAGGGCTGTGACCCTCTAAGGCCAACTGATCTAGAGTTTTAAAAGTCTAAAATTTAATGTATTATTTTTTTTTAATGGCTATAATTAACCTGTTGAAATTGGTATTTTCTGTACCACTTTACAAAAAGTTTTTTTTCTCTTATTCGTGGTCATACACTCTAACCAATTTGGAAAAAAATCTTATGGCAGACAAATACATTGCTTTTGAGCTTATTCTGACTGTTCAGAACTTCAGTGTATGAAATAGAAATTTTAGGACAAATTATAAGTGTAAATTTATGCAGCTGAAGTGACCCAAGGTTTGAGTCAATCCTTAAGCCTTTTATTTAGGCATGGGATGCAATATTTATATGCCCTGTTTATCAAATCTGTTTTCATTGTGTCAAAGATCCTCTGGTTTGAACTTTGACATGGTGGCAGATGAAACGTCTTCACAGGCTTGATTGTGTTTCCTTTCTCCTACATTTCTCAGCAGACGTACTGCTGGTGAATAGAGCTCAAAGTCTGATGGGAGTGTAACCGCATCTTAAGCCTTCCTCTTATTAGCTAGATACAACAGTGGGCACTTGTCTGGAGGGCTGTACTGATTCTGACAGTCTGGGTAATAAGTTGAGTAGATTCACTTTGTTGCTGCAGTGTTTTCGCCCACCTGAAATGATGGCAAAGACCACAGGGGTATCCATTTAAAGCTTTTAACAGATGGTCTGTGTGCTGCTTGTCAATTAATTTGTTGATTTTCTGCTAGTGACCCATTAACACTGCACAAAGCACAATCTGATTCTGCATTGACATCAAATTTTGTGTTTTATGACTAGCCAGCTGAATTTTTTTTGTGGTCTGTGCAACCAGTTTTCTCTCCTCTGCATACGTTTAGCATTCCATGTCTCATGAAAAAGTCGCCACAACTATTTCATACAGACATTCGTTTTTGCCTTGTAAAACTATCCAAATGTTGTGGTAGTTTTTAAAATAGTTTTGTGATCCAAAAAGAAACCCTCTCCGAGGCATTGCAAGATCTTTATGGGAGGGAACAGATGAGGTGGTTGAAACGTGAAAACAAGACTCGATAACGATGGACGTCACTCAACCCACACTAAAACAAACAGATCTGAACGTGTCAAAGGCCTTTGACGTCCCTCTAGGTCATATTATTTTGGCTGGAATTGTCTGCGGTCGAACCACGGTGAAGAAACTTCATCCATCTTACATTTGTGCACGTTTTTCTTCTCTTTGTTTCTAAAGTCCTGGAGTGCTAAATCTTCCAGATTTGAATCAGCAGCACTTCTGTGTTTGAAAATAGAAAGCCGTCAGGCTGTTTTAGGCATGCGAGGCCAGTAGATAGAACTTTGTGTGGTAAACCCCTCTGCCCCTCCAGATAAACAAACACACAAAGGCGGATTCGGTGACCTCTAGGTTAGTGACAAAATGTACGTCATACATCACTGTCACCTTTGAAACTCCGACAGCTCGCCGTCACACACCAAACCAGCCTTGGCATTAGTTAGATTTTGAGTTCATTTTGCGCATGTGTAATAGGCAGTGGACTGCATCACAGCTTTTATGAATCATTATTTATGTATAGTCTGTGCGTCTTATAGTTTGTAGGTTTTTCAGAAGGAAAGTGTGTTTGGGAATTATGTTAGAGGAACAGAACCGAACACCTAGACCATACAGTATGCTCTTTACAATAGATTCCATTAAAAAATCCATCCGTTCCACAAAAGTTTCTGTAAAGTAGATTCAATTCACAGTGAGATAGCTTTTAAATTTCTGACTGAAAAGTTATATGAAAAAGTACAGAATGAAAACTATTTTAGTACCATTATTTAGGAAAGCGAAAGGTGAGTGCTGTATCTTGGTTTCAGGTTTTGAATTGAAATGTTCAGAAAGAAGTTTTCTTATTTTATGTCTGAAAAGAACATTTTAACACATTTTATGTGTTCTGTAGAATTCAAACTACATTTGTTTATTTATGTACAGTGATTGTTTGATATGTCTTAAGTATAATATATTTTTTATTTGATTGATTGTCTTGGCAGTCATTTGAAGACAATGATGCACTAAATCTTGCCGCACATCTTTCACACTGCCTTGCCTTAATTCAATACATCTACTGGGAAGCTAGTATATATATAATAATTTGTAATAATATGTAACTCAATAAATGATCTTGTTAAAATAATTTCTTATAAGTTCTAAGTAGAAACCCTTTTAAAGTTTAATCTGAGAGAAAATCTGAGTGAAAGTACTAGCTTGCGTGCACATGTGCTTCTTAATGTCCATTTACGTGCCAATATCAGCTTTTACTCCAGCATGTTATATTTCACTGAAAAAAATCCTTTGAATGAAAAGCTTGGAAATGTTTTCTGTCAGAGCATATGAATAGGCAAAGTAAGACTATATTCAGACTGTAGCTTCTCACTGAAGCGTAATCTATGCATGAAGGTGCTCACAAACAACTTTAAAGGTTAGAATGAAGTCAGGGATGTTAACCTTGCACTTTTAGTATTTCTAAATCTGCCCACTGTATTATTCTGTAATTCTTGCTCTCTTCATATCCATCTTCTACTTAATATTGTTTGGTACTGATAAAGTTTGAAATAAGAGCACATAGAGACCAATTAAGAGCACCTTGAGATGCATTTGCATCAATTTTTGCTTCGGTAAATAATGCATTCTGATTGATGTGTCCTCTTCTGCAAAGACATGTTGTATTCCTTTCACACACAGGATGGATATAAGTCACACATATTACATTGAACTGAATTTAAGTACTGCATAGACATTGAATAAAAAAAAATCTGAATTGAGGATTGGCAAATTATGATAAACAAGGTTCAGTGTAGCTCAAATACATGTGTAAAAGACTGTGATGCAAAGGGGTTGTGGCAGTGTACAACAATACAACTGTTTTAAAATTTTTTTGTTGAATTAACGAATGAGAGGGTGGAAAATTAGATTGCTTTTGTTGTAAAATTTGGCATATACCCAAATGAAATTATAATAGTACAGCAATGATTACTTGCTGCTTTTGGTCTGTAACAAGAAGAATAAAAAAAGTATGTTGAAGAGTATGGATGCCTAGTTATTAGGAAAAAGGAAATCTAGTTTGACTTTCATACCCTTGCATAGAATTGTTCAGGATGAACTAAATAGATGAACAGTAATATTACAGAGGCCTTAAATAATTTAAATATTCTGTAATGCCTAAACAACTCATACCTAGCAACTATTGTTTTAACATTTTTTTTTCTGTTGCACTACAAAGAACAGGTCATCAAGGGTAATTATTGTTTTTGTGTGTTGGAAAAAAAAAAATATTTTTAAGAAAGAATTCAAGATTAAGAACCATGGTCTTAACCTTTTTATGCTGTTTTTTTTAAATGTTTGTTTCCTCCACTTGTTTGTTCTTTGCATAATAAATAATGCGATATTTTTTTCTTTAGTTTTAAGTACCTTTTCTTTAATTGTGATGTGTGACTACTTGATTTGAACAACACGTAGCCCCAAAAATCCCTTTCAGTTTCATGAATATAAGAAAATACAACTTTTAAAACTTCAAGGTGCAGTCCACACATTGAAAATAATTTGCAAATTTTGCATCAATCTAAGAACATGTAGGTAATATTAACATTTTTGCATTAAAAAGTAATGCGTTTTTCGATTTTATTCTTAAACACGGTTTCATCTCTAGTAAATTATGATGTGTTGATATACTTTTATGCAAATTGTGAGTTATTGAGTTACTTCATTTGTGTTTTGTATTACCTTTTATCGCCATATATCAAGAACTAATGTTCCTGCAATACGTCAAATGCGTCTAATTGAGCAACTTTTCAATGCCACAATTCCCGTCTGCTCTCCTCACCTTTTGACTACCTCCTTCGACCGTTCTCATCCTCTCTCCCAAGAAAATGTGCCATCTAGAAATGGACTATGGCTGGAAGAGGGAGTGGGAAAAAGAAAGCAATTAGTCATCTATTTCAAAGAGAGTGTATAATAAAACGTTTCCCCCCTAAGGTAAACCTGCGGAATACAAATACGAATTAGCCGCCCACGCGAGCACCATGAATAAAGCTAGAAGAATGTACGGCAGCCCACACAGTCGCCATTAAAGAGTGACACACTTAGACACACCGACACATGTAGATCTGCCTCTCACCTCCCTGTCACTCTAGTCTTAAAGGACTCGAACCGCCTTTCAATATTCATCATGGAAAAAGCACAGACTATATATTCGGATCCTCTGATCCTTTCTTACTTGCTTGATGGTCTCCTTTCAGAGCAGTCTGCTGTGAAGTGAGATAAACTTACTCCAAATATATATATATGTAAACGTGTGCAAGAATTGATGACTCTTGTGATGCTTAGCAAGTACCATAATGTACCGGGAAAATAACCTTGAGAAAATAACCTATTTCAGTTTATATCAGGTTTAAACAAAGAAATGCACTTTTGTTTCCTGGACATATTGCCAGATATTTTAGATAATGTATTTAATTAGTTAAGATGGCTCATTTCTACAAATTGGTATCTAAAATGTATTTACATTGAATTTTATTACTTTTAATTATTTACATTTAATTTAACTTAGCTGATATGTGAAAATAGATTTTTGGATTTAGTCAATTTTGTTAATTTAGATAATATTTTAATAAAATGTAAAACTCATTGTAAATATTTTTTTTACACTTAAAGCAAATATAGTTTGCATATTTTTATCTCCTGATGTTCCATGTTATTTTGCTATGCACATTGAGAGATTAGATAAGTCGGGGTTTTTTTGCATTTTTAATGGAGAAATGCAAAATTCTAAATAAAATTTGATTCATGTTCCTTTTTGCTGTGCTGAATATTTTTTTTATTAAATAAAGTAAATATACATAATTTGGAGTAATTTTGGAGTTGTTTTGTAAAATTGCATTGCATATGTAATTGCCATTCTGTCATGTTGAGCCATCATCTCTGTTTGAGGACTCAATTTGGACACCTACAATATTCAACACCCTGCTGCTCTTGGCTGTTACCCTAGCAACGGCCATGGTTACTAGGGTGCCTTTTCTTGCAGTGAGCATTCACTGCTTTTACTGTCGAGAGAGCCAGAATGTGTTTGTCAAAAATCTTTTAGAATTTCCAAATCCCCCATTAACTGCACTACATTATAACAGCAGTAACTGTAAAACTTCAGATCTGATGGACCTTTTTAAATATCTATGGAAGTGTAGAAAATATTTCTTAGAAGAGGAGGCTTTTGTGAAGAATAACACTATTCACTGTTTTTCTCTCAACAGACACAACCCATACAAGTGTGATACTTGTGTGTCGCATAAAGTACCGCTTATTGCATTGTCTGCCAAGGCACTGAAAGCTCTTTACATATATATGGGTCTGCTATTATTACTCAACCCAAGCTTCTTGTTTTTCTTGAACAGGATTTTTTACTGGAATTGAATAGTATTTCTATGGCGGGTTTTTTTCAACCATGAAGCCTTCAAAGAGAGTGAATATCTAAATAATGAACTAAACCCTATATTTAGTAGGTTAAGTAAGTAAAAAAAAAAACACACAGCTGAAGAATTAGATCTCTGCAAATATCTTGTTTCTTTGATTTTGTTTTCAGAGAAAGTCACCACATTTATCATAAGTTTATCTGTTTCAAACAGTCTTTTGATGGGTGACATCAGCAGTGGTGTGATGTTAGTGTAGTTTCCAAGAAAGGGAGCTACTCAGTGCTGTCCCTTCACCCCCAGATGCAGATGAAACATGGTTAACTTCTTCTCTGTGGCCATTCTGGTTATGCCCTTTCAATTTCTGAGTGAGAGGTGTACAATTCTATGATTTGAAGTGCTTTGATCAAAAAACATTTTTTTCAGAAATGTAATCTAGACCTAGAATTACTATTAAAAACTGAATTAAAATGATACACATTCATATAAAAAAATAAGATAAATTACATACATCGATGACTGGTAAGTCAATGACTGGGACTCTTTATTTTTTGCATATTGTATAATATAATTTATAATATTGTCATATTTTACTTTAAAAAGCCACTATTATGGGTTATTTTTACTTTAAATTTTTAAACTTGTTGGTGAAATGAGTCCTAGTTGAAAGTGAGGCATTTAGCCAACGTGCTCATGCGTCATTCATTCTTGCTAAGAGACCAAAAACAAAACCTTCCCCCAAACATCGAGGTAACAGCTCTTGGAGTATAGTCACATGTTAAGAAGCCTGGTTATGCAAGCCTTTCACAAAGATTTGCATGCAGGAAGACAATGTTAAAGTTTACCTGCATCTGATTGCTGAAAAATTCAATTATTATTATATGTGGGGTAAGGAACTGGAACCATGTTTTCACTCGGGACTCTGAATGAGGAACGCTCACTAGCCTTGAGCTTCCCTGGTGAGCTCGACTCAAACCTTGACTTTTTATTCAATCACAGCCTGTATGTTTTATTGATTGTACTCTATTGGTTGTCATTTCTTTCAACTTAATTTTTATGAGGAGATATAGAAGAAGGGGTTTACTATTAACGAGTCAATGAAATATTGTAAAGTTAAATGCGTATTACAAAAAACAAAACAAAAGGTCAACCTAGTGTTGGAGCTTTAAAACCAAACAAGAAAACTTTCAAAATCACTTTAAATTATTTAAGTGCACTGATAGACTGACTGTACACTTGTTTATTTTAGAAGAAGTATGTTTTCATCCATTCTTGGTTTTTTATGTTTTTGTCCATAATAAAACTTAAAAAATGTGTGTGCATGTATTTATCTATAGCTTTAAAATTTCTACATTGGCTACCAAGATTTTTAAATACAGGCACTGGCCAGAGAATGTTGAGGCTTTCTTGATTTTTTTCAAATTTGACCTGAAAACCCATGAGGGAATAATGCTAAAAATGACCTTTTACTAGTCATCAGTAGAATGTGTTTTGAGAATAGATTAAAAACATAACATCTTAAAATGAGATCATAAAAATTGAAATTAAACATTATTATGTATCATCAAATTTTCAATTTTAGGTTGATTTATTTTATAATACAAAACAAAATCGGCTAGACTCATGTCAATAAAACCCCCAAACAAATAAAAAACTTTTTTTTAATATATAAATACTTTTTTGGTCTACTACTGGCTCTATTGTCTGACGGGTAGTTTTCACCTTGTATGAAAAGAAGAAAATGGTCATGATGGTGAAACCTCTTAGCACTGTGGAGGCAGGATCTCATAAGGGTCTCGGTGTGACTCATGGTCCTCAGCGGTGTCTGAAGTAGGAAGGGTTTGACACGAGTGCTAATGTATGCAAGAGCTTTTCAGTTATCAAGAGCTGTTAGCTCATCATTGTGAAATGTCAGAGCAATTTCTCCCTCCATGATTCATGCAGGTGTTCTTTGTTGCAACATGTCGTCCCTAGAATTAAATATGCCAATGGCATTGATGAATATTTTTACATGCCAAAGAATTTTTGGACTATTCCCCTTAAGCTTTAAACAATGTTTGGTGCAAAACTCAGTCCATTAAATTTTGTGGGTATTACCATCACTAAGTTATATTCATGCTACAACCAAGCATTTAAAAAAACTACCTGCTTTGCGGAATGGACATTTTAGCAGTCAAATCTTTTCTATTGACATAGTTTAAATTTCACGGCCTAAAAATATTTACTCAAATAAAAGTAACTACTGAACTATTTAAAAAAAATGTTGAATGAAAAATTGACTCAAGTACTAGGTACTTCTGATCCAAACAGTGCAAAGCTAAAAACTGTCAAAATGACTAACATATTTGTATATATTTTAAGTTGATAAAATTGAACAATTATGTGCAATTTTAAATTTAAAATGAACTTTCTTTAACTTTAAGGTTTTTACGTCTAGCAGCACAAAAATGTTCAGTGATCACGACGAGCGTACGGGAAACCTTTGCAGTTTAACTGTACAGTAACCCTTTTTATGTTAACACTGATATGATTCAAAAACATTAACGTTGTCCATACATGGATGCTTGATCTCACTCACTTTGGGTACATAAAACAAGCACTGCATCATGAAGCTTTTTTTTTTTAAACCTACCCTACCCTAACCCTATCTGAGATCAGCCACTTCACCATTTCATGACACTTGCTAACTTATTACTTTTGATGACAAGCTATTTTAACAATATGTATTTATTTTGATTATATTAGTAAAGGAGGAACACAGCTATTGAAGATGTCACTAAGTGTAATGTAGCTAAGTAAAGGTAATTAGTTACTAGCCTCTGTGACCTCAGTATTGGAAAATTGAGAATTTGACTACAGCGTCAGGTTTAAATTAAAATTTTATACCCGAATGACACTTGTTTTAGGTTTTGCACATCAGAGCTTTTCTGTCAAACTATGGTGGAGTGACTGTTTGTCTGTGATGGTGTCTGAGCTGGTGTCTTATCTCTTCTGCGGCTGTACTGCCTTGAGCTAAACTTCTTATAGCTTGAACAAGTGTCCCTCTTTAGCAGACAAAGCCTCTCATTCCCACTGGAATGCAATAAGACACAAAGGAAAGCTGAGTTTGATGTTCCATCTCAAAGGAGCTGCTCGCGGGTTGTTCAGGTGAACATGTGTTGTGGATTTCGAGTTATTGAATGACTGAATTAAAAAGGAGCCATGTATGGTACAGCCTAGAACCCTCCTGCCAGAATACCTCCCATCATCATGATCAGAGAAAGCAAGCAGGAGGCAGCTGAGAAACGTCTGTCAGCACTCTGTCATACCTACATAATCCACCAAGACAAATTTGCTGGATCTTTTAAAAAAAGAGAGCCCTCTTTACACACTGTCGGAAATGCCAGCCATCCCTCCTCATCATTTTGTTCTTTTTGGTTTTCATGTTGAGTTTCAGATGTTACTTTGGAGATGTTCCTTTCACCGCTGACTGTCTTGTTGTGTTGACTGGCTTTGCTTAAAATGTTGTTCAGGTTTTTGTTAGGGGACTGAAACGATCAACTCCTGAAATGACAGATTTTCTCTATAGATCGCTTAGGACCACCAAGATTTGCTAGGGAAAATGTCTGACATTAAATATTTTATGTCTCTCTTTTTGATATCTTTTGATGCTTCAAAAGCTGCTTCATGATTCAAAGTTCACCGGGTTCACATACTTGCAGAGCAACAACCTGAGTCTGAACTAGGGCTGGGCAATAGTTTGATAATTATCATTTTATCAAGACAATTTATATTTTGACAGAGAGGTCTATGGCTGCCTGATTGCTAACTGCAGTTCCATGTTCCTTATGGGATTGATTTATCTGTGTTAACCTAAGGCCCAGAGTCGCAAAAGATAAAACAGTCTGCTTGGATATTAAGACCACCACTCTTTTATCTTAACTTTTATTTACCAGAAAATCTATATTTTTTGCATCTTCGTCTTTTTGATTTCCACTGCAGAGACTTGTGGATACATGTTGTAATTTTCTAGAAGACCAACCAGAAGGTGTGTTTTACCAGGAAGCCTGCAACTCTTGCTTCAAATTGGTTTAGCTTGTTGAGTTGACTGACTCCTTTTTTATCTGTCACCTACAGTGGGGGGGGCCGCTCCATCGGGCGCTGTTGGAAACAATGGAGCAGATATTTAACACTGATTAAACACTGACACAACTTCGGATGTCTACTGGTCTGCAGCTGATTTTATAAATCAATGGCTTAGCCCCATGGTTTACATCAATGTACATCTAAAAGAGGTTTATTTTAAAGTTATAGTTTAGTTTAGGTTTACTGCAACAGCATGTTCTCTTGAGCTCAGATATAGTTCTTTCACACCATGAAGATGCAGATTGCAAAACATAATTGACGTTGAAAAAAAGATTGACAGCTCTTGATTAGCTGGAAGTAGATAGTAAATAATAATTCAATATTACTAGGAATCTATTTAACTTTTACAAGTAGTGTAATGGAATAAATAAGCACTCAGTGTCTGATTATTTTGATATTTGTGTTACTAAACCATATTAGTTTTTTTTATCGTAATAATTTTGATCATACAAAAATATTACCTTAAACAATTCATGTTTAAAAAACATATGCCTTTTTTTGACAATAAAAAAAATTGTTTAAACCCTCATTTTCTCATAACTACAATAGGTCACCTTCATACAATTTTCACTCCAGTCCAGAGCAAAAACTTGCTTATATTTGTACCACAATTAAAGATTTGACAATATCATTGTATCAATATAAACTGATATGAAGAAAAAAAATTCTAGTCATATACTTTTTGTCGGTATCGGCCAGCACTAATCTTAGCATTACAAATGTCAAATGATTAATGTGTTTTTAGGTCTTAAATCAGTAGCTACTGTCAGAATTTGTTTCCCACTCATCGTTCCTTTTAAAAGGACTTAAAAAGGAAAAAAAATTATTAATATGTAAAAATGACCCCTGTGTTCAAGAAATCTAGATTTATATTGCTTGTTACTACATTTTCATTTGGGATGACTATTAGCAGATTGATACATTTTGAGGCATTAATTGGAAAAAGAGGAAACTGAGCTTAACGGCTCTGAAAGGAACGAAGATGGCTTGTTAACAGCAAACTTGTTCCACCACGACACTTTATTTTGCCCTGTGAGTTTTTGAAGTTTTTTTCACATGCCCCTACACCATTTAAGCTCTAACATTCTAGTTTAGTATTTTCATCACATTTCATTAACTTCTTTTAATTAATTGAAGAGCTTAACCAGAATTTAGACATTGAGTCATGTCTCCTTCTTCAAAAGCCATATCAGTTTAACATCAGCTTCTAAAAAAATACACTGTGTGAGGGAGATAAAACGGCAGAAAAGATGGATCTATTGTTTTTTTTTTCATGCTCATCTCAGTGGAATTACTTTTCTGTGGTTGAACTTCCACCTTGCTGGAAGCACTTTAGCCCACTCCACAGCCCTGAAACCCCCACATTTCTCCCAGGAGAGGAGGCCTTTGACCCTCCTCAGCCTATCTACGCCAATGCTGCCCACTTCTGTGAGCGCTGGAGAGCAGAGCTGGTCTCCCGCAAGCAGCTGCTGAAGAGGCAGAAAGAGATGACTCCTCTACAGTGCATCTCTCTCTCTCTCTCTCTCTCTCTCTCTCTCTCTCTCTCTCTCTCTCTCTCTCTCTCTCTCGCTCACATTTTCTGTTTAGTTACTGTACAACCAAATAAATTGGTATCTTTTACTTATTTAATAAGTATCAAAAATGGTGCTTTCTTTGATGGTGGTACTTTTTAAGACACGTTCCTTTTGCTAATCTAAAAATGCAAAAATATCAGACTTTTATGATCAATGTTCAGTTGCTGTAAAGGAATAGACTTTTATTGATTTGTGTGTTTAGGAGTTGATGGATCAATAAAAAGGATGAAAATATATGATGATTTTAGGGAAAGTGGAATGTATTACCTTCTCTGGTATAAGTGTGGATAGACAATCACTTTCAAGATTCGTGGCTCTGAACGGATAGCATGGCAAACTCCTATGACCCCGATCGTCAAAGGTCCCAGCAGGGTCTTTGAAAGGAAGCAGACTAATGGTCATTCATCACTAAGCGCAAGGTAAACAGAGGAAGTGAGAGGGTGATCATGGCTTTGTGTAATTTATGTGGGAAGCGATGTGTGTTCAACAGCATGCAGTGCTGAGGTGTCCAAGTTTGACCTTAGAAGGCTTTTATTCAGGGTTTTGCTTGACCCTCAGAGGCACCTGATCAAAAGGTACTCGGTTGCTCCTGAGAGGCCCCCCAGGTTGAGCTTAGTTGAACCCAAAGATGTGGATGAAGATGAGCTAAGGAGATGAAATAGGCTTGAGGCCCTGTAATGCTTTCTTTGAACTTTTGACTTTATGTATGGTAATGCTCAAAATCTGCATATTTAAATAGCTTCTGCAAAACCATTGGTTTCAACTGTATCTCACACTGCACATTTCTCTAATCCTGATAAAACAGCTTTCTATTTAAAAATGGTACATTTTGGCAGCTAGATTTTCAAATTTATGTCATTATTTTATTCATAATAGAATAAAAGTGTGGCCCTGACTAGGGAAGCATGCTGACACAAAACAACAACAAAAAAGCTATGCTCAGCAAACATGCCTTTTGGACAATTACAATGCTCTTTATCCACCTGTCCAAATCATCTTATTGCAAACATTTATTTCATGATAATTAGCTTCATCACATCAGTGTTTCCTTTTGGTTCATAGCTTTGGAGGTGATTGTCAGTTATAGATTTTGCTTCCTAAATCAGAATAGCAAGAATGAATAGGAAACTTTTGTTTCAAAAGTATCTGTTACTGAAAACAGATTTTCCTATTAATATATTTGTTTTAGATAACATTTAACAAGTGAATAATAACACAAATAAGTATAATTGTTTTAAAAATCAAATTAAGAATAACTTAAACAAAATCGAAAAAGTTTCACACTTAGTTTCACAAACCTGACTTCTAAACAACTTTTCCTTGTAAACCAAACCAATGTATGTAAATTAATGTATGCTATTATCACACTTATTTTCATAAGTCTAAGCTGTATAGTTAGATTTAAAATCATAAGCTTAACCTTAACCATTGTAGCTCTCTAATAAATCAGATCATGGATTTAGTAAGATCTATAAGTAAATAATATGAGGTCTCAATCTCATCATGTAGTGGAATCTGTTGGTATGTGTGCACTTGTATATTTGGATTAGGTTTATATAGTTAATGTTCTTGTTCCTTTCATGGTCATTCAGCGTATCTTGCAGCACCTTAAACATGTGTGACTGAATCATACCAACCTCTCAAGTTCATTCAATGTGAATACTACAAAAATGATAACAATCCTGTTGGTTCTTGTTGCTGTTTCTGAAAAAAAATGTTTGTAGCAGAAGACGTGTAAAAGAAAAAAAAAAGAAGCTTTACTTGTAAATTCAGTAGAATGGAGAAGATGTGGCCATTTTGCTGGCAGAATGCTTCAGCCTTATAACATTTATTAAAATGTGCCAAACTGACATTGTTCTCTTGCTCATACTTTACCAATTTAAAACCTTCCTGTGTTGTTGGCTCAGTAGGAAATCAGCAAGTTGTTATTAAACATCAACAGGACGTTAATTTGAACAGTGTGATGTTTGTGTAAATGTGTTGTTAATTGTGCTATTAAGTATGTTCGATCTAAGGAATAAATAGTGTTGTGTTTGCCAGCATTGTGTGTGTAGGATGTTTTAATGCTCAACAGTTTATTATTAACAACTTTGGTCTTTACATCTCAGTTTTATTTTGAGGGGAAAGAATTGGGATTTGCAGTTTTCAATTTTAAATCATTTTTTAAATAATCAGTTTGCAAGTATGTGTTGAGTTGTCAGTTAAAACTCTCTTGAGTAGTTCTCCAGTGCTGTCTGCTCCCAGCTAGCATTGCTAGCGTTAATGGAGCTGGCGCCATCCTTCTTCGGGATGATAATGTCGGTGTAGAACGTCCTGGATCATATTGTTTAAAGAATGTTTTCCCTATCAAAAACACGACAACACTATAGAGAAGTGTTACTTGCATTTCAAAACTGCAACGGGTAATCAAATGAATCGATTAAATCGATTATGATGTCCTGTCCCACGTTTTATTAAACAACTGATTCAGGCAGCCTTGTGTTTTCAGAAGAACTTAAGTGGGTTGCAATAAAGGTTAATATGAGAGCAAATCTAGTCATAGGCTTTGAAAAAGCTTGTTGCTTCAATTAATTCAACAGTTCCTTTTAATTTTATCCAAATGTTTTCATTGTTATTGTCTTTAATGTGGATGGAAAAGAATGAAAATTTTCAAAAGTAAATTGCAAGAAGCGATTGTTCTTTTGAAATTGGGTTTTAGGTTTACAGAAGATACTGAATAACCCTGAGCAGAAGTGAGTCGACTTTGATTAATGCTCCAGATTGTTATCCAAGTTACCAGAAGTTTGACAAGGCACCTGAACATTACAAAATATATTTTCCTGAAAAAGGAATTGTAATGTAAGTGGGTTGCACAAAAGAGCAAGGAGCTACAGCACCTTTGAAGGTGTGCGAAACAGCCATTAACAGAATCGAGAGCCAGCTTCCTAAACTGCTGACCTGAGAAGAGTGATCGCTGTTTGACTGATCACAGAAATGCGCTTCAGAGACTCATGGCTCTAACTGGAAAGAAAGTACTGCTGAATAAATTACTGCTAATTTTCTCTCTCACCAGACCTTTTTAACTTCTTTGGTACTTTATAACAGCTTTTTTAGTGTAGTTTTCAAATAACAAAAAACTTGATTATATTTTCACTGATATTTTGTGTACAGTTCAGATTTGGTATGTATCAGTGCATTTAATCAACATTTGTTATTAATTACTGATTTAAAGAAATTAGATGTCTCTTAAAATAATTCCTGCTGAATACTAGAATGCAGTTTGGTTGCCAAAATAGAATACATTTCTTATTCTCCTTTGAAACAGACTAGGGGTACCATCAAGGACAAACCACGTCTGCCACTGAACCTTTGCATCAGTAGCCAGCCACTGCTGTTGCTTGGTGCAGTAATAGCAAGTGTTAGGATAATGGTGCTTGAGAATCACATTAGCAAACACCCACACATCCATGCATACAGTACGCCAGCACACTCGACCATCAGCGCAGAACGCAAAGACAAGAGACGAATGAAATTCTGAAGCCTTTGTGCACTACTCGCATGCTCCATCCAGTCAAGAATGAATCAGGCGACATTTAGGGTGCCTTCATACTTATCCACCACCCCTCATTTCACATCTCCGACACTCACATCCTGAATGTTCTATTATATCCATCAAGCTTTTGTGCTCACATTCTTCTGGGAGATGGTGTTACATCACCGTGGAGCACAACAGGGGGATGTGGAAGGCTTCATCGGCCCAAACAGGCTTCCCACACTCAGGTCACCCCACCACCTCCGTCTCCATTTGAACCACTCCAAACCGGGGGCTCTCAATCCAGCGTGTGTGGGTGGAGGAGGGCTACAATGGGTCGCAGCGGCAGTCTGTGAAAAATCAGCGCTGCTAGCGAACAAAAAGCTAATGGAGAGCCTACTCGGTTGAGTCGTGACTCCTGCATGAAACAGCTGTAGGAGTTGTCTGACTGCACTTGTAGGGCTGTTGCATAACAAACTGGGCGGCTTTAATCGCGATAGGCGCAGGTCAGTTTTCCTGCGGCACATTCAGGGCCCTCAGAGAGCCTCTCCAATCTCAAACAGCACTAATCCACTGAGTGCATTTCAATTCGGTACTCAGCGATTGGGTGAACACCCACGCAGTGCGCCAATCTATGTGTGAGTGCATCACGTACTTGTGGAAAATCAGGAGTGAAATGTCCGCGAGCTGCTTTTGTTGAAAATACTTTTGAAACTGAAATTTCAGACTAGAAAGTAAAACTAATTTCCAAGTGCTTTGACAAATCGGTGAATAAAGCTTTCCAAAGCTTACATTTGTTCAGCCACTGCTAAGCTAAAGAAATGTGACCATAATTAGTTCTTTTTTCATATTTAAGGCAAAGAACAGATTTATGGTTCTATGTGGCCAGCAATAATTGAAAATGTGACAGGTAGTGCGTCTGAGTGCAGGAGGAAGGCCTCAATCAGGAAAATGAAAGGAAATGTGTGAAGAAAACTTGGCTGGAGGGAGGAGATGTATGCCAGACTGCTATAGTTTAAAGTGCTTGGCTGAGAGATCCATTAAATTACTCTCATAGTCTTTCTAAAGCGTGGTGGCATTGAGTTGATCAGTACTTTGGTTCGTTTCAACGCTTTAAAGAAATGTTTCATGCTAAGTGGCAGATTAATAAGGTAGAGATGCAACTGGCATATATCTGACATATATAGAAATCTCACACCACACTTAAGTGTTTTTATTACTGTTTTCTTAAAACCTATTTTAAAATAATACATTGCAAATGTCCCAGGTTGGAGGCTCGTTCTCTCAATACCCTCTGGGGATAATTGTCTGTAGGAGTGAAAGTGAGGGAATAATGCACAAAGCTTGTCAGACAAGGAGGGGTGCAACCTGCAAAGGTTGCTAGTTCGTCTGAGATGCGTTCACACAACAGACTGATTGATACAGCAGTTTAAAGTTAGTTACTTTTAAATTACAATACTATATGCAGGGCTGGAAAATTACTATACATGATATTTGAATGGGACTACTTTAACAGGGAGTTGTTGGGAGAAATTTCTGTTTTTGTATTTTTAATTCCATCCAAATCTACCGTGTCTGTTTTTTTCTTTTTCTCATAATGCAGTTCACAGTTTCATATCACATAGTATTATGCAATGCGCACAAATCGAACTCACATTTGTATCTCGGTAAAAGGCACTGATGTGTTTTGCATCTAATTCAGCATGACATGACGGATGTTGTCCGAGAAGAACATCGTTTGTATAACTCGCTCTGTCAGAATAGGGCTATGGAGTTATGTACTGTAAAAATGTTCTTTGTCACTCATATTACCATTTTATTGAATGTAAATTACAGGATGCCAAGACCTGCGGGACAAGTAGAAAAGCACTCATTTTGTTGTGTGGCATTACTCTTAATCACTGCCATAAGTTCAGTATATAACCAGACATGTTGTTATTATCATGACACAAGACAATACTATTTTAAACCACTTAGTCATGCTACATTTTCTATAATGTTAGAATTTGCTGCAGTGGCATGCTAATGGGTCTAAGAGAGTTTATTGATTTCATGATTGCCTTATCATTTGTGGCTGCAGAAATCAATGTAAGCATAATTCATCAAGTCCTGGAGACTCAGTGAATCCACTTTGAACATTTTTGTTAACTAAGTAAGAGTGCTTGTTTTTTTGCACTCATTCCTCACTAACATCCTTTTTTTATAAATAAAAATTTGGTAAATGTATGTTTTTCATATTGCGGCTGGAAGGGCATCCGCTGCATAAAACATATGCCAGAGAGTTGGCAGTTCATTCTGCTGTGGCGACCCCGAAAGGGAAGAAAGCCGACATGAAGACGAATGAATGAATGAATGTTTTTCATACTTTTTCATTTTGGATTAACACCTGCAGGCATTCTCAATGTGTGTTCTACAGAGATGAATGACCAGTGAAATTTTTCCAAATATCAATACAACTTGAATAGTTTTTTTTATCGCATTTAAAAACAATTCAAGTTAACAAAAGTGCTGGACAATATAAAACACAATGTATAATATGCATTTTATCTTTTTTTGCTAGAGCTAGTTCTTGTCATTAAAGCTATGAGTTGAAATTTGAAGGCTGAAATTTAACAGCTGGTGGAAGAGAATGGTGAAAGTCTGAACTAAACATTTTAATCTTGATTTTGGGGTAACTAGCAACCCCTACTGATCTGGGTGGTTTATACAGTTCATTGAATTATTGGGGAATGCGTCGATTAAGAGGCTTGTGAACGATTAAGAGTATTTTTTAAGTAATTCAGTATTGCACCAAAAGCAGCCAATTGAACCACAGTAGATTGGGTGTGATCATATATGATCATATTTACCAGCCTCATTTGATTAGTATATTTATATCAAATAATCAATTTGAGTGAAAATTGTTTCTCTTAATTGTTTTTGGGCTGGATTGTGGCATACTGCCTTCATTTGAAAAGGCATTTGATTTGAGGTCAGACGGTCAGCCCTCCAGAGTGGTCCATGCTTTACCTTTTACATAATGTCAGCTTGACACCAGCAGAACCCTGTGATCATAACCAGGAGTAACTAAACCAAAACATTTGTTTGTATACCAATAAATCATGTTAAAGTACTTTTTGCAACATCGATTGGACCCCACAATCCAGTTCTTCAGCATGCAAAGCTCTTTCCTAAAGTGAACTCTGGAAACACATTAAGCTGTGCATGTCTGAGATGTTTATTATAAACTTGGTCAGTAGCACAGCAGCATAACATTAACACAAATGTTTTAAAGTTCCTGTGAGATCAATAAATCACAGCAACAGCTCACATCAAATGAGGGCCGTGTTTATGAAGGAGCCAGTAGGTCAATACTCTGGGTTCTGTGACAAAGACAGATGCCACTATAAATCATTACCACAGATAACAAGTCTGATGTTACTTTCAACGAACCTCGAGCAAAAGAAATTCCTTCTTTCCCAAGGTACGCAAATCCAGACCTTTTGAAGGAGGTCAGGGGAGTCAAATACCACAAGGAAATCTCCTCGAGATGAACCCCGAAACACCGAAACACCTCCCTCAGGGCTGGTTGAGAGTAGCTGTGTTGCTTGGGAACCGGACATGTTTGTCTTATGTTTTGTATTATGTTCAATCCTTCACTGGAGAGATTTTGGTGTGTATGACTTGCATTGAAGTTGCCGGTTGGGGCGCTTTTACCTCTGCTGCCGCGGACTGGAGTGATTTACATCTAACTGACTGTGGATGATAATGAGGTACTTGTGTGCTGAGTGACGGGTTGGCTGTTTTCACAGGAGGAATGGCAGTGGGGCAGCTCCCTCCTGGCTCACAGCCCCTCTGGCTCCCCCATTATGCTCAACAAAGAATGTAAATCCACTGTTAGCTATTAGAGTCCTTCCTCTCCTCCTTCCCACACAAGCCCCAGCTCCAAAGGGGCACTGAGAACATTCCACCAAAGCTGTGGAATTTCACTGTTTTCAGAGAGGGAAAGCAGGGAGAATCGGGAGACTTAAAAGAGCTGGTTTTTAATTGTGTGTTAGATGTTACTGTGAATTGACCGTTAGTTCGCTGTGGTAGTAATTGATGGATTTCCGGTTCTTAAGAATCATTGCGATGCAGATACAAGAAATCATACTACAATGTTCTGAGTGGGTTCATTGGTTAGATTTATTCAAAACTAATATAATATATTTGTTAATAGTTATTTTTGTGTACGGTCTCTGGAAGGTGATGACTTGTTTTGCTCTTTTGTGGTTAACACATTTTACTTTTCTTTGCTTTTAAATCATAGCATTTGAAAACCTTTTTATTCAAGGTAATGTGTTTAAATAAATTCTGCTTTCAGAGTTAAAAAAATAAATAATTTTAATGTGATATTAATGCATTGTGACTTTGAGACTTTGCCCCTTAGCGGTACCTTGAAGCAATTCTTCCTCCATTCTTCATTCAAAATGAAAAAAAAAGTCATGAGGTTCTTGAAAATGAATTAAATTTGAATTAAACTTAGTATGTTTTTTCATTTTCTACTATTAAGATGTGTACAAAAATAATTAATGGACAAGGAATTGTGCTCACCATGCTAAACGACTCATTCTATTAACATTCTATCTTTTTGGATAATACTATAATAAATGTCTCTTTTATTAAATATTTCTTGTCTGTTTTCATTCACATTCCAAATCAAATCAACCTGGACTTTGTTTGTACTTGACATACGTCAACAATACTCAAAAAAAAGTTAACATGTTTTAATTTGTTGTAAATGATGACAGAATGCTTTCCATTCCAAAATCCATAACATTTAACTGTTGAAGTCCTTGATCCTGGTCCACAGTGAGTTTTTATTATTTAAACATCTTAAAACCGGTAAATCAGAAGTTATCTTTTTTATTACTGTGGAAGTTAAAATACTAGAAGAATTATGGGTAGTTGACTGCATTTATACTGTGAGAGTGTTCATCATAGTTTGATTCATGCTCTTCTGAATTGCATGTAAAGTAAAGAAAAAAAACTCTAATAGGAGTAACATCATTTGATTTATAGCAGTGAAAATGAGCACCAGATTCATAGTGTGTCCTTTGGCACTCACTAGTTGTCGTGCCCTCTCAATGACAGAGCTGGTGATGCCTACACGTGCCAGCTGAGGATTGCCAGCTCGTTCAATTGTCCTACTGTGCCATTGTGATGCTGCTGCAGTCTAAGCCTGCATGCTCCAGAGAGCTCTTCCTCATTAGTGAGGGACATTTGTCATCCATTTGCTTCTTTTATAGCACCCGGTCGCACTGTATCTGATGCAAAGATATATCATTACACATGCTGACAGCACTAACCTGCATTACGTAAAGTAAAAGCAAGACATTCTGCTGTACTTCTCCTCGTCTTGTTTCTCTGCAATTTTTATTTTAGGTTTTATTTGTAGGCTCACTACTACAGTATTTCAGACAGGTGTCCGTTTCTTCTTGCTCATTACTTCAATAGCAATTCAGTTCATCAAATATATTTACCTTTTCATTTCATGTTCCCTAAATTTTATTTTGGTTTATGTGTAGATACCTTTGATTTTGTTGTTTAGTTTATTTAAAGCTGTATAGGACGTTAAATTATTTTTGAAAAGCTGGAAGATGTTATATACACAGAAATATTATTGATGAATGATTTGTAAATGATAAGGTATCAATATACAGTGTAGCTAGAAAGCACTTGGCAAGCATGTAGGCTCACATTATGCATATGTTGTGGCGGTTGGCATTAATCAAAGCTATCTGGACTGATGACCAAGTTCATTTGTGTGGTTTCTTCAGCAATTATAAATGCAGTTCGGGTGCATTACAAAACTAAACAATTGAAAACAACTGAAATATTTTGTAAGATCTGTGTTCCATGAAATTTCTTTTCAAGATTTTGGTGTAATGCACATCCAAAAACAGCTGAAACTAGATTGTTTTTCACTCAAGCTACGTTTTAACTATAGGTGTTAATGCTCTATTTCAATTTTTAAATAAAATCAGATTTTTTTTGTATTTGTTTTCCTTACACACAACACGTGACTTCTATCTATCCTGTGTATGAACGCAATCCTGCTTCCTGTGAGGCGCACATGCACAGCAAAAGGTATTTTTCAAAACGAAAGTAAACATGGACGAGAATGGAGTTGAGGTGATTGTGGGGCTTTTTAAAGTTGATTTCCGCTTGGAGTCACAATTGGTTAAATCAAATCATGTCACGAAGAAGATGAAGAAATATTAATTGTTTCTATTACTTCACTTTCCTTCTACGGACTGCTTTCCTCATTGTTGTCTTCCATCTACGCCCATAAATGTGGCATCTGTCCCCATACAATGACGTTAAAGACGGATAAATTGAACCTGGCCATTCAGACTGAGGTAACTGAGGTATTGGATTCAGGTCTACATATGAAAGTGAGCCTGGGCGATTTGATCTGTTTAGACTTTACTGAAAATATCAGACACGTGTCGCATATGGGCATAAAAATTTGGCTTGCTGTCTGAACATAGTCTCATTGACCATTTTTTCCCTTGGAAAGACTCTCCTTGGAAACAGCCCCTATTAAAGTCTACAAACGTCATAAATGTACTGTATATTTGTGTATTCTCAAGCACACAATTATGTGAAGGTTTAGAATATAATCAAAATGCAAAGTACAACAAGTGTTTTTCTGTTCATTAACATGCAAGATTAGAGGTCTCCTGTAAATGTTGATGCCCGAGTAAACTGTATACACAAATGCAGCCCAATCGATTTGAGAAGTGCATTATTAATGTTTTATTTTATAATTAATATATTTAAGTTCTTAATTTCTCATGCAGCTTTTGGAGGGATTTTTGCATAAACAAAAAGCAACGAGTGGTCTTCAGTGGGCGTAAATGCAGCTTGTTCCTACTCAATTAAAAGCAATTGTTGCATTAATTGTTTCACATGGGTATCGCAGATCCTCTTTGACCCCAAATAAACACACAGCCGTGTTGAAACGTAAACACATCCACTGCGGCTTCCTGCAGCCAGCTACTACTTATCCGCCCCTCATCCAATCCACCCACGTCTCCCTGCACTTCCCCTGTGTGACTGACAGCCCACCAAACAACCCTGAAGACCCCACTCACACAGCATACACTCATGCACAGAGGAAAGAAAAGGTCGCCCCCGTATGAGCTGCAACCCGGTAACATTGGCACATGTTCAGTCAGCTGCAGAGAGAGAGAGAGAGAGAGAGAAAGAGAGATCGAGACTTTATGTAATGTAATCATTTGCCCAAAAAAGGACAAAATGATAGTATTGAAAATTTAGTAAGGATCATTACAAAGTGAACAGAATGATTTGTTGATAAATATATTTGATTTAAATATAGAATTTTGGCTATATCATGTCATAAGAATGTGAACATAATGTTACATATCAAATGTGGGAGTATAATACACACATTATAGTGAAAATCAACAATATAGTGTATTTCAACAATATATAGGCTGATATAATTTTTAGTGGAATCAAAATATTAAACAAAAATATAACAAGTGTGTGTGTGTGTGTGTGTGTGTGTGTGTGTTTGTGTTTTAATGCAACTTTATTTAAAATGTTGCTAAAGAATCTGTCTTTTTAAATATTAAAGGTGCCATGTCATGATAACGTGACTTTTCTGACAATCTTGGCATCTTGAAGTGTTGTTCCCTCACCAAAAACATGCCTCAAGTAGTATTAAGATTAGTTAATGCATGTTTTTTGAGTAATCCTTTATTCCTTTTTTCTGAGCTGAAAACCTTTTCGTTTTCCTTATCCTGCCTTTTTTCCTTTTCCCTGCCCAAGCCTCACCTACTTGTCAATCATGCGAATCGCTAGTACTGCCCCTCTCTACTACGAGCAGAAAGCGTGGTTTGACCCGAAAGTGTGACAGCAGCAGACCTGCGCTGAATAAAATGCCAGAGAAGTGCATTTTCGGAAGTTACCTTTTGTAACTTGGAAAGATCCCTTTTGCCTGTGACCAGCACTTCAAATTCACCTTGTTCATCAACAAAAAACAGTCTAAGAAAGAGTTTACGATGAGGCTGGCTCTGTCACTGGGTGCTTTTTCACCTGTCCCGTGTTCATTGATTTTGGAGGTCCACACAGTAAGTTTTAATATTTTAAACGTTATTTATAGGGCAGCTCTAGTATAAAGGGCTCAAATATTAATTCTAAGTGCTACAACAAGGGCATAACATGGGACCTTTAACAACTGTATTTAAACCAAACTTTATTTAATATAGTGCTTTACTAATTGCGCTCAAATTCATTACAGTCTTAACAACTAAACACAACATATTTTTAAATTGTATATAATATGATGCTATTTATTAATGTTTATAAAACATATAGCTTGGTGTTTGTTAGTTTTGTATTTGTGTAAGCCAAATACAAACACAAGTCAAGATTTTTTTTTTTAACAATCTCTGTTACAAAACACTTTAGAAGAGTTCAACAGCGTGTTAAAAATGTATGAGGTCCAGTGAAAAGCCATAGTTAGTGGCATAAGCCCAAATCAAAGGGTTGCTGGACCCAGAGAAGATGAAGATGAGGGACTGATTTGGGAACTTTGGTGTAGCTGGAGGTGAAGAGGGAGGCAGGTGTAGGTGATGAAGAGCAAGGAGAGTAGGAAAGAGGGCGGGAGAGATTGGATTACTAAAATCTGAAAACACCAAAGTTAAAAAAAAGGTTTTCTCAAATTAATTCATTACGATCAGAGTATAAAAATGTGATGTTTTTACCATTGTTAGTTGAGCATTGTTAATTCTGATAATAGTTATTTTAAATACCAAATCAAATGTATTAGAATAGTAGGGCTTCAACTAACAATTATTCTGACTATTGGTTAGTTGCCTTTTTTTGACTAAACTGTTTAAATTGGTGATGTGTGGTATCGCTTATATACATTGCTTATACAGGCTACAGAAAATATAAAGGGTGACTTAAATACTATAAAATTATAGTATATGTAAACATTTTTTTATCAAATAAACATGATGTAACCTGGGGTAATTATTCTATATGAAGAGTACTTTTTTTAACAATACTTCCTCAAATTGTAAACAGAAACAGCTTAGCTCTTCTTTTCTTCTTTGCAGAGCTCTCGATTTACAAAGTTGGGGTATTCTTCTTGAAACACCCCGTGTTTGACTTGTGAAAGCATGAAAATTAGCTAAATCTTGTACACAGATACTGTGTTGGATCCGAGCAGAGCAAAGTGGTCTTTTCAGGGCAGAATAGAGACTCTGAATCTTTGAAGCTCACTTCTGTTAGTGGAGCGCATCCATGCCATTGTTTCTTCAGGCCATTTTAGTAGAACACTAAATTTAACAGTAGAACTGGAAGCCGAACTTTATATAACAACCTGAAAGCAAGTAGTGTTGTAACAGTTTTTCAATCATGCGATCATGGAAACTCATTCACGCGATATTTTGCATAAATACAGCAGACATTAAGGAAGGTTTCCAGGTCGCACAGAGGTTTGTCCTGCTTTGGATCTGAGCTACTCTGAGTGAACAAATGCAGATGTGCCGGGTGTCACAGGTAGTGGGTGTGTTTGCACAACAAAACAGTTTTATGTTTTTCTCTTAGCTTCATGGAAAATCCAGTGGCATTACATATTTTTTAAATGTCATAGCATACAATTCTCCCTATCATTGTTATTTTTTAATATTTGTGAAAACTGAAAATAATCCTTAGAAAATAATTAAGCCCCGGGTTTAGTTCATATTTTATAAGTTTTTGTCGTGTGCTAACACTCCTCAGCTGGTTGAAGCAGCAAAGCATGTGATTTTAGGGTAGATAGCTGTGCTCAGTCAATCACAGAGCAGGCGGCTTCATCCGCACTGACTCGGCTCTGGGAAGAGGTGGCATGTGGGAGATGCTAGCAACAGGAGCACTGGGATGTTTCAGAGCAGGAATCCCACCTAGTTTCTGTTCTAAAGGAGGGTCTGGATTCAATTCACATGCAGGGGAACCGGAGAATAGCAGACATACAAGGTCACATGAGTCCTCGTGTGGGAGAAAATAACATTCCAAAGCACCCTCTTTGATCTGTAACTTCATACCAACCTCAATAAAAGGACAAAAGGATAAGAATTGATTTTATGTGTCTTAAATCTACATGAATTTCTGTATAGAGTATAAGCAATTTTGGTTGATCTTTTTGGCAAAGTTTCAGATGTTTTTGTTAAAAACTTGTTTTGTGTCAAGTTGTCATCTTTAACCGTTGACTCAGATTTGTTGAAAAAGTCTTTTCAAAAAAAATTTTTATCAACTGTACAAAACGTACTAAACTCCTCCCATCACTCGTTCAAGTTTACTTGGAAAGGTGTTCCTCCGACACAGCTACTAGCGGTTGTGATTAGGTAATATTATGCAGAGAAACATTTTTTTTTCTTTTGTGAGGGATTTGCATCTTTATATTTTCTGCCGAGAGAAGAGGCTGCAAGAGAGTAATGGTTGAGTGTCATTTTTTCACCTTTACCTCAAGAGGATAACGCCAACTCTTTGTTGTGTTCCCGCCATTTTTACGAGGACTGCTTCGTGAATCTACATGCGTTTAACTCAGGTTTTGCATTAAGGCTTTTGAGAGTGGATCAGTTCCAACTTTATTTGGGCCAGCATCTTCCTCCCAGTCAAAACCGGTGATGCTAAAAGTTAATGTATTATTTCTGAAGCGCTGTATTCAAAAACAGCAGACTTGATTCTAACAACCAATGCCATGGCAGAATGCATCACGTGAAAGAGTTTTGTTTGAACGAGTCACAAAATGTTGAAAAATTTGGTGCATATTGTAACAAATTTAAAGTTTTTTTTTCCTTGCATTGATGTTTGAGAAACCAAACTACAAATAATCAACCTTTTAGAACAACAATGCTGGCACTTTTGAAGAAAAATAATCTTGATGGCTGTATGATTTTGCTGTGTTTATGAAGCATCTAAAAAGCCTGGATTTGATTGATGTATGGCGACCCAAACTTTCAGGAGGCACAAAGCAGAATTTTCTTTTACACAATGAACAGTTTGACAAGTGAGACAGCTTTAAAATGAGTCAAAAGAACAAACTGATCCTTTCTTCAACCACTGCTGCTGAGAGCAATGGACGATTTACTCCTAAAAATGACCTGTTGCTCACGAGTCACTTTGAAGGGTAGTTCAAAGTGGCTCATTGTGCATAAGTAATAGTTATGAGTAAAACCCAGTGCTCAATAATAATATACATGTAAATGTAAAAAAACAGAACAAAATTTTTTGTAAGCAGGTTTAAAGGAAAGTTGGGGGGGCCCTGGTCAAAATTGGGTCCTAAGCAGCTGCATACTTATCCCAAGGGCCAGCCCTGGGCAGATGATGCTTGCATTCTTGCCCTACACCATTGGATATGCAATGAGTATATTTCTGCACAAGTAACATAAAAACTAATATAATGCACCTCAATATTAGGGCGAAAAAATTACTCGTATTTGCAATTAAATCGCAATATGAATAAACATAATTTTCAAATCACAGAAACGGCAATTACACAATCATGTGATTAATGGTAAAAGCCACAAGTTTTTTTTAAAACTTAGGTTGGTTTGATTTGTTACAGACTTTTATATTAATGATTACACCAGACTTTGAGTGTGTACTAGGTTGTAAAATAAACAAATTAATCATTATATAATTAAATTATTGTTCTATTAAGACATTGGTGATTTGCAATAATCTCATTGTAAATAATTTCCGCAATATTAGGTAAAAAAGGGTAGTCATTAATTTATTTTTATTTTTACATTTTAGGTTAAGCACTTTATTCTTGGTTTATAAACAGCTATATAATATGCTTAATAACATTCATTTTTATTATGACCGCTCATTGCTTTTTGTTTATGCAAAAATCCATCCAAAAACTGCATGAGAAAATAACGTTTAATTGTTAAGTGCTACCAAATTTTCAAAGTTGGTAGTTTCTGTTGTTGTGGTACTGATTTTTTTTGGCAATGCATTTAAGTTTTTAATTACATTCATTATTATGTAATTAATTGCACAGTTGATTTTTTTTTCTAAAAATCGAATCAATTTCAGGAAATACTGCAAATAAATGTTTTTTTAAATATTTTTTGTCTACATTGGCGTTCATTTTCTTTTAATTAATAAAGAATATGTTGAACATTTTTACTGTAGTGCTCAGTAAATAAAGAAGCTTTGTCCAGAACAAAAAGTTTTCAAAACATTTGAAACATCCTAATGACCCTAAACCAGTGCTGGCGTTTTAGGAATGTGGGTTATTTGAGGACGACCTTTGACACTTGCCATGAATGGTATGTCAATTCAGTGCCTTCCCCACACCTGAGTCACCCTCACCTGAAAGCTAAGGAGGCATTTCTCTACCAGGGTGTCCTGTTCTTACTTGTCATGACAAGAGCAGGAAGTCAGTGCAATGAAGCCAAGCATGCAGAATGGGAGATGTGACTATCTAGGTATGCTCATAATTGTGGGTTTGTGAATATTGCCTGACTGAAGGGTGACTCCCTCATACATTCCTTTACGTCTTGATCCTAATCACCTTTTCGAATGTCCAGTGAGCCTTTGAAGACTTTCCTTTGGCTACCTTGATAGAGAATCCCTGGTTTCTGTGTCTTGTGTTGGAATTCCTTTGCGAATGAATAGCCGCTTTACAAGGGGAACGGGATTTGAATGGTTGAGGCAGAGAGTGCTTGAATAGCTCAAAGACCACCTCTACTGCTGTTTGTCTGCTTGCTCACAGACACAAGGAGGGTTTATTTGTTCCTTATCTTTGATTCTCACTTTGGTTTGCCAGACGTTAAACATTTCAGGAAGTGGCTTTCTCTCAGCAGATGCTAACATCTACAAACTGAGACTAATGGCTGCATGACTGAAACAATCCTTATTTACATCAGAGTGCACCTTAAGGTGTTTGAGAGTGTTGAGACTGTCTTAACTTTCATCCACGGAGAAGAGTTTTGGTAAAGGGAATGTGTCTGATAAACCTTAGCATGTTTTTATGACAAAGTCCACTTCTGTCTTCATAATAAATGTCAGGTGGCTTGTCATTACTTTTGCAACAATATAGCTGATGCAATAAGACAAATATAAGCAGTCCTTCAGATTTGAATATTCTTAGAAGGGCGGAAGCAAGAGGTGTGTAAGGGATAATCTGATTGGCTCTGTTAGTAGGAGCTGGACAGTTCCCTGAATTACACTTTGCTTGGACAATCCAGCTCTTCCCTAGAGAAGCCAGATTTTGAAACATTCTGCTTGGCAGACAAAAACATGGAAGCTAGTCAAACGTCTTGAACTGGTCTTAAATTCTGAGGAAACCCGGGAAAGACATGACAAAGATTAGAACTGATACTTTCTATTGCTAATGGTAGTTCTCCCACCTTTTTCCTGTTATCATTTTTTATTTTACAATTGAGCAATAAACATATTTTTCTTTGTATTTTTGACCAGCTGTAACTCAAACTATTAATTTCTGCTTCTCACAAGGTTGTCAAATTACAATCAGTTTCACAGTATCAAATAATTTCCACGAGCATAATAAAATCTGTATAATAATGAAATGTATATATTCTGTTCCTGAGGATGTCAACTGTACTACCGTAAGCAAATTGTCTGATGTTTTTTCTCACTCTATTCCAATTGTAAGCACAGATTTTTGAACTTCCGCTTGATATTTTTGTGGAGCAAAGTTTATAGCCTGCCTTACACATCCCAACATAAAACCAAGACCAACCTAGATTAAAGTGACAAGGTGTAAACTCTTTGATTGACTGCTTAAACCAGTCCTAAAATGGAGCAGATGCCAGGGAAATCACTTGATTCCCTGGGATCTGTATTCATGAATTGAGCAGAGTTTGAGTGCGACCATAGGCTAATGCTGAAAGTACAGTCCTTCAAGGTCTCTGATGTTATCTCTGCTCCAGCAATTTCTAACCTTTTTATCATAAAAAAATCTGGAAGAGATACTCTAACCAAGAGAAGCTGGTCACGCCAAATTAATTTAAAAAAGTAAATACATTTAAGTAATAAAATATAGTCATTAGAACTATATAAAATTATTTCTAAAACTGTATAAAAAATATTTAAAAATACAACAAAATAGAATCACTCCAAAGAAAGCTATAGTTAAAGCCGTTCTCACTACAGTACAGTAGAGTTGTATGTGGTTTATGATTGTGATGTTCTCTTTCAATGGAGTTGGATATAATCTCTTATTTCTATAGCTTTCTCTTTCTTTCCATGGCAAAGGTCATTTTGAAACCTAGCTTTAACAATATGTGTGATTTGTCCTATGTTATAGCGATGCATGCATTATATTATTACATCAATGATTGAAGCCAAAATGATGTTTTGAAGGCCAATGTTGAGAATATGTGGAAAGATAGACATCGATTCTGATAGAGGGAAGTTTGTGGATAATGCTTTAAATTTTTATATGCATAATTTAACTCAAATACTCATTAGATTTATTAGTCATAATTTCTGTGTTTTTTATGATCAAGAGTTCTAATGATAACAGACTGATTTTATACCATCTAATAACTCATCTAAACATCACGAGTGGTCAACTTTAAGGTTGCAATGATTAACTGAATTCACTTTTGTCCACAGTTTAATTAATCACAGTTAATTAATTGTGAAGGCTTTTCAACATCGCATTTCTTTTGCATGGAATGAAGGTGCTGCAACTGTAAAAGTTTTGCAAACTGTGTACTAGTTTGATGGGTCCAAGCTTATAAGAGACTGAGGCAGTCGCACACACTGGATTAACAATGGCTGAGGCTCCTGACAGCAACACTCTGTTCTAGCCCAAAAAGCAGCTGAAGTTGGCAGTTTGGGAGTGTTCTGGTTACACATGTTCTGGTTACAAGCTTGGGGCTCCTTCATGCTAAAGTTCTGTAGAAATGTTGCTGCTAAAGGATCCAACACATCCAGTCAGATGCAGCATCTTTGAGATCAAATCCATCTTTGCACACCCAATTAAAGCTAATTCTTTGCATTATATTCTGTGACCAATTACTTGAATAACATAAGTTGGTTGGGAATTATTATAAATACATTCATCAATCGTTTGTTTTATTTTTTTTATAACTAAAACAAAAAGAAAAAGCAAATTAGTTTTACATTTTTTGATTCTGTGATCAAGACGGACTTGAAGCACTTTTTGTTTTCTGCCATTTCCCAAAAGGACCATTAGAAAACAAAAGTGCCTCAAGCTTGTTTGTCATTTTTGCATAAAAAACAAACAAATTTGTTTTCCTTTTTTCGGTTTTAAAATTCAAATGAAGGACTAATGCACAGATTGTTGTGAGTTGTGCACAGTTTTCAGTGCAATGTTTATTGTTAAATTATTGAAATGATTATATATGGATGAAGGCTAGGTGTGTAATGCTAAAAATAATTAGTTTAAACCTATTGCCTCAAAAAGTATTTTTGTCATTTGGAACCCAAAAAACTCCAGAAGTTTTCAAGTGATATTTTTCACTAATTATGTTGTGAATCTAATGAATGAAATAATTGTGATATAAAATGTGAATATTCTCATCCAACCCAAATCTATAGTCAACATTCAATAATATTCATTTTAACGTCCGTCTATACTCTGATACATTTTTGGTTGACTTGACTCTGAGATGTCTTTGTTCAGAGAGAATTCTGGATTCTGTATTGGCATCCTCCGACTGGTCTCTCGTTGTGCCAGCAAACTGTTTAGGTTGGATCTTCCTTTACTAATGCTTTAGTCTAATTAAAGCCGATTATTTAAACATATATTTATCCCTGTTGCTATGCTGACCTGACATCAGCTTTAGAGCGTGTAAACACTTTCCTGAATTGAACTGATGGCATGGTTTTCATTATTTACTGGATGAATCAGTGAAAGTGACTGGTATCTGTATACACTTCAAATGGAAAGATCATAAAGCAGCTTCTAATCTAAAACAACTTGCCCCTAGTGTTTTTAATTTGAATAGTTTCCATGCGAGTACCCATCAGCCCAACGTTTGTGAATTACCAATGTCCCTTTTTGTTTTCTTTGCAGTGAAATTACAAGGGGAACTCCCTTCCTCATCAAACCGAGAACAGCGTTTTACCAACATATCTCTCCAACAAACATTTACCGTCCATCTTCTTTCTCTTTTCTTGTGTTTTAAGTGATTTAAATGTTTTTAAATATCATTGGATACTCTTTTAGAATCAACAAATTAGAAGTTAAACTTCTACAAAAGTTAGTATATAAGATATAAGATATTTAAGAGAAGATGAGGTACAAATAAAAGTTTGAAATTTGAAAAGTGTATATTTTCACTTTTTGAGGGGAAAAAGGGAAACTATTTTATTAACTTCTTTCTGGAACTGGGACAAATTTATTTGATCATAGATCTCCAAAAAAATTCAAAAACGAATTAAACAATATTTTTCTCTATCCTCTGAACAAAAGGAAATGCCTTTTCTTTTTTTTTTACTTTTCAAAGGATTTCTCAAAATCTAAATTATCAAAACACTTTTTTTAAACACAGTTTTTATCCAGTGTACATAGTATGTTAAGGTAATGCTGTGTTGTTACCGTAATCATCATCTGAGCAGAGCTCAGAGGGATTTCCCACCAAGCCTCTCCACATCCCACCTTTGAAAATACCTAACATGAGGATGAAGATATCAGACAAAGAATGAATGCTTTTTGTTTTGAATGCAATTGTTTTCTCGAAGCTGTTGTTTAAAATCCTTCTAGACAAAAATCCTTTCTAAAGTCCTTTCCTTTGTAAATGACTCTTTACCTGATGTATAGCATTTTGAAGACCCTCAGTTTCTCAAGTTCCTTCCCGTTGTGTTTAATGAAACACGTTTGTGAGTCAGCACATGGTAGCCAGAGCAAGAATAGATGTTGTTCACTGGAGATTCGCTTGTAACAGCTGGACTGAAATGTCTAGAGTGGACACCCTCAATCTGAGGAAGAGCCCAGAGGCTGCCGTTGTGTGAGAACAGCGTTAGTTGTGTGTAATTGTGGGTTAGGGTGAGAGAGGAGTGTCGGGAAAGCGAGGTGGGTCTGTGTACGTGTTGTGTGTGATGAGAAATTAGTCGACTGAATATGCAAGACTTTGGTTTTCAAGTACCACTGCTGCTAACAGTAGTTAGATTTGTTTATATACTTTCAAAATCCTCTAAAGATACACAAGAAAATGTGTTGTGACATAGGATTTATGATATTTTTGTTCCCCCAAAAACAATTATACTTTTTTAAATATTGAAAATTCCTCAATCAAATTAGTTTTCTTGTAGAACAGGGGTTCTGTCTGTGGTGTGGCCAAATGTAGCACTTTTTCCTCATTTTGTCATAGATTGACATTGAAATTTACGTTAAACTGATCAAAACTAATTTCTGAGCGGAGTAGACGTTTAATTCACAAGTTAAAGATGCACATTGTTAAAATGGCATCTGTAATTTTACCCCTCTATTCTAAAGTGAGCTATATATATATATATATATATATATATATATATATATATATAAATATATATATATATATATATATATATATATATATATATATATATATATAAATATAGTATATGTACTCACGGATAATACGTAGCTTAAATGATTGATGCTTACTTATGAATAAGATGGTTGCTGTTACAAATTAATATTTTATTTATGTTTAACTTACAGGTATTGTATTGTCAATCCTTTATTAGTAGTACATTAGTAAGCCATTTATTAATTATTAGTTAATTGTTCTGGATCCTCAAAATAGTTAGAAAGCAAGGTTATTTTAGATGCGCATCCGACTGGCACTTTGGGCACGCCTCCTCCCATATTTCTCTTCATCTTTCTAATCTAATGTAAAATACAAAAAAATATGTTTTACGTTAAACGGTTACTTAATAATTAATTAATGCCAACTTTCCTGACTTTTACACAATATTTTTCTCGATTTTTGCTATGCACTGTAATGCAAACACGCTCACATAGCAATAGCAGACAGAAGGCAACTTTTAACTCAATCTCACTTTATCTGAATAATTTATTCACATGTTGATTCTCCTGAATCGCATCCAACTGTACACTTTTGCCAAGTCTCCTCCCCGATCTCTCTTCATCTTTCTCAACCCAAAGCCATGCTGTCGTGTGTGATGAACACATACAAAACCCCCAAATATCTTCAAGAATAAACACAATAAACAGTCAAAAAACAACCAAGTTTTTCTATATAATACAGGCTTTTATTTAAGCATGTGAGAAAGTAAAGCACTTTACCCCATTAGTCCGTCTGAGAGTGTGTCCTCAGCCCACGCAGATCTCTTTTCTCCACAGCCATGTTACCTGAATACGCTATATATGAATATTCTTCCTGTCTCGCTTTCTGAAATAGTGCAATTACCAGGTTGGAAAAGTAATCACAAATTGAAGTGCACATTTTCTTTCAGCTTAATGCACAGCAGTGAAGGTAAAGTTGTCAGAGTGGATAGGTTGCTCCTAATAGAGCACTTGTTGTCTAATGCTCCCTCCGATAGAAGAGTTCTTATTTTCTGACCTATTTGCGCCTGGTTCGTTTTAAAGGAACAAGGAGACTCGAGGGTCTTCCTAGAATTGGGATTTGAAAACAGTCGTGCTACACAAGAGTAATAAACTGCTTCATTGTAACGTTGCAGGGTTTGATGGAAATACTGATATGTTTGGGCTCATTTTATCCATGACAGGATTTTGGTGTGTTGGCTCAAAGCTTATTTGATCTCTGATTGTGTTCTCTAAATAGACAGAGATTTTCCATACACTGGCTTTCATTGAGTCCAAGCACATTTAAAAGCGTGGCTTGTCTATGGGTGTTAGGAGGCTGCTCTGATGAGATGCACATGGAAAAAGAGTCGACATTTTGAAGTGAACTGTTTATGATTCAGTGGAGTGACTAATCAATCCACTAACAGGGGGAGCATTGTATGGTCAGGATTTACTATTTCATGTCCAGTTTCCTTTTTTGATTCTCAAATAAATGGTTTGTTTGTAAGACCAAAATTTTTATAAAAGTTTTCATGATTACACGCTTTAAAAAGTATGCCATACATTTAGTGATTGACCTTATAGGTACATGTGAAATACAGTTTACCTAATTGATGACATTTCTGTTAAATGACAGTGTAATTGTTCATTTATATTTTGAGGATCTGTTGTTTAATTAAAGGGTTGTACTATTTGTAAGCATTTTTAAATATGTAAATATTTAGCATTTATGTGTAAATTAAACTAAAAGATGTAATATTATATAAAATAATGGTTGATGTTATAGTGCAAATGGCCACTTAATAGTTAATTAATGCTAACTTTCCTGACTTTTGCAGATTTGTTTTGTGCTTTGTTTTGGGCAGAAGGCAGCTTTTACACAGTCTGACAATTTATTCACAAGTTGACTATCTACATAACAAGGGTTAAAGTAGGGAATGACTAACAGTTAACTTGCACTTGCCACTTTGGAGAATCGAGTTTGAGCTCAGCTAAATGCCAGTGAGGGTGAACAAGAGCTGCACTTTAAACAGTGTTTTTTCCCCCCGATTAATTTATGTCTTTTTGTTTCAGAGGATGCTGAAAACAGAAATCGATGTTCTCTTTTAGTTTTGGTTTTTGTATCTGGAACCAGTCTCTATGGGACTACTTTGACCAAATAAAACTGACTTGAAACTATTAACCTAAAGGAAACCTGTTGGAAAACAGCTTTCAAGCATGCTCTTTTAACGTAAATACAAAGCTGATATTACTGAAAAAAATGTGGTATTCTAGTGATAAATCTGGGATTAATTATTTGCTGTGTGAGTACACCCTTATATGAACTTATGTTGTTTTCTATTAGCTATTGTATGCTCACATACGAAAGTTATTTAGAGGGTACTAGCATATAGTTTTCTGATGGTCCGTACCTATTGTAATATAACATGTGATAAATGTAATCATTCTTTCGTTTTTTTTAACATGACAGTCTCCTGTTTGTTCCATAAATGTCTGACAATAAGGTTCCCCAACTCCTTTAAAGAACTCTCCGCTCAGATGTCCGTCTGTGAGAACATTTTTTATTTAGCAGACACTTTTTTTCCAAAATGACTGACAATATAGAGGGAGAAACAATATGCAGTTTGTTTCAAAAGCAAAGTCGACCTCAAGTAGTTCACACAGAGGTCGTCTCAGGTGATCCCCTGAACAAAGAAGTTCTCAGAGGACAGGAATAATCAGAAAGAAAGGATGGATTTTGTTTGTTATGGTTTAAAGTGCAAACAGAAAAGTTTAGTTGCTTTTTTTGAAAAAGCCATTCTCCCTCATTAAAATTGAGAAATTGACAACTTTTTTTAATAATTTGTCAAACATAATTCCTTTTGATTAATTAAATAAAAACATTTATAAATCTAACTATTCTCATGTATAAGCATACACGATAACAATAACAGTTAACAAAGATGTAGAAATGTTGCCGTTTTCTCCACTATTTTTGATTATTGTTTTCCGCTGTGGTGTGTGGCCATTGTAATCACAGAAAAAGCTTGAACATGCTTTGCATTTTCAATCAGCTTGATTTGTGTGTGAAACTCTTCATAATGCTCAAACACTTGTTGGTGAAATTAAACTCTATGTGCAGCATGGTTTCAGTGCTTTCCATTGATTATTTTCATTATTGCTTCTCTCAAAGTCATAAATGAGATGTGAAAAACTGATGGAAAAAAACTGGAATAAAGAAGGGAAAAGCTGAAGTATGTGTGGGCTGACTGTGGTAGGCTGGTCAGGTGACGGCATTTTAAAGTAGGCAGTGAATGTGAATGTAAATGTGGAAGGCTTTGGGGGGGTAGGCCGGGGGCCGACTTACACAGACGTGTAGGCAGGAAACCTTCTCTGCTCACACACGCTTTACCATGCAGCCGTGGGGGTGGAGAGATGCTATGTAGTTAAACCGGAGACAGCCTGTGGATGCAACACTTCCAGCATGACACTCGCAGAGAACTCAGCCTCACACACACACAGTGCAGCAGATCTCGACAGGATACTGCAGTCCCTCACAGGCGCATGAGCTCTGGAAATGGACTGACAAGAAGTAGACACAAATCACTCCGTGCCTGGAGTGCAGGTAAGGCTCTTTTACAGATGAAACCTTTTGAGAGTTTTTATTAGGTTTTCTACAAGTTTTGGATCAGCCTCGAAATTGGCTTCAAATTCAATTTCAATAGAAGCTGTTCCCGGCAAAAATGCACCGCTCTAAGCTGGTGAAAGAAAGAGATCTGTAATTGTTTTCAGCTAGAATGGAATGCAAGGGACAGAATTACAGCTTTGCTCTTTGTTCTCCGCAGTTAGACAGGGATAGACGACACCAACACCAGTATGCCACTTCTCCAAACTGCTGAAACTTGTTAAATGCATGTCTGTGTATGTATTGTATCTCATTTAATTGTAAAACAGCTCCCGAGAAAGTTTTTGTGAGAAGTATGTGTGTGGGTGGATATGTCTGTGTGTACCATGTGCACTAAGGAGCACATGTGTGTGCGAGCGTGGGTGTTTGGATATAGGTATTTGTGTGGGAGGGTGTAGCTGGATGTGTGTGGGTGACTGAGTGCAAGTGTGCACAAGCGAAGAGTGTCTATGTGAAATATTCCACTTTTCATAGGGTTGCCTGTCAAACGCGAAGCATTCCTGTGTTCTCTGAATGCTCCGGATTTCAGCTGAGATGACAAGACAAAAGCCAGGGGGACATTTAAGAGGGTTTAGCTCAGATTGGTCCCTGGGAATGGCAGCGGTGGGAAAATCCAGCGCTCAGTCTTGTATTTCAGGTTCAGCTGGAGACGGTTGTTGCCTGCCGCCGAGGGGCTTTCCCAAAAATGAGGCACAACTGGGAGGGATACAAAGAGACCCACCTGTGGTGCTGTTAGAATCGTGCTGTCTGATCGGAGCCTCAAGTGTCGCTTCCTGCGGGGTTGGCGATATTTTTCAATTCCAGTTCGCTGATTAACGCAGCGATGAATTTCAATGGTGTGTGTGGTCTGAGAGGTCTCTTTCCATCCTTACAACTGACAAACAAAGAGAGACGCCTCGATTTATCGGCCGTTTGTGAATAGTTTTAGCATTCAGGAAGGGTTTGAGCGAACAGAGCAAGTGAGAATCAAGAAAGCTAATACAAGTGGTTGGAATCCGACGATAATGATTCTGTTGGTGATCAAGTCTGTTTGGTTTGAGTTGATTTAATCTTTTCAAGTTGATTCACACTCTGGGAAGTTTTAACAGTGCCGTCAGACTACACATGACTACACATTTGTCACATGAGCGTTTTTTTTTATGCAGAGAATTAGGAAATGTATCTTAGATTTCATCTACGTTTGAAATCATTGAAGCATTGACTGACTGAGGAAAGAGGTGAAAGTTCATTTGGATTCTTTTACAATGACATTGCATTGAGGAATTTAGGTATTTCCTGCAGACAATTCTTATTTTAGAATGAGACAATTTATCATTTTACTGCTATTTTTAATCGATAAACAGTAGATTATTTTCCCTCAAGACTTTCGACCCTATAGATGATCAAATCTGAGGAACACAAGAATGTAATGTTTCAAATAGGAATCTAGAGAAGAGGATGAGGGGTTGCAAGCTCCATTTAACAGGAGTGGTTATTCATTACAATATATCTGCTCTGACTAAACAAAAGCAACATGTCCTTTAGACTATGGTGAAACAAGTTCTTGCTACAGCCAGTGAAGTTACCGATGATTGAAGCTGCTAGATGAGACAAAAGAGCTTTTGCTTGCTTCAGTTTCTGAAAGTAAGCACAACACAATGAAAACAATTTTCTTGAAACAGATTTTTGATCATGAATAGTGAAGATAATATTCAATGTAATTTGCTTCATGTCGAAAGGGAAGCAGTATTTACCAGTGGATTTCACTTGATCCACTTCTGTAGAACTGCCAAACTGTGCAGCTGGCGCAGATCTGGGTGGATTTTACCCCTCATTCAATTTAAAACCGCAATAGTAAAGAGATGTTTGGATCTGGTGAGTATAGGTTAGTGAAGTAGAAGGTTCAATCAGAGTATGTCACTGGAACAGAAGACCGTGTTTGCTATTGTGATAAATGGATTTAGCTCACCTGAGAAAGTGGTTCAAACATGTATCAAGTCTAGATTAAATTTTAAAAACATGGAGGAATCAACTTTTATTCGGTTGAGATAAGGTACAACCAATGCCAAATGATGTAGCTTTCTATTCCCAGGGAAAATCGTAGTCCATGTTGGTTTGTCCTGGATGTGTGCACCTGCCTCTTCCCTACTGAGAGACCAGCAGGTTCCCACATCATTGGTTTTCAGTTATTAGAATCTTTTTGTTCAATGTAAAAGTGCTTTACACTTTGATTTCCCTTTAATAACAATTTTATCTGTTTTAATGTGGTCTTCTTCGATATGCTTTCTAAAAGTTTAATTATTAGGTCTTTAGTTAACACTCTTGGTCTCACGGTTGTGTTATTTGGCTGAAGCAGCTGGGAAACTGATATTTCCAATGTTTCCATACCAGCAAAGGCTCATACTGTGCTGTGTGTGAGAGCTGGACTGGAGAGACGTGCTGTGCAGGTTGTGTTTTGCTCTTTTTCTGTCTGCAGATGTGCTCACACTGATTAGATTCAAACGGTACATGTCATCTTCAACCAAGAAGCTTTGAGTCAAATATTGCATTGTAATTTTCTTATTGAATAATAGCCACAGCTCACAAGGTAATCAAATGTGATCTTTTTAAGTTTTTTCTGGGGCAGCCTTAAATAAGTTGAAATCACAGAACACAGAAATGTTTCATATACACTATCTACTGTAAATTTCCTGTACATTTTTTACCGTCTGTGAGGATGAAAAGAGCGAGGTTTTTGATTGAATGCCAATCTGACACTTAGGAAATTTTATGCAAATGTTTGGGCACCTCCCACAGATGTTGTATTTCCCCATGCATCCTTTCTATCAGGACAGGGATTGATGAAGAATGGTGTTGTGTTGTGAATGAGACGATGTGGTCAGTAAGGTGAACTCCCATTGTGCTTCATACTGCGAGTCTTAGTCTCTGGTGAAACCCCAGGTCTCTTCTGTTGAAACGGCTCTGGTAGTGATAGTGAGAGGGGGGGCGGAGGGAGATCACAGGCTTGACACAAAGCTCAGTGGTAAATGAGTGAAAGTGCAGGTTATTCATTTGTTGAAAGGCTGCCTTCTTAAATGGTGTTCAATTCTGATTTTCCAAGTCTTAAATTACGTGTTGAATATTTTGCTTCAAGGGAACTGGTGTCTTAATAAATGAGAGAACTCTAGAAAGATTCTAAAGAATCTTATCTTCAATGAGGAATCCATATTCTTCCCCTAAATACATAAAAAGCTTGATATTGATGTTACAGCCAAAGCAAGCAACTAATTAATTCACATTTTCCTCATTTGGATGAAAGTACATTATTAACTTTTTTTAGAGAAGACTTGTATTGAGGACAGCCTTAAAATAGTAAACCTAAACACAGTCTTAAAAAGACTTAACCAGTTGTAATTGTTAAAAAAAAGCTTTTAAAGACAATGTAACCATAGCAACAGTGATGCAGAGCAGCCTGTCTCATTGAGAAAAACCTTGCTTAACTTGTTTTATTTGTACATGCACAATTAAACATTACATCGCGTAAGATTTAATCTCAACTGCATTAAATTAACCTGGACAGATGCGAACATTTCCTGAGAATGGGGTTAATTGAACTTCGATTTATGTCTGAGGTTGAGTCTGAGTTTTACTTTCAAGCAATTGCTAAAATTTGCAAACAGACACCTAATGGTTTCCATAATGTAATTATGATTAAGGCTTGACTTAAAATAACTCCCACAATATTCTGTGTTTGTTACATTTTCCAAACAAAAAACTGACATACCCATAAAGTTCTGGAAACATAAATTGTTTATAGGATTTTTTTCTCAATTTTAGAAGGACTTGAACAGTATTTGTAGTTGAGTCCAAGCTTATGTGAAACAAAATAAAAGTTATGAATTTAACTGATATTATCTTAAAATAACTATCTGAATAAAACTAAGTGGGATAAATGGTTGAAATGTGGTAAACAATGTAACGAATGGTTAATTTGAATTTTCTACCACAAATTTCAGATGTATAGTGCGCCTGAAATTTGAAAAGAAACTAGTTTTGTTTTTAATTCGGCTACGTTTTAATGAGAAATGAAACATGGCACGTTTATTGTTTTATAATGGTGTTTGTACCATGTGTTAAACCAGTGAACAAGTTTATTCTGTTTGTAAACTTATTATTTTCTGGACTTCATGTCAATTTCTCACTTCATGTCCTTCAGTTTTTTCCACAAAAAACCGTTTTATCTGTTTTCTGCGAATATAAACTGCTTTTTAAAGACGATTCCAGGCAGTACGTGCCGTTCCCCTTCGAACGAACGGGTGAAATCCGACTCATCTTCGTACTCGCAGACTCGGGGACCCGGCTGGTTCTCCCCTCTCTTCTCAGAAACGGCGCTCAGGGTGATGTCACCTCGTAACACAACTTTCGGCGTTTTGTTCAAGTTCAATTTCGCGTTAGGAGTTTCCTCCGAGCGCATGCAGATCTCGTCCCGGCTGGCGCGGGAGGGACGGCCCCGGCCCCGGCGCGGCGGAGGCTGGGGGATTTCTGAGCCCCACGAGCGCGTCTCAGTGATGAAGTCAGCCGCCTGCGCGTGAATCATGTGAACGGGCCAGCAGCGGCGTTTCCGAGCCAGTCGGAGGCAGCGCTCAGCGCGAGCGGGCTGAGCACCGGGGATGACAAGCAGATGAATGAGAGAGAGTTTAACATGCGCCGCGGAACCACACTTTTATCGCTCGACCGAGCTCGTTTATTCATGATTTCTTTCTTTTTCTCCTGCTTACAGAAACAGATGATGCTGCGTGGAAGAACGTGGACGCCTTCACCCAACTCGAACAAAAGGTTCGTCTTGTTTCCTTTTTACCATATTTAATCCACAATCCGCAAAATGCCTAGATTTTTCTAAAAATGTGTTTAAGAATTTATTTCAAATATACTGTGCAGAAGAGCGTTGCTGCAGGTCTATTTAATAAATGATACTTGTGTTTTATTCCGGTTGCATCTTGTCTTCTGGTGCTTCGTGCAGAATAGCTTCACGCAGAGCATGCTGTCTGTGTGTGGCATCTGACAAAATCAGAGAAGCACTGAGGTTAAAGTGCTTGCCAGAAGTTGCATGGAGGTTTAATCTCTTTATTCGAGGAATTTAATGTAAGGACCATATGCTGGGGAGTGATGTATTCCTCTTTTTCCTCCTCTTGAAGTGAGCTTGCAAGGGGAGGGCTTGTGAACTGAAGAAAAGGAAATTCTTGTGTGTGTTTTGGAATGCTGTTGCCCCGGGGGGACTGAAAGAATTGAGTTGGGGAATAAGAGAGGGGCGAGTTTAGAGAGGGGAAACAAAGGGGAACACATTACCCCTTTCCTCTTTCGCCCCTTTGAATGACAAGGATAACATCCTATGCCTTTAGGAAGATGAAGTGCAGTGGCCAGGCGCCTGCAAGGGAACTGAACAGACAAATTATGTGCTCGGATTCTATGAACCTCAAGAACCCATGGCTTAATTTGGGAATCGCTTGTCCGATCATCTAAAACGAATGGTGCAGTGATTAGTGAGAATAATCTATTGAGTAAGTATGCCTTACATGTTCATAGGTTTGCAAATAGTGGCATTCACCTTCAAGTCTGTCTTCTTTTAATCTTTAAATATCCTTTAGATTTGGTGTTGCAAATATTTTCCATCAGGGGGCACACACGAGATATATTACAAGCCAAAGCTGATGACAGGCAACTTTGTGTGAAATCTTAAAAAAAAAAAAAAAAAAAACTGAATATCCTTGTGTTGTAAAAAAAAGAAACCTAAAATACTAAGCATTATCTGTGAAAAATAGTTTTAAAAGGTTAAATAACTTGAAAGCAAAGATGGCAAACTGTTCAATTAAAGTTCCAAATGTGATGTTAAGGTAGGATTGTATAAGAAATAAAATGACCCCATTATGTTCAAAATAATCTTTTTATTGATGTTTTACTGATGTAAGAGTTGGTAGATGGTACAGGTAAGATATTGACAATGTTGTGCTTTTGTGCTACATGAGCTTTTAATCAAAATTACGTTCTTTAAAACAGCAATATTTACAAAACAGGAAACATATTTATATACATTTGTATATAATTTTTTTCTGCTTTTGAGCGTGCTAAACTAACTCTAAAACTAAAAGGTCCAAAACCTGATTTCTTTGAAATCTCCACTTAGATTAAATTGTAGAATTGAAAGAATTGTCTGCAAATGGCATTCCTGTTCATTTACAAAGTAGTGCATTAACTCTCCTCGTTGTGCTGTTGGGCAGATTTTGATCCTTTTGTTTTAGCTTAAAAGTGCTTCTGATGGATCCTTAAATGAGATAATTATAAGGATGTGAATGAATCCTACCGTAGTGTTCCTCAGGACCATCTCTGAGCGCTTCCCTTTAGTAGCTATTCTACAATTCCCACATGTTCATATTCACAATAGTTCCTCCCTTTTATCCATGGTCACAAATGTTGTACTTATTTAATTCAAGATTTTTATTTATTTATTTTTTTTAAGTTTGTTTTGCAAGTGAAGTGCTCATCTCTTGAGATTTTCTTTGAGTGATGAAGAATAGCTGTTGGTGATCGCCCACACGCAAATGTGAAATATTCTAATGAGCAATCTGTCTGTTTCGCTGGTCCGCTTCAACAAAATGTTCCTTCACAGTCCTGAAGGCTTTCATTTGAATCCGACATGTTATACAACGTAATCTTGGCCCGAGATAGAAGGACTGTTTTTAATGTGATAAATTGACTCTCATTAAGATGAGGAAGGTATCATTTAAATATATTCTATTTTCTTGTAGAGCTCCAGCTGGCGATTTCTGAAACAGGACCGAAACCAAAACAAGCTCTTAACCAGCACTGGTAAGTGTCCTCTTCTTTTACTTGTCTGTCTTTACTGAGGTTGATTGAGCTTTAATTGGATTCGACTCTGGCGACATACCACACTGTGTAGTTTTTAAAGAAAGGCGGTTGACTGGCAGGTGCCAGACATGACCCAGGGTCTGTGTGAAGAGTGAGATTGGAGCGCAGAACGAGGTGTTGAAGAGAAATGTGCTCACTTGATTCAGAAATCATACTAGAAAAAAGATTGCGTACACACACAAACACAAAGACATAGAGGAGACGAGCCCACACATGATCTCGAGTGCTGTGCATCTTTAGATCTGAGGAGATGACATCATCAATGCTCCCTCGATGTGGGCTCAGCTCGTGGGTAGAAGAGGTGTATGTGTGCAGAGGAGTAAGTGAAAGAGCGACAGAAGCATCCTCTCTGTCTCTCCTGCTTTCTTGAAGTGCAAAGCCTGTAGGCTACGTGCCCAGCGTTTTCACACCCACTCTCGGGTTTGTGTGGGTGGATGAGTGGGCAGCAAACTTGTGATTTGTTCTTGTTCAGACCCACATGGGGGCAAATCTCTCTTCTCTTCTCTTCGACAGAATTTCAGATTTGAATATAGTTAATTCTCTTAATCAATGACACATCGTCTCCTCTTCTTAACTGGTGACTAGTTTCTTTTTGTTTTTCTTTGAGAGAGAGTAGTATTACACAAGAGCGATGGAGTGATTGTGAGTCATGTCAGAGATGCTGCTTTCACTCCATTCCAATTCTTATTAATACATTGATGTTCAGACCCAAGATTTTTTGGGTGCCTCTGAGACAAGGCAGCGTTTCCTTTACAAAAATGCCTGGTCAGTATCAAAACATTAGTCAGCTACAGATCAACCCCAAACTTTGAGTTGGCTCCATCTGTTAGCATAACTAACCCTGCAACAGACCAAATCAGGAAAGTGTTGCATTTGACTCATTGCTGTTGAAGAGAAATCTGCTGTTTTCATTGGCTCTAATGTGCTGTTGCCTCTCCCAAACATTCGAACTCAATTTAAACAGAAAATGCCTGCTCCAAATAAAGAGAAAAACAGTTTGTTTATCTTCGTCTCTACATATTTTTTGTTATTGGATGAAAACATTTTTTTGGCAGTCTGCAAAATAAGCATTATTAAACATAAAGCATTGTGTTTTTCACTCGGAAGGTTGATGGTTCGATCACGGCCAGGATCTTCTTGAGTGAATGTTCTTTCCCTGATTTGTTTTCTCTGGTACTCTGTTTTTCTCATTAACAGTTAAACTGAGGACTTTGAATCCACACATTCTCAGTTATTTTGGAAACGGATTTTTTTTTGGTCAGTTGCACTGTGGGTCCACATAGAAACAGAGCAGTGTTTCAGCGTAATTTATTTATTTATTTATATATAAGACTTTGTTTCTCATTGACAGAGCTCCCTTTGTTTACAAAGAACCAAGTCTATTTGCGAACACAGTTAGAAATGCAATATTGTCTGTTTTACAGTGAATATTATATTAATATAAGAGAATAGATGATCCAGACTCTGACAAAATCCCCGTCAATACACCCACAAAAACCCCACAATCGTTATTGTTCAATCGATGCAATTGGTCTTTCTAGTTAAAACCTCTACTTTAGTGGGACAGTTTTAAAAGTAAAAACCGTTCAACAGACACATCATCTTTGTGTTAAAAAAATCTAATGTAAACTAGTTTATAAACTTCTGAATGGTCAATATAAGTTTGTTTCTTAATGAGGAAATTTAAATGTTATACATCGTAAAGTAAGTTGTCAGAGATGGTTAGATTTTTCAACCCAGATGTTCTAAACAATGTTGCTGGTAAGTCCATTATGATCTGTTCTTACTAAACCAACAACATTCACAGGTACTGCAAAATTATTTAAAATACATAAATACAGGAAATGCTACTTGTTTTCTCTGACATCTGCAAAATAGATGCCTGAGCTTCCCATTATTTAGTCGATATTTGGATAACAAATGGTGCGTGGGCCTGAGTGGTGCGTGGGCCTGAGTGGTGCGTGGGCCTGAGTGGGAGAGGTTGCTCCGAAGCAGCTTCGTACCAAAATGGCTCTGAATTTTCCATGCTTTTTCATTTACAAAAATAACATAATACATGTCAACCACTCAAATACCAGTATGTCCACTCTATTCATGGACACACATATTGCCTTTAAAAGGAGCATAATTTCTGGGATCTGATGTTATAGGTTAAAACTCTCCAAAACCAATCTGCTCAGACAATCTGTGCCTCGTTACAACCTTGTGGATATCACATTTAAATAAAAAAAAAATTTTTTTGGCATTTGGGAACCTATCATCTTTGTCACCTTTGTTGCTTCAGTATCTGGATTATTTCAAAACAATATACAGAATGCAGATGAACCGAATGAGTTTCTGAAAACCATTGTATGTGGCAGATCTAACAGTGATGGAGGCTTTCTTAGGATCCGATAAGTCTGGTGATTTTCAGTCTGAATCACACGCTTGGCCAAAGGCGGACAATCCAGTAGCAGCAGGAAGTCTACAGGGGATGTATGATGACAGACTAAGCATCCCTCTTAAATTTAAAACAAAAGAATACAGACTGGGTGTGTACCAGACACCCCTTGCACACATCAGTCTCCTATAAGTTATGAGTCAGATAAAGATGTTCTTGCTGTGGAGGAAATCAACCCTGTTGAACGATAGCCTTGTAAACAGCTGAAGGAGCCCCTAGTCTCTCTCATCATCTTTTCATCCCTCCTTCCCTCACTCTCTTCTTATTCACAAGTTTACTCTTGGTCTCCAATTCTTCTCTGAGTCTCCCTTTCTCAACACCCCAGTGTGATCCCAGGCCAGAGTAATCAGTCCCGCCTTTGATTACACCACTCTGCCTCAGCCAGGAATGCACAGAGGAGAACTTTATCAGCATTGTATAACATCAGCACTTTTACTCTGGCTCTGAGATCATTGAAGGTGGTACTCCAGGAGGTGCTGAAAGAGAGGGTGGTGTGAGAGCAGGAAGCCCTACTTGGTGTGGAATGGAACGTTTCAAAAGGACATGTGAGGAACTTTAAGAACGAAGGCTGCGTCACCGGTCACTCGTGCTCACTGGAGTCATAGATTTGGGGATTTGCCCTCTCCATCTCTTCTGCCCTCTCCCTTGCTCTCTTCTCCCTCTCACAGGACACACACAGGGGAAACGTGGAGCAGACCGGATGGGGTCACTGTGGCGCAAGGCGGGAGTCCCGCATCCTGAGTTTATAGGGACAGCCTACGGATGAACAGTGCTGGGTAGTTGGGCAGATGAGAACAGAAAAGATGTGGGTGGTGAGTGGGCGAGGACAGAAGAATGTGAGGAAGAGAGAGGCTAGTGAAAGCAATTTCTGCTTTTTATCTGACACCTTTGTAAGGGCCGATGGAGGGGTGGAGAAGCAGCCGCTTAGGCTCCTTTCGCCCTATCTCAGGGTTTCCCACCCAGACCCCTGCAAATGAAACAGGAAAGAATTACATCAGAGTTATTAGCAGATTGATTTCTACACTGAGAACAATGCAGCTCTCAAAAGAAAATGCTTGCTTTCATGTACTCCCTTGGTGTCAGGCGGCTACGTTGCCAGGTCCAATAAATGAAGTCATGCTGTTGCAATTTGTCTTCAAAAAAGTTTGCTTTCCAAAATAGACATATATCTGATTTGAAAGAGGATAAAAAGTAGTCATTATTCAAACACAAGTGGCTGTATATGAAATGTCTTTATTAGGGAGGGACTATTTTCAATATTCTTTTTAAAGAATTGTACAGAATTACCAGAAAGTATGATTTGACCTGAGTAAAGAAAATTCTTCTTTAGTATAAAATATATATGCTGAACTTAATTGGTGATCATAAAAACTACAGGACAAATTTCCATTAAAGAAAGATTATTGATTTTAAAATACATATTTCAATAATCAAGGGTTAATTTATGGGATCATGACGAAAGATTGAACGCAATTGAACTTATTTTTTGAACCAGTTTGATAAGGAATGTATAAATTATCAAAATATTTCAATAAAAACATACAAACATAGCCCACTCAGATTTTTGAAAAATGTACAATTACTTTAGTTACATGACTAAAAGAATCAAACCATATGATTAATTTCATCACCTACTTGATACCATCACCAAACTTTATAGTCAACACCAGCCAAAAAATTATGTCTGCTACCTCCAACAGTTCAACAAAGTTTCATGAGTTTTTAACAGGACATCAGACCGTATTAAACTTACCAGTGCTGTTGCATAAGGTATCTCAGTTTAATGGTATAACCATTTTTATTATTTTTAATATTCGTTACGTTAAACAGGATGTATTTGTCACATGAACAGAGGCTTCATCGAATCACATGGTATTCCCTCAAAATACTTCTCATTTGAGGGTATTGCAGGCATTCTGAAGAAGTTGACTTGATTTGTTGAAGCTGTCATTTATGTGAGGAACACAACCTGTGTAAACATCACAAATACTATAGGCCCGAACATTTTACTTTTTAAAATACTCTATAATAAAATATTTGATGTGTTTTTATAACCTACTGCAAATGTAACTTGTCATGTTCAGGAGACTCATAAGATTGATACTAAAAAGGTCATGATTGATGCTCTTTAAATGACTCCCAAACAACTTTTCTTCAGTTGAAATAATGCTACTTGGAAAAAAAAAAACATTTTTCCTTTCCCCAGAAATAGTAAAGAAATAGCTTTGTTATCCAGGGCATGCTCAAAAATCATAATCTTGGACTTTGAAATCAGAATCAATTGTTCATTTGAGGCTTTTTAAAGAGATAAATGTTTGACCAAACTTTCGGTTAAACATTTTTTTTGCTTGTTTTTGATTCCAAAATAAACAGGTGGTACCTTTTGAGTATACAAACGGTCATTTGTTTTAAAATATTGATCTGAAATTAAACTTAAATGTATTTTTTCAGCATTTCAAATGTCATTATTTTCTTAAAAAGGACATTTCACAAATTCAGTAAGAAGTTCATTAGAAGAACAGAAGGCACAAGCGCTTCCATCGCATACCGAAAGACATCCGTCACATGATGGATTCCCTCAACCATCATGTTTCATATTAGCCTCTCAGCCAGATTCGAGAGTAAACGAAGTTTGGAGAAGGCTCCCATTGTTCTGCGCGGCATCTCCAACAGTCACAAAGTGTCAGACGATTATAGCTGCAGTCGTAGGGCTAATCATTAATAGACTCTTAGTTCCTCAACAGGAATGCTTCACATTCCTGGATCAGGGTCAGATTCGCCTCCAATCACCGGCTCAATCCCTCATTGTCCTGTCAGCTACAGTATGTCAAACAGATGGTTGGCATGGCTACGAGGTATCTGGGAGCATGCTTTTGTGCCTTTTTCAAAGCTGCGCCTGCCTGCTGCTGAAGCGATGGAGGAAGAGCATGTGAACGAATTGAAGCCAAGCATGCAGGGCTATCTGCAGCCGATAAGACTCGTGAAGTCATGCCTCCGTGGCATGACGATGACATCTCAGTTGCGTCGCTGCCCGCTAGCAGCCTCCTAATATAGACGTCCAGTGCCTAAGGCCAGACTGGCATATAGCGGCATGACAGGACACGCTAGACAGGAGGAGGCAGCACGTCACCCTGACGTCTTGAAATCCAGTTCCAGAATGGTTGAGGCCAGCCGAGGCACTCGTGATGTTTGAGCTCATCTCTGTCACCAGGAGCTCCACAGTGTGCCTCAGGATTGATGTGGTCACCTGATGTTGGCAGCTGCTTTCCCTGTTGTGCAAACTGCTCTGGATGAGTCTGATTACAGCATGGCTCAATTTAACCTGCTCGATTTGGAGAGATGCTCACAGACCTAGATGAGTGTATTTTTGTTTGTGACTATAATTTCTATTTACAGTCGAAAGGTTCTGAATCGTAGTGTTGATAACCAGGAAGCAATTCATTAAAGAATGGAGTCAAGCCTGAGAATAATGCTGTTCTCACATTCCTTCCAAATGCGTCGTGACCCCTCTCTTGTGGCAGGTCGTAGCCTATTAGGTTCCAGTGAGGTTGCAGAGGGCAGTTTCGGCAGGCAGGACGGGCCTTTCATCTTTCCATTTATGGCAGTGTTGGCATCTGAAGCTCACACCTTTTACACCTCAGCAATGAGAGGAATTTTGGACTATTTCTGTGTTGCTGTATGGACTTGTCATCATCCTTACGTAACTATAGATGGAACTCAAAAGGCTACCCCATAACTGGTTAAGAAGGGTATACAGAATCCCTTTTTGTGTTGCATTTAAAGTAGACATGTACATTGACAATGCTCTTTTGTTTCGTATCCGAGCATCTTTATGGTCATTTATATGCTAATAATCATTTAGATATTTAATAAAGGTGCAGTCCAAATGGCCATAAAATAAATATGGTGGGGCACCGTAACCCCCTTCCCCTCCCCCGAATGATGGGTTGCCAGATTGATGTGACAGTCATCAATCATGGCAAGCAACGAGACATACATAGTTTCAGTATTTTAAAAAAGTTTATAAAATTATATTTACATAGTATCCAAAAGACTTCTAGGCTTTTGTAAAAAAAAAAAAAAAAAATACAAATACAGTTTGCTTAAGTTGATCATGAAGGTCAGAATAGTAAAGATTGAAAAAGCATTATATTATACTGCCAAGCCCTGGTCTCGAAATACAGTGCAAAGATATTGATTAGCTGATTTTAAATAAAATGACAGTTTCTAAACTAAACTGAACATTATTGCGATCATTCATGGCATGAAATTCGGCTTAATATGGCAAACTGATTTATGCCTACGAGATTGAACATACAGTAAACAGACATGTTGTATCCTACATTTTTAAACACGAATGTTCTTTTAATACCAATTCTTTCAGTTCTATTAGTACTTGAACTGAGCATATCAGTGTAATGTCTCTTGACGCATAATAAACATTTTCTTACATACTGCACCTTTACAGAGTGCTTTATTTTAAAGACAAATAAAAATGCACTGGTATAAACTGTACCTTTTAAATGTCCATAATTATAAAAATCAGTGTTCTGTTGAACACTGATTGACGATACTGAAACACGCTGGCGAATCATTTCCAAACTCCTTCAGAACGAAGTGCTGTCATTTTGCTTAGTCATCCACTCTTGTTCGGCTAACAACAAGGTGAACAAGAGCTAGAATGGTTGTTTGAGAAAAAGGTAAAAATGTTAGAGCGGTATGTTGAAGGGTAACAATGTGAATCACGCTCACCTCCTCCCTTTGATTGGAACACACACCCGCAGTCTGTCCTGCGCTCGAGCTCGGTTTCAACATGTAGACTGACACAGCAGGAGCTTAAAGATACTCGCTGTGTCTGACAGATTTCTCTGAAGAGGTGGCGAATGTTCGGCAGGAGCTAAATGCAAGCAATTGAGACTAAACGGTGATGCAATTAAACTTGGTGGTTGATGTCAGAACTATTTAAGAATAATGTGAAATGCATTCAAATTTAGAGTTGTAGCTCAAGTGCAGAAGTTGTTATAATCTAATGAATTGATAGCGATGTTAAAAGCCCCAAATCTTCCAAAGTAGTAAAAGAGAGGAAATCATACCAGAAGAATTAATCAGCTTGTCCTCCTTGAATGGGAGTTTTACTGAGTCACAAACGAGAGCTTCAGGACAGTCCTGTGTTTTTGCTTCTCCTGATCGAGTTTCACTGTAGCCTCTAGTATAGAGTCAGGGCTGGCTGACCGGTGACTGGCCGCTGTCTGTGGATAGGAATGTGGGCAGAAGGGAGGCACAGGGCTGCTCTGTATTACTCAGACAAAATACAGGGCTTCAATGAGGCACTCACAGGTGAGTCATGATTTTTTTGGTGACTAACAGCTGAACTATTACTGTTTAAAAAGGTTTAATCGAAGGCCTTGTTCAAGAGCTTTGTGGAGGTGGAGTCTGACAACTTTTCCAGGTTTCTGTACATCTCTCTCAGTCTTACCTTTATTTCCACTGAAAAGCTTACGCCTATCTGTCTTTATATTAAAGACAGCGATGTGTTCTGGTATCAGGTTTCCCAATTCAGCTCTTAGATGAGGTCCTAGATTGTGATGGGTTGATTTTTTTTTGCACAATTCTTTTTACAATATGAAACAAACTCTACATGTGTTAATACGGTTGTAATCAGTGCTTAATCGATCTGTTGGGGAAAAAAATACTAATAATATGTTGTCAATAATAATTTAATTTAACACCTTTTTTCCCCCAAATACATTTGTTTAATAGACTGACAAAAAAAACTATTACCTTTTGTATTCATGTTTTAAATATTTTGAAGATTGATTAAATTATTTTATGATCGGTAAATACAATTGAGAATCTGTATTATCTGCATCCCTTATTTTTATCCTTAGGTGTAATCAAGCTTTTTCTGGATAAACCATATGAAATAGATTTTGTGATTGAAGTGTTTGTGTTAAAATAGTAATTTTTATTACTATTAGAGAAAATATTAATATTTGATTCATTACCATAGGGGCTCCCTCTTAAAAAGATTTAATTTGGATTTCATGTTGAGCATCCTTTTGTTGAGGCGATCGATAGGTTTGTTTTCTGCCATCGAGTGTGTGTTTAGCAATATAGAGGATATGTTTTAAGACTCTATTGGACTTTGGGTTTTGAAGGACAGGAGTGAATTCTTCCCTGAAAGAAACTAACTAACATTCCTCAGTCACATAAGTAGGGGAGTTTCCTGCTCCTAAAGATCCTCGGCACAGCCTAGGCGTTTTTCACCAGCCCTGCCGGCTTTTCTCTCTCTCCCTTCCACTCTCACTCGCCCCCTTCTTTTTTCTGAATGGGTGTCCTCTCTCTAACCTCTCAATTCACAGCAGCATTGAAACAGGACACTACCCTGAACACTGATAGGCTGCAGGCGAATCGCTCAGCCCCTCGACCCGGCACTATAAGTACTCAGTCAGTCCAACTCCTGTCATCCAATGACTGTTTCGAGAGAAAGAGAGAGTGAGAGAGAGAGAGGGAGGGGCAATAGAAAGTTTAAATTCAGTGACAGTGATGGCAATTATAGTATTCGCTTAAAGAGGGAAGTCAAACAGGGAAGTCTGCCTCTATCGCTTTGAGGTTGTTACTGATTAGTCGCTAAAGAATGCTTGTGGAAAGAAAGCTTGAGAGAAAAGGAACAGAGAAACGAGAGAGAGAGAGACCTGGAACTAATATAGAGAAGACTGAAACATTTGAGCAGAGTAGCTTTTTCATTTTATTTTCCACCAGCTCTGAGGCATTAAATAATTCTCTCTCACACATACACACACTGACACGTGTGTCTGTGTGTGTCTCGCGGTTCCTGAAGAGGCTGGTCGGAGGGGGACCCCGCACATGCAAGCGCTGCTCAACCATCAGGAAATACTCTTTTCATCGAGGCAGAGTAAGTCAACGAGAGCATAATGGATGTCATATGGTGTTTTTAAACAAATTCTTTGCTTTTTTAGCAACTATTTTATTAAGTCTGAATGTGTGGATATGTAGATGGGTTTATTTAAAGTTGTGTATAAAAGGTTTTGAATAGCCATACCTAATGTTATTTCAATGTATAATAGACTTTCCATTCATTCCATATGCTTTAATTTTCTGTGTCACATGATTGTGAAATGCAACAGAAGAAATTATTTGCAGAACTAAAAATATTATCTCAATGTCCTGGTTTCTTGAGCAGTGTTACTGTTCCAGTTGTTACTGTAGACTCCACATGTTGGTTGGTTTAAAGAAACGTGGGTTTTGGAGACCAAGTGTGTATTTTTGGGGGTTTCCCCTCAGGAGAGCGGTTGTTAATGTTGACCAATTAAAATGGGAGCTGTGTTGCGGCTAAGGCTAGAGAGCGCAGAAGGCGGAAGAATTTTCAGAGTGCCCTAAACGATACAGCTTCTTATGAATGGAGAGTGTGAGGATCACTTCTGATTGGCTGGCTGTTCTTGGGTAATCAGAGGACGCATTGACGGGTTTGCTGCTCGGCCCACTAGTGGCCAGTCTGTGGGTGGAATCACCGGTGTTTATAGTTACCTCCGTGTCTGCTCCACCAGGTGTTTCTGTAATGTCCGGCAAAAAAGGCTGGATGTTTGTTGGGGTCTAGATTTTTTTGCTTTGATATTTTACGAGGCTGTGTGTGAGCCTGTGTGTGTCTTAGATAAACATATGCTGCCTGTGCCATTTTTACAAGTCGCTCAAAACTTGTGCATGGTGGCACACTGGATCTGCCCAGCTGTTGACCTTCAGGATTTACTGTACGACAGCGACCTTCTACCGAGTTTAGTTGAGCTCAGGTTTTTCCCCTCTTCTATTGGACTAATGTTTTTTTTCTCCTAAATTATTTAAGATATTAGTTTTTTTACTTTATGCTTAACTGCTTTTGAACAAATTAATCTGTCATTTTATTTGAAGAAATTATATTTAATGTAATAAAGGCTTTTATATTGACCTTAAACTATTCTAAATATATTTTACTTTTAAGACAATTGAATAATTTATGTATTAATCAACCTAATAATAATAATAACAATTTAATTTGGCAAATTTATGTTTTGTATCCTTAAAAAATGCGTAATAGTAACATCAATAAATTATGTTACAAGTTATAGCCTGATTAAGGCTGCTACATTCTAGGCAAGATTTTTAAATTGCAATTTATGTACTCTGCAAGTGTAAATTCATTGTGGACCATAATAATTAAATGATCAGTTATCTGATACAATATTTTAACTTGCCTCTTGTACATTTTCAGAAGGGTTAAAAGTCTGTTGGCTGCCCCTATCTCTCTCAACCACCCTCTGTGCTGCAGACACAGGAAGTGCAGATAAAGTCCTTTAAACCGTCACCTCACACACTAACCTAATTATTTTATTGCCGGCTTCACTCAGGCGCCTTCCGGAAACTACTGCAAACAATAGCTGGCCTAAAATTAGATCTCAAGACTACCTTGCTCCAGTGTGCAAGGCCTGACAGGAAGTGAATTTGGAGGTTGCAGGGCGTTGGGTGTGGAGAGGGTGTCAATGTAATAGCAAGACTGATGCCTCAAACAGTCAAAAGGAATGCGCCGGTCACACGTTGACCCTCAGTGCATGCTGAAGGGTGTGGCAACACAATATACACCCACCAAAATGCTCGCACATCCTTCTCGCCTTTGTGTTTCGAAAACTATACAAATTCCACCACTCCTTTCAGATCAGCAAGCGAGCTCCCATGCCCACCCCTCAGGAAACATACACCCTCAGATTCAAAGTTATGAGGGACAAAAGTATTTGACCTCTGTCAATAGCAAATATTTTAGTTTTTTTAAATGCTGTATTTCAATATAAATATTTAAAGGACATAGATTGATTAATACTAATTGAAAGATGTCGCTTTGTGATTGAACAGGGATACATTTGTGTAAAATAGTGTAATGCCTATAAGGTATTTAGATGAGATGATCATGTTGATGTATCAAAAAGTCATGTTGCCTTTTACACTTTCTCAGAAGAAAAGGATAAAACCTAGATTTTTCCGCTTTCTAAAGTACTTGGTACTTTGATTTTTCAGCTTTCAAGAGAATTGTTAAGTATCTTTGGTTGGAAGATATGTAAGATATGCCCTTCCTCCAAGAGCACACGGGCACATTCCACCCCTGTGTAGTGCCTTCCCTTCAATGGGTGTGTTTCAGCACCATTAATGTCGCTGTACATGACCCAACCTTGACACACCTGCTTTAAATGTGCCGCTATCAGCTTATGTAAAGCTATCTTACTCTGCATTTCTAACACTTATCTATTTATACAACAAGCACAAATCTCTTAAAATCCTTTCATGAAGCAAACTTTCCATTGGAGAGCTGCTTTTGTTTCCAGCTCGGTCTCCATGCCTCCCTGATCCCCATGTATCAAAACCTGCAGAGACGAGCATTTGAGGAAGGCAGAGCAAAAGAAGGTGTGCGTGTGACATAGGTGCTCGGGTAACAGCACAATACACACACCCAGCACTTTGTGCCACAGTGCCCAAATATGGGCTGTGTTTCCTCACCTGAGGAACATGCAGACAGTGCATTGAATACCAATCAGAGAGGAGAGTCGTGACTAGTGGTGGCACGTCATGGAAAGGATAATCAATGTCCCTCTCTTGCTGGTTTTTAGACGTTGGGATTAATCCATGGAGCAAGTCCTAGGTGTCCAGAATTTGTCAACGGTTTTGTAGTTTTACCGACTGCAGTAATGCTTTAAGACCAGTTATAAATTCAACTCAAGCAACTATTATTCTTGTGTTTGTTTTTTAAACACTGATGTTGATTGAGTATCTTTGCTGGTGATAAATGGTGGAGTATTAGAGTTTATTATTTATTAACAGACCTATTATAGAATTAGCAGCCCCGGAAGCATGTTTTGTGCCCAACAGACCTATGGCCTTTGCTATTCGTGCATTTGGGGTGTTTGGCAGGTCAGTATGCAGGGCTAAAGTGCTCCCAAACAAGCAAGCATAATAGCTATTTTAAGTGTGTTGCTTTGCCTTAATGGAGAAGAATTTATTGGTGTGTACGGAGAACAGGAGTGAGCCCAGGGCAGCGCTGGGAAATGGAAGGCTTTTGCTCTCGGGGCCAGCATGTGAGTGGGTGTTCTGTGGGTCTTTCATTCTCTCCTGATCTTTCTTGCATTTCTGCCAAAGCTCTGTAAAAGAACTAGAGGCTGTGTTTTATGCCAGCACTTTCCCATCAATACTGCCCTTTGGAAAGAGTTCCTCGCATCTTCTCAACGAAGGGGATGAGTCTACCAAAGGCCCTGAAGGAGTTGGTTTGTGCAGGAGTTCGCACTCCATTTAGCCGTTTGGTGAAAACAGTCATCTTTAGAGTTGTAAGATATTGCTTTTCACTTCAAAGTTTGTACATTTGAAGGACTTCACTGTAATGGGGCTTGTTTCATAGTCTATGAAGCAAATGGACATTACAGGCTTGGATTCTGTCAGGTCCTGGCATGAAATGAAACACTTGATGCTATGACATTATTGGAGAAACCTATCACTTTTCCTTTAGGTAAACTGAGATGCTTTCTGTGATCAGTCTCTCACTGGTTGGTAGCATTTTGAGAAGCAGGTCAGAACCAATTACACTCACCCCCCTGGTGGTAGATCAAGCACCTTATCTGATACCTCTATCAGGCTAATGCAATTACTTCTTGATTTGCAGAAAGGTTGGTAGAAGCAGAGATCTAACTTGGACATGTTCTTTTGAAGAGCGAGTGAGTTGAGGAAATGAAATTAATCTCTCTTGCACCTCTATCGGACTCATGAAACTCTTGCAGAGAGGTTCATTATAAACACCCTCATCAAGCTAAGTAAATTGAATTAGACTTCAAACCAACCTAAAGCTTTTTCAGTCACATTAGTCCAGCTTTTAGTGAAAATGATATCTTTTTTTCTTCTGAATGGAGACTAGGGTCATTCACTGCTTGTTTTCAATATGACCATGCTCATTGCAAGCAGGCGGTATTGACAGAAAGCTACCCAAACTTCTTTTGAAGCACTGCCCTGCGTAGGTAGGAGGTCAAAGGCAGTGAGGACAAAACACAGCCGGAGCCTTCAGCTGAAAATTGATTTTTGCTGTAAGCCATGAGTCCAGGCTGTTATCACTTCAGCGATCGAAAATAGTATTAGGCCATCTCACAAGTGATTCTGGATAGCTAAGGTTTTTCTGGTTGGCTAGAGAAGTCCTCTGTGTCAACTAGAGCTGAAATCCAATAATGATGATTGTTTGTGGTATGAAACATTCATATGACTATTGATTCGCTTACAAATGCTTTGACATATGCAGATAGAAACACACATGGCGTGTGCTCGCCTCCTTCCTCTTGCTGCTGTGGAGAATGATTCAGTTCCTGCTTGGTGACTGACCACATTGACAGCATTCTGGTCAGGGGCTCGGCTGCTGCTCCTCTCAAAATCTGGATGTGGTCAGGCCAGTCATGTCCCTGGCAGCCAGGAGGAAACCCACATCAACTGAAACTCGCTGGGGCTCCAGGAATAGCCCTGCTCGGTGAGGTTTCACTGGCAGCTTCCTCGCTTCCCTTTCTCCTCCCCTTCAATCTTAAGCTTTCCCCTGTAAAAGCAGCGCTGGCCCATGTCTGGTAAACGGTGAGTAGAGCAAGTAGAGGCTCATTAGTTCTGGCTTTGGACGTTCTGGTATCTGGATCTGCATCAATAAACACAAAGCTTGCTGTGATCTGGCCTCTTCCTGCAGACGGTGTCTTCATTAGAAATGATCGATTGTTATCATTAATGTTGTTGAACATTTTTCATCAAACGCAGTGCTAGATAAATCCGTTTGCTATTTGATTTAGTTTTCATTACAGAGGCAAGAGAGAATTGGTCTCTCTCCTGAGAATATCGTTCTGGATTTCCCCCTCAAGGCTTTGACGAATGTTACTTTGATGTCTGTTCATAAGGCCACCTTAAGGTTCTCTCTTTTTACAGAGCGTCATGAATTTGCTGTCTCTCTTTGATCAGTGCAAACATTTGAATTGAAAGGTTCGTCAGGTATGAAGCAAGAGGAATGTAAGATTTTACGACTTTCTTTAAATGATGAAAGTGGGAGTGTCTCATTCTTTATTATATTGTGTAACTCTATGAACCTCCTGTGTCTCAACCTGTTGCATTTGTTTTCTGGGGTTAAGTTTGTGTAAGCGGCATCTTTATCCTTGACACTAGATAATGTTCAGTGAACTGAGAAATGTGTTGTAGAAGAGCTATTTTACGTTTTTATTGAATCTCATAACTCGTAAAATGAGTTTAAAAACTAATTGGTTGAGAAAAACCTGTCTGCTCGTGCAGTGTAGAAAGGCTCGAGAGCACCGCAGGAACATAGCTTCTGCTTAAGCTATCTCTTTTGTGTTAAAGTGAGTACTTATTACACATCATCTAATGTAATACAAACTATAAAAGGGATGTCTTTGTCTGAGATATGTTTTGGTGAGTGGATTTACACAGACACGAAAATGCTAAGACGCTGTGAAGAGTCAATTTAATAGGTGGCAGTTGATTAGAAGTCCAAAGTTACATCGGCCAATCACAAGGTTTGAAAATAATTTTTGTTTCATTTTATCTCATAGCTTTACCTTGCCTTGTTTTCTAACATTATTAATGATGTTCTTAAAAAGTGAAAATGTCTGCCCTTCAACAACAATTATTTCACTGTGAAAAGTGTCTCAATAAAAAGTTCTTGTCCAGAACTCTAGTCGGTACCTTGAGCACTATGTCATGCAGTGCATCCAAAGTCAGAAACAAGACTAATGCATTGTTTGGTCAAAAATGGTCAATTTCTACACGGCGCTTGGTAAACCAGCGATAAGTCACAGTAATGCTCTGTTTTTTATGATGCTGTTATAGTACAAGTGGGTAGTGTATAATTAAATCTTGTGTATTTAGTTTATTTTATCTGTATTTGTTTGTCCATTGAAAAATAGTTTTTTCTTTTACAGGAGAAAGTCACGACAGGAGCTGTCGTACAATCAAAGGAGCGGTATCTTCATTCAAATTTAAGTGAGTATGTAATTACATTAAAATTGTATGTATTCTGCACGACAATGAATTTGAATGCCATTAAATTTAAATTATAATGAACTATTTAAAATGGCAAACCTAGACTAAACAAGATGCTGAAAATGCATTTCCCTGTGGATCTTCTAACTAAAAATCAGTGCACAGACAGATTAAACTGTAACTTTTAATAATTTTTGAGCAAAACATCTGCAGCAGAGTTTTAAACGGAACCCCAGACCTGAAGTATCTAAAGCAGAGCAGAGCAGAGCCTCGAGCTGAGCAGTGACTGTAGAAGGTTATGAATGGAATGTGCTGGAATTGTCCTAATGTTTACAGGTCGTTCATGTGCAGTCTCAGGCTGGGGCTTCTCCTCAGGGGCAGACAATAGTGTTTCAGCAGGAAGCACATACCTCCCTCAAAAGTCTGACGGCACACTCCCCCACCCTGCTCCAGTGCCACATGCACATAACCAACTAAAAAGCTCAGATTCATTTACATGTAGAAATTCGTGTCAGGAAAACTTTAGTTGGTGTGACATCTTAGTGTCTGCTCACTCATTTTATCTTTACTCCCTCGCTGTTGCTGCCAGAAAAACACTGTAAATGTCAGACAGTGAATTAATTTATCTGTCTGCTATCTTTCAGAAAATAAAACAACCATTTTTGCCAAATCTTTAAACCTTAGAAAGCAAAAAAACGTCAAGGTTAGTGAGGTAGATTTTTTCATTGTTTTTCATTTGAACTATGTTCATTTTAAACTAAGCCCACTTTTATGATCTATATTAATAGCGGTGTTCTGTTAAGGCCCATCTCACATGACATTTCTTTACTCATTAAATGGACTAACAGTCTATTAAGAGTCCTTCTGGCTGTAGTATGATGAAGCAGTAGACTCTGATTAATGATTCGATTGTTATACGTACATTACATTTTATCCAAAGCTTCTTACTATTGAGGATGAATAGTTTTGTTCCAAGTGAACCTTACGTTTTATTTTTTTCATACTTATATCAATGTCTGTCTATCAACACAATAACCAATTTTATTTATATATATATATATATATATATATATATATATATATATATATATATATATATATATATATATATATATATATATATACAATTGATATTGTTAATTGGATATTACGTTGATAAACACACGCACACACACCCACACACATGCAAAGCAAGTTTATTTGTATAGCACATTTCGTACACAGGGTAATTCAAAGTGCTTTATATTGGAAACAAAGATTTAAAAGAAAGTACATTTAATAAAATCAAGCATTAAAAAAAGTCATAGAAAATTATAGTGAGGTTTTAAAACATTGATGGTGAAGTTGAGAGGTAAAATAGTTATTGGGAGGTTGGGGCTCAGTTGACGAAAGCGCAACTTTAGCCTGGATTTAAACGTGACAAGTGTTTTTTTTTCACCTGCCTAACAAAGTCTCATTTAAATAAAACAAAAGATTATACATTAGATTGGATTATAGTTATTTTTGAGTATATGTAATTATTCGCAAGCAACTGTGTTGAGTAAATAACAACCCACTCATAAACAGACAGTGAAATTAAATTAAACACTAAAGCCAATCGCTAGACTATACAACGTCCAAAAAACTGAAGAATAGAAGGGAAAGTTATGGTAATGTTAAATTAAATGCATCAGACCATTAGACACCCAAAGACATCCAGGCTGGCAAACACTTGTAGTTTAATATAAAAGTCCAGATGTTAAATTGAACTTGCAGAGTGAATTATTTTCCAAATGTGTTAATTTAAAAACTACTTTACTTACTTTCAAGTGAGAAAGGTAAAATAAAAAAAAAACCTGTTACTTAGAAGTTTTAACTTGGGGAAACTTCTGGCTTCAGATACCGTGTGAAGGCACCACAGCCACATGTTCCCGCAGCGACATTATTAATATGAATATTTTCATCAATGCTTTTCTAGACACTCAAAGCTGCTTTACAATGTTCAGAGCATTATTCTTTCACTCCACATTAACACTCTGGTGGTGATAAGCTACCTTGGTAGCCCTCAGCTGCCCTGGGGCAGTCTGACAGGACGTGGCTGCCATTCTGCGCCTACGACCTCCTGCCCACCATCAAACACTCCACCAGTCACACACATCCATACAGGGTGTTTGTGGGTGAAGGGGCTTGCCCAGGGCCACAATGGCAGAATGGCCCTGGTAGGGATTGAACTGCCAACCTTCCGTTTACAGTACTACTACTTCTTTTCCACCACTACTTCCATCAAATCCAAAAGGAAGTGCAAATTAAGGCTCTGTAGGAGAAGTGAGCGAGAGGCAGTCAATTTACTTTTCTCCTAAGATATACATCCATCAGTTTTTCTCTTAAAATTATTTAAATCCTACAGTTAAATCTATCAGGTTACAGAGCACAAACTCTGACCGCGAGTTGGGACAGAACTCTGGAATGCAGGTTAGGAATGAACTCTGTAATGAAGAAAATTGAAATCAAGTGACGATCAGCTGGTGGAAGTATGTTTGATCAATACAGTCACAAGGTCTCAGGTATGCAGAGCTGGATTGAGCCTTTTCAAGAGAGGGAAAGAACGAGGGAGAGTGTGAAACAGTGCAAGCAGCCAGTCCAGCAGCCAGTGATTAGCCTTTGGTGTAACCACCAATAAAATTCTCATCTTCGGGAGCCTTCCTCTTTTCTTTATCCAACTGAGAATGGCTTAATTAATAGATGCACCAATCAAAGGCGCCGTCAGCTAACAAGCTCCATATCCTAATTAATTAGAGTTGAAATGAAAGGTTAGGACAGACAAAGCACTAAGGGGATTTGTGGAGGGGGTGCAAAACCAGCATGAAGCAATATATAGTCTTGATTCTCCATTTATCCTGACAATAGTAGGTTTCTGTAAAAGGTTGTGATGAGTGCAGTTAAACCTGCTGTCAGTCTGCCTGCAGTCCTGCCTCCAGGCTAATGGGAAAGAATGAGAAATATTTGAGGGTTCTCCACTGTTGACCTCCGGATTTGCAGACAAGATGATTTGGGGTTGACTAACCATTGTCTGTCTTCCTCAGGAGCTGGCTGGGGTGAATGGTGGCTGTGGTTAGCTTGTTAAGATGCTCATGAGATGCTCAGTAGTCAGTGTAGATTCTGTGTTGCAATCAGCAGCTACATCTGGCTACTGGGTCTCTGATGGCATTTTGGGCTTCCTGTTGGCACATTGCAGCCATATTGTGTGGTACATTATCATAATGTGTTTGTCGTGTCAGAATAGGACTGGCTGGTTCGTAGAGAGTAAAGCAGTCGTTTTTGGAACAGCCAATCAGATTTTTCCTTCATAAAGTGAGTAGACTCCTTTGAAAGATTGATGTTTTGTTTCTCACTTGACTGCTGAGGGTTTGGTTTAAGCGATTATGGTAACAAAGGACAAGGCGAGATGCCACTTTCTCTGTGATTTGTCTGTCACTGTCTTTGTACATGTTTCTGAAGGCTGACGAGAATTAAACTCGCAGATGTGCGTAATGATTTCTTTTGTACTGTCATGAACCTGGCATACAATGTAGATTTCTGTGTGGTACAATCTACAGCTACATTGTCTGCTGGGTTTCAGGCCAGTAGAAAAACTTCCACTTGCCTGAGAAATATAAAAGGTGAGTTTTTATCCCAATGTTTGCTTTTAAAACATTTTACAGTGTGTATGAAATAAAACATCTACAAGTTTACGAAACGTAATGCGTCCAATTATTTCAGTTCATGTTTACTCTCAACCTGGCTTCAGCTTCTGGAAAGTCCACCCAATGGCAGACTGTTTTTAAAGTATACCAGGTATTTAAAAGGTATCCAAGATATTTGAGTAGAACACCCTGAAGAGCTCCCCATCACATTTACCCATTTGTGACTGAATCCACCCACAACACACATGTTTCTGCATTCATTACATAGATGAATCTACCTGTACTGTGAATAGCTTTAGGGACTCCTCAGATTGAGGAACTAATGAAGAGACTTGTAAGCCCCAAGCGAACAGACTTCATTAAGTCTTCGATCTGAGTGCAGTATTGACAGAAGGGGCTTGCATGGGTGTTGCAGCATATCGCAGTCTTCACATTGACGTGTGTATTTTTATAACCCATTCTAATGGGATGTGAATACCTGATGCCTACATGCATTCAGCAGAAAACACAGTGCAGCGAGTGATTTGTGACGCAGGGACAGCAATTGTTGGTCGGGGATTCTGCAGGCTTGATGAGATGAAATTTAAGACCTTTTTTAAGATCATTAAAAATCAATTTTAACACAAAACTTTTTTTGTATAATAAACACTATGCTTCAAAAACATAGTTTGAAACCCAAATCATCACACTTGTTTTTGAGCTCTTGAAAGTTTTCTCAAACGCTGGCAACCATAAACATGTCTTTTATAAAGTTTAGCGTTTATGCCAATTTTCTCAAATCCTGGCGGCCCTAATTGTCATTTTTACTTTTTATATTTAGGAGCATTTTGAATCTACATTTATGTACTGCCTAAAAACCCAATTTTAATATTTTCAGCAATTTTGAGTGTAGTGTTTATGAGCCTTTTCTCAAACTATGAAAGTGCTAATGATCAATTTTATGTTTTTAAGCATTTATGCACTTTTTCTCAGACCACTTTTTCTATGGCAACCTTGCCCATAATAGTTTTTTTTTATAATTAAAATCATTTTCTCAATTCCTGGGAACCCCCAAGCAACAATAAAAAAACAAATATGATCAGAAAAGTTTTACATGATCAGAAAAATAACATTGTATAAAAAAATATTTAACACCTAGAACAACAAAATTATCTTTTTTTTTTTAAAGGCCTAACATTTGGGCTTTTACACAAGACCCCATGGAAACCCTGTTGGTTCACTTCATGAAGTGTTTGCAAAAACAATGACAAAAAAAATGTTAACGACTAAAAATAACTGCTGCAAAATATTATTAATAAACAACCATTGCTGCAAAATATTATGACTTGGTAGGATAGATTTCAATAGTGCTCTCTTTAAAAGGAAGAGAAAAAAAAGACTGGCTTTATCTCTGTATGCTAACCAAGTCGGCAGTGTACCTGCAGAAGGTATGGCTTATCAGCTGGTGTTAGATTTGATTAGAAATGGATTGTTTTTGCCTTTATGCCTCCAGTGACCAATCCATGCTTACGTACTGGTCATATTACCTCTTGAGACTGTCCTCGCATTAGTTTGCAGGAGTTAAAGCCATTTCCATAAGATAGTGTGGTATTAAAAATACTAAGTTCTGAATACAAAATGCTCATCCAATTAATTTATACTATTTTTATCCTCCATTTAAAATGTACCACATAAAACTGTTAAAGGGTCATTCAGTTCAGATGAATATGAACCAATGCGTGTCTTTGATTTGCCTTTCTCCAAATAAAATGTCAACAGTAAACCCATTGCATAGTTCGGGCAGCGTTCACAGTGAGCTTGTAAGCCTGACGTGCAACAGAAATTAATTTCTCAATTGGCTCCATCATGGTATTAAGGTGTGATCACACTAAGACAATGAGTTTCATTCATGTTACAGAGTGGAAATAAAAGCACATGTCAGAGTCATTGCCAATAAAAGCCTGGTAAACCCAATGGCATCTTAAATCAAAGTCTGAAAATCAATTATTTTAGTCATGAACATTCCATTCTCCAGTGCTCTTCTTTGTAGTGGGTTAAAAACAAACATTCTACAGGATTCAGGAATATGGAGGCAGGTGGTGCTGAGGCTCTGCTCACTCCACATTGCAGCCCACTCACCGCCTACAGCCAGCGGAGTCTGGAAGCTTTTCGCCAAATCAAGGGTAGAGCTGATCCAGGAACAGCCGCTCCCATCTGTCTGCTCAGCTCCATGATACAGTCACGTGATGGAACGAAGCTGCACACAAACAAAAGCCAGACAGTCTCAAAGCCCTGACAACTGGTCCATTTCTATTGAAAAACAAATTAATCAGTGTTAAAAGATGCAGCACGAACAGTTGGACAACTCTGATTTCATTTTTGTTATTTTTAAACAAAGTGTGACTTTTTTGAGGCATAAAGCCACAAAATAAATAAATGAATGAAGTTACAAGAAGTAAATGGCTAGTTCTAAATACTTGTTTGTTGTTTTGAATGTTAGTTACGTCTGCTTTATCTTTGTTTGCTTGAATTTACTTTACAAACATAACTCATGTTTGATGTTAAAATAAATCAATACAAGCTCCACCGATCACAGCCCCAGCCCGGGGACACATTCCGAATCAATACAAAGAACATTTTAAGGGGCCCCAATCTGCTCACATCAGAACTCAAACTATAAAGCAGATAGACCTCAATGCATCCCTAGCAGTAATATTTGCAAACACCAAAAACACAAGACCATTTCAGAAAATTCTTACTAAATTGTAAGAACATTAGGACCAACATCTCTGAGGGGAAGGTGTCCGGGCTTAAGATATTCCAGTAATGTAAACCTCAGGATGATGTGTAATGGCAGTAAATTGCTGCTTTGATACCGTTTGATGACATCAGTGGGGGTCCAGTCTTGGACTGCTGTGGAATGATAATAGATGAGCTTCCCTTGAGGATCTGATGAGGCAGTTTAACCGCAGAGATACTTCCAGTCATTTATCTAGCTGTTTGAGTTTTAGAAAGAACATTTCCACATCATCTCTGGTACAGACTCAGGGTGAAGGGTGCAGTGAGAGGTGAGGGCCATCCCCACAGCACTAACGTCATTGCTGCATCATCAACACATCTTTGAGTTTCCTTCAACACCTCTCGTTTCTCTTCTCTACTAATAAATCAGACACAAGATGTCATGGCCCACAAACACACACACACACAGTTGATTTGAATGTGGTGTTAATACCTTGATAAACTGTAAAGGTCATGAGGCGACATTAATCTCAGTCGTTCCTGACCTTTTCACACTCGCACACGAGTGGATCCTGGCATTGTTAATGTTGGCTTGCCTTCCCGGTGCATTAGACTGTGATGGAGTATAATAAGAAAAAGCTATCTATAAAACTCCAAGCGAAGTAGAGGATTGCAAGCAAGAATTCAATGTTGCCTTTATAGAGAGTATGAGTTTGCATGCGTCATAAACGCATCACTAAATAAGCTTTCCAAAGTGTTTTACAATAAAAACCTATTTTACAAGTGTTCACAGTAGCTGTGTATTTTCATCACTACCTGAGTAACCCGGAGCCAAGGACACATTCAACACTGAAGAAAGTTTCTGCATTTTCAATTGCTGCACCGACTTTCACTTTCCATCTGCCTGCTTGGCTGCCATGGCGACAAGGCCTGTTCTGCACAGTGAGGATTCTGGACCAAGAGCTGGGTGTGAAAACTGCCTCGCTCCAAATGCTCCGGAAAAGGAGCCAATAGTTATTCAGCCAGATTAATCATTGCAATTATCTAAAAAGTATATACATGATCCAAGAATCTTTGCATTAGTTTCACCGTACTAAAATTGTATTTCTTACTTATACGTTGCAAAAACTGCTATTATGTAGTTCTGAGAATGACACAGAGGTTTAAGGAATACTCAGTTTGAGTTTTTCTTTTGAGAGTGCTCTGTGTCTAGCCTTAAAACATTAAATCGTCTTGGTCATGGATAATAATCAATATTCAAACTCATTTTTTTCTTCAACACTGAGATACAACTATACTCATTGATTGCAAAAAAAAAAAAGTTTTCTACTTGCATGGGCACACCTTTAAACGTACATCCCTTTAGTAATAATAATAATGCCTTCAATTTATGTAGCGCTTTTTTATGTAGCCAGGAACACAATGGCAGAATGGCCCTAGCAGGGATCGAACCGCCAACCTTCCGTTTACAGAATGACCAACTCCATTGTAGATTCTGCTCACAAAGGTGATTTTGTTCAAAGTGAGCTGCGTTAAGTCATCGGTGGTCACTCTGTTGATCATCTTATATTTAAAACGTGAACTTTGTTGAAGAGATGGGCTTGGGCTGAATATTCATGAAAAAAAATCATATTAAAACAGCAAAGATGAGCCACAAGGCCTCAAAAAAAATCAAGAGAATTTGAAACACGTGTTTAATAATTTAGTATTGAAAAAGATTAAATGCCCAATGCAGAAAAATCAATATTTAATTGAGGCTCAAGCAGGAAATGGCCTGCCCAGAGCATGTCGTAAGAATGAGTCTGTCAATACATTAAGTAAAGTGTGTCGGCAGGTTTGTATAGGTAAAATTAAGACGTTTAAGAATCAAATTTAATATCAAAAAGCTTTAGAAAAAAAAAAAAAGAAATGCTTTTTGCATAATAAACAGTATGCTTCAAATACCCTGTTTGAAACCCTCACCATCAATTTATGTTTTTGAGCATTTACTATGATTTTCTTAACCTCTGGCAACCCTAACCATACATTTTACAAAGTTGAGAATTTTCTCAAACTCTGGCAACCCCAAACACGTTTATGTTTTAAGCATTTATACACATTTTACAATCTCTGGCTTTTTTTTTTCATTAATGTGTCATGTCAATATATGACAATTCTAACAATAACTTTCAAGATTTTGACCATTAATGAGTGTTCAGAAGGATTTTCTCAAACTCTTTATGATTTTAAGTATATGAACCTTCTCAAAATATGGCACACCTAAACGTTGCTTATGAAATTGAGAGTTTACAAAGGTTCTTTCAAACTCTGGCAACCTCAACCATAGTTTTTTTTATTAGAATTTAACAGCATCTTGTCAATCTCTGGCAACCCCAAGTAGCAAAAAAAAAGCAAATATCAAATGAGCTTTACATGGGCATCACAAAAAAATATATATTACAATTATTTAAGACTTGGAACAGTGAATTTAAGGCCTAAAATTTGGGGTTTTACATGTTGATCTTTTAAAAACCATATCGAAACCCTGTATACAAGGGATCACTTCAAAAACTTGTTAAGTACACTTGGCTTTTTCTAGTGGTCTCTGAATGCACATCAGCAGGTAAAACTCCTAGCTCTGTAGGATTTCATATACCACCATGTTAACGCAGCCTAAATTCTTTCGGTGTTGCATGAGAATCAGGAGCGACGCTCTAACCGAGGGGAAGCAGCATATCCTCTAGACTAGCACAGCTCCCAGTCATGTGGTTCTGCTATGCTCACCTGGCAGCTCTGCAGGCCTCTTGCGTGGGTAGCAGTGCATTCTATACGAATTACTCACAGCGAAATACCTGCAATACTTCAATATTATGATACCCCTCATTCACAGACTGCAAGTCCCGTCCTGCTGTCTGGATTTATCTCATTAACCTGCAACAAAACCTGTCCTGGTCATGTAAGCATCACACTGGATGGGTGGCAGCATGCAGTATAAAAACAGTGAGAGGGTTCATCAGTGCAAATTTGAGTCCACAGTAGTTTAATAAAAATGTTTTGATTGATAAGTATGCGCAGAGAGAATGATAAGAATTTAAATAATATTCGTAAAGCCAGGTAACTTGGGAAAAAATAACCTTAAATCAGCAGCTACAATCTCAGATGGGTGTTGCAAGTCTATTTTTTCCTGTGAATGTTAAAACACAAGGTTTTTAGAAGTTAACTGAAACCACCTCCTGGTGAATATTGTAAAATATTTAGTTAAATTTTTAGTTTAAAAAATAGTGGAAGCGAAAAATTACTTATTAACTAAATATGATTTAATCTACTTAAAAGAACATGAGTCCGTTTACATGGATACTCCATAATTTAGTTACTATCCTACAATTAATTACAATTAATTAACATGCTTAAAAAATAAATTTAAATGGTTTTTATTCCATTAAAATTAATAAATTTATCTCAATGTTTATTTGCATGCTAGCTTTTTTTTTTGTTTTTCAATAAAAACATTTTTTCAAGCTTTAGTTAAAAATCTAGCTTGTGGTGAAATTCAGAAGATAAATAAACCTCACCTGAAAGTAAAGCTGTAGATCAGCGGTCCAGAATGAAGGTCCTTGGAGAGCAGATGCTCTCGGTGGCGGATGTGCTTGACTTCCTCTTCCTTCCATCCTTCCTTCTCTTGTCGTCATGGTCCAAGCGGAGCACATTCCTCCCTGCATCCTGCCGCTGGAACCAGAGGGGTAAATAGACAAGATGAATGACTGGAGAGATGAAGACATCAGGAGTGCAATTTTGGCACTGTTAAGTTCAACACGTAATCCCTTCATACATTATGGATCCCAAAGTAGACGATGATGACAGCGTGGTCATCTAAAAACACAGCCGTTTCCACAAGCAGCAACGTGTGACCCTAAGGTCTTAGGCTGATGGAAGTGAATATGATCAGTGACAGGTCAGAGGTCGGGTGGTGCTGGTTTAATATAGCTGCATGTTCTCACTTCTATTCTGAACTCTAATATCACTATTATGCTATACACCGTGCAGACTGCTGATTGAAACTTTATGTTTAGTCAACATTTCCGAATTGTCCAGTACTCAGAATATTTTTTTTTAAGATTTTGATTAAGGGTGAAAAATTAAGAATTGAAATATTATGTTCTACTAAACAAGAAAAAATACAATATCTTTTTATTACGAGGAAGATAACCATTACTGTTTCTAAGACCCAAACAAAAAAATAAATAAAAGTTTGCTATTGTAATGGTAAAATAAAATTATCTGTAGAAATCACTCCGGAGGTAGGGTTGCAGAACAACAGCAACTTTATTTTTTGTTTCTCAGTTAAACAAACACTGAAATCAAACTCTAATAAACCTGAAAACTCTAAGCTTGCACCATGATGGAGAAAGTGGGAAAAAAGAAAGCAAATCCATTGGGCTGCTTTATACCCTCTCAAAGGGGGATTTGCATCCTACTCGGAAAGTCCTCCTTCTTCACCACTCGCCCCCTCACAGGCAAGGGAAGGGCACAAATTCAGTACACATTCAACATAACTAATAAAATAGTAATAAGGATAATTTAAATATTTCTATCACTATATACAAAAAGTTTTAGGTAATTACATGTCAAAAAGGAGTCAGTGTCACTGTGTAACCTCTAAAGAGTTGTTGTGTGGGAGAAATCACATCCTGTTCTTATTTAGACCAGATTTTCCTACCTATTCATCCATAACAGTCTGATACTCATTCACTGCATATGCTTTCTGTTCATGGCCCACCAACAAAAAGCCAGAAAGTAGCTTCTTGTATTTTTCATTAAAGAGAATTGAAAGAACGAGTGTCCATCGAACGCAAAGTTAGTCACAAAATGCGTGTGGGTTGTCCTGTTTAATTTGCACACTAGATATAAGAGTCAGCACTCTGTAATGTTAGCTGCAACCTTAATGAAACCCTCCTGATAAAGTTAATTAAGTTCTTTGGTGTTTGAGGTCTAAAGGTTTCTGAAACACAAAAGCTTTAGAATTAGTTTGACACCCCTGATAACACGCCGGTTATGTTGACAGCTTTTATTGTATGGTGGTAAATTAGACTTAAAATAAAATTGACACTTTTACAGGTTTAAACATACTTGGATAGTTTTCATCCTATATCTATATATAATGCAGAGTTATTTGTTTTATAGACTTCAATTCAACCTAAATATTGGCCATTTGAAAATCCTTCGTCTGTGACATCACAAACATCAGAGTCATGCCGATGCTCTAACCTAAAACTTCTGAATAACATGAACCCCAGCCATCATCTACATCAGCAACAGTAATTTATCTACTTCTTGTTTGAGAAAATATTGTGCTGTATTGTCTGGTATGAAGAGACTAAGATCTGTGTTTGCAACAAAAAAAATTGTTTACATTTCACTCTTACGTGCACATTTTCAGAATCCACAAGCTGTTTCAGAGCAGCACGAAACATTTACATCAAATTTAAATTGATTTGTGATCTTTTAGTGCACAAACAAACAGAGAAACTGATGTTGTTACACTACTTTAATTCATTTACACTTGAGAATGGATCTCAGGAAGGCTTGTGGTGGAAAATCTTTAAGCTTTTCTCTAAACAGATATACTATACAGATTTATTTCTGCTAATTATATTATTTAATGCATTTAATATTACTGTTTAAAATTTATCAATGTCACTTTTCCCTATTTACGATTGCAGTGCAAATTAAGGTATTGTGTGTCAAAATTAATTTACAAATACAAAATAAATGAAAAAAGCATGAGCATTATTCTCGCCAAGTTATAATTTCATGGTTGACGTCTCGAACACGTTTGAGTGAAGAGGACCTTTAAACACTCAATAAATAAACACTCAATAAAGTGTTTTTTTTTGTAGCTGCTTCAAAGCAACTTCACAATAAAGGGACCTAGTGTAGATTAAAATAAAACTACATTCACAGTAGATTGTTTCACAAGGCAGAATAAAATGACAACATGAAGTTGAGTTTATCAAACCAAGAATTAAAGTTGTCCTTGTTAAAACTAAAGATATGTTTAAGATGACGAAGATTCAGTAATAAATCATTAACATGTTCTTTAAGCCGAATTTGTGGGAAATGCAGTGTATCTAATTCACTTCATGACATGTTTTATGTTTGTAATTTGAATTCTTTTTAATTGTCTGATATACGACATATTCATTAGCGGAATCAAACTTTTCAATGACCAAGTTTGTATACACTTATCTTACAAAAAATCTATTTGCTTTATCAGACAAGAGGAAGTTGACAGATACAGTTACTTCTCAGACAGTCAATTAAGATTGAACAAATATATCCTTCAATAAGGACCTCAATCCACTACAGTCAAAATAATAGTCAACCAAATTGACAGAATATGTTTTTTAATAACATAAAATGTTTCAACGTCAAATTAAATTGATAAAAAGTGATCCAATTATAGTAGAGTTGCCTCCTCAGCAAACTGTTGCTTAAAACTAAACACAAAAAACTGCCAAATGTGCCAAAACTTCCACCGTGAACGTGTCACGACAAGTGACAGTAACATCCCTCTGTCAGTTCGGCTCAGATCCATGTGACCTTACGAGCCTCGCTCGGTCCCTGCTGCTCTACAGAGAGCAGGACAGAAACACACAGCGCTCAGCACATCTGACCCCACAGCCGCTGGCATGTGACACAGCTTCAGTTTCATTCATACCCTCAGACCAGCAGAAAGGAAGCCGTTGTGCAATATTAGGAGGAGGGGAAAGAAGCCATCATTGATAGACGAAAAAGAGGAAGAAGGCATGACAGAAATGAATACCACATGACCGGAGAGGCCTTCGTACAGGGATTACTTATTGAAGATTTTCCCCTGTCTGGAGGTTGTTTTATTCTGCGAACAAAGATTGTTTTAAAGGACATTTATTTGCTGTGGAGTCTATCTAAAATACACACACACACACACACCACTATGCTAATTTATTAAATAACTTTATTAATACAAAGCTATATTGAAGAAGTCCATTTGTGATGATTTTTGATGTAAAATTGACATACTGGATTATTTTTCTGTTATACTTCCTGATTTATAAAGATATATATATACAAATCTTGATTTACAGCCATTTAATAGAGCGACTTCAGTTAAAGTATTGAATCACTTACCTCTACCTCTTAAAAAGTGGCTATTATGTTTGTTTGTTTATTACTTCTCATGCGGTGTGAAACAGCTTCTTGTTGAGGAACACCCTGCTGCAGTTTTAACCCTTGTGTGGTGTTCATATTATTGTTACTCAGGCGGTGTTTGAGTAACCCTTGTGTGGTGTTCATATTATTGTTACTCAGGCGGTGTTTGAGTAACCCTTGTGTGGTGTTCATATTATTGTTACTCAGGCGGTGTTTGAGTAACCCTTGTGTGGTGTTCATATTATTGTTACTCAGGCGGTGTTTGAGTAACCCTTGTGTGGTGTTCATATTATTGTTACTCAGGCGGTGTTTGAGTAACCCTTGTGTGGTGTTCATATTATTGTTACTCAGGCGGTGTTTGAGTAACCCTTGTTTGGTGTTCATATTATTGTTACTCAGGCGGTGTTTGTGGGTCTCATGGACCCATTGCCTTTTGCAGATTTTAATTCCCCCAATCAAAACATTTTATGTTAAAAACTTAAACAATATTACCTTTAGCCAAGAAACAAGAAATATAAACAGCAAATATAATTTACTTATTGTTCTTTAACCTGATTTCTTCACGTTTAGAATTTGAATCATGTGTGGTGTTCTCATTATTGTTACTTTGGCAGGGTTGGTGGCTCTGCTGGACCCATTGCATTTTGGCGCTTTTAATTCACACAATCACACAATTTTATTCTAAAATGTAAAATGTTATGTTTATGTGGGAAGAGAGAATTAAAGTAAAGAATCTACCATTTTCACACTTTAACATGCCCCGGGTCCAGTAGACCCAAACACTGTGGGGTCATAAAAAATCTGTTCTGATTTATGTTTTTCACAGGAAATAAGCAAAGCCCAGTGAATCTCAGCTTCAAATAATAAATGCTTGTTTAATTTTTCTTCTGATTAAAACTGAAAATGGGTCCCACAGACCCGAACACCATACAAGGGTTAAAACTGAAAATGCTTTGTGTATTAAAATATTGTCTTTAATGAGAAAGAGTCGACTCAGAGTCGCTGAAACGAGTCCTAGATGAAAGCAAATCTTTCGCTCACACAACACGCCCTACAACCTTCTCCCACATCTTTCATTCATGCAGAGAAACTAAACTGGATATAAAAAAAAACTAAATGTGATTTCTCTAAACGTGGGCCAGATAACGCTCAACTACAAAAGCTGCTCCAGTTGCGTCACATAGGAGAGTTTTAGTACGTACGAGTCACAACAAATCTTGTCAAATAAAAGGCATATAAGAAAGCAAAAGCTTTTTTAACCTTGCATGTGTTTATCAACCTGTTACTGGAGACCTCCAAAATCAAATAAGGAACCTTTCAAAATAACAATTACATACTTATAACTTAAACAATTATAACTTTGCATAATTTGATTTATCTGCTCCTTTAATTCATTTAAAGAAGCAGAGATCTCAAGCTTCTCCCTCTCAATCATAACACGACTTTCTACAATTTGGCACACAGCAAGATTGTCCTTTTGTTTCTATTTGCTTAAAAGCAAGACTGTTGCCTAGCAACCACTCCATATTTCAGTTTTACAACACTGGATGCTTGATGAATGTGTTTCTGAATCCGCCAAGTGCCTCTTCTCCACAGCAAAGGAATCTTCGCATTTTTGTTGCAAATTTCAATTATGTGTATGATAAAATTAAAAACAGTCAAATTTCCATACATTTGAGAAAATGTCATTGGGTTCGAAAGGAAGATTCTCAAAAGCTTTGACTCGCAAGCAAGAATGGGAAGCAGCCTATTTGTGAACAACAATCATTGATCAGAAATACTGCAAAAACCTCTTTACTGAAGTAACACAGCACTGAACTTCACACAGCAACCTTACTATAACAAACCTTACTACACTGCTAATAGACTTCACGGACCTCCTGGTGTATGTATTGAAGCGGGTTTGGAACAGAGACTCTATGGAAATGTTACCTGCCAATGAAATATTCTGAAAAAATTATCAATGGGGGTCATGGTGACGCAGAGGGTAGCACAGTTGTCTCACAGCAAGAAGGCCTGTGTGTGTGTGTGCGTGCGTGTGTGTGTTCATCAATACAAACCAAACGTTTTTCAAACTATAAATTGTACAATGTTTATATTAATTTAGTCACCAAGAGAAATTGTTTCTTGGTTCATTAAAAAGTTTTTTGTTTAATTATGAGGCTTCAGCTATCTTTCTCATTATGTTATACATCAGACGGTCAATAAAACATATCTTTTACGAGAAGCCTGAATCAGCATACAGAGCACTGCAGTCGTTCTCTTCTCTGCAGGGGTTCCTTTGTAAATCTGTGTCAAATCCCTTAATGAGTCAATCAATATATTTGTGATCTGTTGAGTGGGTCTCGATTTTGAGGTTTGTTCCGTTTTTGTTTTCGTAGTCTATAAAGAGTTAACTTCTAAAACTAAGAGCTGAGAAGGAAAACATAAGGGGAGTTTGAGACAACCAGGGAAATCCTTTCAGTCTTTCTCTCTCATTTCTTAAGATTTACTTAACTCTGTTCATCTGCAGCCTTTAACACAATGTCTGAATGGACACAGCAATGCTTGCTAAAGCACTCCCACAACAGGACGGGTATCACTTTCATGAAACTACTCTGAAGTTCCCATTTCCTTGGCAAAGCTGATTCAGCCTTGAAAAATGCAACATAGCTGAGTCACACTTCCTGCTGGATGTGACGGGCTTCCTCCAAAAACTAAAGCATCCTCCCGCCATTTAAACATTAAAGGAATGGAACATGGAAAATGTTAGCCGGCAATGAGTCTGCTCTAAATGAGAGATAAATTCACCTACTTGGAAAATGAGCAAACCCAGGTCAAAGTCACTGACTCAGACAGCCGTTTTCTAGATCTGGCCACATAAACTGCTAGTCCAAAATTTCTAATCACTTTAAATTTCTTGCTCACTTTTTCAGACATCTGGCTGATGACCAACAGACACCATCCAAATGTTGTCAGCAGGGGTTCTGATTGATAAATGCCTACATTGGTAAACCCTATAGAGCTGTTTGGTAACAGGCTTGAGAGGTTTTTTTTTTGACTAACCATCTTGTCATTGTGTATCAGAGTCCTGCTGGCTGTTTCCTGTCTCGAACCCCGGAGCAGAGAGCAGTGATATACATTGGTGTGTGTGTGTGTGTATGTGTGTGCGCGCGTGCATGTTTGGTCATTACCTCTGTCTAGTACATCGGTTTAGAAGAGTGCCACATGTTGTATTAGATTGCAGCTAGAGTGGTTTTTCAGAGTTTTTGCTTCAAAAGGCTTCCATTTTGTGCTAAACCATCACAATAACACAAATGTTAAGTTTATTTAGATTAGAGTTCTGTGTTGGACCATTAGTTAGATTAAACCGTAGGGAGATTTTAGCATCACTTAATTTCCTTCTGTGTTCTGGGTGCTTTTGTTTAATTACCCATATTGTTAATAGAGGCTTTGTTGATGTGTTTGTGTGTATATAATCTTTGCTTTATGATGATGGTGTCACCTGAATAAATGTGAGTCATGGTGCATTTTGGGTTGTTGTCTTATTATTTCCTTACTCAGTTCATTTTTCACATTTTTAATGTTTCAAATTTACCCTAGACTCTTTCCATCCTAAATGCAACAAGGGTACATTTGAAGTGAGATGCTCAAGAAACAAAGGTACACAGATTATCAAGAGGAATCGAAAGCTAGAATGATAGATGGTAGAATTGTTTTTAAAACAGCATTTCAACAAATTCATCACACATCAGAAGCGCTGTCATCACGCTCACATTTACATCAAAGCTTTTTAAAGTTTAAAATAATTTTCTTTTTAGAACAGAAAATGTAAAATCTGAAGTTCGGGTAAACATAAAAAAAAAAATTATTATTTTAAAAATAACAATTACAAATAAATTATTTCACAAAATGATAAGGGCACACATTTAATCAATCAATCAATAAAAACTTATTTATACAGGACTTTTTGTAGTAGCTTGAAAAGGTATAATGTTATAGATGTTAACTTCAGAACCACAGAGCTTCTTTTAAAATCGGGAAACAATTTTCCTTGACAAATGTACAAGGTTAACATTATGAAGATTGTAATAACGATGAATCAAATAAAGATGAAGTTGCAATACTAACAATTATAAGCCTAAATTATAGCTATTGTATTGTATCTGATTCACTTATTTCCATGTTTTTATGTTGTGGGAGGGGGAAAAAAAGCCCCACCCCCCAGAGAGCAAAAAGGTGTTCAAGAAGAAAGTCAGGCTGAGTCCATCTGGTGCTAATCACCTCACGATCATGTCATCTTTTTAAAACCACTTTCCTGATCCACTTTCAGTTGCTTACTAGCATTTTGAAGGCATCTAAATGTAGTGTTTTAAACATAAAATATTCTTTATCAAAACACAAACTTCAGAAAGAAAAAAACAGAAGAACGGAAACAAAAAACGTTTTTAACGGTTCCTCTTTTTACTGAACAACAAACATCACAGTAAAGTAAACAATGGAGATCTTCCAGCTATAAATATCAGACAGCAGGAGAAAGGGGAATTCCGTAGAATGATGTAAAACTCATTACTCCTCTGTAAACAGGGCATCAAGCATGCCTGCTAGCCTAGGACAACTCACGTTAGTAATGTGTTTACTATAATGCAGGGCAGGGAAAGTTTTGCTAACCGAGTCTGTGTCACGTATAATCAAACACAGTCGCCATCTGGCTGGCAAACACACACCCAGCTCAACTGAGACGTCATTTCTGCAGGTGTCGCTTGTTGCAAGCAGGATCTTTCTTCTCTGCTTTATTGACACAAAACAAAACATCCATAAAAGACAACGCAATCGTCAGATGAGTGACGCCGGCATACGAGGTCAACCTCCAGGAGACTCATGATGTCACAACCAACCTTAAACATCCTCTTCTGAATACATGATGCGCAGCGAAAATGTTCAGTTTTCCAATGACACAAGAACTCAAGGTCACAACTTTAGCGATCATGAGCACGAGCGTCAAACTCACAAAAGAATCCAGTTTCAATTCACTGAAAAACATCAAGCTTTCAATTTCCTTGATCTCCGCACAAAGATTTTATTTTTTGAGAGAGAGAAAGAGAGAGATGACTCAGAGGAAGCCAAGGAGAGAACATAAACTAACAGTTGCTCTAAATCCCTGTCGTACGGAGAAATGCTCTACATGCCAGCACTGGACAAGAGCGCGAAGACTGGATCAAGACCACACAGGAGCCCACAGAGACCCTGAAGATGTACGGCATGAGCACCAGCATGCCCTGATGATTCATTCATCATCCACCACAACCCAATCCTCCTACAAACCCAGGCATTTAACTTGTGGCAGTAACCGACAGCTAACAGATCTGATTCCACGCGACTGACGCATCAACCCCAGAGGAACACAAGAGGTTTCAGAACATCTACATGCACAGACACTAGAACTCACCATGAGAAGCTGCTAAAGAGTCAGACTTTCAATGTTAATGAGTTAGAGAGTAATTGCAGCCAGATCACTCTCCCAGAACACCAACATATTAAGGCTTCAGAAAGCTGTATGGCAGAAATCTAATCCTACTTGTTTTTTCTTTAAATAACTGTTTTTCTTCTACACAAACAGTTTTAAACCGATCAAGAACATTTTCTAAAAGACAATACACACTATCTTTTGTAGAACCACATTAAAGATATTGAACAGCTGAAGAGTTAACAGTTAAATAATTTGTATTTCTCTTTTCTTATACATTAGTTGCCATTTATGTAATTTTCATTTGAAGTAATTTGGTACCATTTCACTAGTAGGTGGGGAATTTTCCTTTTAAATGACTGTTTTTCTTTTACACAAACTGTTTTTAAACTAATCAAAAAAATTTAGACAATGCACGCCATCTTTTGTAGAACCAAATTAAAGCTATTGAAATGTCAGCTGATGATGTAAAGAATAATAGTCAAATTATTTACTTTTTCGTTATTCAGTAGCCATTTTTATTTTCTCTTGTATGTGTGCTGTCTTTTGGATGTTACTAACTGAAGACAATAAAAAAAGCAAGAAATTATTTCGAAAAAGGAAATCATTCTACTGAGTCATATTTAATAGTATTCTTGTTAAAACCAGAAAGGCACTGAGTGGTACGTCCTTGTTCAAGTCATTGAGAGTAGGCAGCATGTGCTAAAAAAGTAAGGCCAAATCATGTGCAGTGTTCATGGCCAGAAGGATCATTTCTCATTCGTTCTACCTTGCACACCATCTACTTTACTGAAGCGTTTGGGCTAAGACGATGGTGCACAAAAATATTGGCAGATAATTTCCTCACTTTTTGCAGTTCCAGTGTAGCAGGGTGTTCTTCCCTTGGCAAAACTTTTTTTTTTTCATCTTTTTCCCCTTTTAGCTCAACTTTTTGTTAAATCCTGAAAGAGAAAATTAATACCACAATTCAGATTAGAGAAAAAGCAAATAAACAAACATCACAAAAGAAAGGAACGTATTTCTTTCACAAGTCTTCAGTCAGTTAACAAATGCTTTGACCTTACTTACTGATTAAGGCTATAATTATAGGATTTTTATTGCTTCACCTTTTTTCACATATTTCATCAAAATTATCATTATTATTAAATACTATATTTCTTTGTTTGTTAAAAAGGCATTTACACATCCTGCCTACATGGGTTCAGTATACAGACCTAAAACTACTCCTGTTCAACTAATGTGGATCGCTGTTTAATGTGTGATGTTAGCGCTTCTGAATCATCCCATTCATGTAAATGACATGATTTTAAGAAAAGTCTGCAACAGTGAGGTTTGTGTGCTTTTCTATACTTTGAGCAGGTATTTGTGACTTACAAAAATTTCAGATATAAAAATCAACCAAATTGCTCTCACATGAACAAATTTCAAACTCATTTACAGAGCATAACTTAGCTTTATCAACATCTACGAAAGTAAATCCACTTCATGATCAGATGTAAAAGCTTCATTGAGACCCTCCAGCACCTCTGCAGGAAACTTATGCAAACGATGCTGCTTAATTATTCATTTCAGACCCTGAGAGTTTAATCTTTGAAGAAAGATTAACATCAACTCAATTTGTAGAGAAAATAATGGTAACATGCTTTTTGACATGAATGGAAATTAAACTTGATGGCATGCTAAAATGTCTGACATAATCAGCATGAGCACTAATGCATGAGGTATTTGGGGGATTTCTGTGTTTGGAGCCGGAACAGAATAGATGTAGAGTATTGCCTGAAAGATGCAACAGATACAAAGATAGACATGGATATTAATCAAATACAAAAGTATAAATCTTATTCATTTGCTTCAACAAAGCCCAAAAGATGAGGAAACCGATAATAAAACTTTCCCAAACACAACGCTCCGATATTGTTTAATGTTTCAATTGGTTCTTAGGAATCGAAGCGAAAATCTTCTTTATAAGCAGGCTGAAGGGACATGAAGAATATTTTTATATTGAGAAGAGAACTGATTGCGTGAATTCAAGTGTAGCATTTTCCATTCTTTCAACTACCCTTTAATCGAAACACTTATAACTTAGGCAGTTTATATATATATATATATATATATATATATATATATATATATATATATATATATATATATATATATATATATATATATATATATATCCTGGACTAAAATAATGTGGTTTTAATTTATTAATAATACACGAGTCAAAAGTATGAGTACTTCCAGGCTGGGTTTTTTTTTGTGCTGGGTAAGTCTCTTGTTTTTTTATTTTTATCTAATTTATTTATAATAAAAGAAATACAACATGACAATAAGATAAACCCCTTCTTGTCGACAAACAATAGCCAAGAACTGGATGGCACTATTTAAAAAAAAAATCAGAGCGATTAATTCAAAACATGTTTGGGTCTGCACATGCGCAAGACGACGTGGTAGTACTACAGATGCTTGTAATTTTGCGCCAGGTATTCCTGTATTAATTTAGAGTAAACACTATTTTATTTTTCAACCTTTCTAATCGGTTATTTGCTTAAATGGGGAAAGTTAAATAATGTAGTCGGTTAAATTTAAATGATTCATTGTTGAACAAGATTGAATAACGGTGTTAAATTCACTCCACATCCGTCAACTATTTCAAGCTGATGTTCTGTGGTTGGATGACTGGACCAACCAAAGCTTACGCTCACATGTTGATTTTGTCCTTTAAACATAAACGATCTCGCGTGTCGCCCATCCGTCTTCCAGCTGTGAATCAGAGCAAACGAGAAAAAAACAAGCGTGTTTAGATCACCGCGCATGAATTGCGAATGAATCACGTCCGTGACTAACAACCGCAGGCTTTCACTCGAAGCTGCCGCTAAACTCAGCTTTACCAAACTCACCACTGACATCTAGCGCCAGCTTCAAGGTACTGCAACACAGCGTCAGAGGAAGAGAATTATAAGTAGCCTTTTAAGTTAAAAAAAATTACCGCTTGTTAAGACAACGACGTAAAACTATGCTTTTTTCTATTCTTGATCAGAATTTTACACTTATTTACAGTTCTATATATTCTATATAAAGTATTGATTAATCAAAACAGAAGAGTTATTTTCTTTGATAAATATGATTGTATAATATTCTGTAATTAGGCATTCATTCATTGGAATGACACATTATTAAAGTAATTGTGGCACATGGGGAAAGAAATCACCAATACAATGTCCTTCACTAAAATACACAATTTGGGTAGTATAAAAAAGTTTTAAAAAGGTTTTGGAATTTAGAGTTTAGCTTGTGTTTGGGTGAAATAAGTAGAGACAATTGTTAAACAAAAAAAAATGTTTTCTATGATGGGTAAATTATAGCAAAGATGGATATGACATGTGTGCCCATTGTTATTGGTTAGAATTCTCAAAGGAAGTACGTTTCTCTCCTTTGTCTTACTCTTAACATTTACATTGAAATACATAAAAATACACTTGAAAATGCAGCTTTAATGGCATTTTATTTGGGGGGTTCTTAGGGGCTTTAACAGAAAAAAAATGTATGTACTTGAATAAAAACATCACATTTTTAAATCATCATTATTGACATTAGTTCTTGTTGAATAAGAAACTACTGTTTTCATTCTGCCCACTATGGAAAGCTTCATACTTCTTAACTGATACTCATGGAAACACTTTCCGCTCCCTATAATTTTCGAGAGGTGCCACTTCACCATTTATTGAGGAGTATGAAGTGGGGGCCATCAGGCTGGGCTACACCTAGAACACCTGGACTGGCTTTAGGGACGCAGGCTAGCAAGCAGGAACATGGTCAGAAATGTGGGTGCCATACAGGTACAGGGTTTTGATCAATCAGAGCCAATTTTAGCACCCTAAGAAATAACAAAAGTTCAGAAAGCTCTTTACGAGCTTGAATCAAATCAATGACTGCATCAGGACAGAAGAAATAAGGTAAACTAGACTATTTCCAGCTTATTTAAAATATTTGAGGGAAATACGAAGCAGTTCTTGACTTACTTCTGGAAACAAGACCTTCAATTTAATCTTAATTTAGTGCTGGAAACAATAAATATTTAAAAATACAGCATCTACAACATAGTTTATTTGACTTCTGTTAATCCACATTAAGCTTCTTGTTTGTGAACTTTTTAGAAGCAACTACAAAAAGTACTATACAAAAACATTTTTGTTTTTTTGATGCTGGGTTAAAGTAGAAACACTTGATTAATGAGCCTTTCAAGCATCTCGGTTGGAGAGCAGTAACTCAAAGAACTCAAAAATTGTTTAAGTGAGTAAACAATGGAGTAAAATATGGAGTAAAACAAGGATAAAAAATATGGATAATTAGTCAACAGGTGGCCGCAATAAATGTTTATTTTAAAACACAAATGTTTTATTATGTCAGCAATCTAAAGGAATGAGGCAAATTAGCCATGGAAATGATAAGGTTCTATCTGTGTTCAGACAGGTTTTAAGCTTCATAGTTTTTATTTGACGTAGGAAATACAAATATTTTAATTTTTAAGTCAAATCATGCAAATAACTTTACAAAATGCATCACATATCATACATAATATGTTAATAGCTTGATTGTCATAGATTATGTCCTTTAACCCATAAACTAGTTTTCCATAACAGATCAAAAAAAAAAAAAAAAAAAAAAAAAAAAAAAACCTAAATAAGAAAATTTTTAGAAAACTTTTACGACTTTTACTCAGACGCCTTAACTGCGGCCATGTCCCTCCTCTGAGGAAGCGTTTTCGCGTTACTGGATGCTCTCATTTTAAGCTTCATTTGACTTTGCCAGACACCTATGGCTGACGTAACGAACACTCTGTCCATGTTAGATAAGGTCAAAGGTCTGAGCGAATCATAAGTCTGTTTGCAGCAGTTCAATGATGTTTCAATGATGACAGGCATCGTCATTGAGGACTCATGGATTGAGGACTCTCTGAATTTAACATACTAGATGCTTTGGTGAAGTTTACAAGCCATTTGGTGAAGAAATCCCATATTAGTCACATTTAGGATCACTTATCTCAGAAACCTCTTTCTGCCGTGACTGCTCCATCTCAGCTAGCACTGGGTCAATTGAATCTTGTTCTTTCAAGGTGACAGTCGTGGGCTGCAGAGTCCTTTGAGTAAAAGCACAACCTCAGACTTCTTTATACTCTGGCTGTCAATCACCTGGAACTCAATGCAGGTATAATGATAAGTGGATGGATATAATTATGCAGAAATCAAGTATGGTGTTAGCTACATCAAGTCACTTGATACCCTGCCATTTCATGAAGCTGGCACAATAGGTTCCAAAAAATAACATATAACAGTAATATAGTCTAGAGTATAGTATAAGATGGTTGTAAACAGTAGGAGAGACCAGGGAGAATGTAAACACGTTTTTCACAAATTTGAGTGAAAGTGGCCAGATATGGAGTGACCCATACCCGGAATTTGTGCTCTGCATTTAACCCATCCCAGTGTACACACACAGTAGTGAACAAACACACCGTGAACACACACGCAACCATGACTGCGGCGCCCGAGTAGCAGTCGGGGAACTGGTGCCTTGCTGAAGAGCACCACAGCTGAGGTTGTTGAAGATTTAGAGCAAGTGTTACATCACTTTCACCACATTTAACTTGATGGATCTGGGGATCGAACCAACAACCTTCCCATCACAAGTCTATCTCCTTACCACCAGACCACAAATGCCCTAACTGAATTAAGAGTTGCTTAAAACTATAAAATGACAGATACATTTCAGCACTACATTTCAATCAGGACTGTACGTCTTGAGAAGACGACGTTTCAACGTCGAAATGTTTGCTGGGTTAATCCCAGTAAATTATACACTCCCAGCCCTTTTTATGTATGGTGGAGAAGGTCAAAGATGTAACAAAGATGTTACATTATTATAAGACACCAGCTACCAATTGATTGTATGAAGACCTTGTAGCCTGGTTTTGCCAATTAAGAGTTAACACAGCATATATTAGCACCCCTTTAACAACGAGTTGTCTAAAATGAGGCGAAAACATATTTGGAAAGACGAAATCCACTTGGCTCTCTTCAAATAACTAAACAGCTCTTCGGGTTTACATAAACAATTAGAATGTGCTTTAAAAAGATGAAAAATTTACCTAAACTTAAATAGGTTATAGTCGGAAAATGAGGAAAACACTTAAAAGTTATTATCAAACTACCATAACTTACACTTTAAATATGGAGCGGGGCAACGACGTGTTCCAACATGCCGAGTAAACTGTCGATAATGACCTTCAGGTGATTGTAATTAGCCTGCGAGAGAAATCCAGAGAAAACCAGTTTTCCTCACCATCAGGAATCCTGACACCTGAGTAAGGAGAAGCACGCAAGACTACTAAATATCACATGATCTTTAAATCAAAGGTCATGCTTGATGATTAGCGATGCTCACTGATATTTGATTACTTTAAAAACTGAAAATGATCTGGTTTACATACCTGCGTAAGAACTATTATACAACACAAGTACATTTGATATAACGATTACAAAGCATTTTGCTGTTCGTAAACAATTGTTACGTTTCAGCGTAGGTGTGCGCATTTTGGCAACGGAAGTATGGCGCAAATCAAGTTTGTCAAGCTATTCGAGTGGATTGTTTAAGGCCGTGAAAATATGTATTTTATTTTAAATATAATTAATATATAAACTATTGCATTATATATTTTCATTGTTTATAAAATATATTTTATAAATTAACGTTAGCTGGGTTACAGTGAAACGTTCAAAATCTCTGCCTTTCCAAATCATTAACCATATATAACAAGAATGAGAAAAAACGCCTGGCTTCCGTTTCAAATATGCGCGCGCAACTTTTTGATCACGTGATGTGTAAAAGCAAAATTTTACCTTTAAGAGGCCTGATTGAACTAAACTTGTATTTAAAAAAAACATGTCTTTATATTGTGTATAAATTGTAAGTAATAACAATCAACAGCAATACTATGTTTTTAAATACCATGCCAGCTTCTGTGGCTAGTTTTGGGTTTGGGTTAATTTGCTATCAAAAATAAAAGTTCTTTAAAACATAATCCCTAAAAATACAACTAGAGTAGTATTTACTATAGTAATATTTTTAGTCAGCTGCCCAAAGAAGATATTCTTTCTCTTCACTTAAGAATAGTCACAGGATACAACAAACCTTCGCCCCTTGGTAATTCCTCACTGGAGGTTATAAAACAAATTGAAGAAGTTTATTCCTGTGTTGGTGAAATAACTCTTTTTCTCTATCCTGCAGGTTCTCTCCAAATGAAGGCTTGTTTCCTGAATAGCCCAACAATTCTTTCGACCTCAATAGATCTTTTGAGAAACCTCCCCCATTGGGAGAGACACAGTCTTGTGTGACTTGCATTACTTGGTCAAAGCTGCACACCAATCTTTGTGTATTTAAATCATCTTTCGAAAGCAACATGTTCTAGGATGTCTAATCACAGACTGATCTACGTCAAACAATCATGGAATATTTAGAATGAACCTAAAATGATATTTCAGCCACATTTCAATATTTTAAAATATAAGATACAGCACAAACATGAAATGTTTTTCTTGTGGACAATTCTCATAACATAGACCTATTACACACATCATGGCATAATTCAGCCTGAGACACAGATTTCATCACAAAGGAGAATATTTTAATTACAAAGACAGCTCTGATTAGTAACCCATAAACCATATCAATCTTCATGTTTCTGTACAATGCTTGCTAAGCAGTTTTATTCATGTATAGAAAATGTAAAAAGAGAAATGTTCAAAATGACATTACTCCATAAAATTTAATGGCAGGAATTCTGAAAAAAAAACAGCATTCCATCAACAAATATTTTCAAGCAATAAATATTTATAAATAGTGTAAATTTACAACAAGATTAGAAATATAACACAAAACAAAAATTAAAGTTTATTTCTTAGTCTATGTGCAACCCATTTTTCTTTGTGACTTTGCTATCCCCCTTAACTTTTTCTTTAAGAAAAAGAGACAAAACTCATTTTTTAAAAGAAACAAAATTCACATTACAAATTTCTCTTTTTGTCACCTAAAGAAAATGTTGAACAAAGAAAGCCCAGCTACGGTAGTACTTAAGAGTCAGAAAAAAAAAAAAAAAAGGCATGTATCAGTCCGCACAAGAAGTACAGAAGACCACGAAACAAACAAATAAACGAAGAAGAAACAAAACAAAACCTACAGAATTAAATCAACAGAAAAATAAAAAAGGAAGAGTCAGTAGTTTTGAGTGATTTCGCCATTTGTGGTATATACACAAAACCATTTTTCTTCAATTAGTCTTTTTGTAGTTTGTGTTTCGGAGAGAAGTGGTGCTGAACAAGCTGAAACAGTCCTAAAGATGGAGACAAGCCCTCTTCACTCCAGCGGGCCCAATCTCCAAACTTGGCAAGTTTGCATAGACAAACAGCTTAGAAGCAGCAGCCTCGAGGGGTTTGCTACAGAAACCAGTGGTGAGGAACTGGATCAGTTCTCCTGAATATCAGAAAGGGATGTGATGCGTTCCAGGGTGTTATCCGAAGAACCGTTAATGTTAACGTCAAGATGAAGCAGAGGGCAGAGGTGGAGCCTGCGAAGAAAGAAAATGTTATTCGAGGCCTGTTCTTTTTCCTGAGATCATACGCAGAAGTCCAGAATAAAGGCTTTGAGACTTACTAATGTGAACTGGTCGTACACATGCATGAGGTCCTCTATCTTGTGCTGTTCTAAAACCACAAAGCTGTCGAGTTTTGGACTGGATCTGCGAGCACAGCCCTGGCAGTGAACCACATATGTTTTCCGTGAGTTGCTTTCAGTGGTGACAAACAGCAGGTCAAACACCTCCACCTGGAAACATACACGGATAACAAATTCAGTGAATAAGCCATTGACTTTATATAACATGGACATAGTAAGAATGATGTCACCCGTAGGTTTTAGCAGAAAGCAAACGAGACTTCGGTTTAAGTACATCAGCCATTTCCCCTTTGACAAAGCATCAATACCAGAGTTAGAAATGGGCAGAGACATGCATCGGTTGATTGGAAAATGCCCATGAACCTGGCATAATTTGTAAATGCACCCATAAAATGGACAGCAGTTGAAGCAGAAGCCAAAGAGCTGTTGATTTCAGACTGTATCATAAGGGGTATAAAAGTTGAAAACAGAGTTAGCATTTAGAGGGAAGATGCAGCAGCTAGTCTTTGGCAGTCGTGATGGACAACCAGAACTTTGAGCAGAGAAAAGAGCTTTAATAAATGTAAATGATTGCAATTACTGACTACCTGGTTTAGATTTTAAATGTTTTAAGACTTTGAGATACACAAGCTTTTAGAGAACAGACCACAAACTGACCACGTGTGAACTCTGTCCGCCACCATTGTTGCTTTCCTCTCACGTGAATATTCTAAGAAGCTCTTCAATGGTTAACGGGGTCACGAAATGGCAAAAATATTTTTATGTAGTGAGATGCTATGATCTCCGTGCTACCACACTACATCAAACGTGCAGTACCCATCGTAGACACTCGTCTTTGCTGAATAGATTTCAATGGCTAGCCATTGACTTAACTTTGAGCTTTCAAACTATAAGTTGTTAGCACTGAGAAATCCTAAACCCCTGATAAATGGAATCCTAGTTTATCGGTAATAACGTTTCACACTGCTAATACTAAATCAGGGATTAATGATTAATTCTGGGTATTCATTAACAAGTTGGTCGTTCTGTAAAAGGAAGGTCATTCTGCTGTTGTGGCCCTGGGCAAGCCACTTCAAACACATTGCCCTGTATGGAGGTGTGTGACTGGTGGGGTGTTTTTTCAGTGTGGGGCAGAAGGCCGTAAGTGCGAAATGGCAGCCACGTCCTGTCAGACTGCCCCAGTGTGTGAAAGTAGGGTGAATGAATAATAGTCTGATAATTGTAAAGCGTCTTTGAGTGTCCAGAAAAGCGCTATAGAATGGAAGGCATTATTATTATTATTATTACAAGCGCTTCACATTCCTAAACCTTGGGGTAACACTCATATTTGCGGTTTCCCTGTACCTGATTGGACATAAAATGTTGCCATGTAGGTCATCCTCTGATGAAGAAAAAAAATCTAATTGGCAAAGTATATGAACATGTATTTTAGCGTACTGTAAAGTTGGTCATTTCTAACATTGCTGTCAATGAGAAGCTACTCTCTTCTGAAGTCATCACCAAGTGGTCAGAAGAACTGCTGAAATGACTAATGGAGTTTTTTTAAATTGATTTTCCATTTTATTGAATGTTACATTACCATGCTATTGATACTAATTAGTCTTTTAAGAAGGCAATCTTGTATTTTCAGATTTTAGGAAGAATGCCTACCTCACAGACGCTGCAGTAGTGTGCAGGTTCGTCCTTAGTTCTTCCATGCCAAACAATCTCTTTTGTGGAAGTTAGAAGAGCCTCCCTCAGCATCTGACACTGCTTTAGTGTCCTCAACAAACAGTACCTGGGAAGAGGAAAAGTGTCCAATTTGACCAGTTTTAACAGTTCAGTCATAATTAATTACAGTGCGGGAGTTCACTCACTTGATCATCTCGAAGAGCTTGTGGTCTGACACTTTGATGTTTCTGGCCATGTTCCAAGAAAGATGGATCATGGGAACGATGGATTTGACAGTCTGGAGTCTGTTCCACTCATAGCGCTCAATGGCTAACTTGTACTGATGCACTGAAGAGCAACAGAGGATAATTAGGAACCAAATCACTTTTCTTCAAAATGGAAAAAATTATGAACAAAGTTAAGCATTTGAGAGACTGTGAAAAATTTGTTTTGAGCCACTGATCAGATTTTTTTTTATCTGTAGTATTAATAACATGGGCCTAATATAAATAAAATGGGACTAAAATAACAAAACAAGGGACTAAAATATGTAAAAAAAAAAATAAAAAAAAAAAATCAGGAAATACACCTATGTGTGTTTCCGTTTCATATGCTGATAATCCTTCAACATAAGTGTGATAAGAATCTCATGAGAACTGAAGCAAGGCAGAGACTCAAATGCAAAACAAAGCAGTACATATCTTCTATAAAAACATTCCACGTTTGATTACATTTGGAAATAGTTTTAGAGGGATTTGACATGGAGGCAGCAGCCAGAGAACATAGCACATTATATGCATTGACGCTGAAAGTAAATGGTGACTGGTTTCCCCACCACCTTTCATCTGTTGCCATACATTATGTGGAAGCAGATAGTCTGCAATATATAAATGACGCAAGTTAAGTTGAGCCCTTCCGGAAAACTTTGTTTACTGTCAGAGCAGCCACATTTATGAAAATTTCAGCAGTTAGTTAACATGTCATAAGCAAATTGTGCATTTCATTTACTCTTTGAATATAAAATAAATGCAAGATTATTCTACAAGTTTAATTAAATGAGTTATTAGACTGTGGGAGTTACTTGACTAATGAAAATAGATTTTATCTTTTTTTTTTACACAACATTCACCAACTAGTGGAAAAATTATCAGTTGAAATGCACAATAATTTGCTGTAAACAACTTATGACATTAGTAATTGGTACCAGTAGTAACTGGTACATTAGTAATTTGTATAGCACTTGATATTGGTGGTGCTAATGCTACAGTTCTCCCTTGAACTGAGTTTGTGTCCAAAATAAAAATTAATTTGCGCACAGAGACAAATTCTGAAACCACAACACACCTTCTATGTTTTGGCATTCATTTAGTAGGTTTTCGCATCTTTCTAGGTTATTTGCACATTAGTATCAAGGAGAGATGCTATTCTTTCAGGGTTCTGACCTAAAACCTGAATTGCAACAGTTAAACACACAAAAAACACTTGCAGCTACCACATGCAGTAGATGCATAGGTGTGTAGTCCTTGGGGGAAAAAATTCTCCTTTGTTTTTATCCAGGCAGTTTAGGTTTTCACATAAAAAAAAAACTTTGTTTTACAAAAACAACCCAATAAAGCACATTTGTGATTCAAATACCTAAAGACTGAAGGTGACTCAGGAACTGATTGAGATGGGAAAGCAGCAAGCACTTCTGGACTAGGATTCTTAAAAACTTCCATTTCAAATGTCTGACTTACACATGCAGATTTCTTTTTGTCACTTAGAACACAACTGGTTGTTTAAGAAGTAAATGCTTCAAAATGCGATCCTCAACCTCAGTAATAAGAAACTCTTATTTAAAAACAAAACACTTACCAGTGAGGGGTCCCACATTCCAGGCGATGTTGTTACACCAGCCAATAGCCTGAACCCAATGTACAGTGCCAGTGTTGAGCCACACCAGATCACCCGGTCTCTGAATGAAGCGATAAACTGGGACATTGGCCTCATACAAGTCCTCAAGGTTTGGCCACCATGAGCCCAAAAGATAATTAATATTATTCCTGCAAAGAAAATACTTGAGTAAGTACATTTGAAAGGCAAGTTTAACACAGAAAAAAATTGCTATTAAGTTTAATTTAGCTCAATATAAAAGATAAATAAATACAAACTTTTAATAATAAAACCTTGCCCCTTTTTATTGGTTTCTGCTTGTAGAGAGCATGAATTTGTTTGTGCATAAATGCAGAGTCAAAAGGCCTATTAGGATTGGACTAGGTATATAGGGGGTTGATAGAGACCTGAAATGTCTCTTTTCTCTTATGCCCTTAGTAGCAGAATTAGCAGCGAAAAGTACCAACTGTTGTTGGAATAAGCTTACAAACCCCTGTGCACCAATGTTCCCTCTAATTTATCAAGCATTTGAGCGAACACACAAACTTTCTGAGCGACATCTTGGACCACTGTGAGTAACGTCTCGACAACATCCTACCTTTCCAATTAACATGGTTTATATAAAAATCTGTTTACAACAGAGATACCTTTAAATAACAAATCAAGCTATGTTTTCTCCATTTATAGATATATATACAAATACTCAGGTAAAAACTCAGGTAAACATGACTTGTCTCTGGGAGAGAGTCTAAAAAGATTTGATACACATTTGCCTGCATGAGCCAAGCAGAAGAAACACAGAAGAAACACTCAAATGTCAGAATAAATATTTTTTTAGAGCTACAAATTGGACAAAAGCTACAAAAACAACAAATTAGTAAGAGCTCTGCAACTTTTACAGAGCATTATTTAAAAAAAAAAAAAGTGAAAATCAAGAACAAGGGTTTCATGTTTCCCTGGTTGCTCTAGAATGAAAGGAGCAAATATCTTTGAGGCTTATTTTAAAGATGAGGAATCAGGGATTAAAAGTGAGCATGTTTTATTTTTGATATGGAAGAACTTAAATCGCAGTGTCCTGAACACAAGGATAAAAGCGTTCCTACACTTTAAGACGATTGATGAGACGATGAAAGAACACAAGGGAACTCTACTTTCTTTGTGTTGCCTGTAGTCTTACACAGATTGATCTCAGACCAATTCCTGAAATGTCAGAATAAAACTTAATTTTACTAAGCCAACGTTTACTGACATCTTGTCTATGAGCACATCAAGGGAAACATGCGTCTCAAGCATGCGCAATCAGGAGTTGACAAATGAACCCTTTCTTGAACAAACATGCAAATCAATATATTATTTGAAGAGAGTAGTGGCATAGTCGAGCTTGATCGAGATCAACGATCATGTATGAGTCAGATTCAGGTACGAGTTTTTGAAAAAAATTTTGTGTGCGCGCCAGTGATTTTTACGGTGCACAAGTCATGGGCCTGGTGCGCAAATGCACGCACACAGCTTAGAAGGAACATTGCTGTACACCAATTTCTGCTATAAGAGCCCCAGTAATTGATGCAGATGTGTTTGCCAACATTTAATTTTGGGTTCAAGTATGTTCTTTTCTATAGTCAATTACAAACAATGATTGCAAATGATACAAACATAGGCTATTTAAACTGGTACATTGATTATTAGAAGCTAAAACAATTATGTTCATTTTCTTAAGTAGTTAAAATTGTATGTTAATGAGCACTTGATGACTTAATAGTAAAAGTGATAAAAAGAACCAACACACTTACTTTTCACAGAAATCATTCATGATGGCCCAGTACGCCTCGGGAACAGCGAACCATTCACAATCACCAGGACCAATGTTGATGTTCACAGAGCAGAAGTTGTTATTTTCTTGATGTCCTGAGTGGGATAAAAACAATTCAAATAATTGAGCTCAGTAAGCTTGCCGTGCATGATGATCGTGTGTGTTAAAAAGCTGACCTGGCGTCCTGCTGCCTGGCACTTTCATATAGAGCTGGACTGTGTTCATGCCAAGGATTGTGTGGCCCACGTGACTGAGCAGATTCCCTGCAGACACCACCCGCGCGAAGGCAGGCAGTTTACTCAACTCAGCCAGCTGAAGCTTCCATCTGCAAAAAAAAAAGGAGTCGGAGATCAGCCTATAACATCTTCATTCCCCCCCCTGTGTTCATATGTAATTCTCCTTGAGACATTCCTCAACAGTAATTAAATAGCAACCTGATGACATCTTAGTGACTTTATAAAGGGTAATGAGGTCTAAGCACTAAGCGGAAAGTCGTTTTCTGCATGGCTAACGTAAATACAAACTGAAGATGATCGTGTCATTTAAATGATTGTTTCTATAGTGTATTTGCTTTCAAAAATAAATGCGTAAATTCATATAGTTCAGTGTGCAGATTCAATATGCACTGATGGTGAAAAGGAAGTATTGCGTAAGACACACAGAGATCAGCTGAGAGAGATGTTCCTATTACTGAGTCAATCAGGTTTCACGGTTTCTGCAGGTTTTTTGAACAAGATCTTTTAATTTAAGACCTTTTAAGCCAGTTAGGAATCAAATTTAAGACCTATATCATAACATCAAAACACAAAACTTAATTTTTATACAAAACAGTATGCTTCAAATACACTGTTTGAAACCCAAACCATCACTTGTGTTTTTGATTATTCACTCAAACTCTGGCAACTCCAACCATGCCTTTTATGAAGTTGAATCTTTATGAGCATTTTCTCAAACCCTAACCATCATTTTTTTTTTCTTTTAGCATTTAGGAAAATTATCTAAATCTCTGACACCCCAACAATCACTTTTTATGCTTTTGAGCACTTATGCATGTTTTCTCAAATCACGGTCAAGCCTTAAAATCAAACTTACATACTTTACTATTTATGAGTCTTATGTCACCAATATCTGGCTGTCCTAACAAACACTTTTAAGATTTTGAGCATTTATGAATGTTCACAAAAGTTTTCTAAAACTCAGGCACTGCTGACCATCACTTTTACGTTTTTGAGCATTTAGAAGCATATACAAATATATCAAATACGCTTTAAATGGACATTAGAAATATAAGACGTGTGAAAAACCATTTAAGACCTAGAACAGTAAATTAAAGACTTTTTAAGACCCTGCAGAAGCCCTAATATTTAGAAACCGTTTTCAGCAGAGTGGAGTCCAGCAGCTGTGGTAAAACTAAGCATTTAGGTTTGCTTAGACAGCCAAAACACTTCACTAGTTCTCAAATGCATTGTCAAAAGTCTTAGTCATTTTAATTATACTGGAGTGCATCACGATGATTGAGTTGGTGAAAATGGATTATCCTAACCCCTTCCTGGAGGGCCAGTCTACTTAAAGAAGAACATCACAAACTCAATTTTTTACTTGAAATAGTCATCAAAAATGCTTGCGTTTACGAAAAGTGTGTATTTTATTCAAATGTTTAAAACAAACTAAACATGTTCAGCTTGTTCAACAGTTTGATATTTATTGGATACAACACATTTGCATTGCTGCTCAGTATTTAGATGTTAGAACAGAAAACTAATCCAATAACAAAGATGACTTACTTTTTCTCATCTGATAAGTCAATGTTGGTTCCAAATTTTATGTGCTTAAAAGGTCCTCTTCTTCTGCGCACCACACTAAAATTCACAGAGCAAATTGAGTTGAAAAATTCTAGCCCAAATATAAGCATCTACAAGAAGACTTTGAAAGAGACTTACTTTTCTGATGGACCAGATTCGGTATCAGAGTGGTCTTTCTGCCCTTTCTTTTCATTCTCCTCCTGTTAAACATCCAGCACAATATTAGAAGCAAGTAAACTCTGACCATAGGAGTTAAATCATTTAAGAAGAATTGTTGCTTCAAAAGACGATAAAGCACTACAATCTTAGTGATATTAATATTCTATAAAGGACATCAAATATTTGATTAACACACTGGCTTATTAAACCACCACCAAGAGCATCAGAAGCCTAGAGAGTGTTCTTCAAAGAGAGAACACAAAGACCCACCCGCAACGATTCCTGGAATGATGAAGCCTGGTACTGAGCGTATCTGGCAATGGTGGTATGCGATCGGCTGCTTTCACAGCGCCACATCTTTCTGCTGCCAGTCAAATCCCAGTTCTCATCGGTGGGTTGAGATAACTGAGTCCTCACTTCCACCAGGTGTTCCGGATTGGCCTCCACCAGAGTCTTCGTGGAGAATAATCCAAGGTCTGACACAAAAAGCAAGTGAAATAGCCAAATACATGAATACACAATGTAAAACTGTGATTTCAAAGAAACAACTTAAGGGATGCCTTTTAAGATTATAAACAATTATAATCAATATGAAGTTTATCGCGAACAAAATTTATTTGAAAGTCTTTAGCTACCATGCAGACAGCAGCAACAAATTGTTATAGACCAAACAGAACAAAAAATTGGAGCCATAAATGTCACTTATTTTTTATTAGCGCTAATATTTAACCAAACACTAACCACTAAAACACACAGAGACCACATCTGCTAGAAGTATTTTTCAAACAGACAAGCTTAGATAGCCAGACAGGGTACAACAGTGAACTATGCAGAAGCCTCCCAACGTCCACTTATGGACAAAATGTTAAATAGGTTAAAAGGAACAAAAAGTCCCAGGAAAAACAGAGCTTGTACAACATGTGCACCATTCAAAAACACCATCATTAGATTAAAATTTGCAAACATGCCAGACCCTGAATCTAGACTATAGGTTTCACATTCACTCAAAAAAAATGGGAGATTGCATGAACAAGAGTAATTTGCATTAATGAAAACTAGACGGATTTATCAATACATCAGACAAGGACACCATTAACATTAGCACAAATTAAAGCTGTTTGTTATATCTGTTTGAACAACGTACAGCAACTTTCAAAAGAAATACCACAATTAGATCTACTAACAAAATTATTTCAAACAAGTCCCTTTACCTATGACTGTGATACTCCCATGTAATAATTTTTTTAACATGAAGATGGCGCTGTTGTCATTTCTAGCTTGCTCATCTTAACATTTGTGGCAAAATGCAGTTTGCAGCATTATACAGGTCCATAGAAGTGCTCCCAAAACTACCACCAAGAAAACAGCTCAACCCCAACAATATCCACCAGTCTTTAAACAGCTAGGTCAAGCCTAATGCATTTATACATTTTTAACCAAGAACTCTTCAAAAAAATTGGTTTTTACCTAGCTTGAGCGCTCCAGCTAAGCCTCGGATCACAGTCACCGGGTTGGCTGCATTTGTGCAGAACTGATGCAGTGGTGGAAAGAAAGCATCCCTCTTGTTCTCAAGCTATAAATATATTATAAAAAAAACTGTGTTAGTTGATGGTCAAATGAGTCAAGAAGAATGATTATAAAAAGGTCAAGAATTTAATTGTAGTTCCTTTCAGAAGCAGTGCCACACAAATGTCTTGTCTGATTAAAATACCAGCATGCATACAAGAATAAGTAAATAAAGAGCATAGATCCTGTGCCAAGAGAGATGTCTGTTTTACTCACATAAATACTTGGGGTTGGAGGATTGAGCTTGTCTTTTGGCAGAGGAGGGAAGGGTGCCGGTGGTAACCGTGGAGGAGGACACTTGTCCAGTAAAATGCTGTTATTGGACATACCATTTTTTCCTAGGTTTCTAAGACAAAATATGAAACCATTCTCAGTATACATTTACATGCTGTCTTGAAATCTTTGGTTTGTGTTAAAGAGCAGTGTTGTAAATAAAATTGACAAGAAAAACAATTTAGTATAAATAAAATATTACTGTCTCCAGCGTGTTTACAGTCAAGGCAATCTTGGGTATTTCATGATTGTGTCATTTTTCGGTTTCCATATAAATACTCTATATTACAAAATAATAAATTTATGTTTATAACTATATGTTTTAACTTGTATTGAAAAAAAAAGTCTCATTAAAAGGTCTCATTCTGACCCAGATTTAGAGTCCACTGACGAAGCAAAGACTTCAAGATGTTTGTATTTGGTAATTAAAACATTGTTACATTCATACCTACTGCACTACATTGCATAAACCTATTAATGTCTGAAATTGTGAAAAAAAAATTTATAGGTGCATATTTGTAAATTTTAGCAAAATGTTGAGTTATGAGGAAAACTTTTTATACTTAGAGCATTTGCTATACACAAAAATGAGAAGCATTTGCATTTAATCCGGTTGGTTGGTTGACGACAGTGGCCATCAATAACAATTTCTTCGAGAGATTTTGAGCTCCCTAAAAATTTATGTTAGTATGGCAAAAACATGGACAAATGATTGTAAATAAAACTTCAGGCATGTCTCCAATGAGAAAACAACACTACAAAATGACAAAAATCTTTTAAAATAAAGTCAAGTTAGCATGATATGGCCTCTATAGTACTTTATTTGGCACTGTAGAACTTTAATTCTATTAGCAAGGGTTCTCAAACAGTCATTATTTAGAGTTGAAGCTATTATCTCTATATTTTTCTAAATTCATTGATTGACACAAAATTAAATCTACTTACAATCTCTAGAGACATTCCTATATCTTCCATTACATCACTCATATTTGTGCTATCTGTTTGTGTTTGATGTTAGAAAATTTACTCATCTCTAATATTTGCAAGGGCAGCACCTTTAACCAATTTTATAAACAGGCTCTGAAATGACAAAGTAACGAAGTAGAAGAAAATATAGGAATATATCCTGTAATTACAAAACAACAGTTAAATTGACAAAAGAATTGACCTACCTGCATGCTTTGAGTACTTCAGTGGAGCTGGGATAGATTGAGACAGAAGACCAAGGGGCAAACGACGGAGGCGATGGTTTATGACAAATGAGTGGAGAAGCCACCTTCATGGGGCTCTGGGAGTCCTCCAGACCTTTTCCATTGAACGTAGGGCTGTTAAGGCTGCTGATACTGCTTTGAGTACTGTGGGGCTCTACGGGTTTGGGTGAAGGTGACGCTGTAGACATGGCAGAACACGGAGAAGAAGCCACCGAGTTCTCCTGCACCTTGTGTACACCTGGGTGTAAATTGTTAACCTTTGTGCCAGCAGCTGTCAACCCACCACCATCATCACTATTACCATCATTGGCTTTTCCAGTCAACAAGGCCGAGAGCTGTGGATTGTCTGAACTAAGTACACCTGGTGAGCGGGGGTTTGCCCCAGCAGCGTCTGCCTGGCCCTGATGGACATGATTAGGCAGTCCTTCTGCAGTGGCAGTGCTGTTAGGCATCCCCGTGGAATGCCCGTTTCCTGAAGGCTTGCTCTCTTTGGTGTGCACCATGCCTTGCTGTCCACCTGAGGTAGCATTGTGAGGGGATCGAGGGGATGGGAGGTGATTGTGACTGGCCTCTTGCGCTAATAATGTGTCGCTGGCTGTAGCCGAATGTCCAACCTGATTTGAACCACCAATGCTGGGGGCAGGGTTAGCCTGGGAAGCCCCAGGGGAAGAGAAAGGCTGTTCACTGTTTGAACCAGCTGAACCTGGACTTTTCTGAAGCCCCTGTGATGAACAAAAAAAACATTTTATCTAAATGATAGAAAACACAGATTTAACGTCAACCAACATATAACACACCTGATTACAAAAATTAAGGCTCTCTTTGATTGTCTCAAGCCAAATTAGTATGCGTGCTAACCAGGGTTGCAACTATTGCAACCCTAAATGTGTAGGGCTATGGCCCTCCAGCACCGACTTGACACCCCTGTTGTACAGCATTAAAGAACACGACTTCGTCAAATTACTCAAATCATTTAATCTCACCTGAGTGGAGTTGATTTGTTGGCTTTTCCACTGTTCATCCTCCGTGCTGCTGCTGGTGGGAGTTGTGCAGTTCTGAGGTAGTGCGTTTTGCCGCGAGTAAGGCACATTTCCATTGCTCCCCGTTCCTGGGAGGTGATTATTGCCCACAGAGACGGCATCTGTGTTACCCAGGGTTCCAGCTGTGCTGCATGGGGTGGGGCTTGAAGGGACCGGTCCATTTGCTATTGGTTGAGCAGCGCATCTTGAGAGGGTTGATGGTGTGCGGGAAAGAGCGATGTGAGGATGGTGAGGAGAGGGTGTTGAATTAGAGTTCATAGGCAGTGAAGGCTCTGTTACTGGGCCGTTGGGGACATTTGGTCGGATCTGACCCATAGCACTCAGCCTCATCTGTTGGAGATAGTAAGAGAATTAATAGTTCTAGAAAAATCACGAAGGCTAGAGGGGGAAATTTCATAATGCCCCTTATTTTAATAGCTGACCACAGATTAATGTGAACCATTCTGAAAAAAAAATTGCCACTTTATCCAGTCGTCCATACCTGCTGATTCTGCTGCATTAGACTGAGCTGCTTTTCCAACTCTTCCAACATCTGCAGCTGCACTGGCTTCAGATTGGCCCTGTTCATCCGTAACTGTTCCAGGAGCTATGTAAATGAACCATTAATAAGAAGTTAGAATAGAAATTTGGAGTGTTTTTATGGGGATCATGCCCAATGTTGATACGAGAACACACTTTATAATGACCACTTCCATTGATTTTTAACACATGATGTTCACATCTTTGCTTTAAATTTAAAATAACCAAAGTGACAAAAAATTACCTGTATAAAACATTTTCATTAAAGTCTGAAGAGCTCATTTCTATTTCTTTTTTATTCGTCCTAGGGCACTTTGAAATTTAGTCATGAATCAACAAAAGTCTAATTTTTACTAACCGCGAAGATTTCAACATGGTTCAACATTTTTTTTATGACGTGACTTTTCCGGGTCTTCAACGAATATTTCAACACAGAGTGAACATAATATTTTAAATACCTGAAGTTTCTGTGGAGTTAAACTCCAGTTGGGTACGCGTAGACCTGGTTCATTTGTCCATGCATCTGGTAAATTCTGAAAGTGAGAGGGGAAGACGATAAGAGCTTAATCAAGAGTAATCTACAAAAGCAAATAGATTGTTTCAGTACCCTGGCTGGACTGGCAGTCCTCTTCCTTTTGGCTGGACTGGACTGGTCTTCTGGCTGGCCAGAAAGCACATGAGGCGGAAGAGACTGACTTGAGACTTGAGACTGGGTGTCATTGCTCTGATGAGATTTGCAGGTGGTCTGTTACAGGCAACAGATACAGAATTGCGAATAGGAGAGTTGCATAAACCTCAATTCAGTAACCTTCATTGAACTTGACAAAGAATGACTTAAAAAAACATGTTAATAAGTTAAACAGGACAGGGTAATTTTAAAATTTGTTAAATACATGGTGTGTATGCAAAAAAGTAGAACATTCTAATGATTCCCCAAAATTGTGACAAGTACAGTATGTTGAAACAAAGGATGATGTGTGCTGATGAATGCTATGGTCTAATGCTCTAGAGGAAATAACTTTAAACCATTACAGTTTAAGATTATTCTCCAGAATCAATGTTAGCAAAAACATTGTTCTACATGACTGGAAATTAAGCACCTTTAGAAGGAACTTAATCATGAAGTCAAGCCTTACCACACACTAAGGTTTCGTTAAAGAAATGCCATGGGTTCAACACAAGGTCAATTAACAACATTTGTTACATAACATTACACGAACAGTTATAAATTATAAGTTATAAAAAATAGAGTTCAGAAGGAACACCAATTCATAAAATTCTATCTGTTCATGAAAAAGTATTATCTTTTCCTTGACAAACTCTTTATTGGACAAGATTTGTTAAAAAAACAAAAAAAACTAAATGTCAAGCTCATCTTGTAAAGAACCCAAAACATTCCAGTAAAATGTCACAAATGTGCAAACTACAACTAGCAAATCACTTCATGGGTCTAACCCATTAGATGGTGCAAGGGTTTCTACTGGCTTGTCTAGCTGATCTCTTCTCACCTGTTGTGTTGTGTTGAGTGCTCCCTGTCTGGAGGTGAGCTCTGCTGGGATTGGTAGGCTCCACGCCTCCTCAATACTAGGGAGCATTTTACTTTTACTTGGTAAACTACCTTGCTGAAGATTACACAACTGAGCCTAGAAAAGATTGCGCAGAGAACATATTCAAAGTCTGTTTTGGCTAAGCTTGAGTCAATGCAATGGTGATGCATCAAAATCACAGATGAAAATGGCACTCTTAGCATTCTCAATGTAGAGTATGTCAGACACAGAAAAGGATTCAACTTAAATAGGGGAAAAAGATGTACACAATATTTTTAAAAGAAAAACAAGAACACGATGACAGACATTTTAAATGAAGGTAAACAAACATCCTCTCCTGATCAAAAGCACTTTCTCTACCTGGAGGCATTTAATGCGAGCAGTAAGAGCCGAGATGTTACTGCAGGACTTGCTGCATGTGGCATTGATGTAGCACTTGATCGCATCCTGTGGCTGGTTACAGGACTCATAAAGTGTGCCCAGGTCCATCCAGGCGGCTGCATGGCTGTGGTCCAGCTGCACTGCACAGATATACGCTTGCAATGCATCCATTGGCTGGTTCTGTTGCTGATACAACACACTGTGAATGCAAGCAAAAAATTCATACATTTTTAAAAAAGAAAACTCTGGCATCTCCCACTTGGACAGATTTCTAGGATTTTATTCCATTTTGATCACTCCACTGAAAGCAAGTTAATAATAATGTCAATTACTATCATACCCAATAGAACACCATGTATCCGCACTGGCTTCAGACTTATCAATAGACTGTCGGTAAGATATGAAGGCATCTTGAACCTTCCCAATACTAGAGTAACATCTGAAAAGGAAAAACATCAGATGAAGAAAAACCCATTTTGATGACAATAAACTATTACCCTAGGTAAATAACAAATGATTCATGTTGGAGATTTACCAGTTTACATAACTCTGAAATATGTGTGTGTGTGTGTGTGGGGGGGGGGGGGCATATAGCTTGTAATTTGAGTGTAATAAACAGTAAAAAATGAAATGACCGGGATTAATATTTACATACCTGCCAAGAAAGTACCAAGACTGTCCAGAATTAGGGTCTGCTTCAAGGGACTTCTGGAGACACTGAATCGCATAACTGTTCTTGTTGGCTTTATCTCCCAGCTGTTCGACCGTGTGATGCATCCAGCCTGAAGGAATGAAGAGGATTAAACTAAAACCTGCATTCTCATCGAGCAACCTGGAATACCATCAAGAGGCAACTTTTATCTCTCACTAACTAAGCCACAGTCTGTTGCACTTGCACTGAAAAGGAGCAATTAATTCTTGCTTGCATCCATCTACCAAAAGAGGAGGTTAAGTTGGTTAGATTGGGGACAGGGTGCCTTCTCCCAACCAGCTGCAATTTCAAAAAGATGATGACTAACCAGAAAAGACCATCTACTCTTCTTTCTATCAATTGTTAAGAAGTTGCATGCAAACTGATCTTCCCCCATGTGGGCTGGTTACACCATGGCACTAACACCAACACTGTGGTAATAGCATTAACTGTTCAGAAATAATTTGAGATGCAACACTGCAAAATTATTAATGGCATCTATTTTGACAACTCAACTGAGTTGGAGTAGCGGGACCTCAATGACTTCTCTCTAATTTGTATTCATACATATATTAAAGAAATGTTTTATTACTCAATTAAATGACACAAAAATGACAAACAACAGTAAATTCCATTTAAAATCCTAATCCAAAATGTTTCCAGCCCTGGAACTTGCTGTTTAAAAATGCGATTACTTTGCGATTACTGGACTCCAACTACTGATGATGTAAGAAATCAATAACATACAAAGAGAAAAAAAGCGGTTCCTGCATTCTTTTTCATGGTTTGGTATAACAAACTCTATAATTTGCCGGAAACAATGCCTGTCTCATAAGAACAGTAACTAGAGGTTTTCTTTCCATAGCTACGTTGTTGCTTCACAAGTAAACTGCACAGCATTTCTGCGTAACTAATTTTTTTAATATGCTGCCCATGGTTAAGTTCTTTAAAATTGCCAGGGAGAGCGATTTGAATGTAATTATTAGTTTTAGTGAGTCCTAGGTGGAAGTGATTAAACGCTGCATGAACAAAACCTCAAACTATGTGGATACGGGGATGGAATTTTGTTGACATTTTAATTATGCACAGATTTTCAAATATTTGTTCAGAAATTAAATTTGATCGCCAGTAAAAACTAAAATAACTAACTGCTAACCATAAATGTTCTACTAACAAAAAAATTACAACAGTGACAAAATGGAATTTTTTCCATGACAACAATCCAACAGTCCGACAGAGCGTTCACACCAAGCATCAAACACACGGACAGATTGCTTCTCCCATGCCTATCTGAACGCTTTCAAACTTATGCTTATCTGTTGCAGACTCCCTATTCACCATGTCAGCAACAAAGGCTATCTTCATGGCAAAAAAAGTTGTCATTAACAATCAAATACCGGTATTTATATAAATACCTAAAAACACAACAATATAATTTGAAAAGGAATTTTTCAGTCTCAGATGCGCTAAATTTTTTTAAATGTTTCAAAATTACATTTTTATTCAAAAGTTTTTTTTAAAGTATGTCCATCATAAACAAATTTCCTAGACTGATGTACCAGAGCGACATATCTGAAAGAAGCAGTGGAAGCTGGTGTAAAAATAAGCACATTTTTAATTATCAGTTTTATTAATTGACAAGCTAAGCCATACCAGAGTTGTGCCTTTACCAAAATACAGTGAAGAGGCAGCATTTGGATTTAAGCATTTCATGAAACAAACTCCAACAAGAAACTGGGGCTAAAAACAGGTACTTCTTGAACCATGTGTCAACTGTATTGGTGGATCCGTGATTAGTGCATCATCCTGAAATACCTAGCCAATTTAACAACACCGACCCAGACACCATATATTTTCAGGAGGCTTGAGACATTACAACAGGAATGAGACTAAATAATTTACACTAAAGCCAGAGACAAACACTTAATCGATCTGGTTGAATCATATTTCAATAAACATTAATATCAGTGCATTTACAAATGACATTTCCAAACATGGGATTAAAAAACATAAATCAATGTCTCCTTAATCACTTGAATTGTTGTGAAATAAAAAAGCAGCAAAACAAAAGATGCCCTCACCTAATTGTTGGAGCGTAGTTGCCTTCACCTGTGCAGGGAGATTTTCGGTTTGTAACAGACTTTCATAGGCTTCCTTTGCGATGCGGTATTTCTTCTGCAGACAGACAGAATGTGTAGATATTTTGAAACACAATCGGGTCAGCTGTTTTATTGCGCCTCTGGTTGGACACAAAGAGGCCGTCAGAATGACCACAACGGTCTAAGAAAGAGAGCAACACTGGACACTGACCAGGCCAGCCACAGGGACGCAGAAAGAAACAGACAAATGCACAGATGTAGGGGGAGGGTCAGTCCAATCCAGACTTAACAAGTCTGACAAACACAGACCTGCTTTGTATCCGTGTCACTTGAGTAGTGTCTCAGATAAGTGTTTGATTTTCTAAGTGACCTTGACACAGATGTTTGTTGGGGCTGATGGCTGACCAGCATTGCTGGCTGACCAAAGCTGCAGGACTCCAAACAACAAACCTCATCTTTTTGTAAAGCAAGCAAAAAAAAAATAAAATAAATCACTTTTTTTTTACTTGCACTAAATTTAATTAAACATCTGATTACTCTGAAATTTGGCTAGTTCAAGATCTTTTTATGTATGTTTTACCCTAAGCTTTTACACTACAAAAAAACCCTACCCACCAAACCTAATAAAGCGCTAATTGCTTAATCATATTTGTAAAACAGTAGAGGATTTATGTGTATAGAAAACTTGTCACCCCTAGAAGTTGGCCATGATGGACACATAGGACAGATTATGACTGATAATAAAATGTATAATTGCTGAGTCTACATGCTGCTTTGCATTAAATGTCTGGACTTTGCAAACAACTGAAAACTTATTCTGTTCTCATCATAGGCAGGGTTGATGATACCAGATGTAAAAGCTGCAAAATGATGGTGTATGACTCAAGAATACATTTTAGACATTTTTTTTTAAATATTAAAAAATACTGCGACACTGCAGAACTTGGGATTGATCCGCTCAGTATCACCCATACCAATACTGATAACAATCCAAAAATAAATCTTGGATTTTCACTAATGAATGTTAATAACGATTAATAACGCAAGTAGTACACAAAAAGAAATAATTTATTTATGAAACCTATATGGTATTTTTGCTCTCAGAACTTCTACTTAATGGATTTATAAATACTTTAAAAATATTTTTATTTAAAAATGTAAAAAAAACTCAAACAAACATGTAACTGCATCATTTCAATGGCAGATATTCAAACTGAATTAAATATATATTTTATTGATAAGGGTTGTTACTTTTGAGCCATGTAAATGTGGTATGTATTAATTAAATTATTTAAAAAGCAATTCTTTTGTTAGTCAACTTTTGTTAGTGCCCTGAATACATGAATATTAGTTGATGTAAACCTGGATATTCACTGCCTCTCTGAAAACACTCAACGATCTCAATGACTCACTGCTGATAACACTATTCAAACCTTCTGTCAATACAAGTCTCCTCCTCGCTCCACTGCTTTTGAAGCTCGGGTTCTCTTCCAAGCTTCCCAAATGTTTCCAAACCAGACTTTTGGTTTAGTTTAATGCAGGTTATTTAATTTAGCAAGCTAAGCAAATGGTAGCACACCTGCTTGCGTGTGCGGTCAGAGCAGGTGTAACATATGTTCTGCATTCTTGCGCTTCACGGAGGCTCTTTTCTGATGGAGAAATGAGAGAGTGACTCATTCATTCATCTCTATGTTCTCAATATTGGACTGACAAACTGAATGAAGATGTCCAGTATGGCTTCGACTGCTCAGGCACTTAAGTGTCACCGAAATGAGGAACCGGTTTTCATGTTCTGTTTTAGTCCAGTCCAAACCGGTTCTAGAGGTATTGGAACAGAGTTTCGGTACTCAACCCTAATCGTAAGTAACAACCTTGCCAAATGATTACCTTAAAAAACACAGCTCTTTTAATCTACAAAGAATGAAACATTTCAGCTATTTTATTCATCAAACGTAAGGGACAGTTTCTTTTGTTTATGCAAACATTTCTGCATTAGCAGTGGTTAGTCTGCTTCAAAGGTTTTTCAAACCAACTGCTTCAGCATTCACTGCACTCTTCTGGGCTGTTAAGCCCCTAATTAACAGAGTAACATGAGTTCATTGGAAAGTGTGAGTATCACACAACAGGCTATGCAGTTCATCGTCATTCAGGGCTTTTATTAGATTTTTTAAATTGGAAACATGAGTGGAATATTTAGGGATTCTCCATGTATGAAGCATTTTCTCAGACATACATGCATTTGTTAGTGTGCGAGGCACTCATGGTCATGGTTAAACAAAGGACAAGACACAGCCTCATGTTGTTTGTCCAAATATAATTTGTGAAAATCTACATAAAGGCTGTGGATGTTATCTTTGAAAGTGGTGTTTTTGTGATAGGATTAAATTCAATATAATTCACAACGATGACTGATCATCAAGCATCTGTCTGGCGCTTCAATCTGGTATCATTTCGTACGAGTACTCGAACACGAAATTGGCCAGATATCCAATACTGGTTTTTATTTTACTCTGCCAATCTTGGCTGGCAAGTAAGGCTGGGCCATATCGTTTCATCCATGATAATACCGGTACAATAATTATTATTGTTTAACATTTTCATATTGCAGCGACGAGTTGTGTTTTACGCATGTCTACGTTGCTCTGGTGCCAGCACGCTACCGCCCTCAACACAAGGATGCTAAAAAGCAAAAGTTAAATAATGGAATAATGTAAAGTAAAATAATGGAGTGATTTCAGTGGTGTGTAAGTGGTTTAGATTCAAAAGAACAGAAACAGAAGAACACTCGGGTTAAAATAATGTCAATTCAATGAAAAAAAACCCCTACATGACTAGAGATAGCGCTGCGTTCTCAGAGCTGTTCAAGAACATGAATGGACGACACCATGACGCTTTGGGCATCTTAGGACTGCCATTGGGACGTTCATATTCATCTACTAGTTCGGGGTTCACATGCTTGCATATTTATGATTTGCTAAATCTAGGACTGGAACCGAACAACGTGAACTCCATGTGCGTTGTGGCGCTAATCATTCTGGGTACTGTTGCACTTATCCTGCGACTACAGAGAACATGCTGCTAAACTACAAAACTAAAACAGCAATATTGTTAGTTATTTTCTTTAAAATCCTATTATTACATACTTGCATAAATATACAATTTCCTTGAAAAAATAATAATTTGATTTGTAACTGAATATCTCAAGGTATACTTTGCTTTCCTTAATTCTGTTTTTTATGTTTTATATTTTAAGGTGCGATGTGTGCGTTTTATGCCAATAAAGATATGACACTTATTGTGTTCAATTGTATTTTCTTGAAATTGTTAAAATAGTTTTACGAAATATTTTGTAATAAAAATATAATTTTCTATCATTATTGTGATAATTACCATAAAATATTATGATATCCTTTAAAGGCCATATCGTTCACCCTTACTGGCAAGCTTTGACAATCAGAAGTTCAACACCAGCTTGTGTCGTTCTCGCTGACTTCAATTTAAGAACCTTATACTAAACCCAGTCTTTCACTCACTTGATTTGACAATTGGCCTAACATCTACAGTTAATCAAAAGCCATAGGTTGGGTTATTGCCATAAAAAAAAATGACATTGATTCAAAACATTCAATTGTGAATTGATTAATTAGTAGAGCAGTTATGTATGTATGTGTTAAATGTTAAATAGTATCATCATACAATGCATTATCAAGTCATATACATGTTTTTATGTAATGAAACATTCATTTGTAACTTTCAGTTGAGACGGACCCTTATGTACACTATGGCAAACTTGAGCAGATTAATCCCTGTCCCAAAATAATTCATATTAAAAGTTATGAATCCTAATGCAGGCAATTACAATGATCAGAAACACCCAAACAATGCAGGAAAATGATAAATTGTATGATAAAACAAAGCAAAAAGAAGAGTACCCACCTGAATTTCATAGACATGAGCGATGTGGAACTGAACTGCAAGAACAAACAAAGAAGAATTGATTAACTCTCAAAATCCTTGTTAGACTCCAATCGCAGATCCAAATCTGAAATCAGGTGTAAAAACTAAACCGAGCTTCATTTTCAAAGATTTGGTTAATAATCACGTGGAGGACATAAGAATACATCGCTTGCATTTGGAGAGTTGTCATTACTGGCTATCTGCAATACACGGTTAAATCCAGTCGTGCAGTTTCCCTGGCAACCAGTGAAATCATGCAGGATAGATATAGTACAAGAAAAAAAAAACAGGAAACACTCAGCAAAAGGCTAATCTGTCAAACCCCATATGAAGTAGACAATTCTTAATAATGCTCTGAGTATGAAAGAGACATAGTTAGCTAATAGACAGATGATTAATAAAAGGAACCAGGCACTTACTTTCAGCTCTGGACAAAGTGCAGGGTGTAGAGTCAATCAATGCCAGCTGAAAATGCTGAAAAGGAGAAGGTAAAGAGTGATTAGACTTGGTATAATAGAAACAGTGCACCAGTTTACCATGTAAAATTAATCAACTCCAATACTAAGCTTTTTACACGAATAAAAAATAAATAAATAAATAATAAAAAAAAAAAAACACAAGAGCTTCTCCACATCCAGTTGTGTTAGTTTGATCAAAAGACTAAATCTACTATCACCATCATCACCACCTCACTACTGAAAGGCATTTGTTTTTTCTGCATAGGACAAAAGATTTACAACCTGTAATGGTCCTGTAAAGTCGATGCAAGAGGCACATAAGTTTCCTAAACTAAAACACTTTATCAGTTGAGCTTACGTGTTTGCAAGAAAAAGTATTCCAATCTGTCAAGTACCAACAGAAGCTAATGCTTACTTTTCTACACATTTGCTAGAGCATCACAAATTTAACAATCTGCAAAGTATTACAATCTGAGTATTACAATCTGCAAAACACTATGAAAAAAAAACCCAGCATCCATATGCTTATTTTGTTTTTAATTTCCAATTAGTAATTTTTCTTGACCCTTCTCACCACCATTACTTTACTCTATTTGATGACGTCTGCATGCTCAACTGCACAAGTATCAATCATTGTCTGAGTGACCTCTGGTCAAACTTTTCTCTGGGTTGCAGTATTCAACACCGTGGGTGATGGACACACTCGACATGAATCAAACCACTCAAATAATAGTGACAAAGTTTTAACTGAAGTAGGACAGATCAACAAAGCTATTTCTTGGTTTGTTGAAAAATTATGCAGCCCGTCTACTTTTAAGTCACACTCAGATAAGGTAATTTTCTGAACAAGGATATTAACTTTCATGCAACTGAAATAACGCTATGAAGGCATTAGTGGCAGCAATAGAGATTATTCTTTAAAAAGTAACTCAAATGTTTTTTAACAGAAACCAGTTTTGGGCCAGCAATGAACAAAAAAAAACTTTTTAAACCATGTACAGTGCTCTATTTAAATTAAGATGCAGTTCAATTGTATGGCCTCACAATAAGTATTAACTAATAAGTTTACAGTATGTTTACAGTAATAAGAGCTACAAATCCAGCATAGAGTATATATATCAAATAGCATACATAGTCAGTTTTCCTCTAAATTAGGATTTACTCTTGGCTTTATGTAATTTAAAATTCACATTCCAATTTTGAATACAGTTTTTCCTCTTAATTTCATTTAAACGCCAATATAATTTGGCCAAGATTATGACTGTATGAAGTGTTTAAAAGTTGATAAAATCCAAGAGCAAGTGAAAGTGATCCTGCAGGCAGAAACAGCTAGTGTTGTACAATGAAATGTGGCAAGGCACAGACAGAAAACACCCTCTGAGAGCAGCATGACCACAACACTAATCAGAACCCTTTCGACAACCCCAGACATGACGAACCAGTGGCTGCTCAGGTTACCATGCAAGCAGCTCAGAAGCAAACCATGTGCAAGCCAAGCTGTTCTAGAATAGAGGTATTTAGAGGACAGCCATCTACCTGCATAGCAACAACTGAGGAGTGTGGCCATGCATTACAATGTCTTTAGGTCCAGAGTACAGACCTCAAGACTTAAACATGTCTATCATATACAAATGATCAACAGCAGGTAAATTACTGACTGTAACCAATACATATATTCAATTCCATTTAAATTAATATAAAATAAAACAATTAGTCAGACATTAATTCTAAACACATGCATGTTCCTAGGAAAGAAAATAAACAACTAGTCGCTTCATCTAGACATCCTCCAACAAAGAAAACATAAATTACTGGGCATTGCAAACCTTTTTGTGCTGATCAGCTCTCAACTGACCAACTGCTTCCAACACGCCGACTCGCTCTCTTTGGTTCTCGAATGGCAAGCAGATAATGCTGCAGGAATACCACTGTCTGTCTCTCTCGCTCTCTCTCTCTTCCTGATACTGATTACTATTCAGAAGAGAGCAGAGGCAGCAGCTGAGAAATGACATGCTGCTCTCCTCTCCCTCTCTGCATTTTGATCACAGACAATAACATACGCCTTCTTGATCTCAGTGCAAACGAAGAACAGGAAGGAAATGAAAACCATGAATAGCTTAAGAGGAAACCAAGAAAACATATGATTTTAAAGGATATAAGCAATGTCAAGACTGATAGGTATACAAAAAAAAAAATCACTGAAACGCATGTTACCATAAGATGTAAAAACACATTTTCTCAACAACAGCAGATAAATTAAATCTTTTTCTAGAACGATTGACTCTTCAGAAACAGGAACTAGGGGTGAACATCAAAAGCACACAAACAAATAAAATACAGTACTCATCTGGAGGCAACTTCCGATTTAGCCTGATTTAGTCATTATGATTCGAGCCCGGTTTCCGATCATGTGATTAGATCTGGACATCCCTAATAATAACAATAAGTCATTAAATCAGATACACTTAAACAATATTTTAGCAATCTACAGGTTAACAGTTAGACCAATGTTCATCTTCAGAGTGCATCACTGCCATTGTCAGAGTGTGCAAAGACGCTGCCAGCAATGTGCATGTAAATGGAACACTCAGTGAGACAGCGCATTATGGTGGCTGACAACCAGTCCCTACTACTAGTTCTCCAGAGTTAAAAAAGAAAAGGGTTGTGGGGCATAAGCAGTTTCTCGGTTGTTTTCACTACCCGTCTTGCTGTTCCTCAATCTAAAGCAGCAGTGGGGAAAGTCATTTCTGAAGGGCAACATCCTTGAACACATCTGATTCCACTAATTAATCACCTTTTGGCTTTTCAGAAGCTACTGGTTTGAATCATTCCTGCAGGTTTTTGTCATAACACTGTATTAAGACTGCCCAAACCTGATCTAAAGAAAGTTAGGGTTGGGCAATCTGTCACCAACCATTACTGATTCTGCTCATCTTGATCAAAGAAAATGTATTGCCAGTTACATTTCCAATTTACAGTGTTTTGCACCAGTGTACACTTCTGTCCAACTCTGTGCATCAAATGCAATTTTTGATGGATCAGCTCTCCACCGTTGTTGTTTTTTTACCTTTGTACAAGGGCTGGTTGCTATCCCGGTATGCCATGATATGGATTTTGCAATACCATTGAAACAGTCACATACATAAATTACATGACTTCAGTTTGATGGTTTGCTAGTACAAAATCAATTTATTTGATGTTTGACGAGGAGAAGTAGGAGCTGATGTGACGTGACAGAAGAGCTTGTTCCAAGAGCAGAGAAAAAAAAAAAGGGGGGGGGGGGACTAGTCAGGTAGAGATTGCATCAGCGCTCTTCTGAAAAAGGCCATCAGCCAGAATGAACTAAGTTGCTAAAAGTCGCCAGGAACAGCAGACGGTGTCACTAGATGTGTCACTATTCGCTGCTTTATAAAAACAAATAAAGTCGCTAAGCGGTCTGAAGATTCGCTTGGCGACAAAGATGCTAAGTTGGCAACACTTGATGGGCAGTGCAGGCAGCTGTCCGGGGGGTTCCCTCAGTTCACACTCTCTCTCCACCTCTCTCTCGAATCAAGACTCGGTTATTGGTGAAAATGTGTAAACAAAGACATATAGTCTCCATTGCAAAAGTTCGGTTGCAGTTCCAGCAAACAGAGAGAGAGAAATGAAAAACAAAACAACTTGGAGGATAAAAACAACCAAGGGAGGAAAACAAGTATATGTATAGTTTAACACATGATGGAGAAAGTGTTAAACAGTCACATTTGCAGCACAAACTCTTACTGAGGGTTCATCGCGAAAATATTCTAGCATGCTCTTGGTAGCAGACTTCACAACTAATCTACATGAGAACAATTAAACACAGAGTGCAGTTTGAGGTGAAATGTCAACAGGAAACCTGCTAGAAATGAACAAAAATATTTGTCATATTGACCAGTGGCTTTCAGGTCTTTGTCTAATCTCACATTTTAAATGAGGTTAGAATGCAAATTTTGCCTCGAATGTTAATGTCTACTAAAATGTAAAGTCCTATTTTTTTCCCGCAGACCGCAGGAGTTGTTGACGTAGATTGCTTATTTTGCAAATTATATAATAAACATAAATTCATTAGGTCCTCTTGTTAGCATACTGCCTAATGGAACATAAGTCACATAAGTTGTGTGACTACGTCATTACACTGAGTAAAGCGAATATTGAACTCACCACTGTGAGTTTTGGGTTAAAAAGAAAGTTAAGAGTAGAATGAAGGCAAACTCCGCACTCAACCTGAAACCCAACAACGTAACAGGATGTGACCAAAACGTAGGCACGTGCACATGTAGGGCTTAACCTGTGCAGTGCACATGCCCTTTTTATAATTACGCTTGAAAGAGCCGTTTTGGGGGAAGTTTCTTTTTTTTATTAATCAATGCTATTTGTAACCCTTATTGTCAAATAATATTTTAAGAAATATTTAACCAGTTAAAGGCATTAAAAACCGCATCTCTAACAACCAGTTAAACTTCATAACTCCGACCCGAGTGCCTCGAAGTTTCAACATATCAGTCAGTTAGAGGATAAGCAGGTGTCTGCGTGTGAGATTAAAATGTCTTGTTGTTTAAATAAGTGCAGCGTTGTCTTTACGGAATACTTAGTATGAAACATTAGTATGTCTATAAAGGATGATATAATGCATCAACATATCGGTGTAATGTTGGCATAATGTTACGACGTCGTTTTAATGATGGACAAATCATGCATTCGCTGATCAAAAATTTGCGATGTCACCGCATTTGAGTTTGACACAAAGCAACGGAGTAATTGTTAACAGATAGGTCAATTAATTATTCCATAAGAACTGTTTATTTTGAGTTTATGACTATCTGCCAAATGTGCTGATGCTAAGTACATTACATGATGTTGTTTATTAACATTTCATCATATCTGTTAAAAAGGCAATAACCAAACATTTTCTCACCCTTGTTGAGTATTCAATCTAGCATGTGTGGTCTGCGAACCAATCAGAGATTAAGGGTTGACCTATATTATTATCATCAATCCTTAGCTCCTCCCAAATGGTTTGATTCTGGTATTCTGTACAATATAGCAGCTCAGCAACAAAATACATATCTACAACTATGATTTACCTCAACTATGAAGATTGAAGTTTGTGGCACTGGAATAATTTCTTTAGACTGGGGTTTAGTGCCTTTACTCAGACAATCCTGATTGGGTGTTCTGATCAGCATTAGTTTTCATTTACGGTTAAAATGGAAAGCTTCAATATCAGAATTTCTTTACTGTCACTATACACAAGTACAGACAGTGAGATTGAAGCTGACAATGTCACCAGTATTAGTACAACTATTAGTTCACCCAATCACAGACTCAAACAAAATTGGTGAAGAACAAATTAATTTAATTGTAAATAAATTATTATAAAAAAATTGCACTAATTCAAAACTATTGCACTATAACAAATGTATTGCAAATATATATATATATATATATATATATATATATATATATATATATATATATATATATATATATATATATATATATATATATATATATAAGTGTTTTACCAAAAAAATGGATGACCAAAATACGGATATTTTACCCATTTATAAACATATTGCACAATTTAGGTAGTGCAGATGGTGGATCAGTGTAGTTGAACTTAGATGTTTAGAGTTAAGATGTTTACAATGCTGATGTCAAACATCTTTAAACACATGGCTCACAGAAGAGTGTTATTAGTTTTGGTGTAATAAGCTTTGAAGAGACCCTTTATATGTAAACATTATATGTATAAAAGTTATTAAAAACTAACAAAATACAAGAATATTATTGTGCATTATTTCCTTGGTGGTGAACACACCCGGAGCAGTGGGCCGCCATGGCTGCAGCGCTCGAGGATTAATCAGGAAAATGGTGCCTTGCTCAAGGGCTCTACAGCTGAGGTTGATGAAGATAAGACAGCAAGTGTTTCATCACTCACACAACCTTTAACTCGGTGGTTCTGGGATCGAACCTGTGACCATCCGATCACAAGTCAATCTCCTTATCCACCAGACCACAACTACCTTCAAGTTAGACCAATACCAATTGATCCATGAACCGGTACTGGTCCATGGCTAGAGAGTTGGGGACCGCTCCTGATTGGTTGGCACAGTTACAAATACACAACAAAGTACTGATGGCAGCACATAACTACAAAATACATAATGCTGCAGCAAATTATCTCCCATGCAAGAAGCCACATATTGACAACTTTTCTCAAGAATCGCATCATATATCACACAATCAAATTTTACTGTCAAACACAAGCAAGTGATTGTTGGTTTCCTTAATCCATTCTGAAGAACAACTGATGTTTAGGTCATGTTTTAGACTAGACATGGGCATGTATAACAAAATGATTGTACAATATTAAGTTTTCAAATAAGGTGTGTGACAAATGCCCTTATACATATGAATGTGTTTCTTAGTTACATCTCTGTATGGTACTTTAAGGGATCATAAACGTCAGATAATTCAATAGTAAAAAAATATGATCCACCATTTTTATCAGCAAACAGCTTGGCTATTAAAGACTTGTTTCAAAAATCAGTTACTGTAAAGCACCATGCACACTGAAGCGGTGGTGCTTTGAGTCCATATGCACCTCTTAAATCATACCTATCCACCACGAGTGAAACTGACTGCACCTGCTGCATGCCATTTCTTGCATGGAAAACAAACTAGATAGAGTGCAGCACCGCATCCCTTGTGCAAGCACCTTGATAAACAGATTTTAACAATTGAAAAGAAAACATGATCGTTAAATAACGCATTAAATTAGTGTATAGAACTTGGTAGTGTAAATGATCCAAAGCACAACAATGACATATCAAGTCAGTAAAATACAACCCACAAAGCAAAATTTTAATCTTGGAACTCAAATTTAAAAAGGGTAAATACACAGAATAATTCCAGATTTACTATAAATCTACTGAAACCAACCTCTAATATCTGAACAAACCAAACACAAACAAGGGTCTTCAGAGAGAAGCCGTCATAACACCATTTATGTTTGTCTGCAATACATTAATAGAACACTTACACAAGAAACATACACCATCAAAAACAATACTATTTCTTTGAAATCTTTGTGGCAAACTGTAAAATGGGAAAACGTCCTTCAAAACAGTAATAACATGCTATAAAACTAAAACATCTAGATATGTCTGTCAACAATATAAACAAGACAGCGACCGCAAAATCAGACACATTCAGCTCCAGATTACTTTGAACCGTTTTGTTCTTTGAGCTGTAAATTTATCAACATGTGTAAAAAAAAGGCTTTTCAAAAATACAGAGCTGCATTGTGTAGTTCTAGTTCACAGAAAGGCTTTCAAACAATGTATAGAATGGGAGAGTGACTAATGGGCATACCTTGAGGCTTGACTCGTAGTCAGTGATGACTTTAAACATCAGCCCAAGTCGCAAATGAATTTCCTTCGCTCTTGAGAAGCAGGGGTCAATGTAAATCACCTCCTGAAAAGCCTTGATTGCCCTGCAAAGACAAAAAATGAAGAAACACATTAGGATTACTCAAACTCATCTATACATGTGGAAAAAAATTACTTTTTAAAATATAGATTTTGCTTCATAAAATGAATTATTAACAGACAAAAACATACACAACAAAAAAAAAACAATCACAGCACAAGCATAAACAAAGACACTAGTTAAAAAGGTCTAATCTGATTTTGTACATCAAATTGACTATTTTATATCACACTCCTATATCTCTCACACACACACACACACGAGCGCGCACGCAATGAGTTATGACATGAACACTGCAACACGTGGTCAGCTCACAGCAGTGAGCTGCTCGCTTACACAGTGACCACTCAGGCAAACAGAGGGTGTTTTTTCAGAGCTGCAGCACACTGAACTCAATGGCCTCAATCCCCTTTTCCCAACCCCCCCAAAGTCCATCTCTGCTTGGTCCGCTCGGAGCGCTGAAGTGTGTGAGAACTCTGTCCATTCCGGAAAGTGTTGCACAAGTTTTCGCATCGGCATATCACAAGAAAGGGCTTCATGAAAATAATGATCAAATGAAGAGGCTTAGCGAAGCATCAACTCTCTGCATCTAAAACTGGAACCTTTAGGTTAAAAAGATTTTGACAGTCAAATTAGGCATTAAACATTTATAATATTTTACCCAACATTAAAAAGTTGAAGTATGCGAATGGAGAGCAAATGCCATTATTAGAAATGATCAAAACATACTGCCTCTAAACCAATAACCTCGAGGTCCAGATTTGATAGCCCCACCTCACAATACTATATTCAACAATAACAATGATTATTATTGAACTGGATACAAAGTGGATTTCTTCTGCATTTAAATAAAAATGGCTAACCCCATGTTTAAAAATCAGTTTTAGAACATTTTTAATCAAGAAATTTGATTTTTTTTATGGATGTAAAATAGTATTGCATTTAGATGATAGCCCCACCTAAAGAGTATAGGTTAACTAATGACCTCAACTAAATCAACCAAAAGAGTAAACTTCTACAGAAAACAAAACAGCATGCAAATCAGACAAACATTTTTTGTCTAAAAAGCACAAACACAGAGTAGAAAGAAGAGAAAAGAAAAGAGAGTAGACTGAGAATTGGAAAGCAGGTCATCTCAGTTTCCCGGTCAGGAATGCAGAGGCAAAGAAAGATTACCTCATCAGTTTCTAGAATGCAAAAAGCCATGACTGAGCCATGTGATCCCCTGTCAGTTACACAGAAATACATGTTTATTTGTGCACTAACTAAAGCACTGTCTAGGAGGGACAAATCGTATCACAAAATATCATAAAATGGCTTTAATTCACACATTTGTTTTAAGTTGAACAAAACATTGAAAACTCTGAAAAGCTGAAAAAGCAAAACATTTAAGAACTTAAAAATCCTAACCAGCAACCCAACCAGCCAAAATTTCTGCCATATACAACATGCAGTAGCTTTCCATTGCAAATCAGTATGAAAATTGACATACAAAAAAATCTAAAGGTAAACAGTAGTAGAAGTAATTAAAACTGGTAATATTTTTGCCAGTGCACACACACATCCATACCTACATACTTACATATATTTATATATATATATATATATATATATATATATATATATATATATATATATATATTTATATATATATATATATATATATATATATAGCTAAAAAAACTAATATGCATGATTTAGGCAACCACTCGGTCTAGATTTCTTCAAATGATCCAGGTTCCTTTGCAATTTTTTACTATTTAAAGCATTTCAAGAACTGCGGAAGAGTCAGAAAATCTTAATTTCAACAAATATTAACCATGGTAAAATAAAGCAACTTTGCCAGAGCTTTAGACAATTGAACATATCTACAGAGCATGACTGAGGCATACCCTACCAAATCTAACATGGTATGCCTACCTTCTCTGTCCAGATTGGGCATCTGAGGGGGTGCTCTGCACTGGCCTAAGACAAGGAAAGAGGGGACCTCCGGTAGTAAATATCATAACATACCATCTGAACATGTATTTGGCAAATCAATACCAATAATTTTGATTCATTATGATTCATCTGTATTAACAATAACATTTATTAAGTTAAAACGACTACGGGGCAAATAAAAAAACTTGACTCATGAATGAGGGAATGTGATGCTTTTCCCAAACTCTAATAAAACTGAATACCCATCAAGGAAAAAGCAATTTCATAACAAAAATGGCCATTCTGGATCAGAGTAGAACTGTTTAAACTACAGCATTTAATTATTTTGAATCAAACTGTTGTGGTGTCAGTCTCTTAAGTCTTACTATTTGAGGTTCTTCCAACAACAACAAAAAGATTGTGGAATGCAAATGATGGAACTCCTTAGAATAGATTAACAATTTAACTAACTTCAACCTACCTTAAAGTTAAGTCAATGAAACACACATGCTATATACACCATAAAATAAAACCAGCAATCCAATCAGCTTAGATTAAATCAATGACTTAATATAATACAAAGTAAATTGCTTAAAATCTCATCAAAGATGTCCACCATTTCATTGTTAATGGGGATAAAACTAAATGTAAGCTAGAATTGTGACCAAAATCACCTTCAGTGTTCTGTTGAAGGGCTTCCAATAAAAACTATTTTAAACAAAAGTCAATAAACTACTCGCACTTCTTACTATAGATTAAACAAACATATCACCAAGTTATTTAATAGCAACAGATAAACTTTAAGGAGACCTCAGATGTAAATCAAAACTTTCCAGGACAGAAATGTTGCTCATTGATGCTTGTGAATTACCCCCTCCCAAATGCTTTATACTCTCTAAGAATGAGCCTATGTGAAACTCACAGTTAATGGCATAAAATACACTAAGGCCCTCCCATTAAGTACCACAAACTCTGTGAACAAAATAAACCAGTATTTCGCTCATTGGTAGCCCTGGCTTTGAAAGTCTTCAATGTTTTGGGAAGTAAAGAAGTTGATTTATCAAAACATCTTTGTTAAAATATTTGTTTTCTCCAGTTTTTTAAACAAGGGTCAGTACAAAGCAGGATTTCCAATGGAGTTGAGAGGGAAACATGGATCCAACTTTGTGATCCAATTCCAGAGCAAGAAAGTGAATAATTTTTAATTACCATGAATATCCTAATAAGCTCATAGTAGCAATACTAATAAATTGAGTGAACTTTGTCAACAATACTATCCATAACGGTCACATGAGATCATTAAAGGATGCATTTTTTAATCTACAGATGATGTGCCAAATTGGTCAGAATCATGCTTAGATACACAAACAAAAAAACTTTCCCAAAAACTCTACATCCACACACAAACACTGTATTTGTAACAATTTTCAAATGATTCCAAGTAAGTATTTTTATAGGAACCACCAAGAGCAAGCATATCACATTCAGGGTTTATAAGGGAAACATTGTCAATGTATAAATAAGAACCAAATGGAGGTTTTTTAGGGGGGGGGGTCACTTGGCAAAATGCCACTTTGATGACAGTAGAAAAGAACTTTAGACAGAAAGTAGACAAAACATCAAAACCAAGCACTCTGCAGTCAATAGCAAATAAAAGCCTACAATCTTGTTTCAGCCAGTTAGATGAAAAAGCATCCACATCACACTTCAAGTCATGAAAAAAAGCTTATAAAAGGATGATAATTTCATTTCTTACACAACTGATAAAGAAATCAGATGGATGCACAAGAGATGGAACATAGAGCATGTATTAATTGTGTACTTACCACCGAAAAGCATTGTAATGGAAGTAAACCAATCCAAGGCCGTATAAAAAGGCAACATTCTGGAGGAAAAGAAAAAGGTAAATTACTATTTTGTTGTAACTTAAATGAAGAAAAAATGTCTCCCTTCACAGTAGTTCTAATATATCTGCACAACCAATAGCTAACAAGAATGTGCTACACTAAATAGGTGGCAAAGTCTTCAGCGTCCACAACGATAAAACATCATATTTACATAACTATATGTGCAAGACAATATGGATCAAAGAAACATTTAGCGTCTTAACCTCATGCAAGGTGTGAGTCAAACTGAAAGCTATTGTGGCTCATGTCTCCACAAACACACTTTAAATAAATCACAAATCTAGATACTAAGATGATCATCAGCATCACTCATGAGTACTAATGTGCTTCAATTGTAATTATTTTAACTATTATTCAATAGGCCAGCACGATAGTGCCATTTCAAAGAGTGTCTGTTTTTGCATATTAATTTTACAGATTTCCAGAATCTGGGGAAAAAAAAAAACATTGCCAAAATCTCTTCAAGTATATATTTTGCAGTGTCTGGCAAGACGAGGCATTCCCAAAGTTGGAGGAAAAGTTTATAGGCCTTCCAAAAAACATTTAAAAAGTAGTTATCAGAAAAGAAACCCACTGAAGATGCTGTATATCAGACATATGTACTGCTTACTGAATAAGTTTAGGTTTTGAAACCATTTCAGCTCAAAACTGCTCTTTCAAACATGAGCTAATGCCTGAATGAACTCTGCAAGAGCTACGATATGGATTCTCACGTCTAAAATAAGCAAAGATTAAATAATAGCTCGTTTTCAATGTTTGAATTAAACACTTAATCTTAAACACAAACAAACTAAGAATGTTCAAGATTGGTTGTTGGAAGTGTTGGGCAATAACTCGATAAATAGATAATTATAGTCGATAAACATTTTTCCAATAAGAGGATAGCGAGGTCGATAGAGTCGATGACTGCCAGAACAGCGAGTTGCTAACGAAACTCCATTGTGCCGTACGTGGGATCGTTTTCTCCATGTTCATAGGAGCTCCAGACTCAAATTATCCCTGCTCAGAGACTAAAACTGTCACACTTTTATGCTATTTTCCACAAAAACAAGCTACCTTTTGTCAATATGTCATCATTTTACGTCTTTGAGAAGGTGGCAGCTGATGCCTATATCCTTTTTAGCCAATGGAGACACTCTTGCTTACATCAGAAGCATGATCAGTAACTCACGGCTGTCAGAGTGATTGATTTTGAGAGTGGTGTCAGCTCCATAGGCTGTTGATTGAAACAATGGCCGCAAATTTTAATACTGATTAAACACTAACATAATTGTTTATGCACCAATGTGGAGCAGGTATTAGAAGTCTTCTAAAAGAGATTTATGTGAAGTCTAAACTTTGTGTAAAATAATAACAGCAGCAGCAGCTATTCTATTGAATTCTCTTAATTCGTTTTTTTCTGAATATGCAGAAAACTGGAGAAAAGAGAGTCAAAGTTCAGCTGGAAGTTTAAAAATAATTACTTTAATAAATAAAAACCTTGTTTGAAATGTTTTAATGTATGAGTCTAAATGAATATCATTAACTCTAATAAAAATATAATTAGTAATTATGCAATGTTGAGCTACTTCTACAGGTTATGAATAAATGCTTACAACAATTTATCTCTCTCCAATAAAATTACTTTTTTTATTGCAATGATTTTGATTATAAAACAAAATTTTTGTCTTGTTTTGGTAGTAACAAATATTTGAACATCTCGGCTAATGATAAGTTATGTAGAACAATCATTCCAGAGCAAAACCTTGCTTTTTTGCACCAGAAATAAAAATGTAGCCATATCGTGATCATTATTAATATCGACTGATGTGAAAAAAACTGATGTCGCCCGGCCCTAGTTGTTGGACAAACAGAAAAGCAAGTTCATTGTGTTTAGGTATAGTCTTCCCAGTATTTACATACGATTTCATATTTAAGCTATTTTTACATTAAAGGCATTTTGTCTAAAAAGTCTCTGTCTCCAACTTTTTACAACACAGGGAACACTAAGCCGCAGTTCAGTTAGCTTGACTTTGTGAAATAGAATCTTGTTCAGGTGTAACAATATCTAAGTTCTTCTTTTCTGTTTTTCACCCTCAGCCATTTCATGCAAAGCACCTTGTTTATTTGACTTTCATCGTTTAATGAATGCAATCAGCCTCTAACTGACATTAACAGCTAACAAAAGTGTGGACACCCATTAGTTGACATTGTTTCAAAAAGACAAACACAAACTTATCTGGATACATCAAGAGTACGAGATAGTCCCGTCTCATCTTTGAGTGTGGTCTGCACACAAATTATATTTAAAAAAAAAAAACATCAACATACAGTTTACACGATCTTTGTCTTTAAGTAACAATTCCATCTTTACTTCAGTCAATATTGCTCTTCAGCACCAACAAGGTGTTCAAAGGGCAATATACTATGCTGTTACAGCAGGCAGCTAATGCATCGCAATATTAACAACTTTAACATGACCCTTCATTGATGTGATTGGTACTTTTGTTCATTTGGCTGCAGTAGCTTTAGTCAACACTTGACATGTAAAACACAAATGCTACCATTGGCTGAAAAAAAACTACCAACGAAAAAGTATAGGTCTGAAGAATTGATCCTCTCACAAAAACCATAATCTCTTGCACAGCTGCTCTCATAAGTGTTGTATTTAACTCTTGTTCTCTGAAGGTGAACTCAATTAAATTAATAAGTAAAAAAGCACAACATTTTATTTTATAATCTATAATTCATCTAAAGCCATCTATAATCTGGCAGAGGCTGACGTACACAAGAAATGAATGCAGACAATGTTTGCATGATATGAATTTGTGTAAAGAGCTTTAGAGCATGTTTATGATGAGAAATATATATATATATATATATATATATATATATATATATATATATATATATATACACACACACACAGACATTTAAACAGGTGAAATTGGCATAATAGTCAAATCAAACCCAACTGTCTGGCTGTTGAGAGCATAATCCCCTCTTGGGGAAACAATAAAATTGTCAACAATAGCAAACAGACCCAATAAAACGTCAAACATGTCATAATAACAGATGGTAATATATTAATATCATTAAAGAAATCATTTTCTGTTGTTTTAATCATTTTGGGGGGGGGGGGGGGGGGGGGTTGGGCATACTTGAGCCTGCTAAATGAGAGATAATGCTTACAAATTTGACAACCGCGTTTGAAGCCTAAAGCACTCAATCAAGATTAAAGTTTGTTCTGCTACAGAAATTTCACAGCAAAGAGTCACTGAGGCTTAAGAAAGAAAGACATTGAAACCTAGAACTGTCATAAGACATTACTAACACTCTTAAAGGCTCTCTTTCCACATACATAAATTCTTCTGCATATACACCAAGCCAGTACAAAAACTTAGCACAACCATGAAGAAATTTCAATTAAAGGTTATAAAATGTGAATGTGATGTTTTCTAACATACAAGATCATGGAACAATTACAAAAACTGATTCTTTGAGACAATAGAAGTAATGGGGAAAAAATGTCTTTGCAATGGCAAATGGGGAATGTGAGAGATGCCCTTTTATCTTTAAAGTTAGAAGTTTGACATTACAAAAAGAACATTAGGGCTGGGATGAAGAAGCTTTTCAATGACTATTCTCCATAAAAGAACTCTATATGCATCAAGGCTTTCCTGGAACAATTCTTACTGTGTTTAATTAAATATGCCATTGGAAAAAGCATTTGCTCATCCCCTTTCATATTTCTGCATTTGTATAGATATGCTCTTGAATTATGCCTTCTATTCTAGAACAATTTTTTTGGCATGTTAGTAAGCCAATTAAATTTCTGGATGTTGAATTGGATGGATTTTTAAGAGCAACTAAATGTTTAGCAGTTATACTGTAGTGTCAGAACTTATGTTTAGAGTGAGTGCTTTTCTGAAAGTTCTACTGAAGAAGGTTATATTCTGTTTATATTCGCCAGTAAAATTAATTGTCACTAAATAGCTCTATTTATCATGTCAATTATATAATTTAAATAAATAATTGTATTAACCAATCATACTATTGATTTCCGAAATATAAAATATAAATAAAATATTTTAAATTATAGATAAAATAACTCAGTATGCAATTGAATCTGCTGAAAATGTGAATAAAATCATAACCATGGAAATAAATAATTGGTTCCGGAAACTGGCAGCGATGACCAGCCTTGCTGCTCATGAGTCGCTTACACGTTTGTGAAACACCTCAAATATTTCAGAGGTGCTACTCTTCTTTCTGGTTATAAACAACGCAGAATTTAAAACCACCTGCTTTCTTCTCAAAAGCAAAAAATTATTCAATGTGCACTTTGTAATTTATTGCAAGTGTCTAAGTTATCTGGCTAATGCATGTATATAAAATAGCAACGTGTGTAAATGGAGGCGAAAAGATATGAAGGCAGAGGAGAAGGCTTTTCGGTTACTCAACTTTAAATGCTAAAATTAAGTTCACTCCAATTTTGGTAAGATTGCAAATAAGTAAAAACCCTTTCATAGCATTCTTATATTTTGTCTATTTACCTCATTATGCACAGTATTTTTGCTTTATTGCACCGGTTTAATCAATGAAGGTAATCAAAGATTGCCACTCTTCAATTTAATAGGTAGATTGGGTCATTGATTTTTAAGTAAAATATTTGTGGAAAAAGTCTTACTAATGACAATCATTGCGTGCATGTCATTGCATTCAAGTGGAAATTTCATGATTGAATTTACCAGATGAACGTTCTTTAAAACTCCCCAGGTTTAGGATCTAGATTTCAGATGCAATTAAAAAGTATGTTGTATGTTGTCTTTTACAAAATAGAAAAACAGCTTTGATGGCTTTGAAGAACTTGCTGTAAAATAATTTACAAACACAGCCAGAGAGAACAACTGATGAGAAGCAAGAATTACTCACCTTCCAGTAGTCTGACTGTAAACTGTAGTATCTCTGGTATGCAGATAATGCTGACAAAAAGAGATTATTTATTTATTAGAACCTACGGTAACGTTTATAATAATTTTTCTGAACTATTTAAATCTGCACTTACCTTTAGGATAATCTTCCAGTAAAAGGTTGAAGTGACCCAACTGGCAAAACACCTCTGGCTCCACTTTCCCTTCAGCTTTTAAGATGTAGACATCATAGCAGCGAACGGCCTATGTTCAGTAAAAAAAGAAACAATCAATTTCAAAGTGACTGATACAGACTTTTATAGAAATTAAAAACATAGAACATCAAACAATAAAATGACAGAGTTACCTAAATCTATTTGTGAATAGTAAAAACAAAAAAAGAGACGCGAGACAAGTTTCACTCCAACATCCACATAAAAGATTTGGCTCCTCCACTGACTACCTGCAACTACTAATTGTTACAAAATGTCTAGAGTTTCAATGAAAACCTCAACTCTTAGCTAAATCCAGATTACACAACCAACTGAATACTGGCAACTTACAACCTTACAACTTCCTCTGCTAAATAATTAAAGGCAGAGAAAGATGGATGCCATGGTTGGATTAAAGCAATATACATATTTTATTTCTGAGAAACTCCCTGAATTCATCTACATATGTATTTACATAATGCATTGTTTTATTCTGGAGTGTTGCATGGAGAAAAGCATACAATAATGGCCAGTTATGCAAAATAGGAGGAAAAAATTAGATTTGGATGCCTTCTCTTAATGTTTAAGACTAAACTTATATTGATAGTCATTTTTCACTGCTTTTAGCTAGGTTAAAAAGATGTTCACCTAGGTGTTAGTTACACACAATATCCTTAAAATGCATGCACTTATTGTGTCAGTGAGGTGTGTATTTTTAGAATAATCATTTAATACTTTGTACCAAAGAAGAACAGCACATATATTACCAAGATTTTTTGAAAGCAAGCTTTTTAAATTAATTTAGAATCTGTTTAGCCATTTTTTGATCCAGCAATAGCACATTTAACACGAATCAATTGATTATATTAGACCCACAAAGACCTTCAAGTTTATGGTTATATTTTTTACTTGTTTGATTCAACTAAAATAAGCCCTGGTGGATCTTAATGTGGTTAATTTGAGGAACCCTTTTGTGTTGCATTTAAAAGACACACATCGTCATAACACAAGACCTCAAAATGCTGTTGTGCTTACCAAAGGGTTAAATGTTTGTGAAGAGAGGAGTGATGTGAACATGTAGACAAATAAAATACATACCCTCTTGCAAAAAAAAAAAAAAAACTAAATCTGCAAATCCTGAAATCACAGGCTGCGAGTCTGTTAATTCTGATTCAAGCTAACTATTTATTGATTAATAACAGCAACAATATTTATTTTTAGGTTGGTTGGAAACTGAGGTTTTTGAAGGAACCTTTTGAAGGAAGCTCCCCTCCTATTGACTTAGATGAGAAGCATTGCAGTGTGATAGGCTCTTTTGTTCATGTTTGGAATTGCTGATATTACATGAAATTATGGTGTGGTGGCACTTGAGGACACATTTCTCTGAAAGCAACAAAGTGACTGCTCAGATTGGCAAGCTGTGCCATTTTTCATGTTATCTTCCATTTGTTTATAAAGACAGGACTTTTAAAGAAAGAAACTTGTTCACAGTGCGAGGTGGAGATTACTTTTGCTTCTTTGGGGCTGGATATGTGTGCCTATTAAATACACTAACTAAAGAACAAATAACTTTTCACAATGTAGCACTCATTAAATTCTGAAGTGGACTCTAATAAAATGTGGAACCTTTTAAGCATAATAGGGAAGAAAACTTGTCCATTTCCATTCGGTGTATGTATATCAAATAATATATATTTATATAAACATAATTTCTCAAGCAAGAAGTTACAGTGTTTTGCAGGAGATGTAAAACAGTGCAAGACAAAACTCTTTCTCTACCGAGTATCACAATGAGTCAATTGAGTTCTAGTAATGGTAAGTAGGTTAGTAATGTTATTGAAATGGTTCGTTGAAAAATAAAACTCAAGAGCCATTTGTGCTTAATAATAATAATGGCTTCAAAAGACTCTTTACAAGTATCAGAGCATTATTAATTCAACCCAAATTCACACTCTGGGGTGATAAGCTACCTTGGTAGCCCTCAGCTGCCCTGGGGCAGTCTGACAGGATGCGGTGGCCATTCTGCGCCTACGGCCTCCTGCCCACTACCAAACACACCCCATACAGGGCAACATGGTTGAAGTGGCTTGCCCAGGGACAAAATGGCAGAATGGCCTTGGCGTAGACCGAACCGCTTAAAAGACCCCTTTAACTCTAAAGTTGTGCAGAGAAATTCAGAGTGAAAGCTTCCACATGAACCCTTATGTATCAAAATGTAGTTTGATAATATATGAAAGCAACACATCACAACAGAAGTGTTGGGCGGTAACAAAGTGTGCCCACAGCTATGCTGTCAGTTGTTGTGTTGGAAAGAGTGGTTGAAGGCAATCGAATTATAATCCCCTTGCTGCTGCTCTTTGACTTTTATATTAAACTGATAAAATGATGGTCCTGCTCTTACGATGACATGATGTATGACCTTAATCAGATGTATGGCATTGTTTTGCTATATACTATTTTTGCCACAAGACGCTTTAGTCATAAATCAGGTTGTGGATGTATAACTATGCATTCAGAACCTTTGAGTTTGTCATCAAAAGTATGAATGGTAACCAGACTAGGAGCACATTAGAGTTCTAAATAGGTCTGAGTCCAAAATGTATTCTCTTTACTAACATCAATTAAATGTGTCCATTAAGGTTAACATCTGATGCTTCCCATGTTGCGCACTGATGATGAACAAGATATCACCTGCCATCTAAAAGGACATTTATTCAGGCCTCAATTAACTTTGTAGTCATCCTTTCTAAAGCCCCTATGTGATAGTATGGAAATTGTGGCAAAATTATAATTTCCTCATGTCATCCAACACAAATTATTTAACCAAACAAGTGTGAACATATCTAGTGCTTCATTTATCATTGTATTGGTTTAGAACTGCATTTGCAATGCTTCATCAAATTGTGTTAATCCAGTAACACCAGATGATATCACAGTATCTCAATGATGTGAAATAATGTAAAAGTATGCAGTGCAAGCAAATGATTACAACGAATGAATAACGTATATGTTTAAGCAATTGGAAATTAATACGATTTCTTGAAACATTGTGTATGCTGCCAAGAACGATAAAATAATTGTGAAAATAAATCCAAGTGAAAAAACTATCAGAGTTAAAATCAAACGTAATTAAAAACTATAAATAGAATTTGTTACTACTCGAAGCACAAACAAACCGCAACAAATGCTGCCTCCAAGTCAAGGAAAACCTAGCACACAGCCCCATGTCAAGCTGTCTGCACTGAGAACCCATATAAACTAAATCCACTATTAACTGAGCACAAAGGTTCATAAACAACAACAATAAACGGCAATTAAAGAAACCGCGAACAATATATACCGTTTAACGGACTTTCTTCTAGTGTATTTACAGCTGGTTAGCACAATGCTAACCATGCTAGCATGTAGCCACCACAGGGTAAACCTCTGACATCAAGTATGTATTTAAACAGTTTGTCTTTAAACCCATACTGAATTACTGTCCCACGCTAAATGTTATTTCACACGTGTCCATTCATAGCATGAAGAGCCAGCAAAAGTACACAAATTGTTTACATTAACTTTACATCATCGTCAGAAGTGTTAAGATGCACCTTCTCCAAGAATAAGCTTATTAGAACCATTTCCTATTCTCACTAGAACTAATAGAACCATTTACAGTTGACGTATATAAACATGTATTCAAAGACACAACACCCTTATTACCAGCATCAGCTATTTATTACGAAGCTACTTGACAATGGACCGAGGTCATCGATACTAAACCTGGCTCCAACGAAAAAAAACGACACACAATTCTAAGCACATTTAATAACCAACTTAAAGGTGAAGGGCAAAAAAAAGATGTTTCCCCATGCAGCTTACAAGCACTAGAACCCGTCAAAGACAGCACCACACATGCACAAGCCTGTTAAATAAAAAAACCGTTACACATTTTCCACAGACAGCATCTGTAGGAACATGCAATTTTATCAGGCATGCACTAAAAGTATAGATCACTTCAAACTAGTTGAAAGTATCCGTGTCAAAATAATTGACACTTTGCTTCACACTTTGCGTTACTATTGACCAGGTAGACATTATTAAATAAGAAAAGAAGTTTGTAACGTGTACTCTAATATTAAAGCGTTCAAATGCTCAATATGCAAGGAATGCGTGATAAACTCATAATACATATCAATTGGCACTAGGCTTGAGGAAACGTGTATATCCTAGAGTCATTTCAGGCAATGACTATGTTTAGATATCTATGGTTAGATATCTTTATCATTGTTCTGGAAATTTATTGCACAAAGCGCTCTATGCATATCCAAAGTGTCCATTTTTAAAATGTGAACGAGTGCCGAGTACTAAACTTATACATACACACATGCATGTGTGCATCCTCCCTTCGCGAGCCACAGTGCACTGGAAAGCATTAGATACAACAATAGTGTTTCTATTGAATGGACAGTTTCCCAAACCAATGAGAAACATCAGTTTAGTTTGAATGATGAGTAGAATCTATGCAACTATTTAGCGGTCTCTAGACCACCACCGGTGTTACACACTCATACCTTCAACAGCAAGGCCTTCGTTCTGGCGCCATCTTCATGAAGCCTCTGAAATCCAAACAGTGTGCTGCAAATAGAGGACAACACAGGCGGTTCCGTGTTAGTTTACCTGCAGCGCAGTCGCTTGCATCGCGTTTAACACGCAGTAAGGCGCGTAAAAACGGATGGAGTAACATCGTTACAAGAAACGGGGCTTTAACTGACCTGTCTATGTTGGCTAAGCGCTCCCTTTCTTGCGGCGTAAGCTTCGGAAAGTCCTCCTCGGTTTCACTCGCTTTTCCCGCCGCCATTTTCTTTTCCTCATCACCAGCAGCAGCAGCGCGAGCTACAGCGGCCACCGACACTCCGCACGATTTCATAGACAAAAACTCCAGCAAAAATATTCACGCAACACGACCCGGGCACCTTTTTGCGTAGATTTAAACGCAAACAACTCGAATAGGAACGGATAGACGGGAAAATAATTCCTCCCAACAGCCTCCTTTTCACATTGTCCTCGACATAAATGAGTCGCGCCTAGCAGATAGGTCGAAATGCAAGCAGAACGAGCAACGCAGGGTTTCACGATAATTTGTTATTTAGTAATATCTGAAACTTCCCCCTAGCCGCCAGCTCAAACTTGTTATAATTGTGTCACTCAAGCGAACCCACGCCGCCGCCGTTGGAACGCCTTCTCTTGGGATCTGACCAATTGCTGCTTTCAGTGGGGGCACGTGACCTGCCTTGTCTTGGGATCCTTTTTTTTTCATATAAACTTTCAAGGGGGAGGGTAAATAACAAACCCTTCAACTTTACGCCGCATTGTCGGATCATATGATTGGCTCACCTAAACTCATTATGGTTACGTAATACCATATAAATTCCATTATTGGTTCGGGCCACTGTCAGTCTGAAAATAAGGTATGGAAGATGTGAGGAGAGGGTCGGCTAAATATTAGTACGGCATATTCATCAAATTTTTCATGAGCGAATATTTTTGTGTTTTTTATATTTTTAAAGCTGCTACCCCATCATATATTTATGTTTCTCTTCTCTAACCCTTCAACAAACTAAATAAATGCAGGAAAGTTGCCTACAATCACCATGTATTTTTATTTTGACATTTTCTGTTATCCATATTGTAAGAACTCACATTTAAAATGATTAAACTTGAAATGTAATACTTACATTTATTTATAGAGTTATTTTTTGTTCAAATAAAACAAAACTGTGACCTTCAGGTTTAGAAGTTGCCTCCCCTGAAGAAGGTTCCTGGTTTAACTTTCAGGAAAAGTAAGGAATGTGGACTGATAGATTGACAGAATGGTAAGAAGTGACGATAAACGTGTAACCAGGGTTGTGTGGTCACTCTCGTCTGTGCTATAATAAACTGCAGGCTACGGCAGGAACAAGCTGGACTGATATTACATTTTTAAAATGTAAACTTTTACTGCATTATGTGTGATTTTCAAAGCCTGTATTATCTCTGTATTATTTCACAAGGCAATTCATACACATTTTGTACTTTTAACAATCAACCTTTCTTCATTTTTGTTGAATTTTAAACTTTTTCCTAAACGCACAATAATGAAAAAGGTAACTAAATCATTGTGTATAAATTTGAAATGAAGTAAACACCAAGTCTGTGAAAAAAAAACAGTTTTTATGACAAAATTGGAAACGAAGCAAAACGACGTTGTTATTTTGAACCGTTCCAAAATCTCTCAATATTTTGTGAATACGACGTAAAAGCAAGCGTAGCGGTCTGTGAGTAGTAATAGCACGTACGTTACGCAGCATTTTACGCAGAGCTGCAGTTGTTCAGCACTGCGAATGCGAGCTCAGGCAAGCCTCGTAAAATGGCGGATCATGGAGAAGGTAAATAAACTGGTGAACCAAAATTTGAATCGATAGTTTGGACTGACAATCAGGTTTATTCAGCACACGTGAAAGTAGATTCCGAATGTTTCCTATCAAGTAGAGCGGTAGAAAAAAATATGCTCAACTGTTAGCTATGAGAACATTCACGTTACCCGTTTCCAGCTTAATTTTGTATTTTCACGTTATTTATTTTCTTAACGAGTGTCCGTGAATGTAAAATAAATGCGTTTAGCGTTCAAACATGGTTAGAATGGTGGCTATTCATTCGTTCTATGTAATCCATCAAATTAACCCGCGTAAATAATCATGGCATACAGGTTAACAGCAAAATCAGGTATAAAGGATGTGACGTTAAAAAAAGTGTTCCTTCAGGAAAATTTAGTGTATAAATCAAACTGTGGACCACCTAACAACCATTTTAATCAGGTTTAAAGTGTTACTTTCATTTTCAGATGTGGATGCAGAGAGTGAAGATGAATTGTATGAGGTGGTTAACATCACAGATTATGCCAGAAGACATCAATGGTGGAGCCGGGTTTTTGGGACCAGCACGGGACCAATTGCAGAAAAATACTCTGTTACTTCACAGATCATGATGGGTGGAGTGTCAGGATGGTTTGTATACGTCTTACACCTCATTCAGGTTTTGCTAAATGAGCACATTCCTCAGCTACTCAAAATCTTCTTTTTAGGTGTGCAGGATATCTTTTTCAGAGAGTTGGGAAAATAGTAGCCACTGCTGTTGGAGGAGGGTTTCTTTTGCTACAGGTGTGTAAAATGTGTTCTCCTTTGATTCAATAGATTATTTCAATAATCGGAGAACACACTTTTCTTACTACAGATTGCCAACCACAGTGGGTATGTACAAGTTGACTGGAGAAAGGTGGAAAAGGATGTAAATAAAGCCAAAAAGCATTTGAAGAAAAAGGCCAACAAAGCAGCCCCTGAGCTGAACTCGTTTATAGAAGAGGTTTGTACACTCAATCAACTTAATTGCTCAACCTCAATAATAAAGCCATTTGTTAAATATTTTAAATTAATTTAACGTTATCTTTACTATTTGCCCTTTATAGTCAACAGAATTCGTCAAGAGGAATATTGTCATATCAGGAGGATTTGTTGGGGGATTTTTGCTTGGTCTGGCCTCCTAAATCCAATCTGAAAATCTTCTTTTTCTGCTGTCAATAAATCATTTGTACAGTATTCTCCATTTTCTTGGTAACATGTCAATACCTCACAAAAGTTTATTGTGTTGTTGTTATTATAGGCAGAAAGTAAAACTGTTTCATCTTGTTTATCAGAAATGTAAATTAAGAAAGACGATAAACATTGTGGAAGGTGAGGAAAAACATTGTGCCAATATTATTAAAGAAAATGTGCTTTTGTTGTTTTGGCACCCTAATTATGTTTTATGTTACATACTGTGTTCAACTACTGAAGTGTATCTTGTATTTTGATTCTGATTGTGTTTAGGTTGGAAGTTGTTTCCTCAATGTGTGCAAAAAGCAAGTTTTAATTTAAAATATTTTGTAGTCCACCATCATGTTTTAAAGCGCTACAGAGGAAATAATAAAACCATGTTTTTTTAAACACTACTACCTGAACATGTGGTTGTCTTTTGCATTAGATTAACTTATTTCTGACCATCTTATGTAGAGGTCTAAAACATAACCTCCTACTCTGGATATTAAACTTGTTGTTTTGTCTGTTTATGTACTTTTTGATTGTTTTTTTTAAGTTGTAAAGTTTTACCATACCACTTTGGAACATTGTTTATGTACTATTGCTACTTATTTGAAATCTTAAGTGCGCTGTGTGCAATCTTTGGAAGGCAGTTTTGAAGTTTGACATTTCAATGCCATTGCCATCTCGCTGGTTCGTAAAAGCTTCGGCTGATTGGCTGCAACCCAAAGAAGAAAATAGGGCCAAGTTTAACATTTGTCTGGCATTGGCATACAGTATGTGGGGCAAACAAGGTCCACGCCTGACACCATCAAATTTAAGGAAGCACAAAAACATGGGCCAGACAATAACTCCAAGGTTATGGGTTGAGGGTTGGTTTTTAAAAGTGCTAGAACAACCGGGTCTTCTGTAGTTTATGTTGTGGCGAAAAAGCACCTTGTGCCTATGATTTTACAGTTTTGGGGAATAATAAGTTGTGCCCTAAAGAGGTGTCAGATGAACACAAAACCATGTTCTTTTTTTTATTTTTTTGTCATATTATTCAAAAAGCTTAAACTTGAGTATTTCTAACTGGGATTTTGGTGGTGGGACGAAAAAAATAAACATTTTGTTTATCAATATTTGTTTTTGCCCACAAAAGAGTAAACATGCGAGTTGGAAGTAAACATTAAAATACATTTATAACTTCTTCTTTTAGTTTGCTGAAAAAAACGTGCTTAGAATCCTGAAATGCAGTATGGGTAAATAAAAAAGGTGTTTTTTGGAAAGTAATGGAAACCGATCTGGCAACAACATTTAGCGAAAAAGCGTAGGATGATGGGGAAAATGTCACGTGACTTTTGTATCGTTGCCTAGCGGTGGCGTTCACAAACAAACGGTTACATTTGAGCCGAATTCAATGGCCCTGCCGCCGCGAGGAAAGCACCAAATCTCGCTCTGATCATGGCGTTACCAATGCTGCCTGGAAAATCAATCAACACGAACGTGAGTATCAGGTGGATTTGATTTGGACTACAAACATAGCCTACATTTCACTCAGTTGACTAACTTTAACCTTACTTTTTAGATTAGAAATATTTTCCTGAATGCTCATCCAAAATATATGGCAGGGATATTTTTGCATACTGAAGATAATCAAGAAATAATCTGCACAACTTCATTTATTCAGTTAACCATCTAATATACTGCCAGTGTAAGGAGCCAACTAAATTTATTGCCACTTTGAAAGATTTGTTGATGAGTAAAGTGAAAATCATAAAATAATAAATATTATATGACCAGTTGTTACATTAATAACATAGTGAATGGTTACTTTCTCTCTGTAAAAGAGAGGATCCCTTACAGAGGATTTATCTCCTGGAAAAAATTGTTCTTCAGTACTTGTAATATTTCTTGTAATATATTACACATAACTTCTCTTTAAGAAACATTAACTTAGCAAAGCGAAAAGAAAAAAGCAAAGAAAAAAATTGTAACACAACTTGAGTTCTTTCTTTTTAAACATTGTCAAGTTATTTGAGAATTACATTGACAGAGTTATAACAGAGTAATAATGATATAAAATAAATAAAATAAATAAATAAAAAAACAAGTGGGCTGATCTCAATTTGACCACCACTGAAAGATTTGGTAAAAATTTAAATCATAGCATGATGATTTTTCTAATTGCCATGTTCAAAAGTGCATGTTATATCAATGTTTTCCAGCTCGGAAAAGAACAATTTCACAAACCCCATCACTTTGATTATTCAAATGGAGTGGCCATGATGGTTGGAACTGAGAAACCAGGCATCGGAGGAGAATTACTCCAAAGACAGCGTGAGAGATCCAAATATTCAGTTTTTCCCAAGGGAGAGGGCAGTGATGCTCCTTCCTGGCTTGCATTTGACAAAAAGGTATATTATCACAATTAAAACATTCTGTTTTTTTTTTTTATTAAAAGATGATTTTCCTATAAATGTAAACATTTCACTTCTGTATTTTTATGCCTGAAGATCCTCTGCTTTGATGCTCATTTCCAAGAAGCTGTTCTTCAAAGAAGGGAGGAAAATTTCAGAGTACGAAAGTGCAAGATTTACTTCTACCTGGAGGATGATACTATACAAGTAGTAGAGCCTGAGTTCAAAAACAGTGGAATCCCACAGGGTAAACAACCAAATTAAAAATTGTTACCAGATTGGTAAAGCAGTAAAAAGATATGAAAGTATGGTCTTGTCTACAGGAACCTTGATTCGCCGCCACCGCATACCTCTCCCAGCTCCTAAAGATGATTGTTTCTACAATGTGCAACATTTCAACATCAACAAGGAAATCACTCTCTATGCCAGAACCTTTATGATCACAGACTGTGACCCCTTCACACGCAACTTCTTGTTAAAGATGGGGGTCCGCTTAAACCCCCCCGTTTCCACTCCAACAGATCCCTACACCAATCTCCGGCAAGAGGCAAGTAAATGCCTTGAGTGTAAAAAAAATTGATCAACAGTATTGTAATATTGGCTTTCTCTTGACAGTTGGAGGAGAACATGAAGCCGCTGAGGCCTTATGAAAGACTGGACACCATGAAGCAGTTTCTGGAACATGACCGCAAAGTCCTGCGTTTCTACTGCTGCTGGGATGATTCAGAGAGCAAGTTTGGAGACTCCAGAGAGATGATCCTGCACTATTTTCTAGCAGATGACACCATGGAGATGTATGAAGTTGTTGCTCCAAACTCTGGACGAGATGCTGTACCAAAATTTCTGCACAGGGGCAGACTTCCTAAGGTCAGAAAGAAATAGTGATAAAATAGTTCTTATATGGGCAAGCTCTGAGAGAAATTTAATTGAAAACATAATAATTTGTACATAATAGGATTACAAAATATTTTATTGTTACAAATGTATTAAAAACAATAATTTGGGTTCTCTACACTCCTCTGTACTCAACACTCTTCCACCTTCCTTGGGACTACATGGCTATCAGCTACTCTCTCTCCTCATTCGCTAGGGTTACTCTTCATATTCTTTCCTGAGATTTAACCCTAACTGACAGGGTTGAAACAATATTCAAGTTTCCCTAAAACACTTTCCTTCCTATTCGTTTCAGCCTGTATTCCTTGCTTAACATTTTTCCTTTTTAATTGGTTTCCTCAGAGTTAATTTGAAAATGTTCCCAATAATCTGCTAATCACAATAATTATGTGCTTAAATGCAAAGAAAGCATCTTTTGCAAAAAACGGACACAAATTTTCATTTTGTTTTGACAAACAGTATGCTCCTCTCCCCAAACGTCAGCCTGGAGAAATAACAGACCGCACAGTCCTCAATGTATTTGCACCAGTTGGACAAGGGGGGCGCTATATTTTGGACAGCCTTAAAGTAAGTAGATGAAAATAATGATATCTATATCAACTCAACAATGAAACAAAGTGGCTGGTGGTTTGATGCCAGTTAGGTCCATTCTGCCATTGTGGCCTTTGGCAAGCAACTTCACCCACATTGCCCTGAATGGATGTGTGTGATTAGTGGGGTGTGCTTGGTGGTGAGTAGGAGGCCATAGGCATGAAATGCTAGCCACGTCCAGTCAGACTGCCCCAGGGCAGCTGAGGGCTACCAAGGTAGCTTATCACCACCAGTGTGGGAATGTGGAGTGAATTAATGCTCTGAAAATTGTAAAGAGTCTTTGAGCATCTGGGAAAGTGCTATATATCTTAAAAGCGTTATTATTATTATTACTTGCTTCTTGCCTTTTCACAGACTGGAGCTGTAGAGGAAGAGTTCTATAAAGACTATGATCTAATCATAGGAGGTGTCATTAACGTTTGGGGTCGGAGGATGTTGATATGCGACTGCGATAACTTCACTAAAGAATTTTATCGGTCCAAATATGGAATTGGTAAGTTAAAATTTTTGAGGACAAAACGGAGGAGTATTAATAAAGTTTATTTATTTCTTCATTTGTTGTCCAAAAGGTTCAACGACAGAGAATAATGAACAATTCCAAGAGCCCGCAATGTGGTTATTACGTAATTACATAATGCTAGTGGGCCTTATCAAGTCGTTAGCATAATGCTAGCACCAGTTACTACGTCATTACCACCTAATTAGCTAAGCTAGCATGATTTAACACATCATTAGCCTGTTGCTAGCGTAATATAGCATAGCTTTAGCAGGGAGAACCCTATCTCTCTTATCCTGGAGGAAGCCTGTAAAAGAAAAATGATAGTTATCATAGTTAAATGATGTACAAACATAATTTCTGATATAACAAATAGCCTAGCTTAACCTTATTATGTTAAATTAGATTATAAATTAAATCACCATCGTTTTAAATTAATATTGTCATTATTCATAACATTATTTCAGTAATTTGCTTCGGGGGATTTGTTTTTCATTACTTTTAGTTACCACATGAGGTCACTATAGAATTGAACCTGTGACTGGGATCTCACCTCATCTGACATTTTTGTCTGCACCAACACTCACTCTATTCAGCATTCACAAGCTTGTCCTCTCCTGCCATTGATAATGTAAAGAAAAGCAAATGTACATCGTCTGACCCCACATTCCTAGCACATGATGTGTCTCACCTGTGTGGTCTGACAAGATGCTTATCATTTTCAAAGTCTTCCCGTTGTAAATTCTACATTTATTTAATAGGCTTACACTCCCCAGCATGCTTTCATCCCTGTAAGTAACCATCGGAATAACAGGGAAGATAAAGGAGCTGAAATGATTGACACCTAAAGGTGACTCAGTATTTGGACAGTAGGTTTGAGCAATGGCCAACTCTGTCTCTCTATCTTCAAAAGCCAAGACATGAGAAACACACAAAATCCGTGTCAAAGGTAACACAGTACGGGTGCGCATGCATTTGTCTGCTGCCGGGTTATGTAGACTGAAGAGATCATAGCATTAGTTTCACATGAGCCTAATGGAGCCAGCTTGACACCGGCTCTGATGAAGCACTTGTTCACTTCTCAGAGGTCAAGAGGCTACTGACTGAATTCATAGAGCCTGACATAACTGTGAAGTCTTCGGTTTGATTAAATCTTTGTGGGATGTTCTTCTTGTGTGGTTTCACAGAGGATTTCACACCTGTCTCATACAAGCCCCAGCCTCCTACTAAAGCAGCCAGACAGGTGCCACCCTACACTGGTTTTGGCTCTGAGGAGGATTCACTGTGTTCCTGTCAGGGTTTGCTGCTTAAACCCCCACAGAAAGATTTAAAGAAACTGATCGAGAAAGACAGGTAACTAGTGTTGCTAACCTCCTTCAGGATCTCCAGGGTGCATGCTTTCATTCCATTTCAGAACATTAATATTAGATGGAAATATCATGTCAGACCACTCCGGGCTTTCTGATTATTTTGACAGAAGAGTTTAGACCCTTGTCTGTCCAGCTTATACTCATGCATCACTTAAGCGCTTCTCCTTGCAGCACACTGCTCTAGGAAATGGATGCATGAAGACCCTTCATAAATAACCAGATGCTGAAATTATACTTTTGATACAAACCATAATTATACGAGTCGGTTTATTATTATTCCCTCTTTTGTGAGAACTTTGCTTCCAAATACAATTCAAGAACCAGCATAACTCTGGACATTTTTCTTTCACTCAATTTGTTTTGGACAATACATTTGCCTAAGTTTGAAAGGGAAACAAAGGGCTGCTTAATAAAGGAGGCTTTGATAGATGCAACCACAAAAGAAGATAAGTGTCAAGACCAAAGCCGCAATAACTAAGACTTGTGTTGAATGAGCTTTTTGGCTTTGGTGAACTGCATATTTAACTGTTTTTATTACAAGCAGAGAAGAGAATTGATCTAGTTTTCTAGATCATGTTTGAGGTATTTGCTACATAACCATATATGAAGATTTGGCCAAGCTACGCTCAATGCACTTCAATCTTTCTTTTCAGTGAGGCCTTATGCCGAGAGGAATCACATGTCCTGCATGAGTAAAATTACCTGCCAATAAGACACATCACAGATTTTGCAGACACGTTGTTGTCCAAGAAGTATCTGCAAGTGACTGAACTGCAGTTTCTCGAGCGATCGCTTGAGGCTGACTTCAGAATTGAGCAGGTCCTCATGTTAAAACTAACCAACTTTGGAGCTGAAAAATCTCCATCTCCTGACTCCATTAGGTTTGTTTATACATTGTTTATTGTGTATACTAGTTTTATTTTATATTTACGATTATATAATACTCTCAGTGAGTGGGTGAATTATTTTGTAGTTTATTTGGTTAAGATATTTTCAAATTTAAACTTTCAGCCAATCAGACATCTTCTCTACGTCCAAGTCCCGCCTCTGTGGAGAAGTTTTTCATTTCTGGTCACGCCCACTCGGATTCTCTTTTTGTATACAGTCAAATGTATATTGGCTAACAGTTTTGAAGGTGTTCCCAGAGATACCTTTTTGCCTTTGCTCTGCTCTCCTTTTTTTCATCATCCCAAATTGTCTCTTTTGGGTCAAAAACAGTCAAGTGACTGGTTTGGTTAGATAATCTGAGTTCATCTTATGATAAGTTCATCTTGCTATGATCTCTTCATAGGCTTGGATCATTTCATGGCTTCATACTTTCTTTTTTTTTTACTGTATAAAACATTAAACACAATATGTGAAAATATGGAGGTAAATGAGTGTTCTTGTGTTTTGGAGACTGATTGGGTGTTTGTTCAACAGTGTTTTTTTATTGATCACATTCTTCATTTTGTCATATGCTGTTATTGAAAAGCCACTGCTTTATGCCGTTACATGTGCTTGTGCTAGTTTGCCATTCGTTCATATTCCTCCACAAACCAAACAAAAACATCATCACTTTACCTCATTTTCTGATCAAAAGTCTCTGCGGCTTTTCACCTCCTCTTTAACTCCTGCTAGTGTTTTGTTGTTGCATTGTATCATGTTCACTGCTCTGTTCTCAAAAAACTTTTCGTTTGTTGTTCCTGTCTGTGCTACTTTAATACAGAGAGACTTTTCCTCTCATGGGTGTTTTAGTTCCAGTTTCAGTTCTGTTAAATAAAGGATTGTTCTTGATTTCCTCACTTTCTGACACTGTATGGTTATTATTATATATATTACCTAAGCTACCTAAGGACATATTTTTGATTTAGTCAAGGGCTGGTGAGCATAGTGTTGAGATTTGTGGGGAAATTGGTGACAGACGACCCTATCAACAAGGCACGAGTTTTTACCATCTGCTTCTACCTCAACGATGACACCATAGCTGTTTTTGAACCTCCTCAGAGGAACTCAGGTACAAAGGGTTGGCTCTTTTAAGTTTACTTTTCAAAAGTCCAGACTAACATTTTTACCTTGTTGTTTTGGCAAAGGCGTGATTGGAGGTAAATTCTTGGAGCGAGGCCGAGTCAAGAAGCCAGGGCAGGAGTTGTTCAAGAGCGAGATGTCGGAGTATTTTAGTGCTCAGGATTTGTTTGTTGGTGCTCATCTGGATCTCAACAGTTGGGTTTTCCAGCTGCTGGATGCTGATGGATTTTCTCTCAGCTACATGGAGCAGCATGCAGACGAGGTTACAAAAATCAAATCACTTCTTCTCATTTGAAAAGTGTTGTGCTTTTTCTTTCTTTGTCCAACAACATGCTCTTCATCTTATTTTCTTTATCACTTAGTTCCCAAAGGCAAATATCGGCACTATCATTAGCAAGGTAAAATCCATCAGTGAGGAACAGCAGAAGAAAGTCAGACACTTCTTCAACATCTCTGACCCAACCAGCTCTGGATTAATTCCATATGAACCATTTAGGTGAGAAACCAGGGCCAAATCACAAAACCAAACCATCCATAACATCATATTCTCATCTGCAATGAGTTATAAACTTATATCTTTGCGTGACTTTTTGGGTCAGTTCATCTAATTTAGATATTTCAGCATGAAAAATTATTATTTATATAAATACCCAATATGTAATACATAATAATTCAATTAGTAATCTTAAAAGCCAAGATATCCCTAAGTTCTACCTACAGAGCAATTCAATCAGGTTTCGTTTTTTTATTTTGCATTTATTTTAATTTTATAAAGTGCCTTTAAAGGGATGCTTCACAAAGAGATGGACAAAAGCAATACAGAATCAAAATAAACCCAATAATTACAGATAAAAGAATAAAACAATACATCTGAGTAATACAAATGATTTAAAATTGTAGAAGCAATAAAATAATAAAACATAGTATAACATCAACAGTCAAAGGTCAGTTTAAAAAGAAAGTTTTAAGATGAGATTTAATAATAGTGTATTGCTGTGTATCACTGAGCACTCATAGGAGAAAGTTCCACAGTGTCAGTGCATAGACTGAAAAGGCCCTGTTTCCTATTTGACTTCAAGTTAAAGCAAGTTGATGCTTTATTTATAACCAATACACATAACCCATCAACCAATTTCTTTTATTATTTTCTTTACAAAAATAAACCTCACAAAATAAATTTACAAGCATAGAGTACAAAGTTGTTTGAAATGAAGCGTGGTCAAAGGATGGAGTATTTTTCCTACATTTGAGCGGTCCCCCAAAATGAGCTTTTTAGGATGATTAAGAACACACAAACAATCTCACATGTATGTAGACATGGAAAGCAACATGAGCTCGAAGCAGTGAAAGTTCTCAGTTCTCTTTGTACCTTTTTTATGTGATAGTACAGAAACAGATTTGTGTGATTTTTCAGAGCACTCCTATCAGATTTGGATGTGGGTTTATCTGAACATGAGATTGTGACTCTGGGGCGCAGTTACTCAGTTCCGGAAGAGGCGGAGGGGGAGACAGGCCTCATCCTAGCCATGGCTCAGGATCAACTCAAGAGGAAGCACTTTGAGAACTTTGAGGAAATGATGCGAGCATTCATTCATGAAGACCGTGACAGGTAACATCACAGTTTGCTATCTTTTAATCTCAAGCAAACTTCTTAAAAATGCACACAAATTCTTAAGCTTTTTTCCTGATCAGGATATGAATTTCTTCAGTTTCACAATATAAAAAAGTGAATTACATATACCATTGAGTTGATATTTTTTGGAATTTTGTTAATAACCACATCCAGACAATAAATTGGAAATCTATATCTGCTGAGGAAAAAGTAATGTAAACGTTTTGTTTGGAGAAAAATGTGAGTATAAAGTCTATATTATTGCTATACTCAGAATTTTTAATTCTGTTTTATTGAGATCTATTTTTTTGCAGGATAACGAAGCATTAGATCACCTAGAAGTCATGGCATATCATTCAACTAATTAGGGAGTTCTTAGTATACATTTCTTTTGGGTTTGTTGGAGCAGTTCAAGTGATTAGCCAATCAACATAAAGATTTTGAGGATTTTCAAAGGCTGCAAGAGGAAACCCTCATATTCTAGCACAGGGGTCCCCAATCTTTTTTTCACCGCAGACCAGTCAATTTGACCCCAGACCGGTGGTTGTTTATATTCTGAATATAATATAATAAACATATCCTCGTAACATTTCGACAACATAACATGAATGTGTGCTGGAAATGAAATCGAGAGAATCCTGTCAAGACTCATATAATAAATGCAAATAGAGAAAGCCAGTTATTTATTGGGTGGCCCGGTATGAATGGATCCAGTGGATTGGGGACCGCTGTTCTAAAGGACAAACACTCTCATACATGTTCTTGAGTGGGATTTGAACCAAAAACCAGCAATCTACACATTTGTCCTTCTGTGAATTTTAAGTATGTTAACTCACAAATGATTTATGCCTCTATATATCATAGGACTGAACTGTAAGTATTGCACCTGTATGAAATCAATACTGACATAAAACATGCATAAATACATAACCACAGAGCCACAATTTCACTCATTAGAAACACACACTGTGAGTCACACAGGAACTGATATGAGCCTCTACCAATCACGGTGAAGTAGAGGAACCATCAATCTACTTTAGACCGAGCGAGTGCGATTAGTTCCAGCGGCTCAAGTGAAGCATTGGAAACAGATGAAGAGCTGTGGTATGTTGCAGGCAGGGGAAATGCATGAAGAAGAATGGCCACAGGTCAGCATGCTCATCCTGTTTACCTGGCCCTCTGGAAACATTAATAACACACCTGGAATAGCTCCAACAGTTTGTCAGTAGCCCTATTATAACACTTAGTTTTGGTAGAAGTAATCTGAAAAGGCAGATGAAAAGTTCCTCCTGACAATAAAGCATTAGCTGAAATAGTACCTGGAAGCCTTGTGGTACATTTTTAACAAGAATCCACCATTATGAGTAACTTAATAGAATAATTTTAGTTCATTCTTCTTAGTTAGTAGTTTTTTATGGTTTTTACTGTTTAGCATTTTAACACAGCTTAGCATAAATCATTGAATGGGATTAGACTTGTAGCATTTTCATAATTTTCATACTAGAAATAGAATGACAAAAGTTGACAAACGTTCCTATTTAAAACCACACTCCTCTATATTTTCACTGAATAATACGACTTATAGAAAATATTTTCATGTCAGTTGTAAAATTTGTGGCTATATTGACTATGTAAAATTTACTCTTCTATACATTTACATTTATGCTTTTGGCAGACGCTTTTGTCCAAAGCGACTTACATTAGGGATTTAGGGGTTACATTATGTTCTAAGACCAGTGGAAAACTCAATGGTTCCAGACCTATATTATTTATTTTTATGAAATAAATGAGCTCAAATGCAGACCAGCCATTCAACTTAAAGAGTTTTTTTTTTTTCAAATAATAAGCAAGAAAATGAGCAAGAAAACAGATTATCCACGAAGGGAAAACCTAACTACTAAAGAAAAACTGGACTCGAACACTTGAGAACAAATAGCTTACAAGCACTAGACAAAACAGTGGAACAGAAGTGACAGGACATGAAACTATGGGCTCTCTATCACTCAAGAACAACTTTTTTTGTGTGATAATTCTACAGCTGTCACTTGTTTGAAAAATAATCTGTCTACTCTAATTAAACAATCTATGGCATGTTATGTTATGATCAAGAGAATGAATAAACAACAAAACAAAAAATGGCATTATTATCTCTGATGACACTTACGCCCAAAAAAGTGGAGTGTTTCTCTAAAACAAAAATGTTTGTTGCATGTTGCATGTGTGTTTTGATTAAAACGAAAATGATTGTTCTGTTTCCCTGCATTTATCTTTAGATCTGGTCAGCTCTCATCTAAATCGACATGGACCATCTGTAAAGCTTTTCGACTGCCCCTCTCTGATGATCTTCTTAGAGCTGTGCTTCAGAAGTATGGCCCTTTTTAGCCTCGTTCTTTATCAGAGAAGCATTTCTGGATCACAATAGCTAAACACATGTCATGCATTTCTGATTCTCAACCAGGTTTGAAAGTGAGTCTGAGAAGATCAACTATGAGGCCCTCCTGTCTGCTCTCAACTCGAAAGAAAATGCCATCCCTACTCTGAAGACAGACCTCACCATCAATGTGAGCATGATGAACGCAAACACTAATAGCAATTTAGAAGAAACAATTAACTTAATGCAGAATTTGGTGAAGGAAATTGCATGCAACCAAGAGGAGAACATCCAAATTCACCCATAACAGTCCCAAGCAGTCCAAGATAAAACTCAGTGACATGCTGTGCTATAAAACAAAGCTGTTATATTTTATATTTTCATTACATCAGTGAGAAAATGACTGTCAAACTTGATCTCTCTCTCTCGTCCATTTTTGTAGTATAAAAGTGACTGCTAGGTGATTAAATGCAAATGTATAACGGACACATGACATGAGCGTTTGGGAGTCAGGGTCAAGGCCCCACAGGCTTCGAACGCCTCCGAGCCTCATCTCAAGTAAATCAGCCTTGGAAAAGAACCCACTCAACAACTCCTGTGAAGTGGGACTTTTATTACGGCACAGTAATTTTGCATGCCTGCTTGGAGCCTAAGCAGAACCATCTGCTTCCATTACTACCTTTGAGATGCGTTTTCTCTAGTAACCAGAGGGGGGAGCAGACAGTCAATTTGGCTTCTCTTTAATCTATGGAAAAACCATATTTAACGTTTGACTTCATGCAGATGAATGATGTATTTCTAAGAAGCAGAACAGAGTCTTTGATTTTTTTTTTGCTTTGCTTGTTCATTCTCTATGGCTCATTTCACATTGTTTATGGACAGTTAAATTAGCCAGTGTAGAATCAATCCCAGTAGCGCTTCTGAACCTAAACTTTAAGCAATGAGGAATTTTTTGTGAACACATTTCTGTGTAACAGGCAAATTCCAGACTTAAATAAATAACCCGTCTGGTCATTTCTTCTTGTCTAAAAAAGTAAAAAGATAAAATGTGTCTAAATGCTACAATTGAATTTCTTTTGTATGAAAAATATTTTTTTCCCCTACATTTTGGCATCTATAAGCACACTTTTAGATTTCAGGTTTCAAGAACAATAAAACAAAACCCCCATTACTAAATACAAAATAAACTTTAATTCAATATTTTATTTACAAAAAAGCTGATATTATTAATATATTATGAAATGTTAGTTTTTAAAGATCTCTCTTGGATAGCATGAAATGTTTTTTATTAGAATCCATCTATTCACCTATTCTGTTTCTTATAGCTATTGCTATCGTTTATTTTACTGATTACATACTTTTTCCTTCATAAAAATGTATCAGTCATGGCATTTAATATTTATTTTTTTCATTCAAATAATAAATTGCAGTCTTTGTCCTCTAAAATATGTAACATTTTTAGCACTTCTAATTTTAGCAATTAAAATCACAGAATGCTGCTCAGTTGGATAAATTAATAATGCATTTGAATCACAACTGCTTCGAAAGTTATTCCATTCGCTGACCAAATCACCCCAGTCATGTGGTTCTGTAGCTGCCTACTCCTCAGTAGGTGCAGTAGGCCAAATTCTTCATATTCTTACAAAGATAATGCCATAGGATTGTTTGATGGATTATATTGCAGGGGAACAAATTCGGCATGTTCCCCCAGTTTTTAAAATCTAAAAATGAATTCCAGCTTATTAATATTATTAATATTATTTTTATAGATTTATTTCCCTGTATCAAACTTGCCAGCAATACTTGTACCTACTATACCTACTCAAGCTAACAGTAAATGGTGTAAGAACATACGGCCTAATATTGATTAATTGGCTGCCAGAAATAATTTACAGTCGCCGTGTGATTGATCAGATTTCAGGACAGCAAACATATATGTGACCAATGGCCCCCTTTTTAAAATAAACAATAATAACAGAAAACGTTATTGATTTATAGTCTCTTTAAAAAGAAATGTCCTCAGTTTTCATTTGAACAGTCTGACGGAGCAGTAAAAATCTGATCTGCAGCAACTCGTTTTAAAACATGATTGCAGCTCTGATTTACTGAACCCTGTAAAGCCATTAAACGTTGGTCATACACTTTTACCTAGCAAGCGCAAGACATTTACCATGCGCCAAAGTCAATCGGCCTGACAAATCTAGCCCTCAGTGCAGCTTAATTAGCTGAGACATGAAACAAGAGCACCAGCTACTCTCATGAGCTCCCGGAGCCTGTGTGAAGGGCTTTCTCAAAGCTTGTCCTGCTGCTGCTTTTCAGATTGGCACAGACTGGAGAAGAGATGCTGGTGAGCCAGCAGTTAAAGCCGTCAACTACTCACTCTTACTGGAGGACGTCTTTACCAGCACCACAAACCCTCCTGACAGCTGAGACCAAATGGACACCACTCAAAAACACGAGAAAATTCAAGATGTCAGCTTCCTTGGAAATGATCTGATTAAATTCCTATTGCTGCACATTCTTCTTTACGCTGTGTTGCACAAATGTCAGAAAGACATTTATGTGTGTCTTAATTTGACTCCAAAATTAAAACCACATTGGAAAATGAGAGATGTTTGCAAGTGCCTTGGGAGCAAAGAGGGGAAATATGAGCTGCTAAATCAAACCATATTTAATTTCTACGAAGGCAGACCTGCACATTTGGTGCAATTGTCTGGATAAAGCTGTCAATACAATACAAGAACTGCATTATACTGGATCAAACAATTCTAAATTAGATTTCCGAAAGGCCGTCTCTTGATTTTCCACAAGGAAAGCAAACTATTTTCTATGAATACAAGGAAATCATCCCCATAATATGACTTGCTTTTGCATGCTGGTCTGGGACACGTTCCAATTGATTAATTATAATGCTGTATATAAAAATATAGTTCGAGCGTGTCTGCAATCAGAGCTTTTGGGATGAAGGTCTCAGGTCCTGGCCAAGACTGAAGAAGTGCATTACATCACAGCAGAATTATCAGGTCTTCATTCCAACCCTTCACTGCAGAATTAGCCTCATGAGTTAGCAGGCTTCTGTTCGAAAAACAAAGGCTGACGTATCAGGGACATTTTTAGCCTACATGGCTCCAGTGAACGGGGGAATGAAGACACACTTTGATATCTCAGAATGTGACAATGATCCGGGGTAGATCTGGTGTTAACCACAATTTCTGCGGTCAGATTTAAATTTAGCCGATTCTGTCATCAGAAATGATGTGACTGCATTAAGAGCGTAAGGTAAATGATGTCACAGGTAACTACAAAAAAGGTAGCTCAAACAGCGCCCCCAGATGGCCAGTTCATATCTATGAAATTAGTGTTTTTAAGATCTCAAGCCACACAGTAATTATAGAGGTGTTCTAAATCTTAAAAACTTAAAATCTTAACTTGACTTAAAAGATTTCAAGCTTTTTGCAAAGTTTCAAAAGTCTGTGGTTGTTAAGGTCCTCCCGTCCCCAAATGACCACTTAAAGAAGAAAAATAATAATTATGAATAGTCTGTGTGCATTTGAGTGCCTCAAGCCCTAACTAATAGATTTCATTAGAAACTCTCACATGTGAAACATAATGTTTTATCTTGTCTTTTTTTTTGTTGGAGAAAACCCCTGTTCAAATGCAGATAGTTAATTTTTAAATTGTTATGAATACCTACTTGTAAAATATAGTGAATAGAAATTAAAATATAAAGTCACATGATTAGGATTTAGTGTTAAAAGTGTCCACAATAGCTATGTAGATACTGACTATTTGGCTTTTGCTAATTCAAACTATCAATAATTTTTTTTAACAAAATGTACTTGTAAAAAAGGCACAGGATTGCATTTATTTTTATTTATGAACAAAAAGCTGTAAATAACATTAAATCTGTATTTAAATCTTATGTTATTTTCCAAATGGGTAAAACTGCTATTCGAGTGAATAAACTCATGACATCATGTTATTGATTTATTTTTAGTAGTTTTACAGTGAAATCAATTGTTATCTCTCTGAGGACTGAAAAACAAGAACATGTTACTACAGAAAATATCCCAAAGTCTTCATAAGTAAATAACTTGGCCTGAGCGAAGCTGTTAATTCACCATCTGCAAAACAATCCTGACCAAATTCATTACATTCTGGAGCACACATGAGCTGACGCTGTTGACACTTGCTGACTTACTCAAGGAGAATTCAATTTAATGAACAATATAACATATTATGCATCCTCCCTCATGGTGTAAACTGAAGGATCATCTTCTGGTCACCATGTGTACATCATTCTCCATCACATTGCAGACTTTCATAAATACACATTTTATTTCATTTCTGTTTTGACCATTAATATATTCATAGCACAGAGGAGATGCAATCTCTATGACAGGCTTTAATAAAAAAAAAGATTTACAGCTTGCAGATGCTTCCCAAAAATCCTCAGTATAGACTTTAACTACATCTGCAATATATATATTTTTAAATGTCATGTTGGGAAAAAGGGGTTTACCCCATCTTGTTTGATTCTTTACTGTCCATTCTCTAGGAATACAAATCTCAGGAAATTACATGCAAGAAAATATCTGTGGGTATGATCAGTACAATATGCTTTTAAAGTTGGTGAATTATATCTAGACATGTGATTAATTTGATTCATTTATACAAACAGCTACACTATTCGCTTTCCAGTTCTAAAACCCAACAGAAAGCCATTATATGGTTTGAACCAGCAATCTCCCTGAGTTTTAACCAATGGTTGCTCAGTCTTCATAGTTTAATATATCTACTTCTTGCTTAACTGGTGTTTATTCAGTCTCTGGTCAGGTCTCCTTATATTTCGACGCAGGAAACTGTAATAAACGTTTCTGGAGCGAAAGATCTCCAATTAAATTTTTAAAGGGCTGTTGGTGGTTGCTAAAAATTCCAACGATATTAAAGTTGAAGCCAGTCAAATTACTTTAGCTTTTAAATCTTTGGTAAATACTTTCATGGCCAAAATGCCTTACTGCTAAAGAGTGAGACAGAGAACTCAAGTGCTGAACCTAAATATATGACCTCCAGCACACAGTTTGAACCTAGAAGGTCCCTGACAACTCAACGTTTAGAGATAGAACTATTTTTTCAGTAACGTAACAGTCTAGTCATAGTTTACAGAAAGCATTCTAGATTAACTCATTTCAGGAGTCTAGACAATAAAAACCAGAGTAAAATTAACTCCATCTTCAGCAGAAAACAAAACACTGAATAGAGTACAAATAACACTCAAACCGAGTTCTAAAAATGCATTTGGCAGACACTTTTGTCCAAAGCAACTTACAGTATGGGGGAAACAATATGCAATTTGTTACGCAGTCAAAATCTCAGCTCGCTCATAATAGAAGTTGTATCAACTGATCAATAAACCATAGCAGGAAGAAAATAAAGTAAGAAGATAAAGACAGAGGAAGAAAAAAGAACGTTTTTTATAGCAGGTTTAATTTAACACCACTTCCATGTTACATTTAGATTGACGTCTTAATTCATATCACTCAATGTCAACCCTCTTATAGTGTTTTATTTAACACTTCTGGCAGTGTAAATATAGATTCAAAATCTGACACTAGGAGTGTTGATTTACTACTCAATTCTGTGGCATGTATATAGAGCAGGACCGAATAGACTCAGACAAGAGTCCATTTATTAATAATAATAATAATAATAATAATTCAAAAATCTGTATCACAATCATAATATTCATGACAACAATAACAATAATAATCATAATAATACATTTAATGTAGTATGCATCCTACAAATACACTCAAGGCAATCGTTTAAAAACATTTAAAAAACACATAAATCAGCAACAGAAAAAACACCAGTCAAACAGAAATAACAAACACTAAAGAGAAAAAGCCTGCCTGAAAAACAATGTTTTCAATGATTTAAAACTCTTTAAATCAGAGATGCATATCTGAGAGTAAATTATTCCAGAGTGAGAGGGGAGCTGAGATAAATGCATGAGAACCAAAAGAAGACTTAGAGGGTCTGGGAAGAACTAGAGACAAGGATGCGCAGGAACGGAGGGAACGAGCAGGAGTGTGAATAGTGATCAGTTCTGAAAGGTAGGAAGCTGCTGAGTTATGGAGGACTTTGTATGATATTAACAGGAGTTTTAACTGAATACGAGTTGTTATGGACAACCAGTGCAGACTAAATAAAGCAGGGGTGGTGATATGCTCTGTGTTGAGAATTATTCAGACTGCAAATTATTCAGCATTCTGAATCAGTTGTAGTCTATGTATGCACTTGGATTTATTTAGAATTACTAGTGAGTGAACCAAAATAGATGTAGATGACTGTGATAATGCGGCACAGATTTCTATTCCAGTGCATGAAATGACATTAATGCGGGAGTTAAAGGACAGGTAAGTAGCATACCCATGCTTTTGATTTACTCAGATGGCTTGATGATATTGGAATTGATAGTAACGGATTGTAAATTAACTTTAGAAAGAGTTGTTTTTGAGCCAACAGGTAAAATGTCTGTGTTGTTGCTATTAAGTTGAAGAAAATTGGATGTGAACCTGGTCTGTGAGGGATGAGAGAAGTTTGAGAACGGGGACTAGAAATATATAACAGCGTGTCATTTGCATAGTAGTTAAAAGGCAAACCAAATCAAATTAGATTTTATGTACAGATGTGTGCGATTTAGTTCACATGGATAAACAGTTAAACATTATTCTCAGTGTTTTTATTTTAAACTGACTTTTTAGTGAGCTGACATGAACTGACTCCACTATTCAAACAAAAAAAGTATCTGTTTTTATGCCCCTGCAATTTCCATAAACCGTACTTATTTTGGCAAGTATTGGTTTCTGTTTCCTCAGACCTGGTGCAATGATCAATGCAGCATTGTCTGTAGTTTGTATTACGTTAAAAAGTAGGAACAAACGGTTTTCTATGCACCCTTTAAAGCAAAAGTGCAGAACTGTTCCAGTCCAGTCAGAGATCCCAGAGGAACTGATTTCTGGAAGACATGCATTGTTTTAATATTGCAGCCTTCCAGTCATATAGTTTTAAAAGAGACTTCATGGTGAAACTCTGAGCCTGTCTAATTGATTCTCAAACCTCTGTTTTGGCTAAAAAGAAAACTTTAGTCGAGGCAGATTTAAATCTGTGGATATGAAATATTGTTTTGTGAGAAGACATCAAGGCATGTTCGTGCTTAACTAAAATCAGATTTGCTTGCTAAAAAGATGAACAAAAAAAACTAGAAAACTAGATGAACATACAGTAATACATATAAAATGAATGCAGAAGTTGAAAGAATAATAATGTGATGAAAGACTGGACAGAAATATGATGGATAGGCATGAGAAGGACTTGATTCCAGGATGGGAAGCTTTTGGAGGAAATCTCTGCTAATGCTATTTTGCTCTAGCAGACATACCGGGCCAAAACGGGTCGCCTCTTGTCTCACAGCCATAGAAAGGATTCATAGATGTATTTTTACCTTATGCAAGCACGTATGTGCACCCCTCGCTAAAATACCCCGCAGTGGCCATGTAACCCTACACTCTAGTCTTGTTCTGTCCACTTTGAATTAGCATTGTGCTAATCTGCTTCACATCAGTCTTGCAGAGTGTGAACAGGACTTGCTTGTTGGTAATTACTGTGCTGTCAAGGGGCTGAGAGGAAAAGGTGAGAACATTTGGGAGGTCACACCATGTCTCCAAAGTAATTCAGTGTGTGTTGAGTAAACTTTGAGCTGAAAATGTGTTAGACAGTGGCTGTGTTTTTGAAATGTTAATTTGGTCATTGTGATTTATTGTCTTATTTATAAGATTTCCAAAAAAAAGTTTTTTTTTTTCAGATTGTTTAGCTTTTTATAGAACATTTATTTTGACAGCCCCTGAAGAATTATTCCAGGTAGGCTATAGCAGTACATTCCGTTTCAGAGGCGTGCAGAAACTTTATATAACACTTTTAAAATATTGTGTAATGATAAATACATTGGGTTCTGTTTGTGGGTTGTTTATGTATTGGTTCTTCTATGGACATATTCAAATGTTACATAAAAATGATTTTTGAGGCTTCCTCTGTGGGCTTCTGATACCATCCAATATCTTAAATATTTTGGTTTCTTATTTAAATGTTCGTAAATGTTCAGAAAAGGTAAAAAATAACACATTATAAGACTTAATCTTGGAACAATTATCTCCAACATGACGACATTGAGAGATGTTTTAGTTATATTTTTGAAATAAATTGGGTTAACATTTTCTGCAATCTAGCGTTACGTTACTTAATAAAGTCATCAACATCTTTAACAATTTTTTACAACGTTTTATTCAGGTTAACCCCTTTCGGCCCATGCATCATCACAATAAAGATAACGTTTCATCACTATTACACTCAATTAACTGCTTGTTTTCCCTGATACTGCATGCTTTTTATGCAGTAAATTGTTACATGATGGAATCTGAAAAAAAGGAACTGAACTATTTTCAGAAAACAGAATCAAATATTTAAGTATTTTAGTTCTCAACAACATGAAAACTTGTTTTAAATTTGTAATTTATTTTAAAGAATACTAAAGATTATTTTTCAGAATTGTAATGATTTGTTCATTAAACAAATGTCATACCATGTTTTACCTATACAGAGAAAACATTTTAGGTCTGAACCAGAATACTAAAGATTATTTTTCACAATTTCCATAATTTGTTGACTATGCAGGTAAAATATAAATCCATATTTGACCAATATTTCCTTAGTTAATTTAACTGAAAATCCAGCTGCTCGACATTTCTGACACCATCAAGGGATGTTTGGGCAGCATGACATTTTCAATGAGGATAGATAAATTTTTAGAGCTTTTTACATCAACGTAAAATATGCAAACAGCTATATATATAAAAAAACCTTCATTGGTTTACTCACGTCAGTTAGATTTTTATTCAGTTTCATAAGCATTTTCATTGTTTTCCACACTAAATAACTTCATTGATACTTGATAAAATAAGATCTGATGTTTTAAACTGCTCACCCCAACTCTCATTTTCTTTTTCAGATGAAATCCACAACTAGAACTTATCTCAATCGAGTGCCAGTGTTGTGGTCACGTAATTTCTGCACTTGCATGTTTAAAGGATATGTTTTGGCCCCAGAGGGATAAACTTTGGGAAAACATTGGATTTTATCCAAGTTGGAGATGTAAAATAGCAATTATGCATTTGTTGGAAAATCATAATTGCACATCTGTTTTTTATTTCAGATTTCAGTTGCAGTCATATGCTTCGCTTTAGAATCCAGTTCCTCCAAATCTTGTATAAACGTCAAACTTTGTGCAAAGGTATAAAGATGTCATTTAACTACAGCTATCATTGTTTCCTCTTTGTAGTCATTCTCAATGAAATCACTCTCCCCATTTTCCTGCTATAGACATATCTCAGAATCGCTTCCAGCTGAATTGAGTTATACCTCCCAAGTCTCAGAGAAGACACCAAAGACACCCAGCAGACCAATTGTTTCTAAGTAAACTCCACTAACAGTTTTATAACCTGGCCCTCGTAAAGAAGGGGCAGACTTTTGGTCAGTCCTCTGATTTTGCTGGAATCCCCATTTGCTTGCTGGTGGGGCAGCTGGGGACCAGTATGTGTGTGTCCCAAAGGTGATATATGACCGTCGTGTCACGTTCCACATCTGACAACCATCCCAAGATGTACATCATTCATCCTTTTCGCTTTTTCATGTGATTCCTCAATAAAACACAGAGTGTGAATGTCGAGGAGGAGGGGAGGGGAACCGAGAGGGAGGGGGAAAAGTCAGAGCTCACACACAATCGGCATGCGTGAGACAGAGTAAAAGAGAAACAGAGAGAGGGGAGAGAGCAAGTGGATGTGGGAGAGATCTAAAGGCAATTGTTGCCTAAAATTTCACTTCTGTCCAAGAGGAGCCAGCAGGAATTGGATATTGCAGGTTAAACCACAGACACAAGGTAAGTTCTCATCTCGTTTTACTGGCTGCAAGGTTAGCGCTGCACATTTATGTTAGTTAGATGCTCTCATGTCAGCAGAGATTCAGCAGCTTACAGTAAATTGTAAAATGATTATAATATTGTAACCAGAGTTGAGCAGAAAATAGTAGCAGTAAATCCAGATTGTGCAAACAGGTTTTTACTCTGAGTGGCTCATTACTGAAGTAAGATATTTTCTTTGCGATGAAGTCTCACATAGTGTGTGCTGCAGGCTTTTCAAGTAAGCCATCAACATTCATTGCTATACGCCAGGGTTCAATAGCTGTGCTCCACTGGAGGAGAGAGCGAAGATAAACTGATTTATTATGAAGCTTAAGAAATAGGTGAGTGAGTACAGACAGGTTCTGTAATTTATTGCTACAGAGGAAAAAAAACTAGTTTTTAATCCTGAGCTATTTTCAGAAATGACAACAGCTGTCAATTTGCACATCTCATTAAAGCATGAAGGTTAACGGGACAACACAACAGGGTCTCTAATTAATTTAACTGAAAATCCCGCCATGGCTTTGCTGTGTGCAGACCCTTTCATCCTCCAACATTCCAACCAAGTGGTGCTTTTCTGGGAAGGGAAATGTAATGCTAACATTAGTTTAGCATTGGCTCACATGGTGCCCTGGCTGATGGCAACAAGCTGTGCGCAAATCCACTGTGTTTGTCATATCTTTATCACAAGGGATATATTTAGTGTGGGGTTTAGCAGTGGAGACGTGGGTTACTGGCTTCGGCGCGGGGTGGCAGTGCCCCAGCATGCTGCTTAGGCTGCAGATGGGCATGGGAGGAGGGTGCAGGGTGATCCCTGCAGGAATCTGTCCTTTGGTTTATTCAAAGCCAGTCAGACAATAGAGTTCTAAATAAGCAGAAAACAGTGACGTAACCTCTCCTCACGGGAGGAGGGGTTTGAGAGTGTCAATGTGACTGAGGAGATAATTCTGCTTATTGGCAGACGCTAGTCGACCACACGCTTCACTCAACAACTGTGGAGTCAGCTGCTTGTCCGATCATTAAAAATGTATCAGCGCAAGACTTGATGAATTCAGTGTCAAAAAGTATCTTCTAACTAAAAATTAAATAAATCAATCAATAAATAATTATATTCGGATTTTAAACCAATTTTGCCAAAAGAACTCATTTAAAGACTGAACACAATTGCAAAAAAATTATTATGCAATTAGTTTTTAGTTAAAATATAATCTTATGGAGAATTCGTTTGTCAAATTACTTACATACATATTGTTGACAAAATAGACAATTTTACAATTTCACTTTTCTTTTTACATTAACTTATAAAATTCTTATTATAAATTGTTTAAAAGTAGCTCAACCATGTAAATATATATGTGATTATAATTAAAAATTGTATTTTAATTTTTCTAGTTTCATAATGGTTATGCACACGATTTTCCAATAAAAATTATTATATATAACTCCGCTTCCAAAGCAACAATGTTTTTAGAAGTTTGTTGCCAAAACTTTTACTGCGAGGACATAAAAAAAATACACGTCCATCCCCCTCTCATCCAGACAAAAACTTACAAATAGGCTTTCTAATTTATATTTTTTGACTGAAAGATGAGCGAAAGTTGTAACTCAGCTTTTCAAATATGATTATTCTGGCTGGGCAACTACTTTTCGAGATATCAGTGCTTGAACTGAACATGTTACTTTTATGTCTCTTGACACATAACAGCCATTTTATCATGGTATTAAATTTTTAGATACTGTACTTTTAAATCGACAGTCTCTTTCTGTAACACCCAAGTCAATGCACTATCCACACTTTTATAGATGCGAAATAAAAAGTGTGTCCCAAACCGTAGTATACATAAAATTTTAGCCGAGCGGTGCCCGGATGTGTACCTTTTCTGGTTAGATCGATGAACCAGCTGATATTACCCAAAATCGAGTTCGCTCGGACGTATAGCATTTTCTCTTGGACCCAAAGAAAAGATCTCTCCCTGTAATACGACTAATTTTTAAAGAAGAATCACAGAAAACAAGAATATGTATAAATGAAGTGTTATATCTATTATTCGAATATGTTTTAATGAAGGAACGGGAAAGAAAGAGTTAAGTTCTCGCACACGTTGTGCGTAATAACGTGCCACAACTACTTCCACCTCGTGACTTTTTAGTGTGTCCCAGATCGTGCACACTCTCACTTTACACACACAAAAAGAGTAAATTTTCTTCTGAGTATCTACTTTTACGGATGCAGTGTAAGTGTTCAGATTGGGATGCGGCATAGGTTTAATCTGAAACAGAAAGGATTGCACGATTTGGAACAGGATCTCCAGAGATAAACTTTGAAATCATGAGGCTTTTTGTGATCTCTTAATCTTCTCGCTATCTGTAAGCAATAAAAAAACTCTTGTTGAGATTTCATTTCATCGAAAGGTAATCCTTTCAAAACTTTCAAAAGATGGCTCAAAGTTGCGAGTAGCAACAATGGATAGGTTACAACTCCTGCCACACAGCCCTTAACCTGCGGCTGCTTTTGAATGTCAGGAATTTCACAGTCATAATGGTCCAGACTATGAGGCCCCTCTCTAGCCTTGCTACGGCCTGAGAGGATCAGTCATGATCAAAAGATCCAAACTCTATTTCCACAACCACCAGTGTCGCGCCTAGGGACCGTTCATTCCAGTCTTCTTCTCCCGAGGCGGCATTAGAGCTGCTGATGGGGCATTGGTTTAAGACACATCCCTGGCCGAACAGTCTGGACTTGGGAGTTCAGGAAAACACAGCTCCCCGATTCTGTCCCCTGGCTTCCTCTTAAATTTGTTTATTGCTGTTTTCTTCCAGTAGGACAAATTTGGCAGTGAATACAAATGTGAAAAGGCTGTTTTGGATCCTGGAAACACTGAAAGGATAAACTGGGCAAACGCTTCACTCATCAACATATTCCTATGTCTTTTTAAAGCTTCAACGTGGCTTATTTTAAAGTTTAAAAAGAACTTGCTTTGTCTTGATTTTGTTTCTGCAGCTATAGGGGATGAGGCTAAACCAAAGCTGCATTTAAATGAAACATTTGTATTTACCCACAGAATAAGGAACAATTTTGGGAAAACAAAATTGACTCAACGTAACACTTTTGTGGAACTTTTCACTAAACAATTGTATGCTGAGTCAAGTAAATTTTAGAGTGTAGAGTCCCATTGACACATATGTTAAAGCGGACCAGACTTACAGCTGAAAAGCCATTCTATTCTCCTGGCTACCAAAATGTATATATTTATATCTCGTGTATTTCTTTTGAACTGCATGATAACTGCGAGAGTGTAATTTTGGGTTTTATTAATTATACTTTGTATAAATAAGGACCCCTTATGTGACCTCTAATAAGCAGTGCAGAGCTTTAGATCTCTAACTTCGGTCCACCAAAACCAATTTTGTCATTTTTTTTACTTTTTTGGTGATAACTCTTTGTCAAGAAGGAGACACAGCATTCTTCACTCTTTTCTAAAACCACCAATCAATTATTTTTAAATATGATATACAACATCAGAAAGCAAATGCAAAAAAAACTTTTGTGATGGACATGAAGCAAAGATTCTTAAAAAAAATCTCACTTTTCTGTCTCCATCTGTTGTGTGAAAACTAATTAAAGGAAACATTTGAGTACACCATGAGTCCATTAGTGAGCTCCAAACAGCTCAAATGAAGCTTTCCAACTCTGTAAGCTCACAAATGCGGGTTTTACAGAATGAAAATAGGTACTTGTAGAGAATTACTCTGGCACCTTTGATGAAAGTGTTTCCTGTTATTAGACTTATTTATAGGCGTAAACACATTTGTATTGTCAAAATTTTTCTTTAATGAATTGTAGGTAACCACGGGGCCTCATTTCACCTAAAGCACATCTATGAACCAGTGAAGCCGACAAAGATAGTCCCATGATCTCACCGTCTCATTGTTTATGAAGTAAATTGGATCTGCAGTTATCTTTTGAGCCATGTCCTCATTGCAGTGGGTTCAAACGCGTATGGCAGACATTTTCAGTTCTAAACCAAGTTTAATTCTCAACAGTTCAGTCTGGACATGATGATGATGATGGTGATAAAGCTGGTGGGTGGTATGTTTGATATCAAATTAATGATGACATGAGAACATCTGTATCTGAAGCATCCAAGTGTAGAAAAGACTCTGATGTGTGCTTTGGTAAATGCAGAAACATAGCCTCGAATGTGCAGTTAAACATTTCAAGTTGTATTTATTTAAACAAGCAAAAACGATACCCCAAATTCTTACACAAGGAATTTTAATGTTTAATGTTAAGTGAGTCACACTAAGATAAACACAAAGAGAACTTCTTAAATTAAATTGGCATGTTTGTGAGTTCAGAGTAGTTGTGGCTTTTGACACAACTTTATGTTTTAATTTAGACATAATGTAAGGCTCAGTTTTAATGAATTATCATTTCCTTTTCTGTGCGAACCATGGCCATGAAGTACAATACCCTCAAGGCTCAGCAAGTTTTTCTCTTTATTACAACAAGCCCCAGTGAATTAATCTCCCATAAGTAGAAGATTTTTGTTTTCTTGATTTTAGATTTGATTACATCCTGAAAAGAAAAACGAACCATGAAGACAGTGAGGAAATAAAATAATAAAAATATAAATGTATACATTTTGTGACGTCTGAAATTATTTGCTTAAAAAATGCATTTTATTCAGTGTCTAAATCAGAGGTTATTCTAGGGTCCAAGCTTTTAGAGTAGATAGCTCCTAAAGAAGCCATACAAATAATTTGTTAAGTTATGATACATTTATTTCAAATCAAATAGCAGAAGTGTAAATAACTTTCACAACTACAGCAACAAGGAAGTACTTTTTTTTAGATAGAGAAAATAATATAAAGGTTCAATTATAAAATGATCACATAATATTCTTTAAAATATTCTCTCTTGTTTTGTAACTTTGCATATAAAAACGTTCAATGTCCGTGAATCAATAGTTCTTTAACCTTTTTCAAATAAATGCTCTGGTGTTTTGTTTTCAAAGTTTTTAATCATTATTTTTTAATCTCTTATTAATCATGTTAAGTTTGAGACGTCACCTATAGGTTTCTGATGAAGGTAAAATATGTTTCGAGTAGGCCTAACAATCAAGAAAAATTACCACATCATAGTTATCATGGAGAAGCCAAGTTTTTCAGTTGAAATTAGGTGGAATAAATGACACCAGAGTATCAACTGAGAGGAGACTAACTGAAGAACTCTCAATTATCTGCCACTCAAAAACCCTTAATTAAGTATAAGGCTTACTATATCTTAAACAAACAAATTAAAAAGAATTCCCCTCAGAGAGAGAACAAGTGATTTGAATTACCAAACCTATCGAGCCAAATTGTTAGCTTCTAAGTGTGGCTGTTTTAACATGGGAGTCAATGAGATCCTGGTCACTTCTTGAATCTGCCTCAAGTGGCCTAGCAAGGTACTACAGTTCGGTCTCTTCCTGTTACTTATCAGAAGGAAAGCTGCAGGTCGTCGATTGGTTTTTATTTAGGTGAGCAAATGTTGTGACTGGGGATGCAGGGGTGAGCTCTCTGTATTCTCTCTTATTATATGGCGACTCACCTGTCGATCACATGCATCTACTGTTATAGAATAGAATGAATACAAATGTTTTATCTTCCCTTGAAACTTTAAAGAGGAAAATAAATGTATACTGAGATGGCTTAGTTTTAGTGATGCTACAAAAGGTTTAAAAAGGTGGCTCAAATTATTCTTGTTATGTACTTTGACTTCCGCAGCGATTTAAAGAAATGGATTCCACAGCTTTAAAATGCATAATGGATCAGAACTTTTTAAATACTCTAGACTTACGAAAGAATTTGTTTCAGACTAAAACAAAAAAATTCAAAGTGATTGTTAGAATAACAGCTCTGCCAGTGCTCCTCATACATCACAGCCTACTTATTCCTGGCTGGAGACATGGCAGCAATCACCTAAACCAGTTGGCAGAAGCACAACAGACATCTGTCTCAGGTCATCTGTCACTAACGGGTTCTCTCATTGACAAACTCCCACTCTCTCAGCCTCCACACAAAATCTCACCTGCCTAGTCTCACACTAACAACTTAAACATCTCCAATAACTGGCTGAAATATGGGAAACGCATCTGATACTGTGTCTCATGTGGGTGTCTCTTCTGCAACTTGCATCCTGACAAATCATGATTTCTTTCTGTTTTCACAGACACATCCAGGCCACTTAAGGGGATGGCTGGGTTTAATAAGAACGTTGACTTCGATTTTCTGTACAAAAGTCAGAGTGGAAACCTCTTTGTTGCCATCTCTTGGATAAGCTTTCTTTTCTTTTAACCGGGGAAGTTGTGGACAACATGAGGAACACAGTCTCTCTAGGACAGCCAGGAATTCTACTTCTTCTGGTCGCATGTCCCCTGCTGAATGTCTTGCAGGGTGTCACCTGTAAAACAGAGAGTGGACACTTGGGGGACAATAATCCAGACCGATGTATGAGGCACCATTTTGTTGAGACCATCACGCATCCAATCTACAAGTGCAACTCAAAGGTAAGGAGACACATTTTATTGCTCAAAATTAAACAAGAGAAAAGTAAAAATATTCAAATAAATAGATAAAAACTTAAAATACAAATCAATTATTAAAAAAATAACTAAAGACTACCAAGCAAATAAGAGTTTTTATGATTCTTTTCCATTGCAGTTTATAAGAGCTCTGTATTTTCAGATATCTTTAGCATCAATTTGAGAGGTACACATAAAACTCAAGCCCCCTGGTTGGATTCTAAATGACAAAAACTGTTAGTGAGAGGTTAATATAGTCTCTATACACCCACAACTTCCTGCTAACAAGGTGCTTAAAGCAAATGATGTGTCTTGATGCTTTAAAACACTTGGCATTTATACATACTCAGGGGGATCTGGTCATAATTAAAACCCAAACTTGAGAGGAAACATTGTTCTCATTTATTGAGTCAGATAGTGTGGCTGCCAGGTCTAATGACCTCTACCTTTAGTTACTTTGACACCTTGGCAAGAAGCACAGCTAACAGACTGTCTGTGCGGCCCAAAGCCTTGCCAGAAATAAGCACTCATGGGGTGCATAAAATCTCTGGATATGGCACAGATCCAGGCTTCCACACATGCTATGACGGAGTCATCATGTGCTTATCGAAACAATTGAGTGCTTCAGATACAACTCCTCAAAATACGCCATCAATAATAAACACTGTGGGATGAGTTCCAGATGTTTTTATTCACCTGTACCCATTAAAATACCGCCTCTAATGATCTGTATATTGTGAAAGGTTTCCCTTGCTTGCACTTCTGTAAATCAAACTGGGATGTGTCAACAATTATCCATCTTCCAATAAACCGAGGATGAGCTAGTCAGCCACCTGCGTTAGCTAAAAGCCTTTCATGTGCGCAAAACACTCCATTTACTAAGTACTAGACAGTCGTGAAAAAACAAAACCCTTGAGCAATGAATAACAAAAATAAGGAGTCACGAATCAATCCAATGCTTTCAGCGTCTACTTTAATCAATCTTTACATAAGTTGTAATTAAAAACATGTCTTTGATAATTAACGATCTGTGTTGAAGCTCAAACTTTTCGCTTAGATTTTTCCACCCGATACGCAACATAGTTTAAAACATCTAGGTTGGAGGAGGGATGTTGATAATCTTCCATAGAACAGCTCCTCCTGAGCCTTGTTTGATAAACTTCATTTAATAATATTTGTAATGAGGACCATATGAATACTTTAACACAGTTATCTTTCAGTGATACATTTCAGGTAAGAGTACATCGTGACTTCCTGAGTGGACTCTGTAAGTGCTTTGACCCTTTGGTGTGAACGATGTACCCTGGTTTGGTTTTACTACAATGAAATTACTGCTACATTAGGAATAAGCAGTTATAGAAGCATAACTTTTTTTAGTTATATAAGTCAGAAATATGCAAAAATTGATGAAGACATTGTATTCAGTTTTACCTGATAAATAGTGAGGTCTTGGTATCAGTGCTTGTATTAAAGCTCATATATTGTGGATTTTTTTGTGATGTGATATAATAGATATATAGAGATTATATATATATAGATAGATAAATAATATATATAGATATATATATAGATATATAGATATATATATATTTATATATATATATATATATATATATATATATATATTGGCTGTGTGTCCACCTGACTTCTGCTCAACACAATTGATCGTGCCGACCCCATTTATAAGGCAAGAAATCCCACGTATTACACCTGACAGGCTCAGGGTCATCAAGAGAACGCCAAAAGTGTGCAAAGCATAATTAAAGCAAAAGGTGGCTACTTTGAAGAAGCTAAAATGACATATTTTCAGCTGTTTCACACTTTGTTTTTGTTATGTATACAATTTCACACGTGCTAATTCATAGTTTTGATGCCTTCAGTGTGAATCCACCATTTTAAATTTTCATAGTCAGAAGTATATATATATATATATATATATATATATATATATATATATATATATATATATATATATATATATAAATTTTAGTCTGCCAAATTAGTTTTCAGTTAAAAGTTTTAGGGGTGTGTCCAATTTGTGCTGTTTCAATGGGTAATTTTCTATACAATAATGCCATTAAGTCCATAATAATTTTTGTTGTCTGAAAAACTCATCAAATTCTGTTGATTTAAGCAGTTTTTGTTAAATGATTAATACAAAATAAATATTCAAATGTACTTCAAAGGAATATAGCATTTTTAAGTACAGGAAATGCTATTTGTTTCCCTGACTTCCATTGTGCATCTGTATAAAATCTCTGGATAAAATTCCTCTTATAAAGAAAGTAGTTATATAAACATGATAAAACATTTGTTTAAATAATTAGATTTCCCACTTGTTTTGAGCATATAATTCACATTTTTGGCCAGTACCTAGAAGTCCTATGCCCTGTCAATCATTAGTGGTGAGTGGGCCTGACAGAGAAGGTTAATGTATTATAATATAAACAGCTGAGAATTTTGATGACATTCTACTTTTACAAAAATGATTTAATACATTTAAACCACTCTAAGATTATGCACAACGTTCATGCACACTTTTATGTTTAAACATCTTCCAAATGTCTTTTAAACATATCTATTAACTTTTCTAATCAGGTCAAACCATTTGTTATTATTTTATGATCCACTTACAACAATTAAAAATAATTCGTTTTAGAACATTTAATAGTTATTCCTGTTCACTCCTGTTTCCTCTATAAGGAACTCGTGCATTGACGTTTTGTAAGCTATAATGAGAAGCAACCCAAACCTAAAGCAGCATAACCAGATAATAGGAGTCAACTAACCGATTCGGGAATTCTAAAATTCCTGATTGACAGACTCATATACACTGGGGCCTTTTAAAAGTACCACTGCAGATTAAACTCGACCCAGTCACCTTTAAAGATGTGTATTACACATAGCATTAGTTATGAGGATAGCTATTGCTTCTATTCAAATTTCAACACTGCCACACAATAGGATCCACCTGTGCAGTCACTCTGCGATAAATATAGAGACTAGCAGCACTTATAGGCTGCCAGCTTTTGTCAGCTTGATCATTCATCTTTTGCAGGCCACACACCTAACAGCAAAGCTCATGAAACCCCCACATCTATCTTCTATTTTTATGAATACAGCCACATGTCCACATTAATTACATCTGGGTTGCAGGCATTGCTTCATATAAGAGAAATCAAAGATGAATGATGCTTGAAATGCTGATAACACTCACCAACACTCCACAGTTAAAATACAACATGACATACATAGGCTATCCTTATGGGCTGCGCTGGAACGTGGCATCCTGTGGCCTCACCAGCACCTCAAAATCCAAATCACTACATCACTGAACCCAAGTGTCACATTAGTGTCTATCACTGGAGATAAGCCTCACTCATTAAGCTTTAATAAGGAGAAATCTCCTCTGTAGGACAGCAATTCAAAAGTGACTGCTTCATTGATGAGGAGTCATTCTTTAGTGAACTCCAGCAGTGTAGCCAGGTGAATCACTGACCACCATAAATCTGCCCTCTGAAGTGCAAAGCCTTTAATCTGTCAAACTGCCGTCCTCACAAAGCAGATGAGGCAAATTTGTGAGATGGAGGTATTTGGGGGAGTCATATAGCCTGAAGATCTAGGCCTGGGAGAGATCAACCACACTCCCTTCACCATGCAGGTGCAAGGTCAAAGTGAGAGAATACACAAGCTTCCTTTGTTCGACACTCCAAACTTTCTCAGGAAGCTTATCTTAGTCCTGACAGAGTACACACTAGGAAAGCAAAATACTCTTGGTTTGTAATTATGAAAACCACTATGTAGAGATGGAACATGCATCACAACAGAATAGATCAATATTTCTGTAACTTCTTAAGATTTAACCACTTTTTGATACATGATATTATTTAAAAACCATAAGAGAATTTGATGTTTTTAAGCATCCTTTAAAAGCAAAAATTTGATATATGTAGACGATACAAAAAAAGATAATTTTATAAATTCACCCAACCATAGGTTTGTTCTCTTGAGAATGAGTATTTAGATGATATACTAACAATTTTAAATAAAAATCACACAAGTTGGCCAAATTTCTTATGAATATTTCTGGAATCTCTTCAGATTTCCAGATTGACTAAATATATTTTAAAGATTTGTTACCTGCTAAAAGTTGATAGAGATAGCTTCATCTGTTTTATCTATTAGAAGATTTTTGATTCGATAAAATGAATTAAAAGAAGACATCATAAATGCACACTCAATGACTGTGCACAAGAACACTGGATTCACAAATTCCGAAGCAATCAAATCAATCCAAGAAAATCATATTTTGGACCTTGTTTTAATTCACATTTTCAATTGATTTATTTCATAATCAAAATATTTTTGAGGATACATTTACATTTATTTGTGAATCATAGACCTATTCATTCATCTTATTGACACTAAAATCCTCCCAGACAAATTGGGCTTAGCGGCGCAAAGTGTGTGGCCAGCCTTAGTCAAAATATTATCTCAAACACATTCCACTGACTTTGCTAATGTATTCAAAAAGGGGCAAAGGCAATTTTGAGACTAGTGACACTGAGACTGAAAGGTTTTTTCTGAAGGCTAATCAGTCAAAATAGCTAGATATTTTGACATCTTTAAAAACAACTGCTCCCTTTGACAGTTTGTGAACCCTTCAGACCAGAGTTTGGTTTACAATTGTAGTTTCTGTGCAAATCCAGCTTTAAGTGAGACACTTAAATTCATAAAAAAATAAAACAAGTGTTCTTATTTATTGATTAAAAGTGGCTAGTCTTACTAAAACCATTACATTTTCTAAGAAAGTAAAACTTATTTTGGTAGCTTGTGGCAATTTTTGCAACAGTTATTTCTTCATCTTCAGCGATTGTGGCACACTTCTTGCAGAACACAGGAAGTGGACATACGTACATACAGCAACTCAATCTTTAAGTCTAGCCACAACAATTCAAAAGTATTGAGATTCAGAGATTGGCATTTATTAATTTTTTCTGAATTATTGAAGTTTTTCTGTCCTTCTCTGTCTTTATCTGTTTATACTCTGTTCTTGGTGGCTCTCTTTGACATTTGTCATTTCTTGAGGAATTTGTAAAAATGTTTAGGGTTGTTTGCAGTGATCACTGGTAAGTTTTCAAGCTCCAGTCATCTATCAGGTTGGGGATTGTCTTCAAAAGTTTGATTGGTCTGACAATTCAAGTGTTCATCATTGATACAGTTGACAGGAAGAAAGGCATGCCAAGAAGAACTTCACATTTCTAAAAGCTAGCTTCATTTTTGGTGGAATGTTCATTTCATTGATTTAAGTACTGCTTCTTCTTCCAAACATGACACCTTCAACCAGATGAATCAGTTTTAGACTCCAATCTTCTGTCAAAAGATCACAATTCCAAAATGCCTCTTCTCAGAAAACCCTGTTAATGTGATGTCTTCATTTCTGATTGTAGATGCTTAAACATTTAATCCAGATGTTGCTAGAGAGGTCTGTTACTCTCTAGAGGTGAAATCTCTGTTTTAATGTGTGTTCACTTCTCGATAGAGTCACAGCCATGTTGTGTTCCCTCCATTTGTAAATGACTTGTAGCATAAAGCAGGGGTGTCCAAAGTCAGCCCCTTTAGAATATCACTGCACCCTTAATAACCTTCAAAAGGCAGTATATATCATTAACAGTCTTTGAATCACCTCAAATGGTTGAGCTCCGCATAACGAGTCATGTAACTTGCGTTCCTCCCACTACCATGCTTCCATGATGCCCCCTGCTGGGTTTTTCTTGTTGGAACACAGACATCCACCAACACACTTTCTATTATTGTTTACAGACACGGTTCTACTACAATTACACTTCCAGGTATTCCAATTTTTAACAACTCGTACGTTGTTCATGGAGATGAGCTGCATTAGCGCTTCCTTTGATTGGTTAGTGGGTGGTGCCTCGGCCATCCAACTGATTTGAGCTCCCAGAAAAAGAAAATAGGATTACATGAAGCAATATGATTTTGACTCAAGGCAGGTTTTTGCCAAATGATATGAAAGATTGAGTTTACACGATATGGCAGCTTTAACCAACTTACCAATGCAACTAAGGCTTCACAGGCGTTTCCACCAAAAAAACAGTAGAATAAAGTAAAGACACTCATTTCCACAATCATGGACAATATGACGCAAAATAGGCTGAAAGAGTTTTGAAATTGATTTTATAAACAGCTAGATATACCACGTCTTAATCTCTTTGTTTTACAGATGGTTCTCCTGGCTCGATGTGAGGGTCACTGCAGCCACACGTCCCGCTCAGACCCTCTAATTTCCTTCAGCTCCGTCCTGAAGCAGCCTTTCAAGAGCACATGTTTCTGCTGCCGTCCACACACCTCAAAACTGAAGGCAGCACGTCTGCGGTGCTCGGGTGGGACACGGATCACAGCTACTTACCGTTACATCCTCGCGTGCAGCTGTGAGGAGTGCAGCTGAATGAATTTGTCATGGTGAAAGACCCTCTGGGCTGAAACACATTTTTTAACAAAGGTTGAAGGTACACTTTATTGCTGATGATTCAGAACAAGCATTTTACGAATCATTAGCTCTGACGAACTGTTGCCAACAACCCTTCGAGACATGAAGAATCACATCACGTGTAAAACGGTGCATGCATTCAGATTTCCAGATGTTGGACTGATCATCTAAGGAGTCCATGCGCTAAGCCTGTCAATTTAATTTTATTGCATTCCATTGTTTTGATCACCATGCGTGTAAAATACCGGATGCCAACAACAACATCATTAGCAACTCATTGAGGAAAAACATTGTGAAGCTGTGGGAGAATTGATTTGGGGAACTATGTTTTATAACACCTGAGAGACTTCACAGCAAGACCAGGACAGACATGGCTGGATGTTTTATAAACAACATAAATGGAAAAAACAAGTGTGATTTATGTCCAGGATCGAATTTAGATAGTGTGCTCCAAAACCAAATTTTGTTATTATTTATTCATGCTCTTGTCATTACAAACCAGTGTTGCATTTCTCAAAAGTATCATTAGCCAGTGAAGTTTGGCCATAAAAAACACAATTCAACACGTTAACGTTTCCCCAAAGTATTGCTCAAACAAACATTTTCAAACAGCGTGGTGTGATTAGAGACAGCTATCAATCTGCAGTTAGAGGAATTGTTTCTTCCTAATGACTTGAGAGTGGGTGTGGGATGGGGGATGATCTTGGCAACAATGTTACTTCAAGCATAGTCCAAACATTAGTTTGTTTGTGTATTTCTTCTACAGGAACCATGCATTAAATATAGAGAGGGGTCTAATTGTGGATTGCCATATTAGGGATGGGCCGAATCGATTTGTGCTCGTCTAATACGTGGCTGACCCCTTCAACTGACTCTTGGGTACAGAACAGCAAAGTAACAGTAACGCAAGCAGCAACCTCCTGTTCTCCCTGCCAATGCGCAATAAGAAGAGACTGAAGTATAGTATCTCACCCGGCCACTGGGGGTAGAAGTGAGCAGTTTCTCATTCTGTCTCTTGTTAAAACTGAAAACAAAAACATGTTTACACCTCTGGTGCTGCAATGTTTTTTGATTCGCTGGTTTTGATCTTCATGAACACAAGGGGGTGAATTATTTTTACATTTGTTTGTTTAAGATATATTAAGATTCAAACCTTCAACCAATCAGAAGTCTTTGCTACAGGAGGAGGAGCCATTTGTGATTGTACTTCCATGATGACGATGGCTGGCTACACCCATTCTGAGCCTTCTTTACCCTTCATATGAAACCTATCGATGACGTCACGCATGGTACGTCCATGTTATAAATTATCAATGCTATAACATCACTTTTGTATCTGAGATTATCGGTTAACTGACTCTTCTGGGTACAGTACTACGTGCGGCTTGAAAAATAAAACATCATTTAAAAGAAAGACATATTGATGTGTTTTGTTTGTTGATTGAGCAATACAGCAAAGGAACAGTAACATCATTTTGGTCGCTGAAATAACTCTATTCTTTTTTGTAGTCACATAAATTTATGTTATTTATTATTTTCTTATCAATTCAAGGCTAATTTTAATACATTTACACAAAGTCCATCCAGGTGTTATTAATACTAGCATGTAAAAATCTTTACTACCCACCATTTCCAGCCTGCTTGTCTTCTACTGTCCCATGGTTCTTCCACCTACAGTGATTGGGCTGACCTAGTATTCTGTCTGACCATTAGTATTTACGAATGGGTTAGGGGTTTGCACGGAGTGACCCTTATTACTGCATCCTGCTATTGCACTCGTGAAACATAGAAGTCAAGAGTAAAATTAACCTTGGCATTACAGACCTCACACTTGGGGCGGAAAGATAGCACAGTGGTGAAGTTGGTCGTCCTGTAAACAGAAGGTTCGACCCCCTCTAGGCCCATTCTGCCATTGTGGCCCTGGGTAAGCCACTTCACCCGTATTGCCCAGTATGGATGTGTGTGACTGGTGGGGTGTGTTTGGTGGTGGGCAGGAGGCCGTAGGCTCAGATTGGCAGCCACGTCCTGTCAGACTGATCCAGGGCAGCTGAGGGCTACCAAAGTAGCTTATCATTATTAAACCTTCTAAAAAGTAGAATATCCTTCACATGTGTGATGTCATTAATTAGGAGATTTGCTGCTTGGTTTCACCGCATTACCCTATGGTAGTTGAAGAGCTAGCATTTGTACCCAAATACCTTCAAACAGGCTTGAGTGTTGCGCTCTGTGTTGTGAATTAACCATTTTTTAAATTTTATTAGCAAGAAAAAGATGTGAGAATGGATAATGAAGCTTTTATTTTATATTGAATGAATTTTGATTTTACATTGAAATGAATAGACTGTCTTGCACAATAGAGAAATGCAGCTTTTTAAATCCAAGTGGTTTCGCAGGAGGCAAGAAAGTGTGGCTCAAGTTCTGCAAATGCACAACGCTCCATGAGAGCTGCACATCAAAGATGAAACAGGTTTTAATTTCCTTTTTCCTAGTGGCAGCCATATCTACAGATAAATATTACAAACACATAAAAAAATCACTCATTTTCAGTCATACGTATTGGTTACATCAAAGTCAGAGAAAAAAATGTGCAAAAATTTAACTTCACAGTGCTTTGTTCTTTCTCTGCAAAGGCCACCATCCTGCTGAAAGCGTACAAGGTTTATGGAAGTCCTTTTGGTTTTCCTAGAGAGCAGTTTCAACTTTTCAAGAGCATGTAATTTCTACTAGTCATTTCTGCAAACCATTGACTGCAAGATCTTAGTATTCTTTCATTTCTTTCATTTTAAGGCTGGTCCAACCCAAAGTGAACTAAAAATCTATGAAGTTTTACTTACTTACTTTATTTTAACACCAAATCTTTATGATAAAAGTAATAAAAAATTTACTTGGGAAGCAATATATAACTTCACCTGTTAGATCACAGATCATAAGTGGAATTGCTTTCAAGTTCTTTACGAGTTTGAATACAGTCCAGTGATAAAGGGAAACAGTGTTTCAGTATACTATAGGTTCTTACCCAGTCAGCAAAAAAATGTTTTGTCCAAGCATGACATTTGTCAGGCACATCTGGCAATTGTCTGGCGATGGCATATGGTATGTGAGCTAAGCGTGGCACAAGTCTGGCAGAGGTGGTGCCGTTTTTAAAGTGACACAGAAAACCTAAATGTAATTGTTTGGCCCAGACATACAATATTGATATGTGGACCAGTCTAATAATGAAGAATCATATTTAAACTAAATTAACATTTACACAGATTCAAACTTTAAATAGTTTCAAGCTTTGAACCTTCCCAACTGGTTAAAACTTCATCCAACTTTTAAATAATGGCTTTCTCAATACAATCTCAGCTCAAATTTCATTTTAGTGTATAAAGCGCCAATTAGCACATTTAAGTAATGCCAGGCAAGGACAGGGGACCAGCATTTCCATCCAAACTAGTCTCAAACTGAATTCCTAGCCAGACTAAATTACCTTTTATGGCCACTAAGTATTAATTTTATTCTTTGGAAAGTGTACATTTTACTCAAGCACATTTTTATATATTTCATTCTATTTTTGTTCCTTTGGATTACATCAAATCTAGGATAACAACTTCTATGTCCAGTTGAAAAAATGAAGACATTTTTCAGATTGGAATTTTGTCTCACTGTTTACCAGGATGATATTTTAATTTCCTACATCATTTTACATTAGGCCTCACCTTTCATTGTTCTATAGTTTATGTAAAATAACTATTGTTGTGTCGGTTAATATCACATTATGGGTTACCTATGGTGTTTGGATTGTGTACAGTAAATGAGTACGGACTAAAAAAATGGAGAGAAAATGTTCAAAAAACATTCAGCATACCTGAAAAAGAACTGCTTGGAAACTATGACAATTTGCTTGCTGGATAGATTTGAGCTCCACCAAACTTTGACAGCTTTTTGGGCTCTGCACATGAACATAATAAACAGTGCTCTTTTGTTTTTAAAGACTGACTGGCTGGCTTGTGCTAACTGTCCGGTTACACATACTTTAGCTCTACGATACAATGTGACTTTCTGTGGGGCTATAATTAACTTAATGGCTAATTTGACAGCATGACAGACACTCCACAAAATAGCTGTCAGTTCAGTTCTATGTAATTTTTTTTATGGCGACATCTCCCCACAAATGCTCTTACAGAGCTGATGCACCATGCTGAATCTCACAACCAATGTTCTAAGAGCTTCTTTTAATTTTCATTTTCAGTCTGAAACTTTTAAGCCAACTATAGTTTTAAACTGGACGGGGTGTAATATATCAGCTGATTGTTCTATAAATTCAGTTCCATTTTACAATATTTCTTTTTTATATTGTCTTCTCCAATTAAAAAAATAACATCTAAATTTTTTTTTCAATGACAAACTAGAAACTAGAAATATGCTATGATTTAAAACACAACCAAATCAAAGCACTGATAATTGTTCAGTGTTCAGGGAGTACAAGTACAATGTACCGCAACCATTTTACATTTACTTAATTTTGAGATCAGAGATGTAGTTTAACTTTGAAACACCTTCAAACGCATCATCATTTAATGTTGCTGTTTTAAGAATTCTCACTAATGTGGCAGTTACACCATCTAGTGGCTGACAAGAGAAGTTGGTCTATGTGTCTACCTAAAATAAAACCTGTTTATTTTATCACAAGCATCTATAAAGACCGAACACAGTGTAGACACTGTAAAATGACAAACAAAACTGAAAAATGTTTATGATAATGACAGGCAAATTGTAGTTTTTTTTTCGTTGTGGAGGTCTGTCTGTGGGCCTGGTTACATCAAAATCCACCAGATGGCAGCAAATGGTCAGAAATTAATTGTCAGGAAGTGAATAAAGATTAATACGTTTTAGATTAAAGATACTTACGAAAAAGAAACAGAAAACTTAATAGATGATCCACATAAGCTAAAATCTTGGTTGCAGTGGATGTTGTTTCTCATCTTTCACTAGGTGAAATATAATATTGGCATTTGCTAGACAATTGAAATCAAGTGGAGCCTTTTAATAAGCCATTTATTAAGACCCAAACATTTTATAGCAGCTAACCATAGATTTATCAGATAGCAGAAAACTAATTTATAAGGTTTTTTTTACCGTGTCTTATGAGGGAATACACAGAACATTCGTAAAACACTGGAGTTTTCTAGTCTGACTAATTCTTAAATATGGATGGATGAATTGTAATATGGTGGAATGTGACAAAACACACCAAACATCAGAGTTTTGCTTTATTGTACTGTAAGTAGTTTTAGTAAGAGGCATGGCAAAAATCTGATAAATAGACAAGAGCCACCAGAATGTAAAAAAAAATGTGTCATCATCTGCTTTAGTAGCGCCGCATTAAGGTCCCACAGGCCCCGGTGCTACAACTTAGTTTCATGTTTATTGGAGGAATTATAAAAACAATAAGAGACAATAAGACAACTACTAATTCATTCTTTCTTAAAATAAAGTGTATATATATATATATATATATATATATATATATATATATATATGTATATATATGTGTCAAACATTATGCTATACACACCCACGTATAATTTAGCTCTGTGAGTCTGCTTCACTTTGAGCTTTTGGACTGTGATCTTGAGAGTTTAGCACCAGTTTATTGCAGTATCCATGAAATGTGAGATTGTGTTGAATTAGCTATTCCTCTGCCAAGCTTGACTTTGTTTGCACAGTTCTGCCTTTACTAACATTAGGTATTCTGGTGAATGCAGACTTCGTTGATAATTGAGACTCATTCTTTATCTCTGTGTTACTGTGTATTGTTTGCGACATATGATTAAATAATCATGGTTCACCAAAATAATTTTATTGTTCTTTGAGTTATAAATTGTTTTGGTTGACATCTTTTTGTCACACCCTGAGAGAAGGATCCAAATGCAAGTTGGCAAACAAAAAGGATTTATTGACAATACAACCAAGGCGCCAAAACTTGTGACTCTTGTGAGGCTTTGCTCGCTCTGCAAGAGCGAGAGGCAATACAGCAACCAGTGTCCAAATCGGCAGGCGTGAGAGAAGTCAGGCAGGCAGGCATCGATTGGGAGACAGATGGGACAACGAAGGCAGACAAGCTCAGCGTCAGACAGGCAAAGTCAGAGGTAGGTGGCAGACCGGGATAATCCAAAACTAACATACACAGGCACTCGAGCAACACTGGGCAGAGAGGGAAACAGGATCAGAACATGAGACGACTGACAATGGCAGGTTTCAAAATCGCAGCAAGATAGCCTGAACAATGACAGGACACACTAGCGATTAGAAGGTGGGAAAGGGAGAGCTTAAATAGGAAGGAAATTATAGTAGATAGGTAACAGGTGCAGCAACCCATTTGCGCGCTGATCATTAATAGCGATCAGCTGAGTGCGTGCTGCAAGAATGACAAGCAGAGAGAGAGAGAAAGAGAGATCAATCAAGCCAGGGTCCTGACACTTTTAGTGTCTTGACCGGGAGGTCTTTGTTTTGGTCTCTAACAGAAGATCTTCTCTGGAGCTGTTTTACAGTACTTCCTCTGCGCTGAGAGGAAGTGTCTCTGTTTGCTCAGACGCAGGAAAAAGGAATTGATTTTCAACATGTGATGACAATTTGCAGGGAATTTTTTTAGTTCTCCCTCAATTTATGGATACAAAGAAGAGGTCAAGTCGTGATAGTAAACATCCGATAGAAACACAAACAGGAACGTTAGCTTCCCGTAGCAAATTTGCACAGCAAAATACTACCGATGCAAAACGTTATCAGCTGTGAGTGAAAGTGTTGACCTGCGAAGTTGCTGGGAAATCTCAAAACTCAAAAGCCAATCTTTCATATTTAATCATACTTTCGTTTCTCTGGATTAACAGGCCTGAGTGCTGCCAAGCTGTTAGTGGAGAGCGGTCTGAATCCTGTGCTCCTGGAAGCAAGAAATCGCGTTGGTGGAAGAACCTTTACTGTTAAAGTAAGATCATCATTGCAAATCAAACGACGCAAATAAAAGTAAAGTACTTCAAAGCTGCATCCCTTGACTTGCATGCAAGAATATTCATAGGTACACTTGTAATAAAATGTTATTAAACAGGGTTGCTTTATTACATTAATTGTATTTGTTTACTTAAAAATCTGATAAGAAGGGCATTTTTATACTGCCCAAACTCCATCAATCAACCAACCAATCAGTCAATCAACCATTCAATCAACAAATTAACTAATCAGTCAACCAACCAACCAGCAAATCAATCAACCAACCAACCAATCAATCAATCAATCAGCCAACCAATGAACAATTAAACCAGTAATCTACCAATTAGTCATTCAACCATCAAATCAATCAATCAATCAATCAATCAATCAATCAATCAAACAAACAACAAATTAACTAATCAATCAATAAGCCAACTAATCAGTCAATCAAGCCATCAATCAACCAATCAATCAACAAATAAACTAATTAGTCAACCAACCAGTGAATCAATCAACCAACCAATCAATCAATCAACCAATTAACAAATAACCAGTAATCAACCAATTAACCATCAAATCAATCAATCAACCCATCAACCATCCAATCAATGAATCAATCAAGCAACCAATCAGTCAGTTAAACCATCAATCATCCATCCAACCAATCAATTAACTAATTAATCTATCACTCAACCAACCAATCAGTCAACCAACCCACCAATTAATCAATCAACCAATCAATACATAAATAAATAAACCAATCAATAATTTTTCAGTTAGTACAGCTGATCAAAAGACTTTTGAATATGCATAATGACAAACAATCTTTAGTAAAGGACATTTAGTTTACTAAAGTTCAGCTAAAACTAAACATTTAATATAAGCATAGTGCAGAGAACTCAGAGTTGACAGAGTTGACTCTGCTAGTTCAATTTATGTCTTAATATAAAATATTTAAACACAATGAAGACAATAGCTCATTTAAATAATATTACAATTATAACACACATATCAACAAAACATGAATGAGCATTGAGATGCCTCAGCCTCTCGGCCCATCAGAGTTTAACACAAAGATACTTTGACATTCTCTAAAGAGACAGCTGTTAGCTACAGGGAAGCAGTTAGTTATACAGATAGCTGAACTTTAGATGTATTCATGTAATGAAATGCATTAACATGAGAAATTTGCAACCATTTTGAGGCATGTAGTACAAGATAACAGTTGCTGTCAAGTTATTTTTAATGAAGTTTTAAAGGTTAATTACTGCATTCAAAAACTAGCTATTTTTTACACCAGAATCCTAATTTGGATATCTCAACACTCTTGCAGTTTTGATAAATAGTTAAAATAAATAAAGATTACAAGCTTTACTTTTTTGTATTTAAAGAAACCTGGCGGAAGGAAATAAATTAGAGTAAGCTTTGGTCTTTACTGTGCCTTCTCAGTAACAGTAAATCAGTGTTTATGTGCTTTCAGAACAAAGAGACCAAATGGGTGGATCTGGGTGGAGCGTACGTTGGCCCGACTCAAAACCGCATTCTCAGGATAGCCAAACAGTATGGTGTGCAAACATATAAAGTAAACGAGGAGGAGTCTCTGGTGCATCATGTGAAGGTAAACCTCAATCACGGTTTAAAGGTCCCTACTGTATATCCAAGACAAATACCAGAGTCATGTAAAGAACAGCTATAAATTTCATACAAGATTTTCCCTCCATCAGATCCCTTCCTCACAGCCTCAGGTCAGAGCTAATAACACAGCCTTTTTCTTTGAGTGCTCTCATGTCTAAATTCACAGGAAGTCAGAGCTAGCTCTGTGTTCTCAGCTCAACAAGGCTCAAGACAGAGTCCCTCCTTCACATTAGAGTGCTGGAGATGCTAATCGCAGCCTAAAGGAAGTCTGTAATATGGTTTCAGATGTTTGGAGTGGGTAAGAAGGATAGAACTCAAGACACCAGCTTCCCCTCCTCCTGCCCTATATCCAATTTGAGAAGACGCATCACTGCCCTTGGCACATGCACGCTGCATGACCTTATTAGATTTGCCTGAAGATTCACTGTCTTTGACCCTGCCATTACCAGGATAAATCACTGGATTCTTGGAACTGCTCTTTTTCATGTAGGCTTTGCAGCTTTCTCTGCTCATGTTTCCAGAGGAGAACACGAGAGGGGGTTTGCAGCTATCGGGGTACAGTTCAGTAAATCAACAGGGCTCTAAGTTGGAGACTAGCAAACTGACAAGCTTTCACATTCTTAGAGAAGCGGTGTGCCTGAAGAGAAAGGTCATAGCAAGGATTCATTGGAGTGTTCCATGTCAGGTTGAAACTGGATTTTTCTGTTGTAGCGGAAAAAACCCTTTTGGCACCCTTCCCATAATTCTTCTGTTTATTTTCCCATTTAAGTTCATTAGATATTCCTATATGAACGGTTCATGTATATACGTGTTTATCTATGTAAGTGTGCATGTATGTGTATGAATGTGAAGCATTCATTTTTAAACGTTTCACTTTTTTTAAAGTCTGTGTGCTAAACATTTATCGATAGAGATTTGACCAACACTTTGCATAAATATATTATTTACACAGTATATATATATATTATTTTAATTGTCTTTTTTTTGCAATACTACCTTGGTTGAAATTGAGATCAGAAATTGAGCAAGGTCAGGCAGTTATATATTATTATGCTCAACAGGCACATCATTTGAGTTTTTATTATATTTTTATGAATACTTTAAATCAGGGGTCTTGGAGGACTGCAGGCCTGTACAGTTTCGCTCCAGCCTTAACTGAACACACCTAGGTTTGCTAGGAAACATATATCGCACATATATAACACAATAATTGGTTGCCGCTGAGTGATGAGTATTGTAGTCCTTTTAAGCGAGTCCAATATAGTCACTTTTGTATAATCATAGTTATAAAATATATACACACACACACACACATATATACATATGTGTGTGCCTGCGCGCACGCGCATACGTGCGTGTGCGTGTGTGTGTGTGTGTGTGTGTAATTTTATGTTGTTTTATGCATTGTGCACTCTTGTGTTTTAAATGAGCAGAGGGTATCCAGGCAAAGTCTCGGAACACATTTAGACATATCTGATTGATGTTTAAAGGCACAATCATACTGTACTGTCAGAGGAGAAAAAACAGGCTTTACTTGCATTCAATCCATAGTCTGCTTTGGTTTAGGCTTGGTTTTAGAATGTTTTCTCACAGAGCAATGACTAGTTCTAGTGATTAATGATATGTTTGTTTTTGTATTAGTATATGCTCTGAAGGAGTCGTTTCCTTTCTCCTTGTGTCATTATCTCTGGATCGGAGCATCCCTGTGGGTTTCCATGGCAGCACTCCTCATCAAAAAACAACTGCTATCAGAAACCAGTGGCCATGCTCTTTCTCTCTCACACCTTTTATTCTTACCCTACAGTATAATGTCTGACTCCATCTTTGAATTAAGGGCGTTTACCTCAATATTGTGATGCTAGAGCACTAGACTTCAGAGAGATAAACCAGGATTGATATTGAGGGAAGTTGACCATTGCTCTTTTTTTTAGATCTCCTATAGTGGCTTTAAGTGAGAAAAAAAAAGCTTTTCATTGTACTTTTTTCTCAAACTGCATAAAATCTTGTTTTTTTTTTCTTAAAAATTATTTAGAAAAGGTGTATCTGCTGGTTGTCCTTAACTTATTTTATCTAGCATATTTTCCTATTTACAAATGATAATTTGTCAAGCAACAGTGTTTTCTTGTGTTTATGAACTGTATTATGAATCAAGAATCTCTAGTGGTGACATTTGTGCTTTATGGCTCTAGCTACAGATTATGGCCAGGTGGAAAAAGTAGCCATACATGAATACAGAATATACAGAATAACACATACAGATATTGGTACTAATATAAGATATTAATGTATTCTGACATCTGATGAATTGGATTGTTGATTACCTTCAACACTCGATTTTTGCTCTACCATTCATTCAAAACTTTTCCACAGAGTTCCCCTGACTTTACCAAAACCATGTTCAGACTTTACCATGTTCAGACGTTACCAAAAATCTTGGCTCTATACAAACTTTTTTCTTTTTTATCGCCTATTTTCTAAACTATATGGTCCCTTATTGTTGGGATGAATGCCAGCTTTGATGACCATGCTGAATTCTTCAAAAGAAAAACGAGTAATCTCTTGTGTTCTTTATGGATGTTATCAGAAGATATTCAGCTTGTGTAGTATCTCTGAAGTGGACTGTTTTATCAGCTCCTCACGTACACATTCACAGCAGCATCTGCAGAGTTGGTTGAAAGTTTTATGACTGCTTTTCTTGTATCACCTACTGCTTAGCAATCATGTATTGGACTTGAGCCAGTATTAGCCAATAAGGGCCTTACAATGAGCAGACCATTTTATAATTAAGGACAGCCAAGGCCCTCGTGTAATCAGCTTTTCTGGGGCTGTAATCAGAAAGGCCAAAGCCAGTATCCTCTCCCACTTCATTGAGCACAGCCCAATTAAATTCGAATTGTACTAGCAACAACATGATATCATTTTTTTTCTGAGGAAAACAATGCAGTAAAATCATGCAAATAGTGTTTCCTTTTTTTTAATAAACTGTTTTTCAAATAAAGGCACTATAGTAATAAACCTATATGACCCAATTTAATTGAAATAGTTTTGTCTGATACCATATTATTAATGATTATATTAATGATATATTAAATTATTTGAAATTAAATGTTATTCATATATAAACTATACATATAAGTAAAAACATAAAAGCAATGATTAACTGAATTGTCAAACTTCTAAGCACTTTGAATTTATTAATGGCTTTCGGATATTAACGTAGCAAAGATCAGAACAGCACGTGTCATACTTAAAAAGTATATTATATTTTTTATCCTCAGTGTACCATAAATAGTGCATTAGTGGCCGACAGGATGTGGTCTCTTCATAATGCTTGGCAGCAGGGTTCATGGCAGTTTATGATTGCGGAGACTGAGCTTTAGCTTCTGCTCTAGCTGAAAGGAGATCATAAGAGATGCTGTGCAGCTCAGCTCCGTCACCATGGGAACAGACCTGTTGCTGGATGCCGAGCAATCCAGTGTGCTCTCCTCCGTACGACTGGCTGCCTCACAGACCAGATGGAAATGTCATGGTCCTTTATTTAGCCTAACATGTATACCTGCTTTTAGAAATGCTGAGGTCTAAGTTTTGACCAAATATTACTCATTATAAAGCCAAAATAAAATAGAGTAGATAAAAGAGGTGGTGACTTTTTATTAAGGTTAAGGAAGATGAAGATGAACGCTACTGAAATTATAATTGTACTTGTGTTCTGTAACATGCATTTAAACCAGAAGGGTTATGCAAGAGACTAAAAGCCTCTAAGAGCTTAATTTAACTGCTATTTGTTTATGATTTGTTTTATGTAGGATAATGTATTAGATTAACTGTTGTCATATTTATAGGTGAGATTTTGTCTTTGTCTCAGCAATCAAAGCCTTTTCTAATGCAGTCTGAAAAAAACATTGTGAAACATGGCAAACCTCCAGTGATCGATGCACAGTGGGCTCTGTGAGAATCTTCTAGGTGACAGGACTTTGACTTTATCACCAGATTTGATAAGGTTACATCATTCAGTGACCTGATTTTCACTTTGAATCTGGATCTGAAGCCTAATTTCTACTGCCGACTTCGGGATTAGTATTGATGGGCAAAAAGCGATTTTTTACCAAATTGTGTATAAAGGTCCAACATCAACAGGACAATCCAGCTATGAAATAATGTCTTTCAGTTGTTGGTCAACTTTAGAGAATGATCAGACAAACTAAACATTTGCGGAACAGCTTGTGTTATATAGCTGCTGCTTGCTAATATTAAACCATCTCATTATGATTTTCCTTTTAATATTTGCTCCTTTTTTTCTAAAGGGCTTGCTTATCATGATCATATCGTTATTTCTGGGTGTTTCTAATGCACATTTATTATTCACCTACATTAGCTAAATGCACAAACGTTTAATTTAGGCACAGAAACAGTTTTTGGTCTTCAAATGGCAATGGGGTCATGATGACTGATTGCAGACGCTGTAATATTTGTTCCATATTTGCTGGTATTCAGGTTAATGTTCTAGTATTAACCCTCAAAGCTCTCCAGAAGCTACAGCCACCTACCTTTCCAAACTAGTGACTTTTCAAACTGTTTGATCTCTGATGCTCTCCAGACATCTTTGTCTCAACAGCCCCAAACCTCGAGAACAAATAACTATTTATGGAATAGTCCAGATCTGAGTTTAAATCAAGTGTTATTCAGACAGGATTAATCTCTTCAAATGTCTGTTATTATTGTATTTTAACACTTCTTTTATTTGACACTATCAAATGTTGTTTGATATTTTATTTATCTGTACAATTAAATTGAGTGCATAAAGAGAAAGGCACCTGTTATTTGATTATTATATTGTATTTAAAAAAATGAAATATGTAGGTTTCATACTTGTTTTCCAGGGGAAGTCGTATGCTTTCAAAGGGTCCTTCCCTCCAGTGTGGAACCCATTCGCCTACATGGACTACAACAACCTCTGGAGGACAATGGACAAAATGGGAATGGAGGTACCGGCCATTTTTATTTTGAACTAGTTTAGATAAAAGGTGAATCAGTTTGTTTGTAATCCTACAAGTGTTTAGGCTAGGAATTTCATTTTAAATTATCAAACCACAAAAGATAATCTTTTTTCATATATCTTTACATGTTATTTTCTTTGCCTTGAATGATGCTTTTCCCGGCGTCTGCTTTTACAAAAAGTTTACCTTAACATTACACTTTTTTTACTTGGAAAGTCTTTTGCGATGAAGGCATGGGATCTTGATTGTTTTATGGTGTTGTTTATTCTTTACACCTTCAATCTTTTGATTAGCTTTCTCGGGGTAGGTTAAGAAAGTTGAATCTGTTGTAAGTATTTAAATCGGTCTGTAGACTCCTTTGTAGTTTATTCTTCATCTCTAATGTTTTAAATCAAATATTGGGTAAGCAATTTTTCCAATCATTATAATTGTTTTAATTAGACAGTTTTTAAAGAAAACATAAAATTCAAGTAAAACAGTACTCAACCAATGTAGAATAAAAGCAATGATTAAAGTTAGTTCTTGGCTTCTTTCTTCAAATTGTCCATCTCTGCTTTTAAATTCTGTCTGCTATCAGAGACACACAAAAAACTATGGAATGTTGTGCTGGCACCGGTAACCAGGATTTTTTTCATTATGCAAATTTTGGAATTGATATGTTTATGATTATTTGTAAATTATGGGATTTGGAGTTTGACAGAGGAAGCCAGCAAACACACACATTGGAGATCCTTTTCTATTTTGAGAAATGATTCCTCTTTGTTTACTTCTTTACTGCATAAATATTACAAATATGAATCATGTTACAAATGTTGGAAAATATTAGTTCAAAGTTTAGATATTCTCTCACCTACTTATCTTAAAAATAAAAAAATAAAAAAAGGAGTTTCCCCTTTGACCTTTCTGTCCTAAATACTTTTAGAAAATAATGGAATATTTAGAATGGAATTAGTCATAAATAATAAATAATAGTCATAAAGTTTACTGATATTAAAATGGAATCCAAAACTTAATGAATGATAACTAACAAAATAGTGAAGACTAGGAGGACGAGTTGTGACATTCAAATTTCTAAAGATCAAGTAGATCTGACACAGTTTGGGGTTTCTCCACAGATTCCTAAAGAAGCTCCATGGAGGGCCCCACATGCAGAGGAATGGGACAAGATGACAATGCAGCAGCTCTTTGATAAGCTTTGCTGGACCAGGTACAGGAGATAAGAGCCACCAGAGGCTACTTTGCTGGGTCTGTGTTGCTAACAATTAATTTTTTGTGGTGTTCCGGCAGGGCTGCTCGCCACTTTGCCACTCTGTTTGTCAATGTGAACGTGACCTCAGAACCCCATGAGGTCTCTGCCCTCTGGTTCCTGTGGTATGTCAAGCAGTGTGGTGGCACAATGAGAATCTTCTCCACCACCAACGGAGGCCAAGTAAGTCAACACACTTCATTCAACGGCTCATAGCTAACAGAAGCTAAAGTTTCAATGTGTCTCTGTTATGCTGATTGTTAATGTGGACAATTGAACTATATTTATGCAGTGACTGCATCTCTTTAGCTGTTCACTAGAGTAGAGTCTGCTTGCATTGAATTAAAATCTTTGTAGACTCTGTATGACAGAAAGGCTGAGTGTCAGTAGAGGCGTCCTCTCACCTGTGTGCTTTGGGAGAGGATTGGCAGGCTAGGACAGCAGGTGGCTCGTTGATACTGTGATATAAATCAAACTGTTCATTTTAATGTTCATGCCAAGTGTAATAGTCATTGTGTGTGTTCGGTCTTCACGCCTAATGTTGTTAAGCACCGCTTTCACATTGGCTCTTGCTGAAGGGCAGGGCTTTGTGTGAAAGATAGATGAATTCTTGGTAAAAATGTTACATTGTCAGAACATCTCCAATAGTGAGATGTTGTCTTAAAAAACAGAGGCAGTCGCTATTTAAAGTAAAAAAAAGTAAGACTTTCTTATATGACTAAAAACTAACTCTAAAAATGTGTTTTAATAATGCATAGTAATAATTCCTTAGATTTACATGTAGTGCTTTTTTAGATATGCGCTTTACATCTTGAGGGGGCAGTTTCTGAATCCTACAGCAGTGTGCAACATTTACCTGGTTGATGCAACTGCTGCCATTCTGCTCCAGAACACTCACCACACACCAGCTAATGGTGGACAGGAGACATGGGGAACAAATTATTGGAGTGTAGCCAATTAGAAGATAGTTATAATTAAGAGCGGGCAAGTTTGGCCTGGAATGCCAGGGTTAAAACTACACTCCTAGAGTTTTTAAGTATAACAGAGAGTCGGGACTTTAGTGCTCCGCACAGTGCAGAGTCCCTGGTGTTCTATTATTAAAAGGATTGACCAGCAGAGACTAATGAGCTAATGTACTGAATGTCAAAGTTGTGGTATTCTTTATGACACTTGAAATGATGATTGTATGAGTGTTCTGAGTCATTTCTGATAATATCATGTTGTACTAAATTCTATTTCTGACAAAAAATCTGCCATCCCCTTGTTTTTTCTTTTTCTCTGTGCTTATGGTTATGGAGGTGTTTTTCTGAATCAGATCTATTTTTACAGTTAAACAGATCGGAAAAGTTGCTTTTTCATCATGGTGAAATACATTATTTTAATGGCAGCCAAGGCCGACTGAAGCCAGATTTTGCAATTCCAGACTGCTGACCTCACATGCAAGACACAAAACCTATAACAAAACACAGAGTGGGCATTACAGAAACATTAAACATGTTCTGTAAAGGTTCAGAAGGTTCATCATCTTCAGAATCAATGTCATCTTGCAACAGGGATCTGATTGTGCAACACAGTTGAAGTTGTACAGTTCTTGATGTTACAAGAAGTTAACTTGTTTATTAGTTGAAAAGACTTGTAATGGCATTTGTCGTCCCTTTATATCCTCTTTAAGCTCTTTTATAATTGTTATGTCTTTCTTTGAAACTGTGTGTCTTTTATCTTCAACACACAGAGACATCTATTGATGAGATAATGAATTGCAGTCCTTATTGTTAGGCTGATAACACAGTGAATTGCAGATACTGAAAAGCACGATTTTCTTCTTCAGGAGCGCAAGTTTGCTGGAGGGTCCAATCAGATCAGTGAGGCCATGGCCAAAGAGCTTGGAGCCCGGGTGAAGCTTGGCAGTCCCGTCTATAGCATTGATCAAACTGGAGACTTAGTGGAGGTCAGGACGGTTAATGGTGAGATATACAAGGTAAGGGCACACACAGATGGCTATATTTGAGACTAGTATAGCCTACCTCTTACTGAAAAATACAGTGTACGCACTACAGTCACCACCAGAAATCAAAGCAAACTATCAGTGTCTGTTCTTCAGCAAATCCATATATTATGAGGGATCGCAGTTCAATTTCTGCATAGTGCTGTTCATGTTACAGTCATAAGATCCACATTGTGAGAGATACCAATAACTGGTGTTTTCTCTGTATTTCATAGTGTTGGTTTGTGTGTGTCATAGGCCAAATATGTAATTCTTGCTATCCCACCTGGGCTGAACCTGAAGATCCATTTCAACCCTGAGATGCCTCCTCTGAGAAACCAGCTCATTCACAGAGTACCCATGGGCTCGGTCATCAAATGTATGGTTTACTACAAGGAGAACTTCTGGAGAAAAAAGGGTTTGTGCTGAGTATTTTTTTATTTCTTAAACCATTACAAACATGGTTTTGCTAAAAAACCCTTAATTTGGGGGATTTTTAAATGATTTTTAAAGAATCATACAGTGTGTGTGATATTGCTTGCAGTTTGAGAAGCAAGATGTTTGATTTTTAAATGCGAAATTGCTTTGTCTAACACAGTCGACTCAGAGTTTTCCACTCATCAAATCAGTTGTATAATGCTGTGAAACAGTTTTTTTGATTTGCAAGTATTTGCAACTTTTTTCAGTAGTTAAGCTTCTTAGTTCTTCATACCACAGCAGTGCATTATAACACATTTTACTTATTACTGTTAAACAAATCTACATTTGTTAAATGCTGGGTTAACGAAATGGCTTCTTTTTAAGAGTGGATCAGTTGCTAGTTTATTTGTTGCAGAAATTATGATCACAAAGGTCATCACACCTATGTGAATTTTTTGTCCGAAGTTTCAAGCATGAACGTGCCTCGATCAAAAACAATGGACGTTGATATGAGTTCACACAGCTGGCCGAACTATGGATGCGAATTAAATATTTTTTTGCTCTGCCAATTGGATTATTTTTTTTTTGCAAAGAGAATGACCAATGAAAGCTGGCTCTTTTGATGAAGTGAGTGGGACATAAAAGAGCAGCTGGGTGGTGCTCGATATAATCTCTCACTTCTGGCAAGAAGCATCACTGCATGCATCAACATTAACCAGCAGAGGTGTGGAGCTATAGAAAAAGCACCCTGCAGATAAGACATCCGAACATTCGTGAATCTCAATTTGGACAGATTTGGAGACCTTAATCTTTCTGTTTGCTTTCTAAGTTCAGGCAATGATCCTCTTACTGCAGTAAAATATTTTTTTATTACTTGACAAATGCATGTAAAGTTATTACAACTGTTTGGTAGTTTACGAAAGAGCTGTGTATTAATTTTGCTAACTGTGTATTTCTCCACTGCACAATTATAACATGTTGAAAAGTGTGTAGCTTCTTAATCACCACAGATTCTTGAAAAAAAAAAAAAGTATTGAAAAAAGTGTTTAGTACAGACAATTCAACAAAAAAAATCGCTTGGGAAGTGCCGTAAAATCTAGTAAAAAAAGTATTATATAAGACAACGAACGTATTATTGGCTTGCTTGTGTGTCAACCTGTTGATTGAAGACTCCCAATAGCAAATAATGAACCTTTCATATTTCATAACAGGTGCACTTTATTATGACCAAATGTGTGTGTTTTGTTTCATGTGTTCAGGGTACTGTGGCAGCATGGTAATTGAGGAGGAGGATGCACCTATCGGTCTCACACTTGACGACACTAAGCCTGATGGGTCTGTTCCTGCTATTATGGGGTAAATTGCAGAAAAGTTTATAGGAAATGCTACAGCAGTATTAAAATAATTCAATAAGATAATAAAACATTTCCATTGTCTTGCCAAACTTTTGTAATTCCATAATGCTTGCTCTTTTTCAGTTTCATCCTTGCACGTAAATGCCGGAAGTTGGCCCATCTGTCAAGAGAGGAGAGGTATAACTACTAGTTTTCCAACTGTTCGAAGGTGATGTAAAAAAAGAAGCGATCGTTCTGAAAAATGTGTTGAATCATTTCAGAAAAAAAAGGATCTGTGAGATTTATGCTCGTGTGCTGGGAACAGATGAAGCATTACATGTAAGCCCTTGTGTTCCGATATCATGGATCAGATGAGAATATTTCATTGATCTCATGGTGGTCTCCTCCTCAGCCTGTGCACTATGAGGAGAAGAACTGGTGTGAGGAGGAGTATTCTGGCGGGTGCTACACAGCCTACTTCCCTCCAGGAATCATGACCCAGTTTGGCAGGTGAGGGCTCCGTGTCTGGTTCAGCATTCTTCTGGCCTGCCTATATTGTGTAGACTGAAGAGAAATCAGTGGACATGAGAAACTATCTTTTTTCAGAGTCCTGCGGGAGCCAGTGGGGAGATTATACTTTGCTGGAACTGAAACCGCCACAGAATGGAGCGGTTACATGGAAGGGGCTGTTCAGGCTGGAGAGAGAGCCAGTAGAGAGGTCTGTTTCTTTCCAAAAGGGTTTAATTTTGAGCTGTTTAACACATTTAATCAATATATCATCTAAAAGCTCTATTCTCTTTCACGTGCCCGATGTGTTTTCTGTGAGCAATGGTTGTCATTTGAAATCACTAAATTACAATTAAGTCCTTGTTCTGAAGTTATTTAATTATTTCTAGGCTAAAACGGCTTGCTTAGTTTCTTGTTACAGCTCAGCTCTACTGATTTTGTGTTTGGAGTAGAGGTGAAGCTGACATGAACGCATCATGAAAGCATAACTATGTCTGCAGCTATTGATTATTTTAATAATCAATTAATCTACCAGTGTCATTGATTGATTAATTGGATATAACTTTTTTATCTTCTCAGCAAAATTTCATGAGTAAGTAAAAGTGTAAAGTTGATGTATTAAACGTATAGCAATACACTTTATTATGTTCAACTCAAATTGCATCTATTGTATTACATTTGGCCTTAAAGAATCGCATCAAAAATGTTGAATTCATCAGAATGAGCAATAAAAAAAATAACAGGCCGGCAGTTCATCCTCTGACCACTTGAGTCCAAAAGTTAGCAGGTTCTCATTGAGAGCAATGTTAAAAAATAATAATAAAAAAAAAAACATTTCATCCCCTGGCTCATCGAGTTGAGCTTCAAGACTTCTCAGAGGGGTTTAATAAAAAAAAAAATTATGTTATTTTAAGATTTAAAGTTTTGCATAATTAAGTGCAGGGCTAATCAAATGTAAGACACACACAGAGGTCATTCTGATTGTCAAAACGGGCAAACAAAGACCAGATTTGGTCTGTGATCACTCTGATTTTGACTCGATACGCAAAACAAAAAAATGTGTTACTTTTTTGTGGCCAAAATGACAAATTAACATAGATTACTATTATTTAATCTTCATTTCTAAGATTGTCTTGTATGTTGTTTATTTCTCCAAAGCTGAATTGAAACAGGTGTGGATTGAATATTCCAGTATACTATTAAGTAACTTAAACTAAATTAAACTAAAATGATGAGATACTGTACAAAAACCCAGCTTTTGCAAATGCAATATCCTTTTTGACAACAAATGGTTAGTGATTATAGGACCTCCCATTTTATTATTTTATGCTTTTGCTCTTTTCTATTACGGAGAGGGCCTCCAATAAAAGGGTTTTGTGTTATCTTTGGATGGTCACCAACACATTCAGTGCAGTTATCAAATGATCATTTTCTTTTCATTAAAAATGTCAATATTTCCTCTAGATGAAAGCATCTTCTAAAACTTTGTAATAGAGATGTTTTTAATCTGTTACAGATTCTGTGTGCGATGGGAAAACTCCATGCGAGCCAGATCTGGCAGCCTGAACCAGAATCACTGGTATAAGTCACATGTTTGACGTTAAAAGATAAAAGCCTGTTGCTGTGCTTGATCACAAACTCTTCCCTCAGGATGTCCCAGCTCGACCCTTTGTCACCACGTGCTGGGAAAGGAACTTGCCGTCTGTTGGTGGATTCCTCAAGTTTATGGGCGTGTCTTCTTTCGTGGCTCTGACAACTGCAGCGGGAGTGGTCGCCTACAAGAAGGGACTCCTCCCCCGGTCTTAAGGCCCTCCCACTTTCACAAGCTGCTCTTTTGGGCTGTTCAATCGAAAAAACACCGCCTGCATTGGTCCTTGGTTATTTGGAAGAAATGTATCACACATTGTACTTCAATACAAAAGTCTCAATAAGATGATGATAATATGATGTGTAGCTACTAAAAGTCAATGTAAAATAATTCCTATGAAATAATTCACTTATGTCATATATCAAAAAAAGCTAAATTGTAACATTCCATCTCGATTCTTTGAGTACAAGAGTGTGTTTTTATTTGTGCAACTTATTGATTGCCTCTGCAAATATCAGGTGCTGTTCTCAGGAACTCATTCATTATCCCTTCAAGATATCATTAGAACCTTTCACAGGTTAAACTGGCAATTAATCTAATCATAAGGACATAAACACACCAAAACATCAACTTCCATAAGGATCATTCATGTGATGCAGAGGCTGTTAGTTTTGCATTCCTCAGCGTCATGTTTAAAGTAAAAGAGGTTTATGGCTGGTAGTACGGTCATGAGTAAGAGAGATTTGAAGGATGCCCCTGAGTTATTTCTCCTTTCTGAAAGCTGCTCTGTGTGCAAATAATGTCAGAGTCTTGAGAAAGCAGTTGAATGTATTATTAAATGTAATTTTGTGTAAACTTGAAACATGAATGTTTGTCAACCATGGTTGTCAATGATCTACTATTCTTTTTCTTCTCCTTAGTTTATGATTAATGAAATCATCACATTATTTAATTCAGGGTTTATCATAGCTAAAGTTGTTAACAAGAGCAAAATTAATTTTATTTAAGTTATCAATTCTTATCAAACCAATAGGTTAACCATTTCAAGTAGGTTTAGTTTATACCAGTGAGTAGCATATGGATAAATGGTTTTGTATAACAAAAAAGATAATATGAATACATTACAAAATCGTTGTTTTTCCAAGCAAATCAACCTCTCAGTTGAGCGTACGCAACAGCTCCTGTAGTACGTGTTGTTGTTTGCACTTAAATTAAAGATATACACTGTAAAAAAGCCAACTAATTAAAGTGGGTTGCCTAATTTTTTTTCTAAAGCATAATTCATAATTCAGTCAATTAATAATTTTTAGTTGGCTCAATTTTTGTAGAAGCGTTGACTGAATTAATATTCAAAATTAAATTTTTGTTGGCCGAATTTAAAAAAAAGTTCAGCCAAATGTGTCACAATATGTCACAGTGATGTGTTGAATGAATTAAAAAAATTATTGTTGAGTCAATTTTGGAGAGAAAAAATCCACGGTGGAACTTCTCGACAATTGGACGTTGTGTCAAGTAATTTTTTAGAGTGTGTTTCCCCCAATCTAAGCGTGAATGGGGCATAATAGAAAGAATTATGGGGCCGTAATTCTGAATAATTAGAAAATGTATCAACACAAATAAAGAGCCATATAATTGCTTGATGACATCTTAACTGTGATCTTAACAATTTCAATTTTTTTATTGTATTTTAACCATTGAAATTGGCAGACCGAAAGACAGTTGGGTTTATAGTTTAATAAATTAGTTTAAGTTGTGTTAATAACAAAATCATTATTTTTGGTTCCGCTCAACAACCGTTGATAAGAATATTTCACTTTATGTAGATTTAACAAAAATGGATCCTTCAACTTATAAGAAAACATCATTATTGAGATGTATTTCAGCCCTCCCAAAAAGGACCCAAATTAAAACATTTTAATTGTGTAAATGATGGTCCGAAGAGTTGTTCTAACTGTTGTTTGTGGTGCCTTAATCTGATGTGGTTCAGTATTGTATCTCAAGTGCCTCTGTGCTGAGCTCCTCCAGTCTCTGGCAAGCTACTCTCTTCATCTTGTCTGCAGTCGATGAAGAGAAATTGTCTGTGTGCATGGAAAGTGCTTATTTGAGATTCTTAAGGAAACCGGTGATGAATCCAGACTGTTGGAATCAGAGGCAAAGCCAATTCTGACTGTTAACTTCTCTGTTTAATACATAAATGTATAAAATGATCTGTGACTTTCATCTTAGTCTGAGTCTGCTCAACTGTGACTGATGTAATGAACATTCAATCCCGACGTTATATGTAAATAACTTCTCCACCTGGAGTGCTGGTGAACCATGATCTGTTTCTATGTTTGTGTGACAGTGTGCGCTGCTAATTCTTTTCAAATCCTAGTAACAAAAACCCTTGTTTACCTGATCTTTCACCGCCTGCTTGAGTTTGTGTAGCTGGCCTGTAAAGATCAGGCACTTTTGTCCTGGTTTTGTGTACGTATACCATGTTTGATGGTCTAGTGTTGTAATTACTTTATTTCATGTATTTTTGTAATGTAAAAATCAAACAACTAAGCTGATAATAAATTGTGATTTACCACCATTTCCTGTCACTTACTGTTTATTTCTCTATGAATAAAAGGGGAAAGGCTTCTCTCAGATTTGGATGAATAGGGGAAAGCTTATCTAAAGGATCAGGCCAGGTGGAAACCGTTGATTACTTATACCTTGCACTGTGTTATAGCCTGGATTTCTGCAATGTATTTTCTTGTTTGCGTAAGTCTCCTTCTAGTTTCTACTTTATTTGCATTGGTCTTGTACTTTTCTATTTCCTCTCCATTTGTACTTTGAGTCTTGCATGTTTCATGTTCCCTTTTTTGATCATCTTCTTTAAAAAAACATGTACACACGCACCTATCTATTGCATTTAGTTTGAAAATGGCTGATCACAGACTCTCCCACGTTCACATGCTGCTATTTTCTGCTGTTCAATCAAAAACACTGCTTGCATTGGTGCTTGGTTATTTTAAAGAAATCTCTCACACTTTCTGTAATCCGTTGGACTTAATTGCAAACGTCACCACTTTAGATTATCAAATAATTAACAAATGACACTGACATACACTGACAAATTTTTTTTAGAGACATCAATTTTTTGATGGAAAAGCATGGTGTTTTTAAAATAGTAAGAATTATTGTTTAATGCATCAAATGTTATTGCAAAAATACTTAACTATTTTTTTGTGCAGTGACTGGCTGCCTCTGTCATTGATCCTCAATCGTAGACCTTTTTATTGCCTACTGTATGTAGTAGCCTTAAACTTACTGTTGGCTGAAACACATATTAGAGTTTGTTTGAGGACAGGAAAAAAGAATGATTAACAGGAGTCAGGTTGACGTATTTGTACTTACACACTTGAACCAGCAGGTGTCCTCAGAACGCAACACTTTGAGCAAATCATGCCATTCATAAAAAACAAAGTTAGTTTTCTAAACAAGATTATGGGAAATGAGTTTTATTGTTTAAAACCCAACTTTTTCAACAACAGAGATAAAATACTAAAGTCAGATACACTGGTTCTAGCTGCACTTGCTTGACATTTTCTGGTACGCTCTAATTATTCGAGGTGATGTGGTTTAATGAAGTCTTTAAACAGTTGAGTTCAATTTCAGTCATTTGAGACACAGTACAAACACTGTCAGTGTTTACCGTGATTTTTACATGTATATACTCATTTATTTAAATTGTAAACAGTTAAACTAGGATAGTGTCTATTGTTGTTATTGTGTGATCTACCCAATAGAGATTTTCCTGTGGGTAGTTTTATTTATTCAGACTATGCTTGTTTTAAATTAATTCCCAAGAGTGAAATGCAATAGCTTCTAAAAATGACACACTCCTCCTCTGTCAGTTACACTTTTGAAGGTTTCCCCAGTGACAAACAAGATCCCTGAGTGGGTGTTGAGGAAATATGAGACGGGTCAGGTGAAGGAAACAGGAGAAGCTAACAAAAAGAAGATCGTCACTCTTGCTTGTAGTGTGTGGGCACAGCGTACCTTCTCCTGAGAAGAGAATCCTCAGCTCGTCTCTGCATGGGTTACGCTCCCGACTGCCAAAATCTAACTGAAAAATCAAGCTCACAAGCTAAAATAGGAATGTGCTTTATGTGTGCATTATTCAAAAGCTAACAAAAGTTGTTTCTGTTGTTGTATGATTTATGAATTTGTCATTCTCCTCCATTTGTTTTACATTATTCTAATGGCTATTTGAAGGATTTTACTGATGTTGAAGTACTATACAAAGCATGTTAAAGTTATCTGTCTAGAAATGTATTTTAACTGCATTCAAAGAAGATATCTGTAGGTTTGTAGGGGCAAGGTCAGATGAACATCTGTGAGACTGCCTAATGGACAGAGGGGGCTCTAGTGAGCAACCCATGAACCTGCCATACTCTGAGCATGCACCTACAACATAGACAGCAGTCGAAGCTGAAGCCAATGAACTCTTGAGTTCAGTCTGTATGATGTCTTTCAGAGGAGGGATGATGGATGATGCAGAACTTTGAGCGAAGAAAAGTCTTATGCTTTGAGAACCTACAACAATCTGTATTCTCCTTTGGTTTAGTACTGGTTTACTTTATGATGAATATTACGTTTTATATATAAAGCGATAGAAATTGTATTTATTGCAGTTGCTTAATTATAGCTTTGCAAGAATAGACTCAAAAGGAGTCTTCTGACCCAGAGCTAAGCAATTAGAATGCTAAGAAATTAGGGCAGATTCAACCTACTTAACCTAAACTTAGAATAATAAATAAAAAGGATGAAGGTCTACACAATAAATTGAACATTATAAAATATGATTTTTTTTCTATATAATATAACAGCAATATTCATGGAAAATGTGTTAAGTTAGATGGGGATAAGCAAAATCAAAGTCATTTTACTAACTAGAATTTTTTATTTGATCAGCTTTTATCTCTGTGGTATATACTGCACACACAATATCATTTAATCCCTGAAAAAAATATTATTTGTTGTTTGACATTTGCTCCTAATTATCTGCGAAACCCAAAGTAGTTAATTAACTCTAACAAGCTTTTAGGGATAGAATTAAATAAAGTAGACCCTCAGTTTTAGGGCAGCAGTTGTCGTGTCTGTCTTAAGAGCTGCCATCAATTATATTAATTGCATTTAAAATATAGTCAACATGAATTTTAAGCTCCAGACAGATATACTGTAAAAATCCAAATATAACTTTGCATGCATGGTTATGGTTAGCCTACCCTGAACTATGTATTTTTAATTTTGTAACAATCCTTAGAAAATACTGGGCTTAAAATCTGAAAATATTCCTCACACAAAAGGATTTAAAATTTCCATGCATCAGTTTTTCTCGAGTGTACAGAAAAATATGACTTCAACCAAACAGTTCTCTGCTACATCTCTTTTTTTCCACCAGCAGTATTCTATGAGAGGTGCCAAGAATGGATGTGAATCCTTCCAGAGAGCAAATCTCATTGTAAATGCACCGTGCACCCTCAGGAAAGAGAGCGAAATGAAGTTTGATCTGCACTCTCTGTAAAATCATTCCACATGATGAAGGGAACACAGCTTCACAGCAACATCAAACAGACTACACACTGAAGGGTCAAGCTTCCATAAAAAGATCCTTTTTGTAACAGGGTAGATATAGCAGACTTAACAAATCTTGACAGTGGCTGAAAGTTTGAATATATGAAATTAAAAGTAGAAGCAGCAAAGCTCTGGAGACAAAAGCTAAAATCTGGAAAGAGGCAGAGAAAAAAAACTGAAAAATATCTTAAACAAACATTTGTAACATTTGAGTAATTTCAGGCCCTGATATTGAATTTGTTTAAGTAATTACACCACACTCCATTAGTCAGATGTTTTTGTGCCAATTGAAGCGCGCAGTAGGTGCGACCCTTCTGATGATCAGAACAACGATCAACATCAATCAGGATGAGTTATGTGTCAGGCGGTCTCATTTACTCCTCTGTCATTATCATCAGCACACAGTATCAGTAGGTGGATAATTAGTTTTCTGATGAAAGGTTGCTATTTCAAATGGCAAACTGAATCGTGAAGTTGATATACTGAGTGTCATTCCTTCTCTACTAAAGAAAAAGGACCTTTTCCAGCTGTGTTTTTTTGTGCGGTGGAATTATAATGTTTTTAAAGAGCCTGATAATAATCCGTTGCCTATGGTTGTATCATACTGTGCAAAAGTTTTAGGCAAATGTGGAAAAAATTAACAAAGAATGCTTTCAGACATTTAAAGTAATGATGTTTATTCATGTAAAGTGAGCAAACAACAGAAAAACCTGAATCAAATCATAATTTGGTGTTACTTAAATTCTTATTGTTATACTTGCACAAAGTCAGGAATGGTAGAATTATAGTTGTGTCAGATCAACCAATTATATCAAACATGTGCTAATAATCAGACAGAAACTCAAGCATCAACTGCTTTATGGCGTTCAATTAATTGTTTACACCTTCAACCTTTTTATTTATTATTCTCAGGTTAGGTTAATAAAGCCTAATCTGACCTAAATTCTTAGCATTTTTATTGTTTAACACTTAGTCAGAAGACTCCTTTGTGATCTGTACTGTTAAAGATTTTGTATCTTCAAGTCTTAAAACTTTTTAAACGAAAAACCTGATAATCAGTAATCACAATCTATTAAATTGTTTTACATTTTACAGAATAAAATATGTATCATAATAAAACAGTACTCAACCAATGTAGAATAAAATTTGTTGTTGGTTCTCAAAGCATAATAAGTCTTTTCTCTGCTCAAATTTCTAGTCGTCCATCATCATCTGGTATCTCTGGCGCCGAAGACGAGCACTGCATCTTCCCTCATCTGAATGCAGACTCTGTGTTTTCAAATTTTATACCACTCATGATGCAGACTGATCTCAAGAGTTCATGTGCTTCAGCTCCAACTGCTGTCCATGCTGTAGCTGCACGTACAGAGTGTGTCATGGGTTGCTCACTAGAGCCCCCTCTGTCCATCAGGCAGTCTCACAGATTTTCCCCTACAAACCTACCATGTATTTCCTTCAATTGCAGAATAAATATATGTCTAGAAAGATAACTTTGCTTTGGGTTAGTACCAAATTTATCCTTAAAATAAGCATACAAATATTTAAAAAGTTAAAAAGAGGAGGAAATTTGAACATTCTTGAAGTTATACAGCACAGCAGAAAGTGAAACAAATGTGTAGGAGGCCTAGATCTTGGATAGGAACTGCCAAGATGAGGTTGCTACAAAGGAGAGGTTGAGCTACAATTTCTTGTCACTGGAAGATTGAGCACAGCAACAAGACACAAGGTAGTTCTACTGCATGAGCAATCTCAACTAGACATAGATCTCAAAGCAGATGGGGCTTCAAGATCAGGCAAAGTTTAGTATTGTAGATGGACCCATAGAAACTTTTTTCTCAAGGTTATGAGCCTTCGAAATCAGAAGATATCCAGCAGTACTATCAGCTCAGAACAAACAGAAACTAGTGGGACCCATGTGGGACCCATTTACTGCTTGCAGAAGACATGCAAGAGCTGTAACTCCTATGTCATTCCTCTGATTTGGGAACATTGCCAAGCGACTCAAGTATCTACAAACCTTGTGTGAAAGTTTGACAGAAATCTATAAAAAATTGCTTGTAGAGAAATGGTAGAAGGCGCACTAGACTGGTGAGTCAAATTTTAGCTGTAACAGAAGGTAGTTTGTTCATCAAAGGGTTCGAGAGGGGTACAATGATAAGTGTCTACAGAGAACGGTGAAGTAAGGTGAAGGTTCTTTGAATGTGTGAGGCTGTATTTATGTAGATCGAGTTGGAGATTTGGTCAGGATTTATGATGTTCTCAATGCTGAGAATTACTGCCAAATACTTATTCCCCATGTAATAGCATCAGGGGAGCGTATGATTTGCCCCAAGTGTATACTGCAACAAGAAAATGACCCCACACATACAACCAAAGTCATTAAGAATTATTTTCAGTGTAAAGAATAAGAAGAGGCTCTAGAAGCGATAGCATGAGACCACAGAGCTCTGATCTCAATTTCATCAAGTTAGTCCAGGATTACATACACAGAAAAAACAAACTTTGTGAAAGCAACATCCACAGAAGACCTGTGGTTAGGTATCAAAGATGTTTGGAACAACCTAGCAGATGAATCCTTTCAAAAACTCAGTGCAAGTTTTTCTACAAAATTTGGCTGATGTTTTAGGGGAAAGGGTGAGCCCATCGAGTATTGATAAGATTTAAATTTCACTTTGTTCATTCATTGTGATATGTTCATGGAGGCAAATAAAAGATTTGGAGCATTTTTCAAACTTGCCTAATCTTTTCCACAGTACTGTGTATCTTACATATATACTCCACTTATATTATTCAAACACATTACAGCATTTAAAAAGTGTGCATAAACACTTTTACTATGTGCTTTAAAACTCACTTTGCCTCTGATGAAATATCCCAGAGAAATTATTTTGCTAAATAGGCATTTCAACTGTTGACACTAAAAACACATGTTTTTCTAAGATAAATTGAATGTATTATTCAGAATCAGCAGAGAGGGAGTGAATGAAAGAGTGTTTTTCTGAAAAGTAGCTGCTCAACATGATGACAGTTTCACAGTAATATGAGATTGCAGGTCAGCCTGACTCAGTTTGGAGTGGCAGTACAATGTGAAAGTAATTTTTATAGAGGCCTGCCAAAGTGAAAACTATTGAAATAATTTTCATACTGAAAAAGATACCATTTATATATAGAAAATGGGAAAAAATGGATTTCCACATGTTTATAAAAACATCTATATTGAGTGGGTTTTATTTGATCTTTGAATATGTTTCATATTCATATGGAAATTAAAATTCTGTAAAAGAGACTGCTTTTAGGACATTTATTCAGAGTCAGAGAATTTCCCTCAATTCAAAGCATATTATCTATGGAATTCTATTCAATTGGAAAATCTTTTTTTAAAGTTTACTGCCTTAAAAGTAATACCATATTCACCAAGATCCTGTTTTGTATTTAATGTTGTTTATGTCAGAAACCTATATTTTCGTTGAAATTGTGGTAAGAATGTTTGTTACACAAGCGCTTAAGCAAAAACAAACACAAACCTGTCAATAAACATTTCCAAGAAACATTATTACTTTGAAGCTGTGTTCTCTGGAGAACAAGTATAGTTTATATGTTTTATAAATGTTAGCCAATTATGAAATCATGCTTTTTTGGTTAAAATTATCTTCATTTGAATTTGTCCTGTCAGCGTACCAGAGTGTAAGCTGTTTGAGTGTTTCTGAATCTTGTCAGGTTCTTTTACAAGTGTAATCTATGAATCTAAAAGGAATTTTATTAATGAGTTTTTAAAGCAATGCAAGTTACGTTAAAAGTTATTCTTTATGCTTGGGTTACCAATTAAGTGAACAATAAAACAGAAAAAGATGAGCAATTAATTGAATCTGACCTTTATCTTACCCATTTTGAAAACATCGCTGAGATTGTAAATTTAAGTAATGAGGAAAAATGAATGCTGATATTGCATGCAGAAAAATGCAGCATTTGCCTTTAGTGTTCAGACATAAATAAGAAAACCATATGAAATCAGAATCTTTGGCTGCTGCTATTGTGAGAGAGCTTAGAGTACCCGGTGTGAAATGTCAGCTGTGAAAGTGTGTTAGGCTGATGTGTTAAGACCATTAAGTCCTCCAAACATAGTCAAATGTGCATCGTTCGGTATTGCCTATAGAGAAATTATGTGGTTTTGTGCAATATGTTGTTTTTCTAGTGATGGTCTCTTTTTAACAGACAGCAGGGATATCCTTTCTTCTGTGGTGTTCATTCTTTTGAAAGAATCCAAATTCTATCTGGTTCAGTCATCTTCATCCATCAGATCATATGAAAATGAATTTTTGGGGCTTTAAGGGAAGATGGTAATGATTATATTTCACACTGTTCATCCCAGCTGTGAGTTTCCCTAAACATCGGATTTGTGATTAATTGATGCTTTCTGAAATTAAGCTGAATTGCAGGAGGAGCAGCAATTAAAACAGAGTTGCAACTTTCTGCTGGCTGTGTGCCAGCACTGTTCTCCTTCTCAACTGCTCTCTAGGTTGCCATGGAAACTGCTATCCTTACTTTCCCCATTTCCTCCTGCTTTTTTGTTGTATTAATGTGCATTTTACCTATGTCTTACTCTCAGATGAAAAAAATATTATTTTATTTTAAAAAATTAACTAGTTTTTGAGTGAGACTAGCGTTGTGTTAAAACAGGAAGCCTTGAATAAATATCACCAGTGTGCTTTGTATCCTCTAAGCAAAATTAGTCACCATCCTCCAAAAGCAGTTGTTACCTCAGACAAGGTGAAAACCACTTGGGGAGTGCTGACATTTCAACACACAATCAGCACCGGTTCCTTCAAACAAACACAATGGAGAGCTTTTGACATTTTGTATTTACATTCTGCATAAGCCATCAGAAGACAGTTGTTCACGATCCATTCACACCGTTCTCATGATCAGATGAAATGATGAGTTTAAACAAGGCCTCTTTTGTCACTTTGAAATGTATAAATCTGTATCTAATCTAGACAGAACCAGATGTTGAATCTCATTACAAAAAACAATTATTAAACATTAATAGATGACAATACATTTTACAAAGATGCAGTTACTCTAATTTAATATAAATGTACACTAATATGAACTGCATGCGATGACAAAAATTCTCCTTTAGCGTATTAGTAGATTGATGACGTTGATAGCACAACCGATGGTGTTTTTTTTCTGAGGGCTATGAAATAAATTCCATAATTGTAATTCTCGGCTTAGAGAAAGATTTAAGAAGACATAGTGGTTGGTTTATATAACTCATATAGACAAGGGAAACATTATATGATGCCACTGCCCCGCCATAGCAACCATAATGTTCCTCTAGCAACCGTTTTCAAAGATGTATATCTCAGCTTTGGGAAAGAATTGAAACATGGAGGTTGGTCTATATAACTTACATATACAAGGGGAACAATATATGAGCTCAATGACACCTCAACAGCAACCATACTGTTAACCATAGCAACCAAACTTTTTACCCTAGCAACAAACCATTTTCAAATATCTACGAAAATATATATGAAATAAATGCCAGCTGTGTATATCTCAGCTTAGAAAAAGAGTTAATTTATGGGGGTTGGTTTATATAACTCACATTGATAAGGGGAACATTATAGGATGTCACAGACTTCTCCATAGCAACGATTTTTTTACCCTAGCAACCACTTTAAAAGATCTATATCTCAGCTTAGGAAAAGAGTTAAAACATGGGGGTTGGTTTATATAACTCATATAGACAAGGAGAAAATTATATGATGTCACTGACTCACCCAGAGCAACCATATTGTTTACCCTAGCAACTATTTTCAAATCCTAATGTTTGAAATACTTTACTGCACCTGAAATGAATCTATGTAATGTGTACATTCTTTCAAAAATCATCAATGATTTTCATAATTTTCTAAATATATGAAATATGAAAAAAACGACCCTAAAAAAACACTTTTAAACCACCATCAAAAACAAAGCAAACAATATTAGGGATGGGATTCCAACATGTAGTTTCATGATGGCAATGTTCCTCTGGACGTTTTAACACGTTTCTTTATAATTGTTATTATTATTATTATTATTATTATTATTATTATTATTATTATTATTATTATTATTATTATTATTAGTAGTAGTAGTAGTAGTAGTAGTAGTAGTAGTAGTAGTAGTAGTAGTAGTAGTAGTAGTAGTGGTAGTAATAATAGTATTATCTATTATATGTAGGCTGTTTTTCCATCATTGTCCAACATTAAAAGGTAGGAAAACATTAAATGGGAAACCTCTTAGTCTGCTAAACTAAAAGACGTTTTCAGTCCAGTTGAATTGTGTTTGCATTTTTTAAGATAGCTACAGAGTCGCAGTTCAGAACTGTGTATTCCTTCAATAAATCCTCCCATACACTACTTTGTCATATTCAAATCTATGCAAAATTCTAGTAGGAGATTATACCCTATAAGAACAGATCTAGAGTGCTCCATTAACAAACCCAGGCTCTGCCACACACAAGCACTCTCTGCTAATTAGCACTTGCTGAAGAGGAAGCTATAACAATAAGATTAGCAATGTGTTCCTTTTATGAGCCATTAGAAAATGAGCATCGCTTCAATCTCTCATCATTTTATCTGTGTACCTGAGGCAGTTCCCTGTGTCTCTGACATTCACATTAAACATTCCACAAAATAATCCCATACTCCAATGCCACATTTATTTATATAGGGCTTTTTACAAAACCAATTGCTTCTTCAAAACATGTTTATAAAAGGCAATAGGGAGATTAAATCTCAGCAGAATTTTGTGGTTAACTTTTGTAGAGTGATTTATAGAACAATTTCTGTGAGATTTACTGTGAAACTGTGACGTAAACAATGGTGTTTAGGGTAAAATGTGCTGGAACAGAAAGAATCTAAACCACATTGAGATAACAATTCAGCCATTCTATCTTACTTATTTGTTATCAAAGAGCTGGATTGCAATGTTTTAATTGACTTGAGATATGAACAGAGAGTAAATTATTATGAGCTTGAAGGGCCAGTTGGGTTTACTTTTTTATTAGTGTAAAACCTTATGTGTGGTATTGCAAATGAAAATGAGATTGGAGCGGTATCACATTTTCTTGCTGGGAAATCAGGCCAAAAAAGAAAATTTCACTGACTAAGTTATTAATAATATTATTGATAAATAGGAATTAAATAGTGAGTTAAAGGTCTGTTGAAGTGATGAAAAGAGTAGCAGATATTCTTATTTGATTTGATAGTTCACATGGTGCAAAGCGCATCACACGATATTTTTACAATATTACAAAAATCCAGCTTTAAGATGAAAATGAGTGAGGAGAATTGTTGACCCAGCCATTATACTCTTCAACCCAAGGACAGTTCTCAAAGAACCTAAGCAGGTCTGACCTTAAAGTAAAATCAGTGAGAAATTGTGCTTGTGAAGCCAACAGGAGGTACACATCTTTTGGTCTAGGTGGTTCCTAGTGTTCCAGCGCTTTGATGGGGGATGCTTTACTGTAAGGAAACCTCTTTCAATTTCAAACCTTCAATTAATAATGTGGTTGAAAATGATAATCACAAAATGATTATTTCGGTTGCAATGACGGCCTTAGTCCTGTGTGTTTCTGAGTTGGAGACTAATGAAGGAATGTGTATGACTGTTCACACCAAAAGAATGTTAAGAGAAGCCAAACTCATGTCTTTATCTGTTTTTTTTTGTCTCGAGTACTGAAAGAGACTAGCATGAAAATAATATGATTGAAAAGGTTTCCCAAATTATTTGCATATCTTGTGTTTGTTAAATGGGACCAGAGTCCAGGGGAGGAGAGGATTCTCCCCCAAGAGGCACACAGACACTCAGCCATGGAGACTTGGTTGGCTGATGATGGCATTTCAATAAAACCTGATTTGATTTGACTTCTAAAAGCTTTAAAGATTATTTTTCTACAAACCTAATGATTGTAATTCAACAAAAACACATCATAACAAGATTCTTATCCTGTGTTTATTAAAACCCCAGGTTCGTGTCAAAAACAGTATGAGTGTAACCCAGCATCTTGCCCATATAATCCAATTGATGTTCTAAATATTCATCACATCATTTTATTGGATACTACACACTGCTGCTAGCTTAAGAGATGGCTTCTTAAAAATGTAAAGCGTCTGGAATATGTGTCTTAAAAAGTGTTACACAAATAATTATAATTATAGCTAAATTGTTGGACAATTATAATTAAAGAAATGAACAAAATGCGTCAGCTAAATGTATAACTGTAAATGTATTATTGTTATTATTATTACCCGAAAATGTATTTTACTCAATGTACAATTGTTAAGCAAAAGGTTCAACAGAACTTTTATTAGAAAATTTTTATTTCTTAAAATTGTCACAAAAACATATTTTATTTAACTCAACACAACACTCTGATGAAGACCGACACAACAATTGACTACACATACATTGTTTTAATCAGTCAACAACAGCCAAAATAGCTAATTGACTGAAAATCGCCTTTAGAAAAAAATGTAATCAACATTCTTTAATTAGTTGGATTTTTTTTTACAGTCTATTACAAGGCATTTCTTGAAACGTTACAAGCATAAACCTAAACCCAACCTCTGGACACACCCTCAGAATTAACCCCAGGGACACCTTACCTCGAAAAGAGGTCGCTTAAGGAATGAAACAGACCTCAAACAGTTCAGGGCACTCCCAAACAGCAGCAACACCCATTCTACCTCAGGTTCAACAGCTTCTTTACGCCAACTGTGTTCTTCTTCCCTCTCTTGTTCAATTTTCAAAAAATAATCTTTGGACACGCAGCCTTTATGTCACTCTGTCTCTTTTAGATTCTCCTGGTATGCGCCCTCTAAATACGCTTCTTCTTCAGTATTGTGATGGGCAGTAAATGCCGTCTTTCCTTACAAGATCTCAACACTCTCTCACTTGTGATATGTGCGGCCGGTGATAGTCAGGCCACAGGAGATCTGAACAGAAAGCCGTCTGGCAGGAGAGATTTATCTTGATGTGTAATTCAGCTCAAACTCTGAAGGCATTCCAGAGGGAATATGCTCAATAAAATAGTGTGTACCTGCACTGTTAGTGGCATGGCTCATAACCAAGGAAAATATCTAAACAGACATCTACAAGATTCAAATACAAAATAAAAATAATGTTGAATAGATACTTCATGTATATCTCTCAAGAAGTATATTTGATTCATGCTGTCCCTTCTTCCTACAATTTGTAACCACATGTAAATGAGGGTTTATGAAGTGTGTTTTTCAATCATTTATTAAATGAAGCTCCGCATCACAGATGGGCTTCTTCACAGCTGTCCACCATTATCAGGCAGGACTCAGTCATATCAATCTTTACACTGTCACCAAATTTGATGTGACCTCAAAAATGTGACATCAAATATAACTCTTCAGTGATAAGTAGTCTGCTTTCATGTTCCTTTCTGCTTTCTCCTTCCTATAACTTTGCAAGACGTCCATATAATAACATGTTTTGTGTTCCTGTCGGTCTAGAAGCCAGTCACTGGGAAAATAACAACCTGTTTTCTTTTCGGCTGTTTTCTTTGGGAAAAGGTTTTCTATTATCTCCTTGAGGACATTTTTATTCATCAAGCAGACCATCAGATTTCTTTTCAAGAGTCAACACAAAACACCTCTTTTGTTATGATATTTATTCAACAAATTTACGTGTACAATGTAATATATCAAAGCTACGATGTACACTTGAATGTTGTGACTTAATTAATTAATCAATTTGATTTCTTGTAACATCTCCGGTTTCCCCACAAGTCCAAAGACATGCGGTATAAGTGAATTGGGTAAAAACGATTGTCCATAGTGTTTGAGTGTGAATGAGTGTGTGTGGATGTTTCCCAGCAATGGGTTGCGGCTGGAAGGGCATCCGCCGCATAAAACATACTCCAAAACAAAGAGTTGGCGGTTCATTCCTCTGTGGCGACCCCAAAAGTGGAGAAAGTCGACAAGATAATGGATGGATAATTACTCATTGTTTTTCTAAACTTTACAGGTGATCATTGTAATGTGACCAATAACTTTAACCTGTGTGTGTTTCATCAACCCATTACTGGCGAAATAAATGCTACATTAATTCACTTACTTTCTTTTCGAGCTTGTGTGCATTTTCTCTGGGTACTCCAGCTTCATCCCACAGTGTGTGGACCTGGTGTTGTAATTGTGCCCTGAACAGAGTGTACCCCACTTTTCTGTAATTGTGAATTGTCACCATAAGAACCATGTGACCCTAACCAGGAACAAACAGGTAAAAAAAATGCTAGAATTCAGTCTATTAAATAATTTTTATACTTTTTTATATTTTCATATTGTCCTTTCAGACAAAAAGGGGTTTGTGTGTCTCCTTAAGGATGTTTTATTTATCAAGCACAGCAGAACATCAGATTTCTTTTTAACAATCAAAGAAATTTCTTTAGGTAATTAAAAGAGTTCTATCTAAAGCAAAGTCATCTAAAGCACACCCATATCAAGTGTTAAATGTTGTTCCATCTTCTGTCGAATTTCTTATAAAATCTCAATGGCTGTTGGAGATGTACATTAGCTGGCTTTCAATGCTGAAATATACCTCAATCTCTATTGTGTTCTGGTTGGTGTTCTCCTGTTGTCTTGATTTGTTGGCAAAAAGACAGTCTCTGCTGTGAGCCAAGTTTATACTCACTCAAAAGTCTAAACATGTAGGACTGGAGAGTGACCACAGAAAGCTAAGAATAAAAAAACTGAAAAGTGGCTTCAGTTAAATGGAAACTCCAGATGGTTGTTGCTACTATTTATAGTACATTTGTTGTGACTCATTTTATTGTGTCATATTATTTAGATTTGAAATCCCTCCTTTTTTATTGAGTGAGAAATGTAAAATGTGAATGATGAGAGTAACACGTTTATTTTGTTGCTTGTTTTGTTTATTTATTTGTTTAAGTACTTGTTTATAACAAAGTGTAAATAGTCGTGAGTATATTTGGGATGGCTCTAAATATAAATAACTATGAGGCTCTTATTTTTTACCTTTTTTAAAATGGATATGTTGAACTTTCGCTTTAATAAAAAAAAAATGGAACAAAAACACATATTAAATTAACCTTTTAATGAAGAGATCTATTCAGTGAAACGCAAATTTTAATACAAGATATAATGTTTCTGTGTGGAACTAGCTGTATAGATGATGACTAAATGACTGTGAACTTATTTACCTTAGTTTGAGTGTTATTTGAACTTTATTTAGAGTACATTTGGTCCTTCTCTATACAGAGTACATTTTACTCATATACATTTTACTGTGTATAGACTTATGATATTTCCCCTTAAGTAACTAAAATGCTAAACTTGATACAAGATCATTTGAGTGGAACAAAGGACTTCAGTGTGTGTCACCAGCCAATTACTGGCACCAAAAAAGATGACAGACCATTGTATATGTTTTTCTGGGCTTGTGTGGGTTTTCTCTGAGTACTCCAGTGTCCTCCCACAGACCAAAAAACGGGTGATTTAGAGACTCTGTGTAGACCTGTGAATACTCGTGAATGTGACCTGAACTGAGTGTACCCCACTTTTCTGTCAATCTGAGCCTGCACCAGCAGAACCATGAGAACCTAAACAAGAAAATAGATTGATTCCAGAGTGTTAAATACACTTTCATGTGTCCCGTTTAATTGTTTAAAATTCAGTTTTAGTTCTTTAAAAGTGTATCGTTCTTCACACAGAGAAGAAGAAGAAGGCTGCAAAAAAAGACAGCAGCAGATTTCAGACATTTTCATGATGAGTGACTTACAGGAGTCAGCGGGGTGCAGAATCTTCTTCTGTGGAAAATGTTTGCACCATCTGTGAGGTTTATGTTACCCAGAGAATTAGGAGCTTAGAAAGGCCTTTTCGGCTTATATTTCCTAAAAAAAAAATGGTCTACACTACAAATTGAGATTATTAAAACTTTTCCATAAACCTTTCCTCGGGCCTTAAGTGAGTTGGATACACAGATCATAACCTTAAATGGAATTCAAAGGAAATAATAAAAAAACATCAAAGGAATGCATACAATCATGAACTGTTTATTTCAGTTTTAAAAGGAAACAGTTTTTTAATGCATTTAACTGCTAACCACATGAGGGCAGCAGCCTTATTACAACCATTTATTAAATCTTAACGGCATGGATAGAGATGGTCATCAAACACCCACACACCATGTCCTTTCCTGTGCTCTTAAGTTTAGATTTGCACTTGCTGTTCAGCTGCAATAGAATATAAACGCATGTGGAGATTGTATGGTCAAGGTGTGTGCAGTAGACCAATCCCTCTGGAGACCTGGCACATCAAAAGTACCGATAATCTTGTTACGGCAGATCTAATAGCAAGTCTATTTAATATCATGCACAGGAGAGAAATATGAAGTCTGACAATGCTAGATGACCTGCATGGGTTGGTCTACAGTACATGCAGTATATTTACATTCAGATTCTACTTGAACGGTTTGGTAATCATCACCGCATATTAATTTACGTTATGATTATTGTGACAATATTTAAAACCATTTCTACTCTTTGTTTTGATCATTCCAAATGATATTGGGGATTGTCTGCATATGCCAATGTTCATATTAATTTTTTGTTGTTGAATTTATCTCACATAAATCAATAAACATTAAGGTCTGACTCTGTATTTTGAAATGTTATAAATTGTTATATAAAAGAACAAGGTGTTCGTTCTTGGATCCGATTTAATAATTCAGGTTTCTTCCCACGAAAGCATTAATTCGATGCTTCTGCTTACATAAGAATGATATTTACTTTTCTACGTTCAATTTAATTGAACTCTGAGGTCATAATGCCTTGATTTTGATATATACAGATCTTTACACCTCAAGAGGTTGCATTAATAGTAATGAATGAGCTAAGTCTGATGAATGTTGGTTGCAGCTGGAAGGGCATCCGCCCCGTAAAACATATGCCAGAGAGTTGGCGGTTCATTCCGCTGTGGCGACCCCGAAAGGGAAGAAAGCCGACATGAAGATGAATGAATGAATGATATATGTTGCTAAGGCGAGCTTGTGATTCAGAACATAAAAGCAGTTCCATGAGTATTCTGAATGCGAATGTGAGAGAGCATTGCCCTGCTTCCGTCAGAACATCAATTCAAGCATTCTATAAGGGAAGGGGATGCTCGCTGTCACATACAATTTGTCCTAGACTTTATACCACTGAATTCTTTTCACCTATACAATCAATAATACAATCAATGGTAAAAAGGATTCTTCAATGTCCAACAACTGAAATCCTCTTTATTGCACGATAGATTGCATGACACATGTGTACTTTCATTGAAAAGGTTTCAAGAAAATTTCAGTTTGAAACAAATAAATCTGTAATGAGTTGTGTGTAGCGTCACGGTGCCGCAGTGGGTAGCACAGTCGTCTCACAGCAAGAAGGTTGCTGGTTTGAGCCTCGGCTGGGTCGGTTGGCATTTCTGTGTGGAGTTTGCATGTTCTCCCCGTGATCGCGTGGGTTTACTCCGGGTGCTCCGGTTTCCCCACAAGTCCAAAGACATCTGGTATAAGTGAATTGAGTAAGAATGATTGTCCATAGTGTTAAAGTACGAATAAGTGTGTGTGAATGTTTCCCAGTGATGGGTTGCGGCTGGAAGGGCATCCGTTGCATAAAACATGTGCCAGAGGAGTTGGCTGTTCATTCCACTGTGGCAATGCCAAAAGGGAAGAAAGCCGACATGAAAATGGATGGATGGAATTGTTTGTAATGCTGTAGATGTAATGAAAATGTAATGCAAGATTTCCATTTCCATACATTTCCGCAACAGCACAACACAACACAATAAAAAATATTTACACAACACATTTTACCGTAAAGAGACTGTACTTGTATTGTGTTGTATGTTGACTTCTATTGTACATTTTTAACTTCTTGTAAGGTAACCTTGAGTGTCCAGAAAAGCGCCTCAAACAAAATGTATCATTATTATTTTATAGCGTAATCTGAAACACCAGTCTTTAACTGAGGACACATGCACAAAGACATACCTGACCGAAACGGTGGTGCAGTGGTGGAGTTTATCATCCTGTAAACGGAGGGTTAGGGGTTCATCCCACACCAGGTTCATTCTGCCATTGTGGCCCTTGGCAAACCACTTCAGCCTCGTTGCCCTGAATGGATGTGTGTGACTGGTGGGGTGTGTTTGGATGTGGGCACTCTGTCATTGCTACCAGTGTGTGAATGTGGAGTGAATGAATAATGCTCTGAACATTGCAAAGTGTCTTTGAGTATCTGGAAAAGCGCTATATTAATTGCAGGTATTTTTGTTATTGCAACTCCCCAAGTGAGTTTGTCAAGTTAAATGATTGCTAATTGCTTTGGGGTTTAAATATTAGAAATATGCATAGCTATTTCAGCTAAGAGGACATAAGGCTTTCATTCCAGAAACAAGAATATAACTGCATCTTTAACATTTCTGCAGCACGTACTTTACACAAATTAACTGCAGTTGGTCTCCAGTTTCGTCAGCAAAATTAAGACAAAGTATGTCCCTGGTGCATAAAAAAGTAAAGTTAAGGCTCTTGAGGGTAAAAAACATTAGACTATGATAATGAGCAGAATGTTTCTTCACAAGTTCATTTGGGTAAATGATAATGGGACACTGCTGAGCACATCAGGCAGCAGGCTATATAGGATTTAAAAATGCTGTGCTGACTAATAATTGCTGAAATGATTTCATTAAACACGCCAGAAGCAAGATTGCTTCACCCCTCCCCTTTTTACAACATTCGATCGACTCATTGGAAAACAGGAGGGTTTTTTAAATGTTTATTCTTAGAGCTGCTCTTCAGGGCAGGTGAACTATCGCATGTTAAATAGGTGTTCTTTTTTCCCTCTTCTGAATCCCTGTCTCTGGAATCTGGAGCGGTTTTAATCAGATTGTAATAGTCTCCTAGAGAGATAGCAGAGACCACACTAAAACACAGCACACCTAGGGCATTCCTCAGTGTAAAACACTCCCTTGTGACAATAAAGCATTACGGGAGCCTTGATATTCACCACATGCTGTACAAAGCAGAGCAAAAAGAGGTCATCTTTGTCTCTGGAGACTAATTTGTTCATTGTGGATGGATATACACAAACAAATAGAAACCTTCGTATGCTTTTCTGCCATGGTAATTATAGCTGGACAGGGCAAACATGGCAGCTTGTGTGATGAGAATTGCCTGTTTTGTGAGCCCTTTGTTGCAATGCTTGGCTGGACATAAATATATGTCAGAGTGGTTTAGGTCTTCATTTGGAGGAACTCATTGTGAGCCATTTATCAGGCGAGGTAGAATGTCAATGTAGAGGTCAGGTTAGGACTTCCCTCTGCTGAAAATTGACCTGTTATCGTTGTTGATTCTGTTTATGTTTAAGCCTAGAAATTCCCTTGAAACTTGAAACAAAATTTCTACCAGCCAATTTATTAGTTTTAGCTTTTTAAGTAGACTTATATTGATTTAATTTTGTCTTGATATTGGCTTTATTTTGTTGAATATTAGCATGAAATGGTAAAAGGTTTGTCAAGAAATACTCCAACTCACTTTCATAGCACCACTAAACATTACATGGAAGAGAAAATATCAAGATTTGGCAATCTTTGGTTCTAAATTAACCGTTGCTCCACAAATTTTGCCTCTGAGTTAAGATGACATGATAAACATTTGTGCACTCTACAGATCTTTTCAGCAATGTATTTAGCAGATGATTTTATCAAACTAGCATTGAAGACAGATTTTTTCTTATCTCCCTATGATCCAGGCACATGGTCAAAGCTCCAAACCCCACAGATTCTGCCACAGGAAAGCTCCTCTTCTGGTGCAGCTGATCTACTTCAATGGTGGCAGTGTTGTGTCTTCGTTGGTGCTCATTAGTATTTGAGAGTCCGTATCCCTGCTATCGGTTATCAATGTAGTCATTCTTAGGTCTTTGGAGTCAACAAGACACCTCTGGCACAAAAACATCCTGTTCAAGGGACATCAACATTATTCCATAACATATTACCGATTATCATGAAAACATGTACAGAACATGCTGTCTATTCGAGATGAAGAAAATGAGTACATTCTTTCATAACCTTCAGAATGGACTATTGTAATGTTGTGTTCAGCTACCACGTTACATAAATTCTAGTTTTAAAAATATGATCACATTACACCGATTCTGTCCTCACTTCAATGGGTTTCTGTAAAATATTACATAGTACTACTTCTAGCCTTTAAGGCCCTGGAGCTAAGGTCTTGGCTCTTAAGCAAGGCTTCTTGTGATCTCATGAACAGGTTCTATAGAGGGAGAGATCTTTTCCTCACTTGTGTGTAGGTTTTTTTCCATCTTTAATTCTGTCCACCATTAACTGCTATTGAAGAAGTTAGAGAAAAATGTATCTTTCTTCTCTTAACTGTATTTAAGATGAGAATTTGAACCACATGAACCCCATAGTGGCTCAAAAAACAGCATGACGACATGTGATCCAAAATCCTCTGTTTCAGTTCCTTCAGCAGCTTCTGTTGGTCTGTAGACTTCTTTATTTCCTTATTCAGACTTCTTCACTAATTAAGTGAAGCTTTTATTCTATATTTGTGATAGTAAAATTACTTAAAAATACTTAAATCATATTGAAAACAAAAAATGGATTCCCACATTTAAATCAGGCAAAACAAGAATGTAAATTAGAACTGAGAGAGATGTATCTCGATCTAAGTGAACGAATAAACTAAATTGCTGACCTCAATCAAAACAAGCCTCTAGCACAAGTATAGTGTAGCATTCACCTGCTGTCATTGAAGAATACATTTCCTCTATCCATCAAACTCACATCTTGCCTGAAGCACATGGTCTGAAAATCAGTAGCCTTTCAAATAGTTTTCTGGTTAATTTGTAACAAATTCATGTTCACGTGTGCATTTGCTTGTTATTTTAGGACCTTTAAAGCTGAGTCAGTTGTTGATTGCATTATCAATGAGGCTATGACGCAACAGGTTTTCTGACTATACATTTACAGAAGTGACAGAAAGAATTCTAGATTAAATGCATTGGCTCAATGTGCACAATCCAATTTGTTCAAGTGTATTCCACCAATCATCAGCAACAGAAATCAATGCTGTGATTCAAGGGCACTAATGTAAAAAGTGCCGACAATACTCAGAGTAATACATCTCAGAGGAACGTTCCTCCATTGCCAACTGCAAATTAGATTCAGTGGTGATCACAATTTATATTATGATCTTTAATTTCGCTTTACTGTTATGTTTAATTTATATGCACAAAAATGTGGAGTTGGTAGTGGTGGGTTTTTGCTTATATTGGAATGAACAATTTGTCGAGTCTATTGGACATTAGTGCAAACAGCAAATGAAAATCAAGAGCAGGAAATTACGGCAGGGAATTTTGCAGCTAGATTCAATTCATGTATATTTCTTTATATGTAGATCTCATAAATAAATATTTCCTAGACATCGAGGAGCTTAAAAACATGCCATGAGACCTTTTTCTGACATTGAGTCTGATGCACCATCAGAACATTATTCAGGCATAAGTTGTTCAGCAGCAAACACTTTAATTGCATTTGTAGAAATAAATAAGAGCAATAAATTATATTAGAATTAAAAATACCAATTAAATTAAAGTAATATGTTATTATTTGTCTCAGTCTCATGTTTAGTTATTTCTCTTTAAAAGCAAAAAAGAACATAGTCATCAAAAAGTGAATTAACCCGAATCTAGAAAAATGTGCATGAGAATAGAATAGAATTTATAATTAGAATATAATTTCTTTTTAGCAAATAAAAAGTCATTAAGAAGGCTATTATGTACTGCTGTGATCAATTTCCCACAAAATTTAAACATATCATGATATTACATTTAATTTATATTCTAGAAATCTCAACAAGAGAAACCTGACTGATGCGGGCTGTTAACAATCTGTTAACGTTAGAGTTGGTGAGGTTATTGATTAGTCGCTATTTGTGCTTTACAAGACTTCAAAACAGCCTCAAATCAGAGCGTGAGACTCGATAACAAAACATAACAACTGAGTTCAATAGGCAACTGGAGCAGTTTCCTTATAAGTATATGCTCATGAAGGGATCAGTTCTACACACTTTTGCATATGAGGACACAAAAAAACTCATAGGATACAGGCAAGAGGCATGACAGGAGAGCTTCTCTCTGTAACTTTAAGTATTTACGGAAATTAAATTAGCTTAAATGGAAACGAGCAGCAATCCAAAACCAGAATAGCAAGCTCACACTATTTGTTTCCTTGCTCCTCAACTTTATTGAACTTTAAGGTGCGCAACAGAATCACATGACACAGCTTGAGTCACCAGACTGTTGAAGTTCAAGCTTGGGCTTAACAGTAACTGAATATAAAGTGACGAAGTAGATTAGAGGACATGTGGGTATGATTTGGATCATTGACATTTGAGTTTCATTCTTTTTAAAACACACCACCATATGTTTGCATGGCCAAGTGTTGACTGCCAAATCTTTGAAATGCTTGTGAGACCCAAAAAGCAAAGCCTCTCTCTCTCTCTCCTTTTATCAGCAAAGCTCAGTGTTTGGCCCTTATTTCTTTTCATGGCTTTTTGGAAGCCTGTATTGGTCTACTTTGTTCTTATTTCTCCCACCTATGTAGCATTTTTGTGATTGAGAGCTTGCCACCTAATTCGGCAAGGGCTTGGGCAAATTTTCATTTGTTGTGACGTCGTATGGATACTACCCCCCCTCCCCATATGGACCAGTGTTCTACTTTTCTTATTTCTTATTGTTTCTTAAGTACTCAATAATCTTTAGAAAACATCATCCTGTGTTAATTGTGTCTTGTCCTTGCTATCAGAATGTTCATTGAATTGCATCAAGGGATTGAGAAGTATAGATTCTGATACACTAATCAGATTCTTGTCAGAAGGAGGAATTCAAGGAGGCACCTTTTGCTTTTCACTAGTGGTCAGCATTGTCAGTTTTATGCCTTATTTAGTAGTGCTGAAGCACCCCTACACTTTGTCTTAGCACCCCTAAAATGAAACCATTTCATTATACGTTATTCAGTGGGACATTTTGTTAGTTCAATCAACATAGGAAACTTATGAGCCTTTATTTTCAAAGTGTATCAAACATGCAAAAGGTTACTGGTCAGAGCAAGGAAATTGTGATAAATTCAAAATATGAATAGGCACTTTCTTTTTATTAATTTTAGGAAAAGTAAAAACCTTGCAGGTTACACAGGTTTGTATAAAACAAACAATTAAATTTGTACCTTGTAATAATAACTATTTTTCTTAAAATAAGGTAAATATTTTAATTGCTCTATATTCAAGCATTTGACGTTAACATTTTCACAGGAGGCCATGCCCAAATCTCAAGCTGCTCTGTGTTTCTGAATCAACCATTTTACCTTAAAAATAAGCATTTAATCTGAACATTTACAGAAAAGAGGGCAGCAGATGTAACCCTTATCATAGTTTTACCCTGAAAATGCCACAATACTAAAAATTAAACCTGAAGACCTTCTAGTTTTTGCAACTAAAGCAATGAAATTTCTCCAGATGCCAAAAACCTGCTGAGATCATGCAAATCTATTCAGTATTTAAAACAAATAAAAATACAATTCTGTTAAGAGTGGGTAACATTGATTATAGGTTTAAGGAAATATTTGCTGTTATCTTTAGGGGCTGAGAAATTCAGTATGGAGGCATGCTGTTGCAAATAGGCATTATGCATTACAGTTGATTTACAATGAAATGGCATCTAAACCAATGCAAGCATGAGGATAGAAGAACAAATGCAAATCCTAATGCAGAGTGCCTTAAATACATTCTCCTTTTAAGATTCCATACATTTTATTTTTTTTTAAACATATTATTATAGAAATATTCAATGTTTTTACTAACCAATCTAAACAAATATTCACATTTGAACAAAGTAAAGCTTCTTTGAGCGTCTGGAAGAGCACTATATAAATAGAAGGCATTATTATTACTTTCTATTTGCCGACAAATGCCCACACATTTCTTCACAAAACGTAATAAATCCATACACCAAGATTTCCAAATAGCATTTATCTTCTTTGCATAGCAATCTCATTAAACCAGTGAAGAAACTGGCATTCTTGCAAGGATTCCCTGTCGTCATGTTGGCTCAAATATGATACAGGAATCCTATAGTACGCTTGTCCTGTCGGAGCCATTATGGCGCAAGGCAATCCAGTTTCATAAGCTCGCGTGGGCGGAGTTTTCTGGAAGCTGGGAGAAGCAACGCTGGAGATACGAGGGGGAACTGGAGCAACGGCAGCGGGCACGGAAAGACAGGCACGGCGAAAGAGCCAGGGAAAAGGCGAAGCCCTGCGCCTGCGTACAATGACGACCATCGGCTGAACTGCGCCCTTTAGCAAAAGGCAGCGTTTTATTCCAGACTCCGCGTGCGCCTCTCTTTTTACTTGCCTTTAACGCATTCGATACAGTAGCTTCTCCGGCGATTATTGAGGAGTTGTTTTAGCTTGAGAATTAACGTTACCTCTGCCTCGAGTGGCGGGATTAAGGAGGCCGAGAGAGAGAGAGAGAGATAGAGAGAGAGAAGGTGGGGCAGAGTGAGTCAAGCGGACCGACGCTCGCTAGCTACTGACCGCTCGCTTCAACCGAGCCACCTACGGATATATTTTTCTCCTCAAACCTCCAGGAATCCACCATTTGCTGCTACTCGGGATTTGCAACGCGCGAAAACCTGCTGTCGGCGTGTCTTTGCGTCGCTCATTTCAGCTACCCTGAAGAGTCAACGCTGTAATCCTCAGATATTCACCATTTGGACGGATTTTGGGGGGGATTTTGTAAATTCCCCGGTCTTGCTGGACCATGGCCGACGACGACGTGCTCTTTGAAGATGTTTACGAGCTCTGTGAGGTCATTGGCAAGTAAGTGCCACGGTTTTATCGCTTCGAGTACGACTCTATGGCAAATAATTTCCATCTGTAGGCTAGCTCAAGCTGCATTTTCTGCGTTTGTGTGTTAGTCAGAGGAGTGTCTGGTTGTCACTGCATTTTAGTCTGTTGTGCTGCAGTGAACACATGACACTTGGATCGAGTCGTAACTCTTCTAAAACTGCATGTTGTCTGGAGCAAGAGAATGGGAGTGGCGAGTGAGAGATGAGAGAGGTGTACTTGGAGCATTTGTGCAGGTAGATGCCATTCACAGCTCTAGCCTCCAAAGACGATTTTGCACGGGGTTCTGTAGAGATGGCTGCAGTCTGCATTGGTGTTTCTGCAAGTTTTTACATTGAGGTGATTTTTAGTGATGCATTAAATGGCCAAGTTGCTTTTTGATTTTTTTAATCGAAAACACAATGTTTATAAGTATGTTTATGCCAGGAAATGACTACCACATGATTGTATTTTTATTTTGAGTAGATTTGGACCTTGTAGATGCTACCGGTTGTGTGATTTCAGGATGACGTCATAAGGTGTTGGATTGGTTCTCAAACAGTGGGGACATTTTTAAGGGTAGAAGCTTATTTATTAAAGACTGTATAGAATATGATATAGTAATCGTAAAAGGGCTGTGTATTGGCAAGAAGCTGGCGATACACTTGTCAATATGATATATCCCGATATTGTAAGAGAGATGTGTGGCAGTTTTTTTTATGTATCACAGTATTTAAAAGAATATAACCATGATAAACGGCACCCTTTCTGGAAAAGTATAAACACTTAACACAAAAAAAATGTATAAATTACTTTTAATTTATGTGTCCCAACATGAGCATCTAATCTTGCATAGATAGTGTATTTTCACCCATGCAAATCAGATTCCATTTTTAAAGAAACTAAATAAATAAATAATCAACCATATATATATATATATATATATATATATATATATATATATATATATATATATATATATATATATATATATATATATATGTGTGTGTGTAAATTACACCACTAATAATTAGTTTGAGTCACCAACTAAAATGATTTCTTATCCGATTCTAAACCCCCAATAACGTTTAAAAATACTCAATTGTAATAAAAGCTATTTTATCAGACTATTAAAATACTCTAATGTAGAACCATCTTCAATATGGTAATATAAGTAACTTTGATGCCAAGTTTTTAATCAGCAGTAATATATTTATGTAATAAAATGTTTTTACAAAAAATGTACAAATAAGAATATAAGACAAACTTAAAAAAAAAAAGTAGAGCTATGGCAAAAGATATATTGTGCCCAATCTGGACTCTTGAAGAAAATTAAAAGTTAGCATTTTCCGTTGCTATTAATTATGCTCTCTTTTTGGTCTAGGAGCTTTGCAAGAAAGTATCCTTACTTCGAGAGCTAGTTTTAAATAACAATACAAAATCTTAACTTTTGGCTTGTTAGTTACTGTCACAGAAAATGCTTCTGGTCTAATCTGATTCTACGAGATATGCTAAGCTATGATAATGGTGCTATTGTCAATAATGAGCAAGTCTGAATAGATTCCAGAATGCTAAAACAACTGTTTTATATCTCAAGGAGAGTTGGTTCAAATAGTGGAGTGTTCCTTAAGCAAATACATTCCTAACGAGTCTGTCTCTCTCTAGGCCTTGGTCTTCACAGAAAGTAAGAAGGCGTGAATGTGAGGTTGTGTGTTTGAGACTGTTAATCTAAAATTAGAGCGCACATTGATAATTGAGTTAAGAACCAGATGTCAGAATATTGACCAAAACAGTGTGCTTTATTTCTCTATTTTCTACCTTTTTTATTACATACTGTGTTACTCAAAGAAAAAGGCAGTTATTAACATGTCCCTCTACTTTCATGTATGTAACACAGATGTTTTGTAGAATACTTTGTGGTGTTGGTTTTTCCAACTGTCAGAAACATCAGATTGTGTCTGTCTGAACATAGCAACCTGATTGAGATTTGCTGATGCATGAGTCAATCAGTTTGCAGCCTGTGCTGGAAATATGCAGGCTGCAATATGAAGCACAGCTTATTCGATCTAAATGCATGACTGAAGTGTGTCAAGTCCTAAGAAACCCAAAAGTAACAAATTGATAATAGAAATGTTATGTATAGAAAACGAAACTAAGAACCTTAAATCACATGCATAATATATTTTTTATCACCCCTGTTTATGGCTAGGTTTTACCTCTTTTAGAACATGTTTAGATTATACCTAAAGTGCACTTAATACTTTTTTTTTTAATACCAAAAACTAATATTTGCCCTCAGCGAAAACTCATTTAGATCGCTTTGAAGAGGACTCATCCATGATGTATTTGGGTCCAATATTTCTGTACTTCTTAATCTTACAATCTAATTTATCATTAAAACTATTAAGGGGTTTATATTATCATGCAACTGCATCTGTGAGTTTACATTTGGGCCCATGCTGAGATGGAGAATTGTAAAAAGCTACTGAATGAATGCTCGAAATGGGGTACTCGCTCGCACACCCTCTACATTTGCTGGTTTTTATTTTTGCTCCATTCTCCAGTTCCTGATTGGTTGACGCAGCTGTGAATCGCCAAAAAAAGTAAAAAAAAGAAAAAGAAAAAAAGACTTAATCAAAAAATATGAAGATTTCCACTCTTCTCCACCATACAACCCATACTGCCATGCTCATCATACTCAATCCACTTTATCTGCACAGATTTTATATCATACCTACTTATTGGCTTAACATAAATTACTTGCTAGCATGTAAATCACTCCAATCTTGGTCTGCATGCCCAGTTCGAAATGTATCACTCAAGAATTTACTAGAATAACAATCTGCCATTTTCTGTACATCTATTATTGTTTGTTCTCACCGAATTTGTTCACCAACACTTATTGTACTTACTTTGTTATAACGTCTTAAGAAAAACATTCATAACATTCACATTCATCAAAAACACACTGTATTTCTATTGAATTGCTCTTTAACACCCCCTATATATTGTGCTATTTGAATTATACGTGTCACGGTTACATGGTGTCCTGCAGGTTAGCTCCCACCAAGCACAAATCGAACCTTCCTCTAACCTAGTAATACTCACAGGATTCTTGATCCTGTTGTGAAGGCAGCATCAGCAAGCCGTGATTGACCTTCATTCATCTCCACCTGCAGAAAAAACACTATGATAAAGCCAAGCACACCCTTTCACTTTGTTCCTACTTCTCAAAACATGTGTTAACTTGCCTGTTTAGCAGTAAGTGTTGTCTTTATATCACTCTCGATGAGCGTTTGAGGGGGTAGTAATGAGGTCAGATAGAGAGAGCATGTGTCGCTTACTTTGATTTGAGTCTGATGGACACTCTGAACCAGATGAAATAAAAAGATCTATGCTTAAGCCTTGCTTGAGCGTCTAGCTTTGAGCTGTAGGAAGCAACTCGCAATTAAGCCTGACAGTGTTGTGATTTCTTTGCTTTTGTGCAGCGGGGACTTGAGCTGTGCATGTCTTGCTGTGGGAGATGCACACAGCTGTTTTTTGCTAGGGCACATCCTTTAAGTTTGTTTCGTTAAAAAAGTCAGACTACCATTGGATCACAAGGGAAAATTGGTAGATTTGTGATGCCACCATGATGGACAAAAGGAGGCTTTGTAAAGATGTGAGTGGTGGAGTGCTTGGTCAGATGCATGCACACATTATACAGCAGGTACAAAACACATCTGAGTTGCGAGTACACGTTATGACTTTGCTTTCTCTTTTACATTATCAAGGCAAGAAACAGATGAATGTAATTCATGTGTAATTACCACTTCATGCCTCGTGGATTTTAAAATGGCCCTTGTGGATAACAGCCGTATATAGTTTTGGTTTTATACTGTCAGAGTTAACAGATGTGATGTAAAATTTCTCTCTTGTTCAAGGATTTCTTTTTGTAATTCGGAAGTAATTCAGAAGGATTACAAAATGAACATCTTTTGTTGACATTTGAAATTTTTAAAACAAACAAGTCTCTAAATCAGTTTGTGTCATTGTTCCTGCTGATTGGCTAGAAAAATGGTTAAGAACCTAAGGCGTTTGAAACAATAGACTGGTTTTTAAATAACTTTTCATTTATCCATTGTTCAGGTTACTTTCACTGATTTTTTTTTAGTGAAACTTTAATACAAAGTAATTGCTCCTATTGTTTTCCAATGCTTTAATCTTCATCTTTCTAAAACTCTGCTAATCTCTGATGTGCGCCCAGTTATTCCCCCTCACTTTTTGATCTTCTACTGATCAGACAGCCCCAATGATTATTGCTATAGGGGATATTTACTTTGCATCCTGGAAGACCTTGATTTTCTCTGAGGATCTGTCTTGGCTTCAGGCTTGTTTTCCTTCGCATTGCCTCATCCATTCCTCCCGTCAATCATTGCTATGTGAACTGCCTGGAGACTGCTCTGTGTTAAACCTCTGGCCTTACCACGGCTTGTGCTGCATACAACACTTGCCTTATTGAGCCGAACACCGATGAGCCAGACATACGCAACAGAGCTGCTACCATTTTCAGCTTTTATGAATTTCTTTCTGCCCTTCTTTCATGGTGGGCCTTTTGGACTGAAGTCATTTCCTGCTGCTTTGCCAAGATTTACGACAGAGAGGGCCTTAATTTGAACTATAATTCTTAGGTAACCACTCAGCACTATTTTAGAGCAAGAAGAGTCAGAGGGGAAGAGCATTGCTTGCTTTGATCGGATATCTCACAAAAGCCAGTCAATGTGAAGCAGGGCAGCTGCAGGGCATCTCTAATAGCACGCAACAGCTCTTTAATAGGTCAACACTGGAAGTTCACACCAAAGTGAAAGGGTTCTGGCCTTTGACCTCATGTTTGTGCGAATCAGATTTGTTTACTGCTGGTATGAGAGGAATAATTCAAGTAAGCAAGTAGGCATGGCCTTAAGCTATCCACAGGTAGGAGGTGCTCAGTTGTAGTGTTTAATAAAATGATTTTTTTTTTAAACGTACTCTTCTCTCAAAATGATGTTTTTATGAAGTTTATGTTACTTTAAGTGACTGGTGGGTCTATGTGTTAGTGGTAGATGTCAGAGCCACACTGTTAAATAGCCAAGTTTTTATGCGCTCTGTTTTCTAGACGACTTCTAATTTAGATAGAAAAAAGAAAAAAAAAAGAATCAACTTTCAGAAAATGTGTCGTCACAAATTGTTCATGATCGTTCTACCTGTGAGCCTAGCAACTGACCTGAGAACAACACTTGCTACTCAAATGCTATTGTTTGCAGTTACTGTACATTCATCAGTGCTCGGCAGCTCTCACTGTAATCACAGCTGTTTGTGCTGGTTTCGTTGGAAAACCCGTGCTTGAAGCATCTTTCCACGGCACACTGAAAGCTCCAAACTGCTGTCAGATATGGCTTGACTTGATTGGCACATCCACGGCTGAATTGAAGTTGTAATTTAGTCATAAAAAAGTATTCATAGCATCATATTCCATCTGTCAGGAGACGTGTGTCAGGGCTGGTGGGCGGGGCTTTTGTGCTGGACATTTTTGAGCAAGGTGTTTTTAATGAGGGACAAACACTTAACATCTTCTGCATTTTTAAATCAAATGAGAAAATTAAAACAATGTGTCATGTCAATAAGTCCTGAACACCCTCAGTTGTTTTTTTTTTGTTTTTTTGTTTTTTTGTTTGATTTAGCATGGCACATAAATTGAATTATGTGATGGGTATGAAGCATTTTTATGCAAGTTTCGCTTGTCTAACTGATGAATTTTTAGTTATAAATATAAAAATCCCAGCTAGCAACACAATGCCTCCTTGTTATCTATCTTGTGATTTTAGGTGTTGTGATAAATTAATGATTTCCCAGCGATGGGTTGCGGCTGGAAGGGCATCCGCTGTGTAAAACATATGCCAGAGATGAATGAATGAATAAATTATTGAAGGTCAATTAAAATGTTATTATGGATTAGCAATAACTGTATCTCTGCACTACTTATAATCTATAGTGAATATATTGTTATCAATTTGAAATATTATCATTTATAATAAAATATTTTCATAAACCATTTGCAATGCCAAGTATTCCTGTGTTTTTGATCAATTGTTAACTTTTTTTATTACAAATGTTCATTTGAGGTTGATTACTATTAGCACATTTGTTGATTGTATTTAAAGAGTGTTTTAATGTTGTAATGATGCCCTTTGAGTGTGTTAAAATCACAGCTTAGCCTCTTCTGGTCTATAACTTTTATAGAACATCACTCACTAATTATAACAGATGTAATCGTGTTGCCTGAATGAAAGCTTCTGAGCATTTGAGTAAACTCTGATTGCTATTTAGAGGAAATGATATCATTCCATATTACCCTGTTCTCTCTCTGCAATCTGTTCTTCAGGCTGCCTTTGTGTATCTGCCTCTCAAACGTAATCTTTTTTCCATTCATCTCATTTCTCTCGGCTCTTGTATATCATGACTGTGCTTGCCTTAAAGCCAATGTGTCTTGATTGTGTGATGGTGTGTGCTTCATTCCATCCATCTCGATCAGATCTGCTCAGTGGAAGCACACTATGCAGGCACGTAAAGTAGTCGTAGTTATTTCATTGGCTGTTAAACAGCACACATGGTCTGGTAGATGCAGATTACTATTACAACTTGTATGCATGTTAAAAGCCATAATTTGGATGGTTTATTGTGTCAGAACCAGAAACAAATCTATGCCTTATAAAAATAAGCTCAACATTTTGCATTCAACAGTGTATTACCAAACATTAGCATCCAGCGAAGTTTAGTTCAGTTCCTGTTTAAAGTTTATTTTAAGCTTAAACAACGCTTCCGTTCTTTTTTCCGCATTTTTTATAATGTGGTCGTTTCAAGGAGAACTTGTTCAGACTGTGTGGTAATTGTGAAGCACTGATGTCGTGGGATGATAAACAGTGCTGTCTGACAGTGAGAAATGTGTCTTCAATTCGACGAAGAGCTGAATATTCAGAGCGCTCAAACACTGAAAGTCAATTGAAGGATGTTTAGAATGACAAAGTTGTGTAGTAATGTTTTTTATTCATGTGGTGGTTTAATTACCACAAAAATGGAAAAAAAATATTGAACAACTTGTTTTCATTGTTGTTTTGTGTTTTATTATTAATGAAGGATTGTATCTTTATTTCTCCATGACTTTGTAGCAACAATCTGGCTGCTTTGATCACTTAGATTTTTTTTGACGCAGCCAGTTTTTTTTTAATTTGAACATCTCATAGATGAATACACTCTGAGATTTATGCAATTTTCAAGCAAGCTCTGCTTTATTGGGAAACCTCTTTCTTTAAAATTTGTATTGCAGATGTCTTGATTTTAAAATATCTTTGTTTTCATAATTTACAGTGTCTTCTGATCATTTCTAGAATTGTGGTTGTAATGTAAGAAACATTTAAAATGTAATATTTTCCATAAGAAAAATGTATTGGATGTTCTATTAAATTTAAGACTACATTCAGACTGCAGCCTATTATGTGACCTGTATTGGATTTTTGTATCAGACTGAAGAGCAGAATTCTGATTTATTTTTTCAAATCTGACAGAGTTCGTGATATGTGATCCTGAATCTGATGCATAACTTAAACTAATGTATTGTGACCTTAGTCTGATTTTTTCGTCTCATTGCATACAACTTAAATGTGGTTTCTTGTGGATATAAGATGAAGGCAGTCTTTTACTGAAATTGTTACTGGAAGATGCTCCAATAAGCATTTTGAACTTCTAACTTTGCTTGCCGCCACTATTCCATAATTAAGACCTGCATTAAGACCATAAGCCTACTAATCTAAGTAATCTAAGACTGTCCCCGGTGAGTCCTGTCTTGTGATGATGAGCTTTATGTTATGTTAAGTTTACTTAAAGCATAAAGAGGAAACTCAAGTCATGTTATGACCAAGTCAGCGTTACTGTTCACTGGAAAAAAATGTAAACTTGTACAGTACTCCTAAACACGTGATTATTAAACCTGATTACTACTTCTTATACTTTTCAAACAACTTGATCGGCTATTGATTATTTTCATTTAATATTACTTAAAGCATCTTGCCAAATGACCACCAAATACAAATCAGATGCATTTGTTAAAACTTACCCTATAGAAAGATCAGCTTTTACTTTTAAAATAATGTAGGCGTACAGATAAGCTAGACATTGAAAAGTTGCTGTTCTTCAGTGACTTCAAGTCTGTGGTAAATTCAATGCCTAAATTAAAAGATTCCAATAACAAATCTTTAAATCCTGGCAAGCACTTTGATGGAAACAGTGATTTGAGCTGTTCAATGTGAAAATTGGTTACTTTTTCACACTAACTCTATGACTGTAGCAGACTGTGTCTATCTCACTTAATCAGCACCTTTAATAACACATCCTGAAAGATTTTTTTAAATATTTACAGAAATAAGATTTATTTCTAAGATTTCTAAGATCCCTACAGGGAATCTCATGTCTGACCACTTAAATATGACATATTTACATAGTTAGACGTGGATAAAGTCTTTTATTGTGAAAGTGTGGAGACAAATCTTGAGATCCTCTTAAACGAGAAGCTCAATAAACATGTTTTCTTTTTGATAGTCAGTTTATGGTTATCATGCGGCCTCAAAAGAATGTTAAAAGGGAGTTCATCTTAAGGTGGTTTGTCAAAGCAAGGAAGTATGTGTTTTCTGAGCTAATACTACTGATGTAGGTGCTGTCTTCAACTGGGGTTTCAATCACATTTGTGATTCATGTTTTTATGCCGTGTAATTAGACTGAGCGGATGGAGTGAAGCTTGCATTCTGCCTGGATGCCTGAGATTCAGAGAATAATAGCTTTACGTCACTCCCCTCAGCCCACAAATCACACTCACGCTTGGCTAAACCCTTCCCATTATCATTCCTCTGTAAAATACCGACCTACTTCTCATTCATCTTTCACAAATCATAGTTTTCTCCTCTTCCTCCTTACGGCTGCACATCCTTTCTCTTGAGCCATGTTTCTTGAGGTTTTTTTATCTACACTTGGGCAAAGTTCATGGTGCGGTTGTTGGCCAATCTGCATTTTTGGAATGAGCATAAGGTCTTCAACATCTAGTTTGATGCAACTTCTCTAAATATTTCTTGAGGTTTACAGGTTTTACAGAGAGGTTTGAGGGACACGCAATTAATTGCAATAAAAGAATAAATAAAATAGAAATTAAATAAAATTATTCAGTGTCTGACGATTATTTAAAAACATAGTTATCAACAAGTGCAATCCACAGATTTATGTTTGTTATGACGACTTTGAATTCCTAAAATATGGAAAAGTTGCATACTAGATTCTTTTTGTTACAGAAATATATTTCTGTTATCTATATTTTTATGTATTACTGACTTTATGTTTACATCCAGTTTTATATGCATACAGAAGTTCAACAAATCAATCATAATAGAATTCATAATATATTTATTGATAAATATTTTTGAAGCACAGGATTTTACCGTGCTGATGTTAAGTTGATTTAAACAATGTTCTTTTTAGGCTAAATGTATTGACATGTTAATGTTGGAAAACTAGAGGACAGAAAAAGCTTCGGAATAAATTGCAATATTAGTACACATTAATCAGAATTCAATTTACAAAATTGTTCAGCCCTAGTATGCATCTATGCTGACAACTTCCGTTAGTTTGATGAAGGAGCAAGCTATATATAGTCCTCTAAAGGGTTAGGAAACTCTTTGTTTTAATTGAAATACCTGATTAAAAAATCCACCTAAAATGGGCTTGGATAGCTTTGTGAGAGGAGGGAGGGTAGTGTCGAAGAAAGTATTTCTTTCAATTAATAATGTCTTTGGAGTCAAATGGTAACACATAATACACTCTGTTTTTAAGGCTAAATATAATGATTTATTATCATAATACAGTAGGAAATGTGAGAACTTAAGTCAGATAAATTTTGGTTTACATTTGAAAGAAAACAATGGTGCATCAGAGAGAGAGAGGGGGGTAATAGGACAGCCCTCCTGTTGAATGGTATGAGAAGTGGGAACCACTGTGTTGCAGTAAAAGATTTGTTTTGCGATTCTCTCTGCCATCAGCTTTTCACAGCAGCAAGAACAGGGCTAACTGCTCAGTTTTTTTTTTACATTTCCAATTCCAACATAATGCCTTTTTCTAATTGTCTCCCCGAGCGATTTGTTCTGTGTTCTTTTTTTTTTCATAGCTTCTTTTGCATTTTCACAGGGAGTCTCATTTCTCCTCAACACCTTTGTAGTCTTTCACTCTATTTCTCTCTAAAAAAAGCCGCTTGTTTGGTTTGGAACTTCCTTCACTGAACACGGGAATGCCTTGTTTTTTTAGAGTAGTGTAGGATAAAGGGTTTTTGTTTAAAGCAAGCTAATGAATGTCAGGTGTTTAAGAACAAACCTCACACTGCGCTATGCTGTTATCTAAACTAAATTTGAAATTGGACTGCTTTAATTTTCATAAATTGTTATTGCCGTCACAGATTTAGAGCCTTTTATGAAAAACACTATACTGAACTCTGTTAATTGTTTAAAAACAATTGCTATTTTGTTTACCAAACCTGGGAAGAAAAAGAAAAAGATGTTACATTTACTGAACTGAAAGCGGAGAACATCGGGTTTCTCTTCATTTGCTCTCATATGTCCTTCCAAAATGTTTTGTTATTGTACTGACTCCCTACAGATAAAGTTGTTAAATAAAAATCCTAAACATTTTCCTGACTGTAGAGAGCAATTTCTTGCTGGTTTTCTTTGTGCTGAATGTTGCTGTTTTTTAATGCATGGATGCATACGCTGGGAATAGCCCACAAGGCTGCTTGACCATCTTTAGTAAATATGGCAGTGTGCTGAGCTAAACCCAATCAAAGCCTGAGAGGTTTATCGCCTCCACCCAAATGTACACTTATCTGGAGGTGATGGACTTGTGTTTGAGTCAGTGCTGGCAGGCTTGTGAATGTAGTAATTAAGTGTTTCTCATCTGGAGTTCAGCTTGTCTCAACAAGTCCACAGCAAGTTTTTTTTATACATCCTCATCAACTGGTTTCACATCTTACTGTGGAGTTCATGAGTGAGAATGTAGTTGATAAACAATCATACAGTGCAATCAACATGGGCTCATGTGAATAGCGTCACTAAGCAATTTATTTTCCCCAAAAGCATAATATTTTGAATTGTTTAGGATTGTTATATTCCAGCAGCTCATTACTCCATTTACAAAAAAACAAACAAACAGTTTCTAGCTGTAAATATGACTATTTGATATTGTAGGAGTACTGTACAAGTGTACGATTGTTTTTGGACTAGAATAGAACCTCCGACAGAGGTTACTTACTCTTCCTTATTTATCATATCTTCATCTCTAGTAGGGAAGAGTCCTGTTTTATCCAAGTAAGCACTTTATTGGTTTACAATCAAGCCATCACAATCGCTTGTTAAATACAAATAAATTTGTTAAATAAATAAAAGTTGGTGCCACTGCTGTTCTTAACATTTATGGAACACCTACATGGAGTGAGGAGAACCCATGTTTTGTTATAACTGGTTATCAGAAAGTCATTTAAGCTAAAAGCTTACATTGGATCTCAATTTCTTTTTCATTATTGCAAATTTCCCTTCATCGACAACCAGACCGATTGCCTTTAACTGAAAAGCTGCATTATATGAGTTTCTAGACATGTTCTCCATTATGACTAAGACTCGATGTTATTAGTGACTGTTCACAACTCAAACTTGAATCTTCATTTGAACAACAACTTACCTGTCTTACTTTTACTGAGAGAGAGAGAGAGAGAGAGAGAGAGAGAGAGAGATGAGCCCCTGATGACCTGTCAGTAACTACCCGCATAACTGGCTGCCTGAACGACATCTCTACAGAACTTCTGGTAATCCTAGCCCATCCTTCTGTCCATCTGACCTCACCATCTAGTTTGAATCCTCTACAATCACCTTCAGTCAGGAATCTTGAAGTGATTTTGGATGAACAGCTGTCCTTCAAAGACCACATCAACTTGAGCGTGTGGGTTTGCACTGCACAACATTCGAAAGATCAGGCCCTTCTTAACTGAGCATGCAACTCAACTCCTGGTTCAGCCTCTGGTCCTCTCACGTCTGGACTACCGCAACGCTCTCCTAGCAGGACTTCCAGCAAACACGCTCAAACCTCGGCAGATGATCCAGAACTCTGCAGTTCGTCTTATCTTCAAGCAAGCAAAGCGAGCTCATGTTACTCCCCTCTTCATCACTCTTCACTGGCTCTCCATTGCAGTTTGTGTTAAATTCAAATCGCTGATGCGGTCATACAAAACTGTCTCCAAACCCACCCCTGTTTACCTCCATGAGCTCATACACTCCTACATGCCCTCCAGAAGCCTATGCTCATAAAAGTAACATCGACTTGTGGTTCCGTCCCAAAAAGGCAGAAAATCTCCTAGCAGAACCTTCTCTCTCACTGTCCCTGGCTGGTGGAACAAACTCCCTGATCCAGTCAGGAGAGCAGCAACACCAAAAGCTTTGAAAAAGCAACTGAAAACTCTTCTCTTCAGTGATAACTATATAAAAAATACCTTTTCCCCCTCCCCTGTCTTTATTTTCTTCCTGCTGTGGCTTATTGATCAGTGGATGCAACTTCTATTATGAGCGAGCTGAGATGGACTTTGACTATTTAACAAATTGCATAGTGTCTCTCCCCTACTGTAAGTCGCTTCAAATGCATAAATCCAAATGTAAAGTTATGGGGTCACAGGGTTTAAAGAATGAAAAAAAAGTAGCATATTAAAGTCTGAAAATATCCACTTAATATTAAAAGGATAGTAAATGCTAGATTTTTAATATCAGAATGTGTGCCACTTTTATAGATTTAGAGAAAGTTTACAAAGTCTAGAAACTATTGGAAGAATAAAAATGTAAGAACTGTATCTATCAGAGTTAAAGATTTTCCTATCATTATCCAGCTGCAGCGCTCTGGTCACCATATGTAGTGTAGAGTATAATGAGATATAACTGTCCTCCATCTGTTTAGCACAATACCATGTAGGATGGAAAGGTCAGACACTACTTATTCAGTCCTGGGCAAGACAGGAAGTGCCTCGAATTCAGTTCAGTGAATACCCTTTGTAGATCTGCATTCACAAGCTGGCCACATGCTAAACAGAAACTTGCTCTATATACAGATTAATAGATGAATACAATTTCTGTGAGTTGGTCCCAACATTTTAATTCAATTTGCTTATTTAGCCTGTTTTAGAGTGTATCTTCCATCTAGTTTTTCTTCTACCAGCAGCCCACAGTAAGGAGTTTAGACGTCCTCATCTATGCTATAGTATTTACATGCCTCTGTCAAATATTTGCAGTCTCCTCCTCTTCAGACTTCTCCATGTGTTTACAAATGGGATTGAGTGAAGGCAGGAGCCAATGCCATCATTTCCAAACCACTTGCTCCCTCTCTTCCTCTTCCACTTTTATTGAGTCCTAGAAAAACACAGTGTTTAGACAGAGCAGTTTAGATGGAGCTTCTGCAATCAGTTACGTCAGGCCTTATTAACCAGCAGACGAATGGGAGTAGGTTTATTTCGGGGTTCGTCAGTCATACAAAAACAAGGTGAGGGACGCCTTACTCAATAATCACATGTAAACCTGGATGAAGTGATTTTTATTTTCCATATCCATGTTATGAGAGGCCTTCGCTTGTTGTGGTTTGTCCAACAAGTTTGTATTGCGTAAAAATAAAAAAGTACTACAGGCGATTAATAATTTACTGGGGTAATTATCTTATTCATTATTCAGTTGAGCAGATATTGAACAGCAATGATCTCAAACGTTGGATTGCGCTAGATGTATATATGCATTTGGCTGTTTTAGAATGCTTTCTACGCTGGCACATTCTTAAAATTGTGTAGCTTACTTTTAAGTTATTTAGTTTTTTTTTGCCTAAGTCGGTGTTTAATTCTTTCAGCAGCTGTATAACTGATATTAGGCTTGCTCAGCAGTTCTCGCTCTCCTCTTTTGAGATATATATTTTTTTTCCATTAAAGCAGATGACTGCTTCTCAATGTCTTCTAAATGTTTTTCTGGTTTGTTTCCTTTTAACAAAACAAGATGTCAAAAACAAAATAATTCTGCTTAGGTAAATTTTTAGGTTATAAGCAAAGGTTATTTTGTACAAACAAAGTGATTAGGAAAGAGTGGAGCAGTGCAGCCAGCAGCCATCTTGGTTATCAAAATTGCATTCCAACACTGTTGTTTACAGTTATTTTATAGTCTACAATGTCATTTGAATCATTGTTAATGTCTCAATCTTGAAATATTGAGTTTTTTTTTATCAAACGAAAAACCCTAGATAGCTGCAGCTTTTTGTCCTAGAGCTGGGCACTAGATCCCTGTGCTGTCACTCCCCAAGGAACGTTACCATAGTTCCTGTTCTGCTGGGTGTGTTACCTTAGCCTGTGTGCTATCTGCTAACTACTTTCAATCTGTGCATTTCTTGTTGAATATATAAGCCTAATCGTACATAGCTGTCATGTTATTTCCAAGCTAAATGTGCACTATGTAGGTTTGTGTTCAAAAACTGCAATAAAAATTACTTGGGCATGGATTCACTCCCCACCCGACTAATTGTTTCCATCTATAGATTTTATTATTGTAAATGCTGAAACACAAATTTAAACATAAATATAATAAGGGATATTAGACGACTATCAGGGACCTCAGTGCTTGAACATCAATTGTTTACACTGTCAGACAAGTTAAGGTCTTGTGTCACAGTAATTGTTTTAAATTTTCTTGTGCACGGCAGGCTTGAGTATGCATTTCAATGTGTGAGGGGTGTTACGGTTTATCCATTTCTTGTATCATAAAGGATTTTTAGTTTTGATGTTGGTTAAATATTAGTTTTAGAATATTTAGTCTTAAATGTATTCAAGAGAGACCTTAAGTAAGGGGTATCCAAAGTCACTTCTGAAGGCCCACAGCCCAGCTTAGATTAGCTGCAATTAACATAAAACACACCTGATCACACTAATTAAGACCCTTGTCTGAAGCTAGATTTAGTTTGCATACTAGCCAGGATTGTAACTAAAATGTTCAGAGCTACAGGCCTCCAGGACCAACTTTGAGTCACTTCTTACGAGTTTTTGTTAGGGACTTAAAAAGAAAAGCATCCGTACAATTTAAAGAGATTTTATTAGTTTGATACTTTAAGTGAAAGTGTAACTATTATGTTTATTATATTATTAAAAACTATTATATTATTGCCATGTTCAAATAAAGTTTTATGTCCCCCTGGGGAACTGGGGAAAACCTTTGCCTTACTCTCCCAGTTTCTGCTTTCCACTTTCCTCCTAACTAGCCAAATGCTTGCTGAAATGTTAGTTATTTTTTGGTAGACGTTTTATTTCTATCAATCAATAATAAATATAAATTGTTAAAGGCACAAACAGAGAAAGGTATTTTTCCTACATGTGTTTAAACAGTACGTGCTTCTAAAAAATTAAGGAGGGAGATTCTTTTGTACAGTTTATTTATCTTTTTAGGGAATTTTGCTGTTTGTGTTTAAATATGAAAATAGTATAACTTTGATTCTTTTGAGGATATGGGAAGCTTAGCTGTGTAGAGATGAACAATCCAGACAATGTATCTTGCATTTAGACTTTAAAGAGTCTTTAAGATGTCTCTTTATGATACAACTGATGTTATCTATTGTTCTGTTGTGTCAAATTCACTCTTATGTATATTATTTTGTATTTTAGTCATGTTTTTTATTTTATTGTATGTTTTTTTTATTATGAAGATAAAGTTTATCTAATAATTGGTAGTTTATTAAACTAGGTCCAGGAAAGTTTGTTGGTTGTTGTGTGAGATTTTATTTAGTATATATATAGTATTATATATTATATAGTATATAGTATTTATTTATTTTATAAGTTATATACCTATCTTTTACTCTTTTCCTTGTTTATTAATGACAGCAAAATGTGCGCAGTTCTTTATGTTGTTAAGCATGCGCCAGTATCTGTATTCAAGGGTTTTTGAAGGAGGTTTATGCCATGCTGGGGCTGCTTGTTGAATGACTGATGCTTTGTTTACCCAAATGCTACAAAATCTTCACCATTACATTTGCATCGCTAAACACTACAGGCTACACAATTTCCATCTCCCATCGAGCACTTTGCATTTGCGTGTTTGCGCTTGAGTCGAGGCGAGTGTCACAATGCTGCCTTAAATGCACTATGTGTATTCTGCTTATCAGTGGTAATTTAACCTCTCTTGTCCTTAGCTGACTTTGTGTAATGAACTGCATATTTACCCACACCCTGCTGCGTCCCCTTTGATTTTGAAAGGGATTGTCTGGCAACAAAGTGAAATACTACCTTGCCTGGTCAGATGTGCTGCATAAGATGTTTAAGATTGCCTGTCGATTCGATAACTTTTGTTTCTAAACGCTGTTTAAATTAAAGTGATCACAGTGAAATAAGCCATCGTCTGCCTTTACACTGTTCACTTCAAGCCCTCATCTTGATGTTTTCTTGAAGCCTTCACTTGGTGCTATTGGCTGTCAGCCACCTGCCAGAGAAGATTAGAGTGGTGAGAAGACTGCAAAATGCAAAGGAACAGACACCTGCTTGTCAGCATCTAATGTGCTGGTGCAGGCATATTTAGCATAACTACCTATACCCCCCACTTTATGCTCGCTTTGCTACTTGGCACTATTCATGAGCCGTGTTGAATATTTTAATGCGTTGTGTAAATATTTAATCAATCTCGTCAAAGTGATAATTGGACCTCCATCAGGGATTTCTTTATCTTTTGACAGATTGTGTACATGAAGGTTTATGAACATTCCTGAAGAGTACCAGGTGTTTGACAGGCACCCTGTGGAGATCAGTCTGAGTTACCCAAATAAAGCTCTCTTTAGTTTGAGAATAATTCTACAATACAATGCACTTTCTAATGCTCCACCATTATCTATTGATTATTTTTCAAAACCCCCCAAAAAGAATTCTTTTCATCACCAACAAGACTTTGACTGTAGCCAAGCACTCATGTATGAAGGTGTACCTCCCATGCACGCATGGCAAAAGTCCCATCAGAACCAATGCAATTTTCTAAAATGGATAGAGTAAGACAAAAAAAGCCATCACGATTGGAATAAAAATGACACTAATCCATAAGCTTGGCTGCTCTGAAAGCATGGGATATTAATCCTGTTAACGTTTAACTCTGAGAGACAGCGACACTTCGCCAAGGCCTCTTGAGCTATTTCACTCTTTTCATGTTGATTAATCAAACTGCGTTGCTTGTGTTCTTTCTGCGGAATATCATTACAGTTAACATGGTTCGGGTAAATGTATGCTGAACACCAGCATGCATTTTCCCGTTACAGTTTGGGGCATGGTTTTATAAGGTTGTTGAGCTTTTCCTGTAACATTATATTGAAATGCGACCACCTGGTCAAACCCCACCAGGTGCTGAACTTACTCAATTCTGCACATGCCAACTTATCAATTTCAGAAGAACCTTGTAAGAATTAAACTTAAGTTATGGTGGTGTGAGGTTGACTACTCCTATCTTTATCATAGTGAGCCATTCAGGAAGCTGAGGAACACTTGCTACAAACCATTTAAATACAACTACTACTTAATTAAAATCTTAATCATAGCTGTTCATAATTTTAATTACAAGTTAAATTATAAACAAAATATGTTGAAATTAGCAAAATGGATTAATGACTATCTGTTTAAACGATTGCTATGGACGTTTGGCTGCTATGATGCTAGTTGCTAGGGAGATCAAATAACTGTTGTGCAAACTATGTATATATTACATTATGTAACATGCGACCATTATTACGATAATGCAAGCTTAGAACTGATTTGTTTAAAGTGTATGAATCACCTGATTATTTTTTCCAACACAATTTCTTTGTGTCAGTCACAGAATGGAAGTGGGTTTATGAAATAAATAAATAAAAGTCTACACATATTGTTGATTTTTTTTTAAATTCAGCCTTTTATGTTAGGCGTTTTTCTTCCCTTTTTAATTATATACTTAATCTGCAGATAATTTCATAGTTGTTGTCTTATTTAGTATAGATTTCTACTCATGCTGACCAAATGACCGGCATAATGCCTAAAGGCCTTTTATGCATATGCTAATGACCAATGCATAGACTTTCATAGGAAACTAGTTGTCATCCTGCATTACTGTGTGTGTACTGATTTTTAAATGTTCAGACGTCAATGTGATCAGTTTATAGAATCTTCTGTAAGTATAACTAATGTAATGGCTAGGACCGGTCTAAATGGGTGTTTTCAAAGATAACAGTAAATGTGGAACTGGAAAGTTTCTTCAGAAGAACATTGTTATCTTCGCATGTTAAACCTCTTCAAAAAAGTCTTCAGAAGAATATTTATAATTTTTTTTCTTTGTGCCACTGTTCTCATTGCTCTACTGTAGATGCGTTATTGCTGGTAAATACATTTGGATGTTTTCCTATTTAGTCTAATATGTGATTTTTTTTGGGGTGGGTGAAAATAAAACAAACTACAAAACAATAATCCTATTTTTGCTATGTGCCCAAAAAAGTGTAAACCGGTTTGATTACATTGACAATTTACATATTTGGTAGTTCATTTAAAGTCATTTTCTCAACTACGAGTTTTCGTGCACAAATACCCAGGTTAAGTCAAAAGTGCTCACTTCTGTGATGTATTTAGATTTTTTTTTTTTTTGCTGCTGAAAGTCCATGTTTGTAAGTTTAATGCCAATCTGTATGGTGTTCCACCATTGATAACATGATTTTTCATAGAACTGATTTTGGGTCTGGGGTCTCGCAACATTTAATTTAAAGTCGAAGTTGTGACCCTGATTCGCCGTAGTGTGACCCATCTGTTGTATATATGGGCTAATCTTAGCTTTAGCAAACCACCAGGGATTAAAGAGAAATAAGTAAGTCTTTACGTTGACACTGCTTTCAGGCGGCGTGCGTCTCCTGTTGAACCGCAGAACTTTCTGCTTTTCCAAGTTTCATGTCAAACTTTTCTTGTACATCTGTTCTTGCAATTTTTTTTATTGTTTCACTGTTGAGCTCTGCCAAAATGCCATTTGCAAAAAGCTGCAGGATAATGTCTTTTATATTGTGTTAAATACACAGATTTATTTTCTGCAGATATGTGTTTGTGTTTCCTGGGATGACCCAGGTGACGTTTGACCTTTATTCATCTAGTGGCAAAATGGATAGATCTAGTTGAGTGTAAACATGCTGAAAGCTGGATTAGTCCACTCTGTTTGCTGCTACAATTTATAGCTGCACCACAGCTGTACACCGCAAGAGGATTCTATATGATGCTATGGTTAAGGATTTAATGGAAAAAGCACTATTAATGTACTACCCCTTTTTCATGAATAATTGAAAACAATTGGACATATTCTTAAAACTACCAAATTGATATGTGGGATTTATGTATATAATTACTTTAGCAACCTTGTATTTAAAATGTCTTTTTATGATTTAATAGTTTTCAAGCAGTTGTGTTCTTACATTGTTTGAAAATAGTTTATGAACCCACACAATTTTCTGATTTCATGAAATAAAATTGTGCCTCATATTCCATCACCATAAACCTTCAGTAGTGCAAGCCTTTCCGCGATGACGACACTGTCAAGACTTTGGCCCCATCCTGGCATTTTTTGTTAATTGCAACCTCCAATGGCGACCTATACCTTTTCTTTTTGATTGAGTGTACCTTTTAAATTTGTGATTTTGAAAAACCTGAAATTAAAGGAAAATGTACTATATTTTTAATCGATTATAATCAGGGTTTTGGTGTTATTTTTAAAGGCAATGTATCATGGTGTTAAAAAAGAAGTTTCCTTTTCACACTCTTGAGATTTTGTTTGTGTTAAAGCTTTAGTAAGTAAGTCGTATTTAAATCTGCTGTTTGATCTGTTTATTCCACTATTTTTAAAATTATGAATCTGAACTCGTGTTTGAAGGAAAGACATTGACTTTCCATGGGAGCACAAGTTCAAGAGTCTCTGAGTGAGACATGAGAATTTAGAGCTGTACCTTTCACTTAACACCACCGCCTCAATATTTTGCTCAAGGCTAGGGCAAGAAGTGATGCTTCGGGTGTTAAGCGGTAATCCAGGAGTTCAGGAGTATGACTAGGTTTTTCAGTGAGCAAGCATGTACACGAATACCTTTATTCCTTGCTTCGCTGCCCTTTTGTCTATTACGGCCATGTGGAGAGTGCTGTCTTGCTGTTTTATTGCTTTGGGGGCAGAGTTCCTCTAGACCTCTCACAGACATTATTTACGAAGTTAATAAAGGATGCCAAAAATTGTACTTCCTTCCTTCACATAGCTTGGTTGACCTCTTACAGAAAAGACAGAACAGTCTTTAACAAAAGTTTTTTTGTCTTTGCTGTCAGTGAAATCAGTATGCCTGAACTACTCTTTTCATGTTGGGTTTGAAACAGTCTCATTTTCACTATCTATTTTTCACACTTTTTGATGCGCTGACTGCATTTGTTTGTAGATTCCGGGGATCAGTTTATGCCTAAACAAAACTTTCTTTATATGCCTCGAAGGGCCTTTCTCCAATAGTACATGCTGACCCAGAACCAGCTTCTTGTCTCTTGTTAATAGACTGACCCGCTAAAGAATGTAATTTATCTGGTCGAATGTACTGGGAACTTAACTTGAGCTTCATAAAGATCTCTGAAAGGTTCCACCAAAGCCACAACATATTACTAAATTGACCCACATTTGTGATGAGATTAACTTTCAAGATCGTTTTCCTTCTTCTTTAAAAGTTGCCTAGTTTATAAGTAGATGCTAGTAAGCAATAAGCTGTCCAATAACACGCACACACACGTGCACACACACACGCACACACACAAACACACAGTTTGACACACAGTTTGTCAAATCACCAACAAAATGTGTTACAAAAGGTTCAACGTTGTATAACAATTTCCTAACCTACAGAGGCTTTAGTCCCACTTTAAAAAGTTCCAAAAGTGTGTATTTTCTGAATCTTTTTGAGCTGAAAAAGTGGAACTTTTTCTTTATTGCATTTTATATGCAAAGCTATACTAATGCTTATTAATCACGGTAAGTATTCCTGTTTCGTGCTTTCATTCCTGTTTTATCTTTATCTGATACTTTTTTATGACCTAAAAATCGTTTGCTTTATGAGTTCCTGAGCTTGAAATGTTCTGCTCTGAAGTGTTTTTCTGATTTTCTTTGAATAAGGCACTAGAATCTCTCACTGTCTATGTATTTACCACCTGCTGTAAAGACTTTCTCGCTCCAGATGTTTGGATGCTATCGAACAAACTCATCTTGGCAGAGTTGCTCAGGAAATGTTTTCAGGTGTTCAGATGATTATCAGAAGAGGTTCTTTGTTCCAGAAGAGTGTCTAAGGAGGTTAAAGCCTGTTATTGAGTTTTCATTGATTGCCTGTGTTCCACGTGTCCTTTCCCTTCACCACCTCCTAGACTGCTGATTGTGTGCGAATAGATTTAATGAATTTTTTAGAAGCGCTCCAATGCTCATTTCAAGCTGTTTCTTAAGTTTTTTTAACAAAGTGGTCAATGAAATTAAGTGTTGCGATGTATTTTCCTGGTGGTCTAAATAAAAAAATTTTTTATCCATAAGGCATCAAGAAGCCTGACTCATCATTTGTGGTCTTTCCAAATGAAATGTTATCTGATTTCATGAATTTATACAGTTCCTTGTTGATTTTCTCTTGAAACTGAATTATTGGGAAAAGTTTCTTTTTGAGAATCTTCTTCTGTGCTTGGGTGATTCAGTGTGAAGACGTAAGGCATACGACATGACTCATGCTGTGACTTGAATAAAAGGGCTGAAAGTGGGTGACCGTTGCTTTGTGTGTATGTTGTCACATGGCCATCTGAGCATCTTGCAGAATAAAAGGGCTCCCATGGGCTCCCAGTATAACATCGTAGAGCAATGCCAGTAGTGCTACAAACACATTTGAGATTTGGCAGCGCTTCAGAAGTTATTAATCAGTTTTGTCTTAAGGTAACATAATGGCATTCCATAGTTAGAACCAGTCATGGCAACTATCCAGAGGAAAAATACCTGGATTCGCTCCCATTCAGCTATGGGTATCTTAAGTTTATACGTATGAGACTTATTTGACTGAAACGGGAAGGGTTAGCACATCAGGCCAGAACAGAAAACAACTAAATCAATTTAGATGCTAACACTCAGCTTTTCAAATGTGTATCTTCTCCGTGAGGGACCACCATCTGTGAGGGCGAGTGCTTAAAAATGAATAAAATTACCTGATTGTTGTAAATTCTTACCTGTCTTAATAACCTAAAGGTAATCTTTCTTCATTACTTCATACTTTTATGTTATGGGGGAAACTGTAGCTCACATGGAGAGGTACATGAACCCCACCAAGATAGAGCTCTAACTCTGAGATACTTTGGAGATGTGGCTTTTAGCTTCAAACAGGGGAGTTCCAACACGACATTTATATTCTTTGGTGCCAAATTGAATGAACAGAGAAATGTTTTTTTGAGAGTCAGAACTATCCAATTTTATGAAGAAAATGACTATCAAGTTAAAATATATTTACATGTATTTTTTAGGCCAACTAAAGCTTGATTACAATTTTATTATGAAAATTCTCGTTTATTTTACATTAGTAAAAGACTGTTAACTGAGCATTATTATTATTATTGTAAAGAATTCATTAATCCTTTTACTTTTATTTCTCCTTTTTTCTTTTACTTTAAGCATTCAGATAAACTCAACATTTTATTCAAGCAAATCTTCAACAACATACAGATATGAATAAAAATCAGTTTATTTTAATATTGTTTGGCCTGTGGTGATGGGATGTAGTTTGGGGAACCGTAAATAGAACAATAAAGCAACAGTAATAAGTTATTTAAAAGCATTATAACGAGTTTTAGATTTGTCTATTTTAGGGATTAAGAGCCCTGAAATTTGAGAGATGTTTTTAAGAACTTGCTTATTTAGCTACTTTTTAAACTGATGTGTGATTAGTTTAAACTTTATTATGTGTTAAAATCAAAGATACTTAAGTGTCTGGATTCTCCAGTGATCACCATATTTTCTCTTCCCTTCTAATTGAGAATTTGTATTTATTTGTTAGCGAGTTGCTGCCAACAAGCATGTTAACTACACACAGGGGAGAGAGATTTATACCCTATTATGAAAATTTTTTGAGTAATTTTGATCTTTAGAAACCAGCTGATAGTTTTATGGAATGCATGATAAAGTAAATGCTGGGTCATGTTCTGTTAGTTAATATGCTCACCAAGTGGAAAATTTTCTTTTTATTTTAATGCAACTTTGCCCTGTAAGACTTTTAATAGGCAAAAAAACTGGTAATCTTAAAAAAAAAACTGGTAATTCATTATAGGCTTATTAGTGGAGTGAAATTTTATTGCCTCTGTGACAGTTACAGCATCCAGTCCTGTCAATAGAGATGTTTGAAAACTAAATAATGCAGCCAGTGAATATAAATGTAGTTTTCAGATGACTGTTTTCTTCCAGAGGCGGCCCTAGCTTTTATAAAATTGTTAATTTGCCTAAAATGAGCTAAATGATGCATTTTATTTAGTGCTAATGTTTGCTACCAAATGCCACCAAAGAAGCTGTTCTGATGAAAATAAATTCTAAGCAGAATTGCTTTGAAAACAAAGCCGAAGTAATTGAGACAGGAGAGGTTGATAAATGGAATAAAGACATGATTTGTATAAAAAATTTAAATGACTGGAACACTGCTGTGTAACTCAGCTGTTTCATTAATCTCCGCATTGGCATTTTAAACTATTTAAAATTATTAAATCAAAATTATTAAAGGATTAACTGTTTTGATGACCCAAAAATGGTGGAATGAGTTGATAAATAAATCATCTTTTTACATGCCAAACTTGCTTTAGAGAAAGCAAAATTCTTTTGTTCTCATTTACATCACAATTTCCTAAGGGAGTATTGGTTCTATTTAAGTTTTACTTGAGTTTATAAATGTTTTTTTTTTAACGATACTGAAGTTCTTTCTGTCTTTTCACATATTTTTAAATAGAGATTTTGAAGCTAATTGTACGTATTGTCGGCTGTTGCTGACTGAAAATTGTGTTATTCCAAAATTAATGAAAATGAAAAGGGTTGGGATCTTAGGGGAGCAGGTGCTCCAATAATAAACACTTATCTGCTTGTGTATGGTCCTATGCTCTCGAAGTCCTGGCTTTTAAATAAGCAACATTTTAAGGCTGAAACTAAATGTTTAAAGAGTGGAGACAAAAATTGACTGTTAGTTTAAAAAAGCAACAACAAGAGTTTGTTGGTGAAAATTTTAACTTGGGGATGTTTTTTGGGGATTTATTATCATTAGCTTTGAGGAGACAGCAAAAATTAATTTCCATTTCAAACGCTTTTGCATTTTCATCAAGATAAAGAGCACATTTGTGTTTGGCTTGTTGTATTTTCAAGGATGCTGAGGCCTATATAGACTATATGTACTTGAATTTAGTTTTAAACTGGCTATTTTTTTGGTTATTCTTTGTAAGGGTTACTTGAAACCCCTTATGATTAACACATTTTTGCCTGTGATGCAGAAATGTCTTATGTAACTGGTGTGATCTGATGGTGAAATCAATTGTGTTAGCGGGTTCTTTCCATAATGGCTGACTGCTTGAACGGGCACCGTGATGGCCGGGTATGCACATGTTCATCTGCGGTACAGATGTGACAGAGGCCCACACATTTCCTGCTCATCCAGCAAACCTGTTTCTGAGTGCTTTTCTGCTTCGTTACATCTAATAATGGAATTGAGCTAATAAGTGATTACTTTTTCTCTTTTTGGAGCAACTGGTCTGCTAAAGCATAGAGCTCTTTAACTCACACATATAGAGTACTTTAATGATCATTCATTATTCTCCACCACTTGATTTTTAAATGTTGAATTTATTTCTGCATTATGTTCTTTAGTATGTTTATTTTATTTAGCCGGATTTAATTTATTGCAGTGTAATGAAAAAGTAATAAAGGTGAACAATCTTTTTTTGACTTAACTGCTATTTTTTTATTTTTGTTCAATTTAGAGGCAGGCTTGTAGATGATTAAAGCTATTAGTACCATGTTTTAATGTATACGTCTAAACATTACTGGAGCATCACCTTCAGCTCTTTTCATTCATCTCTTAAGCCTTGCAGTTGCAAAGTCTGTTCGAGTTCGAGTTTTTTTCAACTTGGGTGAGCAGTCCGGTTTACCACACCTCGTGACTCTCATCAATTGCTCTGCATCGTTCACGTCCCTCGTGGCACATAGTCCGGTCCTTTTGCGTTGCGGAGTGCATTGTCACATCTTTACATAGACTTTACACATAAATCACACGCTCTCCCTGATCGTCCATGCTTGGTGCGTAAGCACTATTAGTGACAATGCTGAAATAGGGCTCCTTCTTAATATTATGTAATTATGCAACTATACGACATGTTTGTTTCCACGTGTATTCACTAAAGCCAAAATGTTATTGACCATCATTGACCAACCTAACAAATGAGAACTCTTAAGATACTTAGGACATTTTGGATTGATTCCTGTAGCATTGTTATAATAATAAATAAATAAATATATTTTTATTCTGAAGTGAAAAAGATAGATGGTGACGATTTCTGAGAATACACTGGTCTCACAGGCCCCATAGGACCGTGCTCATTCTTTTACTCATTGGAACATGATGCCCCCATGATATGTGTTCAATGAGCCAGTTTCTCCATGATGAGTAAATACTCATCTGCTTGCTGAGGCCCACAGAGTGAAATAAATGAGAATGTTATGCAATAGCTGCTCAGCTATTGTTGGTTTTGGATAGAACATGAGGATTTACATTGTCCCCATAATCGAGTGATGGAGTATTAAAAGACTGTGCCGAGACACTCTATCCTCCTGAGGGGAGATGAAGGATGGCTGTTCCAGTAAGCTCTTCTGCTCTTCTTAATGGGGTTTGTGCTCCTTTTGCCCTCATTAAGGTTTATAGACTATAGAGTGCCTGGATCTCTGCAAGCCAATATACTGATCAGCAAACCCACACCCAGACGAGATCCTATTAATTGGACTGTTTCAGAGAACAGGATATCATGTGACAAAATGACTAATTGATTTCAGATTATGGTGCCAGCAAGAGAGTCTGGCTTTGCTTTATCAATAGTCACTGGTGGCCAGCTCTAAATGATTGCATACTTGTAGTTTCTTTCAATTTGAGAAATTTATATTAATTTATTAATATTAATTTTTCACCACTACAAGGAGAAGAACTTTGCTGGTTTAGAATGTTTTCTGTGATGCGTTTGGTTATGCTTGTCAAGTGAGTTGATATGTGAATTTTCGCAAGTTTTCATTAAGAAATTTTCAGGGTTTTTTTTTTCAGGTTTTTTGTATACCATGTATACATGAACAATGTATTTTACATAAAAAAAACGAAATTTACAATGTGCATATAGGTGTTTTCAACTACAGTCGTTTGACTTTGAATGTGACCTTTAACTGTAAAATTAAAGATAACAGCATCTTAATTGTTTATTGCAAACAATTTAATGATCTAACATTCAACAATATAAACTGATGAGTCTTATCTGTTTAGCTGCGGTGTTTGTTGTCCTGTGAAATACTTCCGCAGAAACTTTTTTTCAAACCAAAGCCAATGCAGTATTTTCAATCTCCATTCAATCTCCATGCCGGCCTTTACACACTAGCCGCAAAGAGGTTGAGACAGACCACGGAGTGAAAGCAATGAAAAGTACTCTCTTAGAGTCTGTCAGCACACGTTTCACTAAGATCTATTCGGATCCTCTGCAATTCATCGCGACTACTTGAACCACATTATAAAGATCATTACTTGTATGCGGAAATAAAGCAGCGCTTGCGAAAAATGATTCAGAACGCGGTGAATGCGGAGAACCTGCAGAGAGACTGAGAGGTAGGAGGCCTGTACATTATTGTTGAACGTAAGCATAGTGCGGTAAAGTTAAACATTTAAGTTTGATTTTTTTTTTTTTTTTTTGAAATTTACAAATATGTTCTATTATGAAACTTTGAAACTTTATTATGAATTTATGCAATTTCAATACTTTGATTTTAACAAGGTTAGTACACAGTCGTAGCCATAAATGCAATGATACCAAAAATTGGCAAAAAAATTTTTCGGTTTTCGGCCTTGGTTTTTTGTCTTCGGTTTTGGCCAAGAATTTTCATTTTGGTGCATCCCTAGAAGTTAGTAGAACGGAGATGATGAAGCCAAAACCTTAAAGGATCTTCTCAGTGTTTGTCTGATATTGTCAATAAAGTGGCAGCCCAAGACAATTTTTTAAGTTAATAAAAATGAATGGGTTATAAAAATCAATCACAACTGTCCTAAAATGTACATCTATTAATATGAAACATGTTTTATTCTGTTTGTTTCACTAGGTGAGCAGTATAATAAAATGGAGGTTACTTTTGTTGAAACGTAAGTCTTACCAAATATTTTGAATATCTAAGTTTACTAAATCACAATGGCAAAGGAACCCTTCTGTCATAGTATGTTTTAGGTCTTGTGTAGCTTAAGAGGAGATTGTTCTACAGATGCTCAGGATTTTGAAACTTAAACTTTAGGACATGGTTTATATTATTCTGAACAGATGTAGACTAGACAGATGTGTTTACCTTCACATAGCTTTTTTTCATTTGAGAATTTTAGATTTTTAAATGATATTGCTTGCATTTTTTCCACTCTGAAGTTGGTCGGCACATTGTGGACTTCACACAGCTGCTGTGGCTGCTGTTGTTGGCCCTCAACACTTCTGCCAGACAGATTTAAACCACTGTTGATGTGCTATTTCTGTTCAACATCTGAACGCTGGAATTGCTTCCCTTAGCCAAAGCCCAGTGGCCATATGTTTCAAATTAAAATAAGGCCTGGTTTAGGCTTTACAGTCTTTGGTGGTCACAGGCCAAAAGTAAATCTCAGCCACACCTTTATGGCAGTAAAACTGTTCTGCCTGCAATGAGTTTCATACTCTATGTATCGCAAGTTTCTGCATAACCGTGGCTGTCTAAAATAAAGCATATTTATTGGCCAGCTGCAGTGTTACACTGCATGTTCACCCTCAATAAAACCCCATTAACACTCTCTCATTCCGATACTTTACCTCTCCAATAAATGCTTTTTCCTTCTTTTAAACCTTGCTTTTAGTGGGCTAACATAGTTTAAACAAATTTTTTATCTGTAATAACTGTATTTAATGTTTTTTTTTCAAGGAGGTCCAGTGAATGTGTTAAAAATAAGTTTGTACATTTATTTAAATTCAGTAATTGCAAAATTATTAGACTAAGATTGTAAAATGTGTGGAAAAGGCTACTATTTATTGTTCATATTTTTATATTCTTTTGACTTAATTTTCTGTTTTTAAGCTTTTTTGACATTTTGAGTGTATTAGCATTATTCAGTGTGCCTTACAATGCCTGCCTTTGTGTATGTTTGATCCTCCCACAAATTTCGAGTTGTCACGTTAGAATTTATTGCTGTACTCCTCCTAGATGGCAACTGCTGCTGTCAGAATGATGTCAGAAGGATTCATTATTAGTAACGCATAAGAGTCTGCGTCAGTCTGTCTGCTAGATGATTGAGTCATACCTGTGAAATACAGCTTTGGTTTACATTTAAGCTCATTATTGGGGTCTCTATTCTGTGTCTTTTGCGTAGTATAATAAATGCAGTATAGCGCACCATAATGTTTCAAATGGGACATCAAATGGAAATCCGTAGATTCCCATTCTTTATAGTAATTGTCATTTAAAACATGGTATGAATACTACGCAAAAAATACAAACTCTTTAGATCTTTACGGTGTGCATTTAATTATTGCGTATGCCTTTTATTTTACCACATTATACAGATTTGAATGCAAGTGTTGCTTCATTACAATTAAAATAATGTTTCACTGCATAACTAAGAGATAATTCAACTTAAATAAAAACAAAATAAGAGTTCAAATAACATATACTTTTTCATGCATCTTTCTTAATGCTATATTATAAAGAGCAAGTGTGAGGAACTGTTTTAAGTGTTTCCAAGATATATGTTTTGTGAGAGAACATGAATATTTTTTTTATTCTCGCGACAATGGCCTTTTAACTTTTTAAAGGTGCCCTTTTTTCCTCTTTTTTTAATTTATTTTTTGCTTTGTAGGTCTCTTTCTAACTTGTTTGCATCTATAACAGACTTAAATGTCTTTTACAAATGAGCTGGAGTTTCTTCAAGGGGATGACTTTTGCTCCTCTTTGTGCCGTCATTACATTAATCTGAAGCTCTGATTTCATTGTCTGAAAATAATTAACATGACTTTCACTTGTTAAGCACCAAAGTATAACAGAAGCACTTGTGCTTTTAAAGCAATGCTTCTGAAGATGTCAGGCTATGCAAGATTTATAAAAATACAGCACTAGGCGTTTTACACATTGCTCTGAGCTGTGCAACACTGCTGGTGTGGTCATGTTCTCAGGTTAAAGTCTTAGAACTTTTGAGCAAATGTTTTATGAAGAACAAAGAATTACTAAATGCATGTTTATTAAATATGAACAATTTCCCTCTCTACTTTGGCCAGACACTCGTGACATGAAACTGATATCAACTTGCATGAAAGGTTTTCGCCTTGGCATTGTGTACCTGAAGTCGAGTGTTGTCATCAAATCATGGAACCCCTGTTTCTCAACACTGTAAACTGGCATCACGTCTTTGGAAATGTACGTTTCAATCACTGCCATTATTTCCTTCCGTCTCCACGAGTTTCGGTTACATTAGTACTACAAGAACAATTGTTAGTACTACAGTACAATTGCTCATGTTTACTTTGCACAACTGATTGATTTGAGCCTAAATGTTCTCCATATTCTTTTACATGCTTCTTGCGTGGTGGTAAAATAAGTTTGTTGTGTTCAATTCGGCTGTGGCAACGAGCATCTTGCATAACTCATTTGGTTCTTGTCAGATTTTTGGTTGCCAGACTATCTCCATACCACAGAGGTAGTCTTCATAAAGAAACAAGCTCCTCAATTTGATCTGCTTCTTGCACAGGTCCACCCACTTCTGCTACCTTTTCATAAAATGTGTTTTGTTTTGTTGCTCGTGCATGATTGTCTCAGTCAACTGATGAAAAAGTATTACTATAAAACATCTAATTTTTACAACTACATGAAAAAACAATAGAGAATAATAATGAGCAATATACTTTTTATTTTATCCATCTGATATATATCCTCATAATGCACAGCTCTAATCTCAAATGGTGAGACACTCTCTCTGGCACCTTCTAATTCACTAATCTTCTCTTGCAAATCTGTCCAATCAAGCTATTTTTAATTGTATTTTGTTCAATTGCATACCACACCAGTAATGTCAGTACCAGAGGTTTATTCTCCATAGATTTGCAAGTTGGCATTTGTTGCAGCTTCCATCTTTCACACTGTGCACCATGTGCGATCTCTTAGTTGCTGAGTATTTTGGGATTCCTTGTGCTCTGCACTGACCGTTTTAATTCTAGAGCTTTGTCTTTGTCTTTATCACACATTTTTATGCTTAATAATGCTGCTTTGACAGTAAACGACTCGGCTTCTGGAGAAAGAGTTAGAGAAGAGTACTTCAAGTAAAGTGGGGGATGTGAACCATCTTTATGGTTACTAATGTTTTATGGCATGAGAAATAGAGCACAATGTTGCGTTACTAAGCTGAACAGCATGTCACCTCTCACTTATTGTTTCTGCCCCGAGGGAATGTGTGCATCGCTCATGCTGCCTGTCACTCTTTATTCCATCTTAGGTTTAAACCATCTTGATTTTGGTATCGGTACCATAATATAAAGCGGAACATTGCAAATTCTCCACCCCAAATATGGAGATGCTTTGATAAGGTTTCAAATCTCAAGCCATCGAAAGATAATTTGCATTTTGTCTTGGTCACCTTACACTGGTGTTTAAAAGTGAGGAGTGAAGTTTGATGATTTGCCATAGAGACTTAAAATTGGTTTGTGTCATGCGAATGAATCCAGTGCATCAGTGGAAGTGCTTCTCGACCCCTGAGATCATTGTAACGGCTGCCGGTGTGTTTATTCTCAGCTGCTGGTCATCTATTTAATCTCTCTTGACTTGAGTGTTCTGGAGGCCTGATGCTGCAACTTGCATTTTAGGCTGGAGACAATATTGACAGCCCCATCACTGATTTCACCTCTACCCTGATTGTGACTAGGTTAATGTAAGGGTTTTAACGCTCTTAGGGTGCATCAGAGATTAGAGCTCAGAATCTCATCTCAGAAACCACTGTAAATATGATAAATAAATTGAGCTTACAATTCAACCAATAAATAAAACGTTTTTGTCTATATCAAAAAAACAGACCAATTAAAAAGACACGTCATGTATAAATTCCATTGTGTACTGTACATATTCTCATAAGAGCGTTTAAAGCATCATTTGAACATTATAAAAGACAGATTTTATGGCTTTCTTTTCCCTTTACACATTCTCCTCTGACCAGGATCACAGGATGGAGGTTTGCATTATTCATGCCTGGTGGAAGGCATGACAAGCAGCCAATAAATCTACAATCACATCCTCCTCTCTGACTATATGATCGTAATGAAAAAGAGCACGTCCTTGTAAAACTACCAGGAGCTGGTTGTCTACTTTGTAAGCTAGTCAGCATTTAAGGAAATACAATTTTGAACCATCTCTGATGCTAATCTGGAATTATTTAAGAGTTTGAGTATATATTTTAAAAATTTCCTTTTTAAGTATTCTTTTAGTTTTGTGCATTAAAAAAACAATCTCAAGTTTGAATTCTAAGATTACTATACATCAGCATCAACTCAATAATACTCTTGTTAGCACAATTGTCATTAATATTCAACAGATTTAAGTATGTAGGTCAGATATTTTGTCTGGAAAGTATAATACAATTGTTGACATACAGTGTTATGAGCCAGCTTTAATTTATACATGTGTTCCACTTTTAAGCTGTCTGCAAAATGGTTATTAATGATATTTATAATGGTTGTTCAATATTTAATGGATTAATTAATGCGAATGTAGATCACAATGTGATCTGGTAAAATACGTTCTTTGTTGCCTGGTGTGGCTAAGTTTCTAAAATGGTTTAACTTAAAAATATATCCTCTCTAGAGTCTTAAGCCTGGTTTAGACTAAGATTGGGTCATTTCCTGATTGTAGGCAAAACAACTTTCTCGCTTTTCCCGCAGTTATCGTATCTGGGTTTTTTTCTTTCGTGTGACTACAAGCATGGCTCCAAAGATTTTTTTTTAACAAGGTTGACCATAAATCCTGCATTTTTTGCATCACTATTGCACCTTTCTTGCCCCAATACAGCACATTTTTTGCAGCCCATTATCCAGTACACTTTCTCTGCACAGATTCAAGATCACATCTTCCCATTTACTTAAACTCTGATCACTAATAAAAAATAAATTTTTTGTTCTCTTTGCTTGTCTCAAATTCATTCACATGCTTTTTGTAGCTGATTAGCAGCTTACAATCAATGTCCTCTGTGTTTTTTTGGCTTTGGCAGGCTCAGTAAGTAAAGTAGCACTGAGACAATGTTTCCCTTTGAGCAAGATCAGCAGTGTAATCAGATCTGTGCCATTAAAGTGCTTAGCTTTGTAGAAGTGCCATTTTTAAGCCTGCACTTTGACAGGCGTCGGGAGAGCTTTTATTTATTAAATCAATCTGAGTCTGTGGTGAGTCAGAAAATCAAAACAAACTATTATAGCTGTGTTTTACCCAAAAAAGGATTTTCTGCTTTTAAAGAATGTGTATTGATGGTCTGTGTTGGTAAAAAAAAAAATCCACACCAACAATGACAATATGGAGACCACATCCAGCCTGATTAACTTCTAACTCACTTGAAAAAGAAATTCATTTTACATTAAGCCTGTTGGAGTGAATTTAGCAGATTTTTTTTTGAAGTCCAAGAATGCGCTGGAATTAAGTGTGTATCATTGTTAATTATCATATTATTAGATGGCAAATTAGAGTGGCAAAAAGCTATTGATGATTAGAATTTAGGGCTTGGTGATTTATCAAGTTATCAAAATCAACAATCAGAACCTATAATTGTTAAAAATAAATTACAGGACAATGATTTTAATTAGTTTCCCCTGAAAAACACTATCTCGTGGAATCACGAACTTTGTTTTGCCGACATGAGTATGGAAAAATGCTATCTCTCTCAATTGGACACTTTTGGCAAAAACAAAGTATAAGAAGAGCTCAAGAAGATATTGTTTGTTTATGAGTCACTCGGCAACAGTGCATCAAAGCAGGTTTAAACACCTCATTAAAACTCTTGACAGAAGTTACACTGTTCCATCCCGATCACTTTTTTTTATAAAACTGCTGCCAGACGTGTACAAGATATGCCAGAAAAATTTTGCTGCTGCACTGAATGAAAAATGATCGTATTTTAAAATCAAGTAATTCACTCTTCATTCAAAAACATCTCACTTGCAATATGTGAGAATATTTGCTGTATAAAAATTGTAGTGAACTATGAGGGCAAAAAAAGAAATAGAAATATTTTGTTTTAAACGCAATTGAATTCAAATGTTTAATTAATTGAGGTTTTGATTTTAGACCAAATTGCCCAGCCCTAGTAAGGGTGAATGCGAGTTGATCAAGGTCATTCCTTAAAGAATACTGCATCACTTTTATTTACATTTAACCACTTTCTCTTACAATAATCAGTCATTTTGTTGGTTGTTTTGCATTTACATCTCACCCGAGGGGGTGTGGTCTAGTGACAAAGCTACCATTTTTAACCCTTAATATTTTACATAATTGACAAAAATGTTGCATTGTTGTGTATTTTTTTGTGTATTTCACTCCAATGCTATAGCAGTTAAAGTTTCTCATGAGATGTCAAACATCTCTGATTCTCTCCTGTTCCCAGTGCGTGCTTCCCTGATTGACATCAGGAGTGCTGTTAAATCTACTGAAAATAGAATTTTTCACACCTATCGCTAGGAGGAAATGTTTGCACTGAACACAGATGTTCTTGCCTCTGTGCGTTAAAAAGCGTTGATAGTCATGAAGTCATGAAAATTCATAATCTATTCATAAAGTGCTCTACTGAAAGTATCATGATGTGAAAGTTCCTATTATTTTCCCATAAATCATTTTTCGTGTGGTCCAGCTCTGAAATGAACTGCTCTATTGATATAATTGTGACGCAATCTGTAAGTGAATGCACCCTTTCTGTTAAAAACCTGCTAACCGGGTGCTCAGCATGCTTGCTCAAGTTTGCAATCTGATACTATGACTTATTGAAAAAAGGATGTATAGACTTGATTCCAGTGCTGGGAATGCTCATTGAGAAGAAGTCTTGTTTGTTTCCGAGCCATTGGTTAAATATGGTGAGGTTTGACTGGATTCTGTTTGATGAATTTTATAAATGTTTGAGTAGATTGACACATACAAATGCTCTTAAATTAGGGTTAGGTGATATGAACTGAAGCTCATATGTCGATTTTTCTTAGCTGAATGGCGATACTCAAAACCTATTGGTATTTTATGTTTTAGCATTGGGCAAAAGTAGCAAGGAAATCAGTTCTTTACACTCCTGCAAGTAAAAAGCTTACTTGGAGCCATTTAAACATGAATTAAAATGATCTGTACTCTTAAATTGTCTGAAATCATCTCTGCCGCTACTCTAGAGCATGCATGATTTTCTGTGCCATTAAAGTTGGTTAAATGGCATAGAAATCAGTTTTCCCACACCTTGGAGGTATTCCATAATTGAAATATTAAACAAAATATGTGTAGGAACTTAAGAGGGGAATGGGTATGAATTGCGGCCCATATTTTGTCATTTGTATTTGTAGTCCTACCTAAAGAATTAGGATTCACTCTTACAACAGAAATAAGGTTCTAAACATGAGCTCTAATGCAACCAGTTTTAATGTTGTACAATATTGAAAACTTTATAGCTATGAAAGAAATTATTCAAGACCAATTGTTTTAATATTAAAATGCTGTATGGCAATGAAAATTTTGACAATTAAATTTTAGGTGGAATCTGTTTTACAGTTGCATCATGTGTGTTGCATGACGAATTGTTTAATGGATGATGCTTTCGATAGTAACAGTTGGCAGGTTTTGTAGTTTTTTGTTTCCCTGCCAACAGCTCTCAGGAGCTTTCTCTAACATGCTTTTGACACATTTCGTACTTACGATTGTCTACAAGTTAAATTTGGTTATTGATAAGAGTCTGCTCTGCAAATTGTTTAAAAAAAAATTCCTTCCCACAATGGCTGTTTTTTTTTTATCTAACTAGACATGTTTCGGCTGTTGCTTGAGTTCTCTGTCATTTAATCTGTGATGCATTGTTTGCACAGTTCGTTCTGTATACTGTCTGTATTTTAATGCTTTTATTTTCTAAATCATGAGCAGACATCTAAAACTAAAGCTAAAACGCTGCTTGCCATTCATTTAAATATGAATAAAAATGTTGAAGTAATTCTTTGTGTGGATGTTTACTTGATACAGCCAAGAGTCACTTCCGTTTGATGCATTTAAATTCATGAGCTTGATATAGGCGACTCTCAACATTTGTGATGGATATCACCATTGTGAAGATCTATTTTTCTTGTCTGTGACTCTCTCATGCTAAATATACCACAAAATCTTTGACCCGTTTTGCTACTCATCTGTCTTCAGTGAACTATTGTAGTCAATCAATTTTTCTCATTCATTTGATCCAAACACTGTTTGCACCCTAGGCCGTGATCAGTTTGTAAATCTCATTAAAGGGACTGCGTGTATGTGTATGTTTTCAGAAGCTCTCAGTCAGACAAGCCCCTGGGCCGCTGCTGTAAACATACTTTGACCTCCTCGCCCTCCACTAGTTAATTAGGCCGGCTTACACAGTGAACAGTCTGGGATTTTAGATTGCAGATGAATACCTAACAGGGCTAAAATATCGTGTGTTTTAGATTAAAAGCTAATCGCACAGCCCTTAAATACCGTTGGAGTTGATTTCAGTTGTGTTCTTTTAGATCTTAAAATGTAGCAAGACTTTCATTTGTCCTACAAGTTTTTTAATTTGTCCTACACTTATGAAAGTTAACTTTTAACATATGAAACCTGCATTTTTTATCCCAATTTTTTCAGTCAACCATCCGCATCCCATTTTCCGGGTGACTGTTACGTTTTTAGGTTTATGTTGTGCATTCATTATAACACAGCATGTTATTTGCACATAATTAAAGCTTGACCAATGCAAAAATACAAGGACCTTTTTGAGTCTTTATTTTAATGGGATTTTCTCTGAGGTCAGTGGAAGTGCTCTTGTGTTGACGGTTGTGTTAATGTGCGCTGTGCAGCATCCATATCTTGGAGGATTGTTTCCTATGGTGTTCGCTGCTGTACTAATGCTGTTTGCGCAGGTCATTGATGCCCAGCCATGCACAGAGCAGAACCGCAGGAAATAACAGAGCTCTTCTGCTGTCAGCGCTGCTTGATCCGATGCATGCCGACAGCCGTTTGGAAAACTGGGACTTTCAAACACATAGGGATTAATTCTGTTTGTCTAATTGAGAAATCCGAAAATATGTGCCAATCTGATTTTCATGTCTCGGTGGCTGCTGGGAATTCAGGAGACTCTTGTGGGTGTTCTGAGTGCTTGCAGCCTGTTGCAAAGTGTCTGATGTATTTGATAGTGCAGGGTTTAATAAAAAAAAAAAAAAGATTATTTGTTTTTGTATTTTCCTGGTTTATAATGTTTTATGGTGTTCAATGAATTCTTTACACCTTCAAACTTTTTATTTGTTATTGACAGGTTAGGTTAAGTATGTCGATTTTGCTCGAAGCATTTTAAATGCACAACATTTTATCTGAATACTCCTTTGTTGTCTGCTCTCTTATAGTTTTTGTATCTCAAATTCTGTATCTTCCTCGTCTTTCAATGCAAACATTTGCCACTTTTCCACTGGATTTTAGTAACAGCTCAGGTCACCTCGACTGCCTTTGCTTTCTGTTTCCTACCTGTTATATCTGTAAGCAATGATTGTGTTTTTTCCAAGCAAATAATTGTACTGTAGAATATGACAATTAGACTTATTTATTTAAATGTATTTAACAGAAAAAACAAATAATGTTTCTACACTATATCGGTGACAAGTTTGAAACTGTTTGAAATTAATGAAACTGTTTTATGAAGAAAATATTCAGAATCATGTTAAATTCCCTCTTCATATGTGCAAGGAATAAATGTAGACAGAAGTATTTTGTGTAGTTTATATAAAAAAACATGTTTACAGTCTCATATAATGCCATTAGGTTAGGAATCAACCGTCAACAGCTCTCCTAAAACAGTCAAGAACAGAGAGTTAAAATTCTCTCTTCGAGCATCGTTTCATTAGCAGTTAACTGCCTTGCACTCACACGAATCCATGCGCTTTAAACTCTTCGCAGTCAAAGAAAGGAATGTCTGCAGCTCCTTTTTTCCTTTCAACTCAACATGAAATTAAGTTTCTCTTAAAAATAATTATGGCAACTAATTCAGGAGACTTCTGTTTGGTGCTATGTTTTAGCAGCGCAAGCTGATTCGTTTGTGTCGTGCTGTTGTTGACACGTGCAGGGAAGTCTGACCAATCGGAGCTCTGTGAGGACTGAGCAATCAGCTCCAATAGGTGCATGCACAAAGTATGCTAAGTATCATTAAGGCTGTCTAAAAGAGGTTCATAGCTAACGTTTACCCTATATATCTGACATTTTCCCTTACATCTTTCAATGCAGTATAAATATATTTCTTGCCTTAACACTCTTTGGATTAGTTCTACAATATCTGTAATATTCTTAAAATAGGCATAAAAATGACGTTAAAAGTGTAAAGAGAATTGCAAAGTCTTGAAGTTATACAACAATTCCTGTGGAGACAGCACAATGAATATAGAAAGTTTTACATTCAACTGCTACAATTATACTGTAAGTACATTCTTTTTAAACTAGACGCAACACAGTGGTTATTCCCGGACTGTACAGTTTGCATGACATTTACTGCAGATAGTGTTCTTGGAGAAGAGAATGTCTAGTGTAAATAGGGAATTTCTTGCAGTAATCACAGACTTGCACCTCCTGATTCAGTCTGTGGTGTCCTAATTTTATCTCTTGGATATTCAGCCAATGTAGGCTGCAGTAAAAAAAGAAAAGCCGAGGTAAAAGTGCCCAGTCAGATCTTTCACTTGGCTGATAACCAAGGCAGATACGCACACTGAGCGTGTGTAAAGCACAGGACGAAAAGCCACTTCTCTGGCCTTTTTCCAATGCAGAAAGCGAACAGGTTTGCAGTGAAGAGTGGAAAGGTGGTTGGAAATGTGATTACAGTGTCAGCAGGGTGGTGTGGAGACTGATGTTAATGCTTGAAATGACACCCTGTGTGTCATAAATATTCCTTAGTGGTGTGATGCAGAGGGTTTGATGTGTGATACCAATGTAGGTCACATGCACATACAGATGTTGGGGTTTGTACATTCTTGGCCACCTCTACTTGAAACGAATTATCTCATCCTAAAGGCTAATGAATTATTTGGCTAAAATGAAGGACTGAGCTAAAGTCATTCTCTTTTTATTTTCTTTTTACCGTTTGTCCACAAAGATGTGAAGCTTTTTAACCAGTTGTGGAACCTTCTATAGAATCCCTTTCTATGAATATTCCTCAATGCTTGGTTTAGCTATGGTACATTTACAAGTCTTAAAAAGTATATAAATCATAATAAGTATAGTTTAAAAATGTAGTTTCCATACTATTGATCAAAGTTTTAGTGCTTGGTGGAGTAGGACACAATGGCCATGAGATAAATAATAGGTTACAGGTTGTAGTAAGTACATGTAAATAAATAAAAATTTAGAGTGATTTATTTAATGCAGCTCTACTTTGGTTGCAGCTTGATGATTGTTCTTCAGCTGCTTTGGAAAACTAGTGCAAGAATTTTGACAATGGTCTTGTTCAGAGCTAAGTTACAGATGGAACTTCATGGAAGTACTATTAATTCATTCACAGGTTTAAGTTGCAATGTAAAACAATGCAATTCCTGAATCCAGCCTTAAAAAGAATGTTGTATATGATTATATAAGTTCACAATTTAAAAACTTTTATTACATACCCTTTATCTTGAAACGGTAGTTTTGCTGCTAGAGCCCTAATTATTCATTTTATTCATTTTTCTAATTTTCTACTTTATTAAATAAAAAATTTCACTGTCATGTTGCTTATGCTACTGAAGTATTGTTAGGAGATTATGTTATGTTAAAAGCAGTAGCATATTACTTGGTTTCTGTTGATATGGTTTTGATTTTGTCTATGGATAATTTTCTGGAACAAAAACAACTGTTGCCAAAAAAGAGACCGAACTAGAACTCTTGGAACTACTTACTGATTTGTTATATATGTAAACATGTAAAAAATTTTGCATTAGTACATATAATTTTTTTTTGTAAATGTTTTACCCATTTAAAATACTGAGACGAAAACAAGTATCAAGACAAATTTAAGGGGGAAATTTGCAACATTATGTAGTTAAAAGGTATTCTTAGATATGTTTGGCTTGAAACTAAATTCACAGTCAATCACACATTTGTGAGTATATCTTGACATAGACTTAGTTTAAATGTTGGATTAGTTTTTAATGGTCCACAACAAGCACATTAATTACACCTAATAAATTGTGTCTTTGGAGTCATTTCTTCCAATAAAAGTAAATTCATAAATTTAAAAAAAAAGTTTTGATGTTACATTCTATATATATATATATATATATATATATATATATATATATATATATATATATATATATATATATATATATATATATATATATATATATACATATCCCTAACTTGCCACTCACTGAATAAAATATGTCTTTGATCCATCTTTGAGTTATGTCCAGGTTCAGTGTAAAGTGAAACTCTTTTGGAACCAAGTATATTGCTGGTGTTTTGATATATTTTTTTTTAATCGAAATAAGATCAAGTTGTTACTCTTTAAATAGCCATCAAGTGGCTTTTGGAGATGGGCAACATTACCCAATCCTAGTTTCAGACAATGTTTGTGACTTTGAAAGACATAAGCGAGCGACTCTGGTTTCAGATTGTTCCACGGCCTCACTGTGTCTCTCTTAATCCACTGCTCTACTTCTCTTGCTGAGTGCTGCTGGAGAGTGAGAATTGAAACTTTGAGTCTGATTACATTGAGACAGATTATCTGTCTCTGATTGCCAGTGAAGTGGTCTGTCTCCTCTTATCTCCCCTTCTCCCGTATCGTGCTCCTTTTAAAACTATTCCCTTTCCCAACTGGCAGCCGGCCTTGGCAGACTTACTGCCTACTTACCACAGCATATTCCTGGGTTTAATTCTAAATTTTGTGATTTTACTCATTTTTATTCTACACTTTACTGATCTGTTACTCTGATGCTAGTTTTGCATCAGTGTTTAATCTCCACCCGCCACTGATGCTGTTGATGCCAGCTGGAAGGTTCATTGATCTGGTGTGCCCTGTTCAGTGCGAGAGTGGCACAGCAGGCATTGCATTGGGCAGCTCTAGGCCTCTGGCCACATGGACAACAGCTCTCGCCACGCCTGATCCATCAAGCTTCACCCTACCAGCAGATTTTCTGATCAGCTCTGGCAGCTGTGGCCAACAGGGTGGTTTGCCCAGCTGGCACAGGTAACCTGATGTGCCAGCTGCTCTCAATGAAGAGCTGCTGACTGCTGCTCTCTACTGAAGAACCTGGAAGCAGAGAGTGGCAGAATAGTCATCACTGCTTTGCAGAGTGTTTGTGATTTGATATGCTTTAAATATTTCATATACTGTGTCTACGGGTGAAGCACTGACATTACTGAATGAACTCCACAATAAGAATTATTTATTTAAAAAGCTGATTAGTCTGATGTCACATGCCACTTTGGGGGCATGTGGTTACTCAACACTGAGCTGTAACTGTTATTATTGGGTCAAAAAGACAGGTCAAAGACACTCCTTTTCTTCAGTAATTCACGTGTGCCATATACAACTAACAACATCATTGCACATGCAGATAAAGCAAAGAACTTATTCTCATGGGAGGCAAAGTTTCTTCAGTTCTCTGGAAATTATTTGGTTTGCTTCTTCAGACATTAAACAACCTGTCCTCTGCTATAAAATATTACATTTACATTTATGCATATTTGTCTAAAGCGACTGACCGTAGGGGAGAGACAATATGCAATTTTTTACAAAGTCAAAGTCCATCTCAACTCTCTCATAAAAGAAATGGTATCTGATCAATAAACCATAGCAGGAAGAAAATAAAGACAGGGGAGGAGAATTGTTTTTTTATTATTTTTTTTTATAGTAGGTGTTCCCTGAAGAGAAGAGTTTTCAGTTGCTTTTTGAAAGCTGTTAGTGTTGCTGCTCTCCTGATTGGATCAGGGAGTTTGTTCCATCAGCCAGGGACAGTGAGAGAGAAGGTTCTGCTAGGAGATTTTCTGCCTTTGTGGGACGGAACCACAAGTCGGTGTTACTTTTATGAGCATAGGCTTCTGGAGGCCATGTAGGAGTGTATGAGCTCATGGAGGTAAACAGGGGTGGGTTTGGAGACAATTTTGTATGACCGCATCAGCGATTTGAATTTAACACAAACTGCAATGGAGAGCCAGTGAAGAGTGATGAAGAGGGGAGTAATATGAGCTCGCTCTGCTTGCGTGAAGATAAGATGAACTGCAGCGTTCTGGATCATCTGCAGAGGTTTGAGCGTGTTTGCTGGAAGTCCTGCTAGGAGAGTGTTGCAGTAGTCCAGACGTGAGAGGACCAGAGCCTGAACCAGGAGTTCAGTTGCATGCTCAGTTAAGAAGGGACTGATCTTTTGAATGTTGTGCAGTGCAAATTTACATGCTTGACTTGTCTTGGTGATGTGGTCTTTGACAGCTGTTCATCCAAAATCACTCCAAGATTCCTGACTGAAAATTAGTGCAGAGGTTTCCAACTGGATGGTGAGGTCGTGATGCACAGAGGGATTGGCCTTGATTACTAGAAGTTCAGTGGGGGGGGGGGGGGGGTGCCGTAGTTGATGTGAGTGAGGGCAGGTGTGATAGTAGGTGAGATGGTTTGTAGAAGGTGAGAGGGGATGGGGGCGGGTGGTTGGATGTGCTGAGTGAAAGAGTTTGGACACCTGATCTTCTGTGAGTGGAGTGAATGAGGATGTCGAGGATTGTGGATGAATTTGGGTGCAAGGTGGTGCAAACGGTCAGCTGATGGTGAGGGTTTTGCCTGTGAAGTGATCAGCGAAGTCATCTGCAGTGAGAGAGGTCACTGAGGGAAGTTGGGGTGGACAGAGGAGTGAGTTGAAAGTCCTGAAGAGCTTTCGGCTGTCCTTGGCATGTTCAATCTTGTCGTGGTAGTATGTTGTCTTACCGTCTTGCACCTTGCTTGAGAAGGCTGAGAGTGCAGTTTTGTACGTACGAGGTCTGCCGTGTGCTTTGATTTCTTCCATTTCCACTCTGCTGATCTGAGTGTGGACCTCTGTTCCTGGAGAGCGTGAGATAGCCAGGGGTTTGATGGTGTTGTTTTGGCTTGTCTGGAAGAGAGAGGGCATAGATTTGTGTGTGGCTATGGTGGGGACAAGATTCATGTCAAACGAGGACATGAGTGAGTGGAAATTAGTAGCATATGGTTTATGAAGATGTATATTGAAGTCTCCAAACACAATGAGTGGGCTGACATTATCCTCGGGAAAAGAGGAGAGCAGACCCTCAAGCTGCTCCATACATGTGTAGAGCTGTTCACCCGGTGGGCGATATATAGTGAGGATGTGCATTACAAATGGGGAAGTGATTGTGACAGCATGATATTCAAATGAGCATGTCTTACCAAAAGATGTAAAGGTAGAGAATCTGAAGGTCTGAGAGATGAGAAGTCCAGCACCCCCACCTAATCCCAAGTCATGGGAAGTGTGGGAGAGGAGAAAGTAATTGGAGAGGGCTGCAGGCGTTGCGGTGTCCTCTGGGCGGATCCATGTCTTAGTCAGACCAATGATGTTCAGTGAAGACGGAAAAGCAAAAGCAGGGATGAAGTCTGCTTTGTTGACAGCAGACTGACAGTTCCCACAGAGAGAGAGCATGGTTCTGGTGAAGCGAAAGGAAGTGAGCGAAGGTTTGAATGATTGGAGTGTGTTCTAGGAGGACGGACGGAGCGATGTGCAGCTGAGAGGATGACTGGAATGTACTGACAGCACATGTTATCGTATGTGTGTGAAAATTAGCAGAGAAGACAATGTAGAGGAATTAAAGAGAAATGGATACAAGAATATAGCTTACTGGGTGTTGACTCTGTGGTGTTGCTCGGTGAAGTCGCACAGGTAGAGTCGAACGTCTTTACACAAGTAGTCGCGCAGGTAGAGTCGAACGTTTTTACGTCCCGGAGATAGTCACTCGCGACATGGCTCGGCTGCAAGCTTTAACCTTTACCTGTAAATAAGCTACAATGTCTTATGTAATGCTTTCAAACACCGTCACAGATAGTACATGAGTACAATGTACAATAGGTACATTTATGACTGTACTAGACCAATAACACAATAAAAGGGGAGTGATAAAAAAATAAAACTCTTTTTACCTGTCTGACGTGTCTGCTGGCATATGTTCGCGATGTACAATCTCTGTAGAGCTTTCTGAACAGATTTTCCGTGATGTTAATTCTTTGCAAAACTTTCATAATATGTTTCAAGGTTTTGGAGACTAATCAAGGCAGTGCAAATACATTTTTTCTTAGCACCTAAACAGTACCAGATAACTGAAGGGGAGGCGTGTGTGAAGCTGCAGACTAAATAAACAGTATTGTGTGTACCAAAATTATCATGGAATTTGTAGTCCCAAAAGGTAGTTTTTATGTCTGTTGTTTTTGTTCAAATAAAAACAATTTATTGTTGTACTTGAATGTTTCTAGTGGCGTTTTGTTTTCAATTTAAGGTAAAATAAATCACTTTTAAATATTAATTGAATTAAAACAAAAAAATGTTTTGTGTTTTTTGGCCTAATAGTATTACAGCTTCATCCACCATTCAATTTAATGTGTGCTGATATGAGTACTAATCCCAGGAAGTGCCATCACAGCATCATAATTAAATATCCCCATACTTGGAAACAAATCTATGAAAGTAGTAATTTCTGACTTTCCAAAATATTTACACCTTAATAAATTGTTAGTTGTGTAGCACTTAGTTTTTTGTGTGTGTAAGATAATAAAAAACTTCCAACTACTGTCATTATATATTTTTACAAGAACAAATGATCTGTGTAAGCAATCTATGCATATCTAATCCTATCCGGTTGTACGTTGGATTTCAAGGTTAGGTTTAACAAAGCACAATTTATACTGCAAGAGAGAAATATAATGGTGACCACATTGGCCCATGTAAATCTAGCCGTTTTTGCAGTTTTTTCACAAGGTCTAGCCTTTTATCTTGTGCAGAGGAGGTTGTAGACATTAAATCAATATGAGAGAATCTAGTATGCATTGCAGAAGACCCATGGTACTGGTTTCTGGTGAGAAGTCGTGAGATTTGACTGGCGTAGATGTTGATGCCTTGTTTGTCTGTCGTCCTGATACATTGCAGTTTTTGGAAATAGAAATTAAATGTGCTAGCAATGAGCTTCATTTATTTTCTTATTTTAATAGTTTCTACAGTGTGCGTTTGTTGGCCACCACTGACAGGAAATCATTAATGCTGTCTGGGAGGAGAGGTGCAGAGTGACGCAGCTCTAATGGAAGCTAAGGTTGCTCTTTGCCCTGGGGAGCGCCTTTAGCATCCATCTTGCTGTCTATTTGGGTGTCCGTCTGTCTGCCATTCCCTGCTCTTCACCTGCCTCCTGACGTACTGTCCATGATGTCACCTGTAGGTTATAAATGTACTATCTGTATGTAAAATGGCAAAAAAGTTTGCAGTTTAACATGGGTGTCAATGGGACTCTTTTGGAGCAAGCTTATAGCTGTCAGTTAAGGAATTAAAGTTGTTATGACAGATCTAGAGTGAAGGGGGGAGCTTGTGCTCCATCACTGTGAAATAACTTTACTTTAAAGACTTGAATTTTGCGCAGTGCTTAATATGCTTTGTGATAATTAAGTTGTGTGAAAATAAGTCTTATATAAACACATTTTCTTATTGAAAAATTAAAATAATCTTTAATTGATGTACTCAGGATTATATTCTATATCAATAGAAATAGTTTATGTTCAGCAGAAGATGTCAGTAAGGATTTCAATGATGAGATATTTCATTGAAAGTTGGTTGATTTACTGCATTTCCTTCCAATTCTTTCCTATTGTTATTGCCTATCTCTCATTTTATGTCCTGCAACAAGTCACAAACATTTTGTTGATCTAATCTCTCAAGTACAAAAAAGCATGCCTCTTTTGCATCAGTTTCAGAGGAAAAAGACTAACTTGGGGATTAAAGGTTTGTTTTGACACAAGCGTTCTGGAAATTCTGTTTTTTTTTTTACTTAAGGGGAAACACAAAACAGTTTTAGTGTTAAAAACTAAAGAATATAATTATTGACAAGTTTGTAACATTGTCATTCATGCAGCTAGTCACTGGTCTGAGTTCAGTTCTTTTGCGTAACTGAGGTTTCTGGGTCAGGCACAAGGGCAGATAATTCCCCTACTGAGAGTTAAACAGCTGTTTACATATTGCTTTGTTTCTCTGTGCTTTTTATCGCAGTTTAAGAGTACCCAAGCACACGTCTCTGAACAGTTTGGTGAACAGCCAAGAGGTTAAGCAGGGCTGCGTTTGTTTGTCAACAATTTGTTTGTGTGTTACAATTTCATAATTTTTGAAATAGTAAAAAAAAAAAAAAAATTTTGTCTAAAAAAACACACCTGGAAAAGAGAGCAATGAGTCTCTGCTCAGCTGGCATTTGAAAAGAACCTGAGGGGAGGAGAAGAGAAATTAGCTGCTTTCTTCTGCTGAAAATATCCTAATAAAATTCACTTAGTCTTAGACTCCCAAATGGTTACACTTCTCTTAGAAGTCAAATGTATTGTCTTTTCAATTGGGAGGACCTTTTCACAGCATTCTTCTGAGCTTTTTGGTCGGCACTAAAAGAGTGTTGATTTGTGTCTGAATTCTTATTTGAATGTGGTGCATGGGATCTTGTTGAATTCTCGGCGTCAGCTGCTGCACATTAAACATGTCTGCTGTCAGCAGTTCCTTCCTGAAACACTCATTCTCTTCTGCAGACTCTTGTAAGCTACCTTGCCAGAATGCTTTTTAGAGTCTGAGCTCCTTTTAAATCTTTTTTTTTTTAAACGAGTTAAGCCCATAAATAGGTTTAGTTGGTTTTTGTTACTAGAACTTTTACGTTTATTTTCATTGTCATTTTCATTGCATATCAGACTTTTTATAATATCTAATAACTAAGCCATTCATTTTGAGCATTTCTTTCACTTATAAGGTGCCATTGTTGTCTCCAAACTATATTAAAACTCAGAATACAGAATACTAAAGGCTAGATAGCTCTTTATTCTCTCAAAGATAACAGCTCAGACTCTACCAGCCACACAAATACAGCAGTCAGCGAAAGCTGTCTCCATGGTTTTTTGCTGGCAGGAAGTGGGTGGTATGTGTGTGTGTGAGTATTGATCGTAGAGGGGGCTAAAATACCGCATCATGTCCCATACCAGCGCCTCTTTCTCTGCTTCCCTGAGAGCTATTATATCCACTCACTGGGCCATGGAGAGATCTTACTGTAAACCACACAACATTTACAGTACTGACCTCCTTCTGTGATCTATTCCTTTTGTAAAAGAGGAAGAGAGGCACATTCCTCCAATCGCATTCCTGGCGACTTGGGGCCTAGGCTCCTTTATTTGGAGCTGGACCGAGAGGATTGTATGACACGCATAACTCTTCTGGTCAGGGGTGTTTGAGGGTGGGGGTTGATAGTGGCTGAAATCTGAGCTAATGTTGGGATTTGGTTTTGTAACTAAATGTTGTAGCTCTCTAATGATAGATTGCTTAATTTTATATGCTTTTAGGATGTTTGTGACTTTCATTATTTTTCGATAAAAACGTAGCTATGGTTAATAATTTTTAAGTGTCTCACTAGTTAGAATTTATCGTATGGTTATAAAGTGCAAGGTAAAACGTTTGACAGCTGGAATTTTGGGTTTCCTGAACACACGGACACATCCTTCAATGACTTTCCAAATTTAAGATACCATTTTGCTTTCAAATGTTTGTAATGTTTCATCTATGTACTTGTTTTTACATTATAATTGTAATAATCTGGACTGTTAAAAATAGCTTTACTAAAAGCTTTTCTTCGCTTTTAATCGAGAGTAGAAGAGTGTGCACAAATGTCTGCTCAATAGTGCAGCTGCACTCCTCCAGAACTTCCTGAATTAGGGCTGTGTAATTCTCTCTATAGGCCTCCCTCACACTCTTCCTCTAGACCAGTTAGCAGTTCATCCGCTTTCCATCGTGCTCTCCTTTTTCTTAAAACGAACCTCTTGGATTCTTACTTCCGTTTCGAATGAGCTACTTGAACATATTTTTGTTCAAAGTATTCCTCTCTGGTCTTGTCGTCTTGATTGTGATGATGATTTTCACCCACCGAGTCGAGGTTGGAGGGATGTCAGTGTCTTGATCTAGATTTTCATCTCACTCTAATGAAATCTTTAGCGCTCGGTTAGCTAACACAATGAGTCCACCAAATACCAGCTCATTATGGCATGAGCGGGAGCAAGTTCTTGTGTTAATTCAGTGCCCTCTCTGCAGCATCCATTAACACAAGCATAGAATTGAGCACTGAGATATGGATACTTTTTACATTTAAATAACACTTTTCCAGAGCTCAGAGGCACTCTATTATTTTGCATGTTTTCCTCTTTTTTTTCAATTTATTCAATAATTTCATGAATTGAATTCACTACTCTCAGTTGTGTATCCTCTGTAATATGTTGAGCCAGGTTCTTTGTGTTCTTAAAGAGTTTTGTGACTTCCATTCTTTGAAACCTTTGTGTTAAGGACCTTTTTTATTATTTCTTACTATTTAATAGTGAGAATTTAATGTTTAAAGTAAACAAAAAAAAAGTTTAATCTTTTTTTTTATCCAAATTAAATTCAAGGAACATATACAATCTTGAAAAAATAATTCCTCTTTCTTTATTTCATTTTATTTTCTTACTACTATGGCTTATTGGTGAGCTGATGCAATTTCTAGTGTGAGCAACCTGAGATAGACTTGGATAGGCTTTGTAACAAATTGCATAGTCTCTCACCCGAGTGTAAGTCGCTTTTGACAAAATTACAAATGTAAATATAAATAAACGCATTTAGTACCATAAAATCTCTATTACATATGCGAATGGATACAATTTTTTTTAAATGTCCAGCAAGGTCATTCAGGTTTCCCTGTGTCTGATGAACAAAACATCTGGAAAGTTCCTTTTCACCGTTGAAATGTAAACATTCCACAAACTTGTTTTCTCTTTGTTAAAACAAAAAATTTGGTAAAAAATTTAGTAAAATCTGTAAAATAACTGACTTTTTTTTTTTTTTTTGCATTTAAGGAAAAGATTTGTTATTTTAACAGATATTTTTGAATTGTATAAAATTGGATAACGAGAACATATATTTGAAAACTCCCCTGACCAGCTGAAAACGGATAACAATAGTTGGGAGATGGGATACAGTTAAACATGTTCAATCAGCAGACTATCCCAGAATGCAACACGAGTTTATAATATATGTAATATTCTGTAAATCTTGAAAACTGATGGCGCATTTGTCCTGTATTTTGCTAATTTATTTTAACAATATTTGCTCTCCTCCTCATTGTAACATCCCTTCACCACCTTGGGAATATGACGATCTCTCTCTCTCTCTTCCTGTATGTCTTTCTTTATCTAAAAAAATCCTTTCTCTGATATCAACAAAAATCCCCTTTGTTTTTCATCCTTCCAATACTGCTTCTCAGTCAGTGCATAAACAGAAGTTCAGACATATTCCCTTTGTCATCGTTATGATTCCTGCTCCTCATTCATCTGATTTCCCCCTGCTGAACGAGCTTAAAAGTTCTTCTCAAGTGTTTATCCTATCTGTTTGACCTGATGCCATTGGTCTTATTCAATCGGGCTAGTCTGGCTAGCTGAACACAGCATCCTGCTGTGAGCTACAGCATGTTGCGGCTTGAACCTGTCATCTAGAGCATCTGCTGGGAGAGAATGGCCAGTGCTTGTTCACTGCTCCGATGAGGTTTCAGAGAAAACCGTACGGTTCCTCTCTGCACTCGTTATCTTTCATTAATTTTCTTTTAGTTCTGTGGGGTTTCTTTTCTTAAGAAATATTTTTAGTTTTTTGTTTATGTTATGTTAAATAACTATGTTTAGTTATTTACACTACAAGAACTAACACATTTTCTATAATGTGTCCCTGTAGATATCAATAAATGGGTTTGTTCTTTAATAAAGGTGTGCGTGATATCAAGTAGGTTAGAAATCATTCCAAATCAACTTTCGTTTCAGAGCTTTAGTAACTGCTTTTGTGTTTTTTTCAAATTGGACTGGCTGGATTGTGATGCTATACAATTATCCATGTAAATTCAACGAGGCAGATGTTTTCATGTTTTATATTGTTTTCTTGAGCTATTTGAATCCCATGCAATTGACTTTCTCTGGAAAATATTGAAATCCACCAAAATTTAGATCCACTGAAGGAATCCCCCATGATTTTTGGTAGACAACTCATGATAAAGTAGGCTTTTTAATGGTTTGCATTTGTTATAATGTAAACTACTATAGAAATTTGTCAGTGAGCGGCCCTCCTCAGTTTTAATGTGTCTGTGCTACAGTCAGTTAGCTTGCCCGCGTCCAGCATGGAGCCCTGCGTGGCTACACCTCGGCTTTCTGCCAGTAAGAGGCTTTGCACTTCACGCCATCTGCTCTGGCAGTTTGTGTTGAACATGTATTTTGCACACATTTTAGCATGACGCAGTGTTGTAAATAGTGTTAAAATAAGCTCTCAACAAACCTTAAATTTGCTTCTTGGATTGAGTTTTTCAGCATTTAAAACATACATCTTATTAAGAAGATGTATAAATACGGGAAGTATAAATGATTTCTGCTTAGAATTAAATCTCACACTAACAAAAATGCAAAGAAAAAAAAAAGAATGTTGCAAGTTCGAATAGAAAATAAAGGATAGCACTGATAAGAATGTCACCAGGAGACCATCTGCAATAAAACTTTACAATAAAATTGTACATGTTATTACAATGTTATATTTTTGAACTGCATTTACTATTAAAAGTTTAGTTAACGATGTTTTTAATTTTACACACCATGAATTTAACGTGCAGACTGTGTAAAGTTGAACATTTAGTCAATACAAGCAAAAAAACTACTGTAATGGCGTTTATGCCCCTGTCTTTCAACCAAATGGGACCCGGGATCGATTCCAGCCACCTCCTGGACCATGATGAGTAATAAGCAGGTTTAGATGATGAAAGAGGGAACAAGTGAGTGGGCACACAGGCAGCAGACTTGGGTTTCGGAGGAAGGCTGCAGTAGGAACAGTGCTGCTCTCTGAGCGCACCGTTCTGCACATGTTCGCTGCACCTGCGCTTCATTAACAGTTCGGCCAAGGAACGCAGATGACAGGAAGACAGCAGCCAGCCAGGAAGTGCTCTCTGCGGAGCACTGACCCGAGAGCTGTGCTGGGAGACTGACAACACATATTTCAAAAGTCTTGTCTATTTTTGAGACTCGATCTCTGGGTCAGAGTGAACTGGGACGTCTGCTATAAAATGTGAGGGGGAGAAATTGTTATTGTTTCTTTTTCTTCTAAAGAAGTCTCAAGGAAATAAATATGTAAATTAGAGTACGGTATATAAAGAATTGAAATTTTTCTTTTTAGTTTTTAAAGAAAACCAATTTATTTTCTAACGAGAGATTGTCTTTAAAATAACTCTATTAAAATAAAATAACTATTTCTACAAAATTTATCTACGTTTTATGTGTGTGAATATTGTGAATTTAAAACCCTTTCCAGCTAACACTGGACCAATAGCCATCAAGCTGTTTTGTTAGTCATAAGAGTAATAATATCCCGTCATTTGAAACAAGACACAAAAGAGAGATCCACCATGGCTAATCAAAAGTTAGCTCATTACTAATTGAATTAAATTAGATTTAGTCTCTTAAGCACGTGACCATATTCTTGTTTTGTATTCTCTCAAGAATTAATTTTGGTATTGAGGATTATTCACCAACAATGCATCATATTTACCACCTTTCATCATCCCAAAGGAAACACTCCGGTCCCATGCTGAGTAGAAATCTGATCACAGCTCGTTCCTGAAAAGCAAAACTCTGTCTAGCCCACCCAAACACCACCTTCCCACCTCAAAGTGGCTGCCTGCACACTGTGTTCCCATCATGTCCAGTGCTGCTGTGAGCATTCTTTCATTCCTAGAAACTGATCAGCTTTCTCACAGTTGCTACTGCAGCCCAACTATAGAGACACATATGGTTCTTTGATGATAGGGCTATAGCTGAATATTTTTGATTGTGTCCTGCGCATGGGCTTGTGCGTATTCACCAGCAGGTTCATTGCTATTCAGTGCAATTTTGTGTGTTGATGAATGCTGTCACCCAGGACAGAAAATGAAAAGATTTTGATTGCTTTGTTAATCTATTTGCTGAATGGTTGATGGATATATAATGACATGAATGTAAGAAGTCTTGGGTCAAAAGGCAATAATAACCCTATAGCTCTCAGGTGGTATAAATTAAGGTAGTAATTGGTAATGGAATGAAAATGTGGGATTTTAGTTTTTTTTTTTTTTTAATTGGTACTGATCTAGATTTGTTGCTTCTAATAGAAAGACTTGGAAGCAAAAGACTCAGTCTATAGATTTATTTAAAAAACACATATATATATATATATAGTATGTTTTCAACAGTCAAGTGGACTTAGTTAAAAATGCAAACGTATTAGTTCATTGATGTAAAAGTGAAATTTCTGAGCAATGGCATTTTAAATTGCAAATGATTTTGATAACAGTTTGAAAATGATTTAACTTATTCTCTTTTATGCTTTAAATATAAGGTTCATATAAGGTTTGGTAATAACGCTTAAGAATAACATGTAAAGGACTCTAATTCATGTGTCTGTTTACTTTTCAGGGGGCCATTCAGTGTGGTGCGAAGATGCATCAACAGGGAGACTGGTCAGCAGTTTGCTGTGAAGATTGTGGATGTGGCTCAGTTCACCTCCAGCCCTGGCCTCAGCACAGAAGGTAAAGCATCTTATTATTTTGTGCCAGGTTTTAAATGTACAATCTTAAGTCCAGTAGCAATGTGGAAAATTATCAATACAATTTTTTTACACCATGAACTTTAGTTTTTATTTGTTTGTTTTTGAGCCAAATCAACGTCTGGCTATTTCTATAGTATTAACTTATAGTATTAGTATTAGTTATTATAGTATAGTTCACCTTCTATAAACTGAAAAAAACTGTTCTCCACTCTTCTTCACTTCTCTTACATCTGAATTTGTGGACATGTTCTAAGCATGGAGCTCAAAAACCACTTTTTTTAAATGTTAGCACAAAGGATAAGGAAAATCCATTACATATACGATCATCCACATCTTTCTAGTGTGGTGTATTCGCTGCTCCTGTATAAGACAAAGGCCCTGACCACACATACACATTTATTTTATACCCAAACTTTTTTAACACCTTTAAGGGATGTGTCCACACAACCAGAACAGCGGTTTCACTGAGTTAGTTTGAAAATGCCAGATAAAGATATTTTTGTTTTGGAAATGCTACTGATTAGTTTCCGTGTGAACACGGGAGGTTGAAGGAATTATATGCGCTTTTTAACTAATGCAGCAGCATTTTCTCAGAGCTTCATATTGTTAGTAAGGGCGAAGCAAGGATTTGGAGTCCAGCTCTTTGGGCTAAATCTTCTGATATGTTCAGGACTACATTAGCACATAACATATTTAATAACCTGTTTATTCACAGAACAGGCGGGTCAAACCACAACAGTGTGTTATTGCTACAGACAAGCTCTCCTCTTACAAACACAAAAAGCACTAGTTTTGAAAAAGAACCATTTGAGCCCCAGATAAATGAGGAAATTTTGAGAGTAAAACAGTTGTAAGTAAAGAAGTACTAGGAAGGGCTGCATTCTGAAGAGTCTCAGCTTGAAGCTGAAGAAAGCTTCAGATTGATTGATTTAACCTCAATGGGGGAAGAGTCTGCAGCCCTCTACTGGGTAGACACACTCTGCAATGTTTCAGATCGTTTTATCCATGTGGACGCAGTTTTTTTTCTATCCGTTCTCATGTAGACACAATTTTCTTGTAAACCGAGTACAAAATTGAATATTCAGATGTGAATGTATATTTTTAATTAGCTTTTGCACTTCACAATCTGAATAATTTTCCAATGCATTCCAACGCTTCCCGATTTGATGAAGAGTTATGTGTTTTAAAGATATGGAAAGAATTGATCAGGATCAGTTGATGGTAGTATTTAAAGCTATCATATAGTCATTGCCTGTCCTATGCTCAGAAAGCAGGGGACATGGGCATGAGGTACATGAACTTATATTGTGTGTAGGGAATATTTGTTATGTCTGCTAGTAGAACATTCAAATAGCGTTATCTCAACAGGGCTTCAGCAAATTGAGTCTGCAAGTCTGTTTTAACTTTGAACTTACTGCTTTTCGCATTGAGGATGTGTGCGAGCAAAAAAATATTTTCTATAAAGTCTCAGTGCGAATTCTCTGGAGAGAAGCTTTTTCCTATTGGTAGGATGTAATAAGTGTGTGTATGTGTGTGCGTGCGTGCGTGTGCGTGCGTGCGTGTGTGTGCATGTGTGAGTGTGTAAGAGAACTTTGCCCATGGCTTTGTGTTCTGTCAGTCCACTGTTAAACCTCTGTCTCATCTCTCCCGAGTTTCACAGTCTCTGCAAACACTCTGCCCACCTCCCATCTGTCTGCCTTGAGTATGTGGAAAAGCTGTGAACTTTACTGCAAATGCTATGAGTTAAGAAAATGTTAACTCTAACTTTTTCAGGTTTTTTTCAAACGTCTGTTCAACTTTGTTCAACTTCAACTTTGCCTGTAGTCTATTTTCAAATATATATTCAGTGCCTTTACACAAACTGCAAGCCCTTTATCAATTTAACAGAATGTCCCCAGAATAAATAATCATCTTAAAATGGTACAAAAAAACTTCTCCTGACTGAAGGCCAATCTATAGTTGTGTGTTAAGCCTAGAAACTCCCCTTTGCGAAGGCTTCGCACTCACCCATTTGTCAACAAAAGCATCTATAGTTTTGTGCTCATTCACCTTCTGTCTACTCTGATCAATATTGGTACAATAAAAAAGTCTAACTAATAGCTAACAAAAGCACAACGCTGATGCTAACAAAGAAAAGTTATATATACGCCTCTTCGTATATCGTACATATGTTGCTGCTGTAGATCTTTGTACTGATCAATGTTCCAACATGCCATAATTACAACGCTCTCTTCTAGCTAGCCAAAACACAACTTGGAATAAAGAAAGTTATTTACTTTATCACCGAAGTTTAACTCCGTCAGCCACTGTTTTAGTATTCTCTCTACTTTTCCATTAATCAAGGGTCTTGTACTCTATGAAGCCTTGATACAAGGTTATGACCAATCTATTCTTGTGTGTCAAGCCTATGAACTGCCATTTTCGAAGGATGTGCATTTGCATAAACCTGAGATGACACTGTTGCAAACCCTGCTTTGCGCCTCTTGAAATTTCTAACTTTGGTTTAAGGTCGAGTAGGTGCATGTACAGGATTGTTAGAGGTGGAGATCTCTGATTGGTCGAAGAGGTGCAAAGCAAGAGCTTCCACTTTCTTTCTCGGTCTGCGCTCCATGTTGAGCACTGGATGATTAAATCAACCTTTGGTGCTAATCGTTTGTTATCTTGAGTGCGTTTTGGCTAGCTAACAGTTGGCATTGATCAGTGAATATATACTATGTGTATGCGGAGCCTTCACGCAGAGCAGGTTTTAGGCTTGACACACAAGTATAATTGGGGCCTTAGGCATTTGGCAGGCTTTGCAGAAAGGTAGAGATGAAGGAAAAAACTGGCCATCATTCTCTGCTATATTTTTACTATGTTATATTCTTTCTATCAAACACTAGTATGGCCTTTAAAGACCTTAGATCTTTGCAATTATTTTACCTGAAGATGGAATCTTTGTATAATCTAATGAATCAGGAGGAAATTGCACCCTGGTAATGAGCTTTCAGAAAAGTTACACTTCATATAATTAAGAGCTATTACTGACCCTGCAGGACACGTAAACTGTGTAAAAAAAAAAAAAGAGTGTTCTCTTCCCATAATTCATCTTCGAAAAACTTGCTAATTTTTTCTGCTTGGCCGGCTCTCATCACCAGTCCACAATTAATGCAAATAATGTTTCACATTGAGGATGTGTGCAAGCAAGAAATTCTCTCTTCAGTTGATGCTCAGTTTTGTTTGAAAATGTTGATGCTACTGTATGAACTGCGGGCTGCTCCTTGCACATTCTAAAGAGTATCATTTTATCTTGTCTAGACATCAACTGGGAAAACAAATCATAATCTGTGCCATATTTTGTTTTTGTTGCACCTTAAGGTCAGTGTGCAATCTGCCACCCATCTGCAGCAAATCCTCTGTAAAAGCCATTCGTGGTTAGGGCCTGTAAACTCAAGTTTCTTCTCAGCTATATTTACAGGATTACAACTGCACTTATATACACTGCAGAGCAGGTGTTTTCACCCAGAGCAGGTGCTTTTACCACTTACTGGTAAAACAACTAAGCAAAGCACATGAGGACAACTTAGCTCAGAGGATACCATTTTTTTGCCTGCAAATTGACAAAACTGAACATAAACGATATAATCGAGTGCACTGTAAGTTTTGGAGAATTGATTGAGCATTTCTTTAAATTGAACGCAGTGCATGCGAGTGAACTGCTGGCTAACAAGAAACAGGGATCTCACTTTTCTCATAAATGGAGTTAAACCTTTAAAAACTGATCGGAGTTCCGGCATGGTGTTCGGGTCTGTGGGACACATTTTCAGTTTTCATCAAAAGAAAAGTTTTACTAGTAATTATTATTTGAAACTGAGATTCACTGACCCTGGCTTATTTTCTGTGAAAAACATATGTCAAAACACATTTTTTATGACCCCACACTCCACCCCTACACATTTTCTTACATACAAGATGTTCCAGGGGCATCTGAAGTTGGTAGTTTTTTTTCTTTGATTTTGTCTTCCCACACAACATAAATCATACATAAACATACAATTTTATATTTTAGTTAAAATTTTATGAATGTGTTAATTAAAAGGCACAAAAAGCAATGATAACAGACCCACCAATCCTGCCAAAGTAACAATAATGAGAATACCACTCATGGTTTCAATTGTTTGAAATTCTAAATGTGAATAAATAAGGTTTACAAAAACAACAAATAAAAGATATATGCTGTTTAAATCAATTGTTTCCTGGTTAAAGTATCTTTTTAGTATTTTAACAAAATGTGTTGATTGGGATTAAAAATCAATTTGTCAATCAGACCCGCAAATATTGCCCGAGTAACGATAATATGAACACCACACAAGGGTTAAAAACTAATAACAATGAAAGGAAAAGGGAATGCATCACTTGTTTTTCTTGTATTTATTGTATCCATACTTAGCTATAAATAAACTGGTTCAAAATCCATACATTGTGGACATATAAAAATTATATTATACAATATAAAATATATATGTTTCTTAATAGCTGAAATAACAGTAACTACAGAGTATTTTCCCTTGTCTAAAGCAAAAAATCAGCTATCTTCTAAATGTTCTGAAATGTAAAAACAGCAAGTGTTTAATTTCATATAGATAATGTGATATGAACTGAAACTTAATTTAGTTTAGTTTCTTGTAAAGTTTAACTCTAAAAGACACGACTTCCGTAGATTGCCGTACAAACAATAAAATCACAAATAAGGGCGTGTCCACACACACGTACGCATACAGACACGCACACGCACGCACACACACACACGAACACACACACATGAAATAAAACCACTTTGCAAACGGCCAGCAAGAGTAAACATGTTTAATGATTTTATTAGATCTAAAAATAACGAGTCTCTTGTAGCTTCAGATCCGATGTGTATTAAAGCCTTAACATCTTTATTTGTAAAATTTAATTAAATTTAGAATTAGTTTAACAATTTTGTTGTTTTCAGTTGATGTTTATATTAAACTATTATATCTGTAAGTCAACAAAACGGTGCAGGCAAAGTGACTTCAGCATTTTTTCCTGAAATGTATTCTGGTATAATTGCTGGTACGCATCTTCAGCAGTTTTGAATCATATTTTGAGTGTTTAGGTGACTACATTATCTTTTTGTCATTTTAGGGAACACTGAACACACAATTGATTTAAATCTACCATTTTGGGACTTTTAATCAATTTACCATTATTTTCTATTGCTATTTTCTGAGGAAAATAAACATTTGTTGACATTGTCTTTCTACTTTTATTTCACCCTAGTTATCAACCCAGTGTCCTGACAACTTATAAAGTGAGTCATGTGAACAATAGAAGCTGTGACTTAGCTTTATTTGTAGCTAATTGTTCTGATGAAACGTGTATGAAAGAGCTGTGAGGCACAAATTAAGAGATCAACCATTAAATGGCTTGGAGTTTGTGATGATGTACAAATCAATACCTGCCTATTAAAATGTCAGTTATTAGTCAGTAAATACTAGCTAATGTTACTAGAAAATGTTGGCCAAACTGTAATAAATATTATTATCGTAAGGGTACAACCTTTTTCTCAGCAAACAAATTTTATTAGTGTATGGTTTTAAATTAATACAGTGTACGAAAGAATATTTCCTCTCTTTTAATGCTGGGGGGGCAGGCAGTTTCGATCCTCTCAATTTTTTTGTGTTAAATTAAATTTTAACACATATAAGTTAAATCTGTATTGTTGTCCCTGCTAAATGTAAACATATGTCATTTTAAATGTCAATTTCAAATTGATTTAGACAAACATCAATCAAACTATACTAAACCACAGTATTCATAAATCAGTTTTCTGTTGACCTGAAGATTCAGATGCAGACACACTTTTAATGCACGTGTTTCTCTCTCAGCGGGAAGAGAATCTTTATTATTTCATGTTCTTTTATATTCAATTCTCTTTCATGTTCAAGCTCATGTTGTGCTTCTTTGTGAATATTCTTATCATGGATAAATCTTAACTGAAGAAATTCACCGTTCTCGCATGTTCCTCTGTTCTGTTGTATTCTTTTTGTATTTCATAGTGCAAACATAAACACACAATATTTTTGGCCATCTTGTTTTATCTTAGTTTTGGCTGCTAGGAAGTAGAGTAGGCATCCCTCAATGCACTTCTTTGTGCTCTGAGTTTGCTGAGAGCTTTGGAGCGCTGAAGTCACTCATTCTTATTCTGTCTGCCACCGGACTGAATGAAAACTCTTTCTTCTTCTCTCTCGGAGCTCTAGATAAACCGTCAGACTTGTGAGTGGCTGCTGAACAGAGCTTCTTTCTCTGTTGATATTCTGACCATCATGTAACTCTCCTGTCATTCACCGTTTTTGTATTTCTCATTGCATTCATCCAAAGGGCTGCTATCGAACTTTAGTGGGGTCATATTGATCCAGGAAAAAGAGTCTGACTGTGTTCAGAGAAATCTGCTCGATTGAAGAGAATGGGGTTTCCAGGAGGTAGAGCAATAGGATCTTCGTTGTCTTCTCTGTAGGAGGTCCTACCGTCTTCAGCATTGCGCAAACAACCCGATGTTAAATGTCGAAACAGACACCATCAGCTTCTTCTCCTCTGCACAGCTCCAGCTGTGTCTTCCCTGACAAGATCTTGTTTAAGGTTATCACTACTTTTTTTCTTGAGGTTCCCGTACAAGGGCAATTCTGTAGCAGTTCTGTGTGTTCATCATATTTACTTTTTTCACAGTATTTATGAAGTAACTGCTTTATAAAACCATTTCCTTAGAAAACTTTCGAGGCTTAAGCACGCCCCCCCCCCCCTGAAATTTAGAATAGAATATGGTGAAAGTTGAGCTTTGGATTTTCAGAAAAGGAATTAACTAGGGCTGTAAAACGCAAAAGGTTTCTGTGGATCAATCACATTTATTAATCGCAATGCTTCCTTATTGTTTTTCCTAATAAAATGTACTCGCCTACAATCATGGCTGCTTATTCAATTAAACAAACAGTTTATTCTTTGCAAGTATATTTCAAGAGGGAAAAAGAGATAAAATAGCTGTTAAGTTAATATTCCCAAACGCAACCTCTCAGATCTATAAAGCTGGCAAATCAGCTGTGTCACACAGTCTCTTTTCAGTTTAATGAATCTTCAACTTCCGCTTGATATTTTTCTATCTTGTGTATTGTATTGTTCTTGATTTATTATAGTAAAGAAAGTAGGGAATCAATTCAGCACAACGTTTAGATGCAGTCAACTTCCTGGTTTGATAACAGATACAGTAGATCTGTATCACTTGTTTTTTGGCAGATACATTTCAGTAAGCTGGGCTACATCTGTTCTTGAAATAATGAGGAATAATTAGGATTTTTTTAGCCACGTACAATTGGAAGATTTAAAATATTGTGTTAATTCCACAAATATGTTTTTATCTGCATTAACACATTAAATTGGCCGTCTTCTCTAGATAAGATTTCAAAATCAGATAAAACAAAAGAAGGAAGAGCTCCAGTCATAAAATGGGCCATAAAACAGTTTAACATGGCCTCAATTCATTTAAGTAAAAACAGAAAAGACTTTTACTGCAGGGTTATTGAGCCATGCATTTCAAAAGCTGTAGTTATTGAGACTGGGAATTGAGTTAATAACACTGAGTTCATGATTCTGCTTTACTAGGTTTCAATTTGATTTGACCTTACATTCTCTACTTTTTATTAAACATTTGTATTCTAAATAGATATTTGCCTGGTCACAAAATGGTTTCTGCACCAGACTTGTTTTCAATAAAGAACTATGTAGAATGTGTTAATGGCGCTAAAGAGAGGTGACAATCTTCGTAATGAGAGAAGTTCAAACTATAACGTGTGAACAAGAAAATGCTAGTGGAAATGTTGCTTGTTGTCTAATATTTCACTAAGTTGGCTACATTGATTGGCCAACAGCCAATTAAAAAAATGCTTTCATAATAAAAGTTTGTTAATTTATCAAATCAAGCATGTATCGATGTAAGTTCCTTGAGATGAATTCATTCATTGAACCCCACCCTAGTAATTATTACAATTAATTTATATATTATATTATTATTTTATGGACAAAGTTCGTGTCTGATGGGTCCTGATTGATAATTTTTTGCACTACTTTACGAAATTGAGCGCAAACAGTATTGTGTGTTTGTCAAATGCATAAATTAAACTAGCAGCATATATGGTTGACATCGCTGAGTTAAATCACTGGACCGAGATCTTTCAGTCATCACTAGCTTTAACGGGACGTTCTCTATACTTTAGAGATTTCAGGAAGTGGGTGCTTTCTCTCTCTCTCTCTCTCTCTCTCTCTCTCTCTCTGTGTGTCAGCAGCTGTGTGTGGTGTCGTTTGAGCCCTGGAGGTCACATTGTGTGTGTGGATGCTGGGAAACAAATTTACTTTCTCTTGATCCTTATAGAAAGTAGAGTTAGAGTGTTAAGCGCCAGGTTCATCTCTAAAAGTGTGTATGTGGAAGCAGTAGACCTCACAGCATGAGCTGGTGGACTTTAAGGGAAGATTTCACTAGTGTTTAGCTCACACTTCTAAGTGTTCATGTTGTAGTAATGTTTTGCTCTTCATGATTAATAAAGGGTATCATCGTGAGGATCCACTTCAACACTCTAAACATGAGAAGTAATTTTAAATGGTGTCTGTTCTATGTTTGTTGGGTAAAGAGCTTTACATGTTTGACCACTGTGATTGGCTCTGTTTTTACTTGTCTGGAGATGGAAAGAAAGAGAAAGCTCAAATGATGAAAAGAATTCAATGACTTAATTTGCGATGACACTGGTCCAAAGCTCCACGTCTCATACTGTGTCTCTCAGCCGCCCTTCAAAGCTGGGTTTTTGGCTCATGAGTGGATGGATCTTGAACTTAAGTCCTCACCATTTTAATTTTTTTTTCCTGCCATACTCCTAAAAATACTCCTCTCACATATATTGCCCAGAAACACAAATTCTGTTTCTTTTTAAAGGAACACTGTTTGAAGAGTTTTAAAAAGCAAGCTTATGCATTTTTCAAAAAATGGAAGTGTTGTACCTGAAATAAATGTTTAAAAAAAAAGTTTTTTTCTGAAAAGTTTAAATACCTAACAGGTAAAAAAAAAAAAATGCATTATAGAAAATGCATCTATACATCTCAGTTCTCAGTCTCTCATCCCTTGATTGACCCATAGCTTCATATATCACATCACATAACCAAAAAGAGGAAGTTTTCTGTCCGTTGTTGAAGTGATAACTTATTTTAGAGAAATGCTCACATTTGAAAGACCCTCAAGTAAATTGTAATGTTATAATTTTCTCCTTTTGCTCATAAATGTGGCTTTAAGGTATAACTCGACCCGGTGAGCTCACAGAGAGTTGAAAATAGGTTCATTTTGCTGCAAATCTCTGAGGAAACTTGAGATTCTGGCCATGAGTAGCTTGATGCTGCTAGGTTATAGCAGGGCTTTCTTCTTCTGCCAACTGCCCTAAAGTGTTCAAGTGGTTAAGACCCAGAAATTTTACCGATGAATAGTAGCAGAATGTGTTTGTTTCGGTTTTGTAATTTTAGAGTTAAGCAGTGTACGATACATTTAAAAAAATGTATAAATATCTCTCTCTTTTGAAGGCATTATAGCCTCCTGGTTGAACAAAACATTTGTGATCTGGAGTGGGCCATGTTTGTCCAAATGGGATCTTTGCAGAGGGGACTCTTAGTGTGGTGGTATTTGGGGATATGCTTGAAATGCTATATTTGATGGCACACTTCCCTTCAGGAAGATGCAACTCCTCTTCACTTTGAGAGGGCACATCTTTTTTCTCCTTACATAATCATCATACGGAAGCTATTGATTGTTTCAAAACTGTGCTTTGGTTTCTGGGTCTAAGGCTTGGGTGATCTTTTAACAAATGATCTGAGGTCAGTCTGGCTGTTTAGTGGAACTAAACATCTGGGAAACTCGGTTTGATGGATCACTGTTTTCTTAAGGGACAGCGCTGGTTGATGGAGAGAGGAGTTTTGGCTCAGCATAATTATTAGCTTGGCATTTTCCTCTTGCTCAGTCAAAGTGTGGGCTTACGAATGATCTGTTTTCACACAAAGACAGGGCAACAAGTTTGATCAAGTTCATTTCGTTTGGTCAACTCAAGAACCATGCTGAGAGTCTATAGTAGTCCGTATTCAATCTTTGTTAAACTTTTGCTTTAATGTAAGAGGCTTAGTGCATTCTTTAGTCACATGCTGATTGTTGTTTGTTTGAAATATTGTATTAGTGCTTTAAGCAACATTAACCTTAGTGGTGTTTTTATGATTTCTAAGTAAAAGTCAATTGTAAGTCAACTGATTGCAATAGGGTTTTGAGTTTAGAGGTCAACATGGTTTTCTATATGGGGTCAAATTTAAGCCATAAATTGTGCTGATAAATAATACAGAAGCATTATAATATATAATATTTTAAATAATACAGAAGCAGTATTTTTAAAGTTTACATTTGTCATGGTATTAAAGTATACACTAGTTAATCTAATGTAATGACTCCTCTGTCATTTAAGCCATTTTTTTTTCTTTTTTATATTGCTTACAGATGAATTCATTTTCCCTAAACCATCTCTCATTATCCACACATCCACACAATGTATCTTGAAGATCACATGTTTATCATAAGTAACTTGTTCTGCAGCTTTTTGGCTGGGCTTTTAATTAGCTTCCCCTTCAGTATTTGATCGTTATAGAAAAGAATGCTCTGGCATTAGGAAAGTGAACTCCAGTGACCAGCGGGAGGCTTGTGTATGCCAACCCAAGCAAACAATGACATTTCATTCATCACACAGTGTGTAATTATCTTTGCAGGCTTGTTTCCCTCTTTCTTCAGGTTCAGCAGCACCGTCCACCTTAAAGGCTTTTTAATGTCACTTTTATGGCTCCCAGGAAGACATTTTGAAGCTATAAAAAGCATGCTTGGATTTTCCATATGTATGTTCTCAGTCAGAAAATATACATCCCTATCTTTCTCTTGTTAAGCTTTTACTGGTACTGCTGCAAATGATCTTGCAAAATTTGTTCAGAAAAGAGTTCTGCAATGAATCTGTTCATTTAGTAAATTACATTAAAGATAATATAATTACAGTATTCAATTTTTATTTGTGTTTTAATAGAAACGCTTGGATTTGCTGAAGAGTGATTGCAGGAGATTAAAAAATTTTTAACTCGCTCACAGAAAACCTTTCTTTCGATTATCAAAGGAAATATTTTATTTTCAATATGTTTGAAAGTCTCCGTGCTGAGCTGTATGGTCATATGGTGAAATATTTGCACTCCTTCCTCTCTGCAACCTTCCATACTCTCATCTGTTTCTAAGAGATTGCCATACAATTCATTCTTTATAGAGACCGTGAGATGGATAGAGCAGCTTCATGGTTGCCATCGAGTTGAAGGCCTTTCCTGGGGTTGTAAATTGCACAAGTGATTGTGAGAATATTTCATCCCGTTATTAGTTATGGACCTGTGAGTGATGCTCCTCATTTATCAGCAGGTGTTTTAATATGATTCAGGATGCTGAGGATGCCTTCATTACAGAATTTGAATGGCAATAAATTGTATTTGCACACACAGTTAAATGCAGATATGTATACACACACACACATGCCTCTTGCTTTCCTATAATGGAAATGTTTGCATTGTAATGAATTCTCCTTTTTTACTCTATTTGCGTGAGTGACGATTTCTATATCCTCCCCTAAGTCATTGGGTCTCATATGTGCTATATTTTAGTTAAAGACTGTCCCAGTACATAATAGCAGTCATTCCAGAATTTTGCTATAATCATGAATGAGTTTCCACACTTGTGGAAAAAAAAGCATGTTTTGTAGGATTGTTAATTAAAAAAAATATTAAAAATGTTTTGCAATATTACAACAACAAAAAACCCACCTTTACCTGTGTTGAAATGTTATTGTATTTTAACTTGGTTGTGCTGTTTTTAAATGGGTTTAAATGTAAATTAGTATACATCTACATATAGGCACAGTGGTGGAGTTGATCGTCTTGTAAACGGAAATGTAGCGGTTCGATCCCCGCTAGGTCCATTTTGTGGTTGTGGCCCTTGACAAACCCCTGTAAGGCTGGGTTCTCCTGGGTCTGGGGTGTTGATTTTAGCATTCACATAATAAAAAAATGGAGTGCCTTCTCCTAACCCCTTATCTCCACCATTAAGGGGTCTACAGCCCCCACATCTCTTGCTGGGTTAAATATGTTTATACAAGAATGTTTGGTTAACCAGTTTATGTTTCATGTTGTTTTAAATATGTTACAGGGTTTAGTGCAATGATAGTAGATCCCAAAACTAGAATCTTTAACACTCTCAACAGCTTTGGCTAATGCTCTCCTGATTCGCATTCCTAATGAAGTCACACCTCTCTGGGAGGAGACTGGTCTGAAGAAACTTTCAAAGGCAGATAGCAGACACAAATACTGGCCCTTTTCGTCTCTGGAATTGGTCCATGAAGGAAGAGCTCTAGAGCTCCTTTATCATGTAGTAATCTTGGAGTGAAAACGTAATGCCTTTTAGAATTATCAATTCCAAATGAAGTGTAGACAATGACTGTATATGCAGCAGTGTATATGATGCAGGGAAATGTAAAAATGTATTAGTGTACACCTTTCATAATTTCACCTAAGACAATGATCATGCCCTCAATTTTTTCACCGACCTTTTTCAGAGTATTTATGATTATATCAATTTGGATTTTTTTTAAATCACAAAATAATCTGCTCTGCTTTGCAAAACACACACACCCGCTTCTTCTGGGTGCAAGCTGCAGAGATGAAGCTAAAGTACAGGACAGAGTAGAGACCATAGGAACAGTCAGAAGGTCAGCTTTGTTTGCGTGTCTCCATCTGTCAAATTTGATTCAAGGGATTGTTCAGGTGCTAGATGTCAGCCGTCGGCTCAGCCCATGGTCTGTGTCCTGCTGGAGTAAGTTGATGGGTTTCATCACCCTGAAAAATGACTGCAGCTCTGTTAGCTCTCAACAGAAGAGCCGGAAAATCTTCTGTGATTCACCGAGAGTGTCACGCACATGCTGAGGAGAGGGTATTGAGAAAGCTGGCCGCTTGTGCACGCTCGTACACGAGGGAATGTCGCAGTCTGGATTGTGCTCAGACTCTGCCAAAATCCAAGCCAAGCCTCCTTTTCAGACTGTGTAAAGCTCTCTCCGGTCTCAAATGCTTTCCTCTTCAGATAATTGAGTTGTCTGAAACTGCAGTTAAATCCAACAGAATAGGCTGTAGTATGCTTTAATTTAAGCCCCAGAACCGTATACATTGAACTCAGGCAGCTACACATTTATGTACTCGATATGTGTCATTTATTTGGGTGTGTTTTTGTTTTGATCTCAAGGTTTGAAGTAAGGTACAGTTTTATTTTCAGAGAGTATAAAAACATGTAGAAAATTAATGAAAATGTATTGCTGGAACCTGTTTCTTTTAACTGTGGAAGCAAAATGGTTTCAGATTTTGACATAAGGTTTACTGCTGTAAAGTAGAACATTTGAAACTGACAAACTCCTGTAATGAATCAAAACACGTTGTATTTGTGGTGGTGGCATCTTGATAAAACTCAGGGTTTGTTTACAAATTAAGTGTTTCTTAGAGTTGTTCCTTGTCCAATTTATCAATAAATTGAGTTATAGCATATCTGTGTGTACTAAATTGCTCTGCTATAAACAGTTCTTGTTTAACGTAAAATTGTCAGTCTCTGCATCTCACCTCAGAATATAAATAGAAATGCATTTTAGACCTGATGTTGCCATAGTTATTACTGATGGGTTGGTCATGGAGGAGCAAGAAAGTTCCTCTTTATTCTGAATAGATTGATACACTTAACTAAACATAGCATGTGTTGTAGCACATAGCATAGCATAGTGATGTAGACACTATATTTTTAGTGTTCTACCCAACTTCAAAAATGTGGCACACACAGGGGTTGCCAACAATTATCACCAAAAGTGCCTTTTTACCAAAACAAAAGCATCTATCCAGTGCTGGAACTTCAGCTGTTAAATACATTAGTGATTTTAGACCAAATTCTGAACTTTGAAAAATGGAAAAGAATCAACATAGACTTAGATTCAAATGAACTCTTTCATAACTAAAATTACATGTAATCAATTTGTAAATGTAACATGTTTGAGTTGAACCCTGAGTTGTCCTCTGTGCTTGTAGAGCATTGTTATTGAAAATCTAAAACAAGCAAAAAAGATGGAATTTTTCATTTTTGCTTCATTACCTCTAGTATTTTACTTTTTTGTATCAAGTACATTGGCTGGCGGTTAGTTGATTTTCTTTGTCCATGTTTCTTTTTCTCGTATCATTAAAATTCTTGGCCCAGGCAGATGTTGATTTAGGTGTTAAATCTATCGAGGGACGTTTGCAGTGAGGGGCACTTGGCTGATTGTGACGAAAGGAATGTGGATTTCTGTTTTCTTAGTGTGGCTGACACAAATGTTGAAGATGGAATGGTGTAGAAGTGCCCCTCAATTCTGTATTACTACTTAAATCTACAGTGAAGCACATTAAGAGGTATTCCCCAGCTCTTGATTTGCCAACTGGGTCACAGATGATGCAGTGAGACACGGGGTGAGTTTTCTTCTCAGGAGAGAGTTCGGGTACGAGGAGAGTTTCAGAAAAGATCAAGGTTCTTATTCAGGCTTGCACATAATTATTTTTGATGAATGTGCCTTCAGCTGTTGTGGTTACTAGTGTCTATTATATTTTAACTTTATTTGTGTCAAAAACATATTTGTGTAATTGTATGTCTGTTTTGATTAAATTAAATGAATTGAAGTAATACAAAACATTATGAACGTCTCATTTGCTAATCTCTGATTTATCAAAGATTCTTTAGAGGCATTTTCACATTAAAATTTTTACGTGTTGCATTTATATGATGACTATTGACTTATTGACTGGCTTAAGTTAGTAATATGCGCTATAACTAAACGTTGTTATATTTAACAGTATTCATGTTATAGTTGTTGTGTTTCAAATACTGTATACAAAATGTTTTGTGCATAAAAACATGTTTGACATATTGTCTTATTTTTGGCTTAACAAACCATTTGGAAAAAGTTGAAATGGGACTGTTAAATAGAGTTTTGCTGACTTAAAAGTAGGAAATGACTGTGGTTCTTTTTGAAAATACAGTCTGTGCTTAACCTAAAGTTATTCACAAGTTATTGCTTTCAAACAAATGCACTACAATAAATATTTTAGATAATTTTTTTTAAACCTTCTGAGTGGGCATGATGTTTCTTTAAACATCTTTTAAACATTCAGAGTGTGTGTAAAAGTAATTCTTCCAACGGAAAACATGTGAGATAAACGTATGTGTATATAGGTCACCAGTACAAATTAGTGTACTGTAATAAAAAACCCACGGTAAACAAGAAATGTTTGTGCTGTATGTAAATCAAGCTAAACTTATCTTTTTTTTTTCTTTAGATCTGAAGAGGGAGGCGAGTATCTGTCACATGCTGAAACATCCCCACATTGTGGAGCTCCTGGAAACCTACAGCTCAGATGGGATGCTGTATATGGTCTTTGAGTTGTAAGTCCAGGATTCTGAGCAATTATGCACTTTTAATTTTTATTTAAAAGGATTTTAATCAAAAGGTTTACACGAGGGTGTAAGATCACAAGAAATGTTGAACCACATGAATGAAACAATCAATGTATCTACTATTGCACTTGCTACTATTAACTTGCATTAACTATCCCCAAAGTTAACAATTCTAGAATTTTGGCATCATTATAATTACTCCGGAATTTGGTGCATATTATCAGAGCAGTGTAAAACAAAAAACTTTTTTTTTTATGACATTCTAAATGACAACTGCAGACTCACGGTGGAGAAAAATGTTGTTTTTCAAAATTGTTTCATGCTAAATGCGTAGTAAAGCTTTGTTTTAAGGAGGATCTTTTGTGCTGGGTTTAGTTTTGTGGAATAGATGTTTAAATCCCTCTACCTCTCACATGAAGAAAGCTGTGTGTGAGCACAGATGCTTCTCAAGGGATTTTCTTTAAGATCTCGGAAACCCGAGCTTACGCTTGTGAGAGTTCCAAACTACAAACACCACAATCACTTTCTAGGAATAAAATTTCATGAGCACATGATATTGTTTTGAGGTTTGTTTGTTTTTGCACATGCAGCTGACACTCAGTTGACTGTTTGTGGTCAACAATTTACATAATAAACGCAATAAATAGGAATAAACATAAAAAATTATGTCATAATTTCTATCATTTTAAAGGAGCTTCATAGAGAGCTGTAAGGAATGCAAATTTTTTTTTTATAACTTCTTTGATGCATTTAAAATATATGGAATGTAGTCAAGGAAAGATTCCTGGTTGAGGGCTCTCATTTATATGTTGTCTTCATTTCCAGCGCATAAATCTTCACATGTGAACTACTCCTTTATGCCAAGGCCTGTCTGAATTAGGACTAAACGATTCTGAAAAATAATTGAACTAATCTTATTGCAATAACAATTGACACTGTGATTTTTTTTATTAAAGCCAACAATAAATATTGTTCTACTAAGGCTAAATTGTTGTAATTGTTAAAGTAACTAAACTTAAATACTCTGAAATCTGGTGATGCAAAAATTGATGTGAATAAAATTAACATTTATCAACTAGGCTCTGTCTCTGACAAAAATCTAACTACATGAACAAAAACAGCTCTCAGTTATAGCCTAATAATGGTCCTGCATCCAACTGGGTCTATTCAGAAGCACAAGCTGTATGCTGGTCTCTCATGGGGGAGTTGTGCAGTAACTGATGGAAATAAGTCCGTTTTATCATTCATCTTGTATTTTGCCCCAAATATTTATAACAATGCTGTTAACAAGACTTAAATATGGTCTCAATTTTCAGATTTTTTAAATAGAAATTATTATTAACACAATTCAGGAGGAGAATATTTTTCAGGTATTTTTCTATAATTTACAAATAAAAAACAATGAACTAGTATAAAAAATTACCCATAACAGAACTGAATTCCTAAGTCGATCTTAACACTGATGGCAGCTCCTAAGATTGTTTTCCTTCTGTCTTCAGCATGGATGGAGCAGATCTCTGCTTTGAGATTGTGAAGAGAGCAGATGCTGGGTTTGTTTACAGTGAGGCGGTAGCCAGGTAAACTCCTCTTAATCCATATAATAAATCCACCTTTAAACCAGTGTCTTAATCACACTGGGACACGTTGTTAAATATGTGAGAGCTCGACCAATTAAAGTACAGTTGAGGAAAATTGGTGACCTTGTAGAAAATTTGATGACTTACTCTGGGATTTTCTCCCCTTTTTTGCTTTAGTCACTACATGCGACAGATCCTTGAGGCTCTGCGCTATTGCCATGACAACAACATCATTCACCGAGATGTGAAGGTAAGCTCATGACGTCTACTGCTTCAGATGACTGCAAGACTGACCAAACCTCTTTTTAAAATCCTGGCTAAGCCTAATATCCCTCAACAGATCTATTTTCTTTTTTGCCAATTTTTTCTGCTGCTGGTGATGTCTGAATATTGGATACTAATGCTTGAATGCTGAGTCTGTTGATGTCGTTTTAATATCTTTTTGTAATATGTTTCTGCACAAGGCATTACCATGCTACTTGTGATAGCATAGTGGCCAAGTGCTTTCATTTTAAGTTCTTTACCTTGTTTTGACTCTGATTTAGACTTTTTTTTAATTGTTTTATACACACATTTTAACCCTGGTATGGTGTTCTGGTCTTTGGGACCCATTTTTAGTTTTCACCAAAAGAAAAATTTACAAATAATTATTATTTGAAACTGAGATTTACTGGCCTTGGCTTATTTTTTGTGAAAAACATAAATCAGAACACCCTGATACTCCTTACACATTTTCAAGGTGTTCAGGTCTATTGGACCCAGGGCATGTAAAAGTATAAACATAGTAGATTCTTTTACTTTATTATGTTTTCCCACACAAACATAACATACACATATACATACTATTTTAGATTTTGGTATAAAATTCTAGGATTGTGTGAATTAAAAGGCCCATAATGCAATGGGTCTAGCAGATCCGCCAACCCTGCCAAAGTAACAATATTGAGAACACCACACAGGGCCTAAAATATAAATGTAAAACAAATGTAAAATCTGAAAAACAACAAATAAAGTATATTTGCTGTTTAAATCACTTGTTTCCTAGCTAAAGTAAATACCTTTGAAGTATTTTAACATGTTAAAAGTATTTTAAATGTTAAAATTATGTTTTAATGATTGGTCCACCAGACCCGCTGAAACTGCCTGAGTAACAATAATATGAACACCACACAAGGGTTAACCAATTGACTACTATATAAATTAATTACGGTCTCAATGTAGTTGCTTTCTACCTGGTAACTTTGGGAAAAATTAAATGTCTTTACATTAATGTGTCATCATCATTGCTGCTGTATTCATTAAATAAATTTTCAGATGGAAGATGTTGAAACAAAGAAAGAATTTAGCCCACATTTTATCTTTCAAAGCATTCTTTTAATGACCATCCTGCAAATGTAAAGAGCAAGTAACAAGATTTTTTAACAGTGAAATGTTAAAAAGTCTTCCTGTAAAGATTTGCAAGTGTGTTCAAATTTAAGGTTATTTAAATAGTGTAACATGTGAGAACACTCAACATTAAAATGGGTGAAGAACATAAAAAGTATGCTTGAAGATTGCAAAATCATTTGAAAAGCTTGGGATAGTGTACATCTCCTCTTACAATTGTGTGGGTGAACTGTGCTTTCAACCAAAAGCAAAGTAGAGTGGATTTTGAATAATTTTCTTGGTTAAAACATAACATTTTTTAAAACATTAAAAAAAAAATGTATTATGAACCAAATGCAGTAATGCTTGTAGTCTGAAGTATTTTTGCTAAAACAGATTAATCAAAAATCAATTAATATTAACAAATATTTTACTGTATGTATTTTAAACCATTAACCATACTCCGTTTAGTGGAGTTCCACAAGGCTCCATTTTAGGCCAGATTTTATTTGCCTTTTATAAGCTGCCGTTGGCTAATATTTTAAGGAAATACAACATTTCTTATCACATGTTGACACATGATTAAGTAAAGATTTTCATCCCCTTGGAATATAGCAAGCTAATTACGCTTCTGTGTTAATAGATTGTATAACTGAAATTAAATGTGTGCTTGCTGGAAACTTCCTCCACTCCAACGATGTCGAAGCAATTCCTTTTCTTGGAAACAAGTCATTACTAATTTTTCCTTTTCTAGGCAAGCGGGCATTAGAAGGTATCATCCATGCTAATCCAATGCTCACGCATTGATTATTGCAATGCTCTGTATTCTGGCATTAACAAATCAGTGTTGGTCAGATTACAATCTGAACAAAATGCAGCAGCTAAGGTGAAAAATAGATGCCATATTACACCCATTTGATTTGACCTCCATTGGCTACTTATTGAATTTAGGGTCCAGTATAATTTTTTTACTTTTGTCTTAATGGAATGGGTTCATAATTTGCACTTTTGAATTTTTCTTCATATAGTCAGTTTTTTTTTTTACTTCTGTCTCTTATTTTTACTGTTTGTATTTTAACATTTTTGTAAGTCTACTGTGTGGGTTGTTGGAGCTTGCTGTTCTGCGCCCAGGTCGAGATGAGATTGATAAATAAAGATTAATTGATTGATTGATAGTAATTTGGTGTCTTAAAAGGTCTCGTCTGCCTTTGAAACGGTTAGCTCTCATCTCTCTGATGGGGCTCTTACCAAGTGTTATTGTTGGGTCATCATTCTCAACGACAATTGTCTTTGGATGCTGTGTGGATCTACAGTGCCTCCTGGGCTTTTGGGTAGGTGATAGAAAAAATGGAACAGTTGTGTTGAGCAGAAATTGCTCCAATAAAAATGTTTGTTCACAAAAAAAATGTGTTTTCAAATAACAGTTGTGCAAGAGGTATGATGAGCAATAGGTATTATTTGAAGGACCAGAAAGGATAATTCATTCAAAAATAGTTCAGGAAAATCCTTTAACAGTCCAAATGATTTGCTTGAGATGCTTGTCCCTCATCAGAAGACTGGTTGTCATTTGCACTTGGGTGCAATTTCATCAAGCTTAGTGTGTTTTGTCGAAAGGTTCTATCCAGCAGAAAGTACATGATTGGGTCTGTGCTACATCTCAGAGTTGCTAAACACAGAAGGAAGTTCTTCATTTCCACATACATTGATAATGGATGACAACCTTGAATCTGATGTGATGACACCCATGACCGCTCTTTGACGATATGAATAAAGATGGCTTTATAGATGTGATGAGGCAACAGACAGACCACCAGCACCACTTTAATGATGACAACATTCCGCAACACTCTCTTATGGACTCTCTGACTGTCTGTGATCACCGCACTTTTCTTGGATCTCCAAATGTGCTTCATCACAGCTATATATATGATGATAACCAGCAAGAAGAACACAAAAAACAGTGATATTGCTACTTGATAGAAAACCTGAGATCCTTCTCCACCTACCTCCACTGCTACACTGTAACACTCATCAGCGTTCCCCTTTTCAGTGCTTCGGACTTCTTTGACCGAGTAGAGCACTACAGAGCATATTACAGTTAACGCAACAATCATCCATGTGACCAGACTCAGCACATTGGCTAGTTTTGTGTGCCGTTTTCGAGAAAGGAAGGCTCCTGGTAAAAGTTTAAGCCACCTGCTCGGGCGGTTGGCATGAGTGTGTTGAATCAGTGATGTAAAGCGGCTGAGGGCTACCAAACTCAGGATGACCACACTAATGCAGATGTTGATGTGGATCACTGGAGTCACAATGTTTATCGCCGCTTTACACATGAAATCATATTGATGCCATTTGGTCCCAAGTGAGTAGTAGGTGGCCTGAAATGGCATGGTGAGGCAGAGCAACAGGTTTGAGATCCCAAGGTTTATCAGGTAGATGTGCGTGGACGTCTTCACTGCTATTTTGCACAAAAACACCCATAGGGAAATGATATTGCTGGACAAGCCCATGACAAACATGAGTGAATAGAGAACAGGTAGAAATACAGTTGTACTTGATGTTTGGCACAGGTGAGTAATATTGTTCTCAACCTGTGAAACATTTGCCATTGAGCCACTGGAACAAAAGGGATTCACTGTCGCTGAAATGCAAAAAAAGAAAAAGATTTGTCATGTGAAAACATAACAATTGTGGAATTTAATGTTGTATTATTTTAACCCTGTTACTAGTTCGAGTTCTCGTTAGTTTCAAGTTAATATGATTTTTACAAATAAAATGCCTGTAGCATGCTGAAATTAAATATGAGAAAATTATGATGAAAAAAGCACAATTCTTACTAAATCAAAAACAGTTCTGTTCAAAGCATCATTTTGTTTCAGACACTTTTACTAATAGGCGCTGCTCACCCTGAGAGACTCCTCAGCACCGCGTGGCTTGTTAACATGAGACTAGTCAGACAGAAGAAAGAAATATACCCTCTATAAGTAAAACTTGTCCACACCTTTTCAAAGCTTCAGGGGTTTTGCAAACTCAGTCGTGTTTTTCTTTGTAACACAGAACATCTAACAGTAAATGCTTTGAAGACTTGATAGCTCATTGTAAAAACAACAACTTTGTTTTAGATTTTAAATGAAAATCATATTCCATACAGTGAGTGGGATCTTAGCTTTTGTGACATCCACAAAGTGCAAATTTTTAAAGGGTGATAATGATTTGTGATGATTAATGAAAAACAATAAATTAATTAATGTACACACACAAATAAACTCCCTTCTTTTCAAAACCTGTCAAGTGTAGTTTGTATTTGAAGTCTACTTTAAAAAAATCAACAGTTTTGAATAAATTCTGATGGACATGATCTTTGATTATAATTAAATAAATTAATAAACCACTTCCACAACATACAGTTTTTCACCAATGGTTTAAGACATCGAATGAATTAAACCTATGCTTGTGTTTTTACTAATAAACTGTCCAACATGGTAAAATATCAGACTGTCTACAATAATACATGCTTTTTATCTTTAGTCATTTCACATAATGTCCAAGCTCTGAAATCAAAGGCTGAAATGTTTGATGTTTTATAGGTTATGATAAAATATAGTTTCAATTGCTGATCACAACAGATCAAATGCTTTTTTTCAACCATATAGTGCTTGTGTTTCATAGTTATTGATTATTCAGATAGTAGCTATCGTAAGAAGTTGTATAATGAATAAGAAGTAGATTTACCTGCTTCAACGGAGTCACTCAAGCGTGTATAAGGCATCTGTGAATGGATTGCTTATGGACCTCCTTATTTAGCTGTTCTAGGAAGTGATCTGATCATGAACAGCATAAACTCAGTTCTCTTTTCAGAGTAATTCTGTGTGACACACTGTGATAACTGAACTGAAAACCGAGACCACTGTATATATATTTCAGGGATATTTCTTAATTAATCATTAATGGTAATATGGGAAGACATCTACAAAATGTTGTCAATTTTATAGTGTGTATGCATGTGAAATTTAAAGTTGTTTAAGGTACATTTCTCTTTATACAAAAAAAGATACGTCAGAAATAATAACACGATGCCCATTGCAAAGCATTTTATTTTGAGTAAAATCATTTTTTGGTTACAGAATAAAAGGCAGGTTCACGTTCATTCATTTGAATATTGAAGTTGAGAGACTCTTATGAGGACCTCTTGTGGAAGAATGGATGAGTTGCATTTTAAGAATTTAATTTCAGATCATGTTGGAATATTTAAATATAATGTAGATGTAAATTGAAGGCAATGTTGGACAAATCCAAGTAATCAGCCAATACATCATGCATTACAAAAAACATATTTGTTATGTAAATGTAAAGATGCATGTTCAACAGGGTGCATTTAATAGATCTGAAATTTCTATAGTTGTTTGTCAATGAGAAGATTAAATGATGATGTCAGTATTGAAAAATAAGTCAATCATCTACAGTGATGTGCTTAGCATGAATTCATAGCTTTTAGTAGCTCAAATAGTGTCATGCAGCAGTAGCAACATCATCATAATGGTGTTTGCAACATGACTCTTGGTGAAATTAGTTGTCATGATAAAAGATCTTTGTTGAAGCTTTAACACGTTGTTTCATAATACAGTGTTTAATAATAGTGAGAATGGACAATAGTGGTCTCCCGACACCGCAGCCATAGCTGCGCACTGCTCCCGGTGTGTGTTCACGGTGTGTGTGTTCACTGCTGTGTACACTGGAGTGGGTTAAATGCAGAGCACACCTTCAAGGTGTGGATCACTCATTTTCTGGCCAAATGATCATTTACCTTCATTTCATGGAATTAATTTCGGGAACTGCAACATGAAGGATTGATTCCAGAAAAGTGATGAAGTGTAACGCATGTATTTTGTTTCTGTTTCATAGAAACTCTTTTGCAGCCTCCAGAAAGTTTATCACAGGAAATGTTAAGTTTGTCTCCAATTAAAGATAATTTTAGATGATGGTGTATTTTAGTTTCACTCCAATAGAGAATGCACCTTCAGCATCTTCATGGCTTTTGGAGTTTTGTGATTTAGGTTTGGGCCTGGTTGCGAGTGGCTCGACAGCATTGAGAACGAAACACTAGCTGTAGGATGGGATGCAGGCAGCTGCTCAGGGTCGCTGTTAAAATGGTCCCCATTTTTCCCCTGAATTCCGCTTGACAGTTTTTATCATCAGATGTCATTAGGATGATCCTCTGCACATGGTAGGGTAGGAAACAGAGGATGAACGTTATGACAGAAACTACAATCTTCCTACGAACTTTAAGACCTCTCCCAGGACCAAATCCAGCACTGACCCGACTTCCTCTTCTCACCTTTGTCAGATAGATGAGCAGCATGCTATAGTTGAACCCAATCAAACCCAAAATAAAGAAGAATGTCAAACAGGCCAAGAAGTGGATAGGTGTATGGCTCTCCTTGTAGAGAAAGTAACTGTTGACAACCTGGTCAAAGCAAGTGCCAATGGTTTGGAAGTTTTGTTTATGCCCCATGCAAGTGGAGACGAGTGAGACAAAAAATAACCAGGTAGAAAAGCAAAGGATCCAGCATGACCGTGTGTGTTTGAAGAACTGAAAGAAGACATGTGCTGGCTTTACCACTGTGGCATACTGATTGATACTGATCCACAAGAGAAAGCAAATGTTACAACCTAAGTTAATGTAGAAGCAGGAGGCATTGATTAGACTGACTATGTTGCACACTTGACTGTCAGATGACCACTTCAGGTTCTTAAAGTAATACAATGATTGGAAGAAGAAGCTGCAGCACACCAACAGATCAGAGAAGATGATGTTTAGGGTGAAGATGACCGTGGGTTTCTTCTCACATCTCCAGAGATTCACCACCACCTTTCCATTAGCTGTAAGTCCCAGGAGAGCCAATGAGAGATAGAGCCAGGGTAAAAGGGTTCCGAGAAACTCGTCCGGTTGTATTCTGCATGTGCTTTAGAATCAGAGGGAAAAGGAAACGATTATCACCACTTCATTTCTTAGAAAGATTCAGTTTTTTTATGTTCGTTTTAACCATTTAAATTGCAAATAACAAGGTATTTTTTACGTTATTGTGTGTTTTAACTTCATTGAGGTTGATCTAAGCTAAAACTGATTCAAGGTAACCAACGTTTAATTTTTATTATCCATTCTTGTATATACAGTAAATATGAATATATTAAAAACTTATCTAGCTTACATTCGGGAATACATTTGACTATGTTTAAGTATTTAATTTGTCTACAATGTCCTCCGCTCTGTATTATATATGTACTGATATTATTGATATATATTATACTGGGGAGGTGATTAGCGCCTGCCTCAGTCAGCGGGAGTCCCCTCACATAGGGAACTCCTGTCTGCTCTGCCTGATCCTCACGGGGACTTGTGAAGCTGCTTTGAAAGCAATTGCTAAAGAAGCACTATATAAAAACTGATTGATTGATTGATTGATATTAAGTTCCAATTTGTTGCCTTGATGTTGTTGACAATGAGGAAATTAAGACACATTGACAGTTAATTATGCTAAATTCTTCATTTTTTCCCCTGACATTTTCCCCTGCTTTGTTTCACTGGATTTTTTAATTTTATATTTAGCTTTTTTTTCTTCCACAAAACATTAGTAAAACTGTTATCTTCAGGGCGTCTGCAGGTCCTTAACATGTCCTAAATGCCACAATGCAGTCACATTTTAGAACAGTCAGAGGTCTATAAATGTTTCTGGTGTTTGCAGTCTCACAGCAGACTCGCTTTGGTGAAAGGAACTTCACTTTACCCTTAAAAACTCTGCAAAGCCCCTGAGCCCAAATCCAGGAATTTTATAGCGTGTGGCACATTGACTTTCATTTAATATATTTGGTTATGCTATACTATACAAAAAGACTAAAACCTTTTTTTGTTGTTGTTGTGAACAAAATAAACAATATTATCTGAGTTAAGTACAGGGAGATTAAAAAAAGAATACCAGAACTTAAGAAACCTGATGGCACCTTGGATAATTAATCGATGTGAACAGTACTTAACAAACTTCAAAGCTTCCTTAATCGTTGACGGAAAGAGCTTAGCTGTCCTTTTCTTCTTTGCAGAATTCTCTTTTTTTTTAAGTTGTGGCATTCTTTTTTTATCCCCCTCAATATATAACATAGATATTGTTTTTATATTTTCTTTGTGATCAGTTTTGCAGCCAAATGTAAAAGTGCTGTAAAAAATTTTTTTACAGCTTTTCAAAACAGCTTAAAATATTCATATTTTATATTTCATATATGCCCTTTCGTACATCATTGTGATGTCCCTAAACACATCATCACTGATGTTACCTGTTGTCCTCAGGTGTTTCGGGTATATATTTTAATTTAGTCTTTATTTTCCTAAAACTAAAAAATCTTCACATCTAAAGTAAGCAACAGTGTAAATAAAGCATTGGATTTTTTAATGACAAAAAGATTGCTAATTGTCTTTTAAATAGTAGATATAGACTTGTCTTAAAGTACAAGTTGGATGGCAAATGTCTTTAGCTTAAGTTACCTGCGCAAACCTTGTATGTAATTCAACAAAACTTTTTTACATTTCTATGATATATTAGATACTGAAGAACAAAGGAACTGCAGGTAAATGTGCATGTGCAGTGGAGCGAAGCAGACGGAATTGTCTTTAGATGCTACATAAAAGATGATAAGAGGCAGTTTAGTTACCTTTGATTGCCATCCGAATAATTTACTCCCACTTGAGTATTTATGATGTTATCCCATAAAGACATGCTGCTTATCTTTTCTCTTCTCATCACCCAACACTCATATTCATATTTATTTCAAGTTTTTGTGTGCTCCTTCTAAAGTATTCTCTTGACTTCTGATCACTTCCTGAAAACAGGGGTTAGAGAGGTTTGGTTTGTACCCAAATAGCTTTCTCGCTCTAACATATTTGTGCTGTGGTTTAAATAGGTGTCAATGCAAGCCTTGAAATAATACCAACCTCCCTTTTAGTGGAAATAGAACAGAACATTGTCACATGTGTTTTACTAAAGAACTCGGCTAAAATTAAATAGTCATTGTTCAATATTATGTATTACGTTAACCTGCTAAATCCTACAGCAAACTGTTTTAAAAGTTTTTTTTTTAATTATTTTTAAAATTCTATTTATTGTATTTATAGATTTGTTGAAGATTCCTAGTGAGTAAAACCTTTTTTATGTTATGCTTTTTATGGTCTCGTAGTATATAATATATTTTGTTCAAATTCAGCAAGGTTTTCTATGTTATTATATGTCAAAATTCAAGTTATTTATGAAATTAGTTCATTTGTTCCCAGATGTTACAGACTGGATCAGAGCATCAAGTCAATTTTGAAATTTCTCACTCAGTCATAGCTGTCAATTTGGTTTGTCCTTTTATTTCAAATACTGCTTGAGCTTGAGTTTTCCTCTACTGGTTTTGGGCAGAGGCAGTTTCTGATTATCTTCAGTGTTGTTTTCCGAATAGAACAACAAAACAAAAAGTACATAACTGGATCCAGACAGCAATTAAGAGCTGATAACAGTAAAACCACTTCATTAGTTTCATCCAACACATTTATCTTACTGCAGGAGATGTCTGGTGCCATCTGTGACAGGATATAGAAAACCCTAATGATGTGGTAGGGCACGTAGCATACTGTGAAAGAGAAGAGTACAAAGAAGGCCTTCTTCGCTGTTTTGATGTACTTGGTAGAGTTGGGTAAACCTGGTTTTGCTTTAGATGCAGCAATAAGCTTCATTCCGATCTGTCCATAGGACACAATCAATGTGCCATAGACAAGCCAAAACATAGCAACAAGTGCAAAGTTAATATATGCTCTCCATTTGGACATGTGCAGTCTTTTGTACTGGAAGCATTGTTGTGATTCGTTGTTCTCTGATGCCTGGAACATGAGGGGTGCAGCTACAAACAATGAAACAGACCAAATGACACCACAAAGAATGACACTCACTCTGCGATGCAGGAGCCTCTGTCTACTGGAGACCCTATTGACTTTCAAGTAACGATCCACGCTAATCAAACCCAATAATCCAATACTAAGATACATATTCATGTAGAAGACGTTTCCCACTATCCTGCACAGCAATGGCGGAAGCTTCCAGCGATTGTTGTTGGAGTGGTATACCACTCTGAACGGAAGGCAGATCACAAAGAGCAGGTCAGCAAGAGCTAGGTTGATCAGAAAAATCCTAATAGAGTTCTTCTTTGAGTGTACCTGTAGAAACACCCAAAGAGCTAGCAGGTTCCCAACCAACCCAAACAGGAATAAAAGCGTGTAGACAACAGCTAGTGGGACCTGCAAGCTTTTTCTGTCCAATTTGCAGTCTTGAATGTCAATCGCAGGCGTACTGGCAAGTGACGCATTGAGAAACTTTAGAGAAGCGTAGTCTTCCATTTCATCTGTTACCTATATACTAGACGTTAGAGAAGTAGATGTTATGATCTTATACAAATGAATGTAAAGTAACATTAGGTACTAGCTCACCTTATTGGTTGTGGTTCTTTTTAGAATCTCTCTTGTTCGTATCTGTTTGACTAATCTTTGAAGCTTCCTTTTTATGAACTTCCTGTTTAGTTTTGCATTTTTTCTCGCTTGTATTGAAGTGGGTATGCTGCTACATTAATAATTTTTTTGTTTGAGTAGAAAAACCTGCTTGCAGATATTCAATCACTTTACATATGTGTGAATTAATTATACATTTTCACATTGGGGTTCAAATTAAATGTCTGCATTTTGATCTTTTTTTTATTTAATTTTTTTTTTTATTATATCTACAGCCTCATTGTGTGTTGCTCGCATCAAAGGAGAATTCTGCTCCAGTGAAACTGGGTGGCTTCGGTGTGGCTATACAGCTTGGAGAGTCCGGATTAGTGGCTGGAGGTATTTTAACCAAACATTTTTGCCTATATATAACATCCTCTTTTTATTTCTGAAAAATGACCAAACATTGGGAATCCTGGACTAATTTTACATAAGTGATTAACATTACACTGACTTTTTAGAGCTTAAAGCTGCTGTATATTGGAAATATATCACAGGAAATGATAAAATAGTTTTTATGTGTTCAGATCAAGTTCTAAAATTAAGAAATGTGTTGGTGTAGATAAAAATATTTTTTTAAAGCTACTATGTATGTGTCATCACTTGCCATATAGCACTTAGCATAACATCTATTTAGGAACCTGTTGTCTGGGGAGAGGAGGCAGATACTTTGCTCAATACGGTTTTTGGTTTCATTTCCGGTTATAGCTACAAATGTACATACTGCATCTTTAAGTCTTAATTTTAAAAAGAGATCTTACATTTTTTTCATGCTAATTTTTTAGTTGTTATTATTTAAATGTAATGTGTTTTTTTTATAATAACCTACCATTATCTCCATCTAAGTGTGAAAAACAGTACATAAATACCTACCTGCATCACTTTTGTTTGTAGCTGAATTAAGTTTTTAAGTAACATGTTTGTACCACAGGCCGAGTGGGAACGCCACACTTCATGGCTCCTGAGGTGGTGAAAAGAGAACCCTATGGCAAGCCAGTGGATGTCTGGGGTTGTGGAGTCATCCTCTTCATCCTGCTGAGTGGCTGCTTGCCCTTCTACGGCACCAAAGAGAGGCTGTTTGAAGCAATCATTAAAGGAAAATACAAGGTGGTAGTAAAATTGCGGAGTCTGTTGACTTTAGCAAGGCATGCAAGAGATGTACTGAAGGTTTTTAAGTAAAGTCAGGCTAAAGAGAGCAAAAACTAGGAACCTGGATGTTGTATTATCACATATTTTGGTGTTTTATTTGTGCCAATTTTAAGAAATATGTATTGTACAGTAGGTAATACTTTACCCCATTCAGCTTTTACCTGTCTTATCCCTTCCTTGAAAGACTCATCTACAATAAATGTCTTGTTGTGTTCAACATGTAGAGTCAGCCAGAAGTTATGACATGTTTCACGAATGCTTTCAATCAGCAAAATTCATCTCTTTATTGGGCTACGCTACATTTTTGAGAATTTCAGATATATAATGTCCTGAACAGGTAAACCCCATTCTCTCATACTAGCCAGACCTTCAGGGAACAACCAGTCCTATGTCCTTTGGCATAGCTTGTTGCGAGGCAGGAAAATGTCACCACAGCTGACTGACCTGCAACAACAATATCTTATATAATGGAATGTAGGGGGAACACAACTTGTAAAATCAGGTTTGTCTCGATTGTACGGCTGAACCAAGTTCGCAAGCGGAATAAAAACAAGCGCAACACTCGCTCCTGCCGGAAATCTGGATAAATTCAACCAATCAGATAACAACTTCAGAACTCTTGAAGTGTGTGCCGTGGTGGGGCATCTGAGGCTGAGAGTATCTCCTACTTAACCTGTAAGGCAGTATCCATCTGCTCAGCGGCATTTTCTTGGCTGCCATTAAGTCTCACCACATTCGTTTTTCAGTGTGTGCTGAAATTGCATGAATTTGTGTTTAAGATCATGATTTAGTGGATGTATGCTAATTGGTTGACATCACACTATAAATATACCAACCACAAAATAATATAATATATCAGATTGGTATGTATGTATTCCACATAATATGTGCTTAGTTTTTTCCCTTGTGTGAACCATGAAAGATTTCCCCTAGGTAAGGTTGTCTTCCAAACTGCTCAATTGACCCACCAGCATGCTGCCTGTGGCCCACTAATTCCCTGGAAGGGACTTTACGAGCTAAGCCAGGTTGTTGTTGGAAGTGAGGGCAGAATTGAGTACCAACCCACTGATCCATGTGGGTCTTTACATCCCAGAGTTAGAGAAAGTGTACTGTGAGAATCAAGGATGATGCAAGGAACTAGTGATAAAAAGTAATGTTTATAGTTAATTCAAATCAGCAAAATGTAAATGTAACCCTGGAAACGTGGACATATTAGCCCACTGGTCTCCATCCATCATGGTGTGAAGGTTAATAATCCTAACTACTAATTGGCTTAATTCCCTATTATCCTTTGTGAGTCAGTATTTAGCGTATGCTCTTCTGCTCTGAATGAGTCCAAAAAAAGATCCCTTAAAATAGTAATAAAGTTTTATCCAACCATCTTGGTTTTTGGATTAATGTGTGCACTGCTTGGCAGATGAACCCTCGACAGTGGGGACACATCTCTGAGAGTGCTAAAGATCTGGTGCGCCGGATGCTGATGTTGGACCCCGCTGAGAGGATCACAGTCTACGAAGCTCTCAACCATCCCTGGCTCAAGGTAGCTTTCATCAGCTCTGTTAGAACACATTTCTCCTTATGTCTTCATGTAGTTTTAGAATGTTTCAATTAGTTTACACCGATACAAACATGTTTGCTTTCTATTAGGAGAGAGACCGCTATGCCTACAAGATCCACCTTCCTGAGACCGTCGAGCAGCTGAGGAAGTTCAACGCCAGGAGGAAGCTTAAAGTGAGACACGAGTTCTTTTGAGTCTTGTTGTATTACCATTTAGTTCTCTCATGCTGATTTCATTTATGCTTTCTTTGGTGTAAATTTATTTAGCAGCTACTTTAGTAAGTGTCTATGTTAATTTGGAAAATCATACGGCAGTAAACCAATGAATATAGGCACACGTATATGACCAAGATGAACCTGAGAGTTGCAGAAAGAAGCAAAGCTGGGTTTAAAGTGGTTGTGAATTGAGATACTTAAAGCGGCTTTATTTGTTTATTTAATGGAATAAATAAAAAGACGCTGAGTGTCTCTAAACTCAAGATTTTTTTTGTTATTGAATGAAAAGTCTGAAAAATCAGAAAATGAAAGTCGGTTTCCATTATACACACAAGCATGTCATACATTTTAATTTAAACTGTCAATAATATTTGGTTTTAATTATAAAGTTTCCAAAAACTCCATTGATTTTAAATATTCACAAAAAAGACTTGATTAGAGGGAAGTGTTTGTTTAATATTTTGTCTGTTTCCCAGGGTGCTGTTCTTGCTGCAGTCTCCAGTCACAAGTTCAACTCCTTCTATGGTGACCCACCTGAAGAAATGCCAGACTTCTCCGAGGACCCTACTTCATCAGGTACTACAGTAAATGTCAAAGAAGCATCACCACCCATTCCTCCTTTCTCTCATAGCATGGCTTTTGCTGTGAGTTGTCAGTTTAATAGTCTCTTCACAGCCTTCAGTAGATTTGATGTTGTCTGTCTGGCAGAATGGGATTACTTACCACACAATCACCACCATTAACCTCTAATAAGTCAAAACTTCTCCTTCTAATCGACTAGACATGAGTCGTACTTGCCAGGCAGACGATATATACAGATATATGCAGACATATACAAACTAGGGTTTCTGCGGGGTCTTAAAAGTTACATTTAAAAGCTCAAATTTTAGACCTTAAAAAGCCTTAAATTCTAAAATTTAAAATATTTTTTCACACTTATTTTTCTGATGGCCACTTAAGCTCATCTGATGTTGCCAGAGTTTGAGAAAACTTTTGTTTAAAAAAAAAAAGTAAAAGTGACTTTTAACTGAGGCATATTTTGAGAAAAGGCTTGTAAACACTCAAAATCAAAAGTCACTGTTGAGTTTGCCAGACATTGATATAAGACTCGTGAATGTGTAAAAATAGAAAAATGACAGTTAATGTTGCCAGTTGCCAGTTAGAGTGTGAAATGCTCATAAATGCTCAACTTTGTAAAATGCAGGGTTTTAGTTATTTAGAGTTTGAGAAAACCTTTACAAATGCTCAACAACCTAAAAGTGATGGTTAGGGTTTGAAACAATGTATGTGAAGCAGTTTTGTATGTGTTTTTGATATTAGGATATAGGTATTGCATTTTATTCTTGATGCTCTTAGAAAGTTCTTGATAAGTCTAGAATTTGACCTGGTGAACCTGCAGAAACCCTGTATAAAAGTCATTAACACATGACTCTTTTTTTGCATTTTGAATTCTTGTAAGTAATGAGTTTCATTAGAATCAGAATTAGAAATGAGAAAATTTGCGCGTTTTCAGAATCTCTGATTTTCTGATCTCTGCTCACATCAATATTCAACTCTATTTTTAAAATAATGCTTGTTACTTGTTCCTATGCTGGCCACCCTGCAGGACTACTAGCCGCAGAAAGTAGGTGTCTGTTCTGTTCTGTGTTTGCTTGCTTCTTCCAAATCTGCTTGCAGCTGAGTTAATTGGTTTGAAAGGTAATCATGTTTCTCTGTGTTTGTGTAAAGGGGCTGTGTCACAAGTGCTGGACAGTTTGGAGGAGATCCATGCTCTGACCGACTGCAGTGAGAAAGACCTGGACTTTCTGCACAGTGTCTTCCAGGACCATCACCTTCACACGTTGCTTGATGTAAGAAGTTTGACACGCAAACGCACACGCACGCACGTGCACACATGCAAATGCACACACACACACACACGCAACACATGCACCATCACTCCCTCATCAACAAATTTCCATAAGATTACCAGATTGAATGACCATCAGTTCTTAATTATATAGATTGTGGATTTTTTTTACTCAAAGTACCTTACTTCAGTAGTACAGCACACTAGACAGATTTTTGGACTATGGCTTGTTTACAGTCTCATGAACATTTCAATTAGTCCAAATACTAACACTGATGAAAATGACAAATCTTCTCATACGTTTAGCATTAAAATGCCCATTTTATGATTTGGAAAGGTATTTTTTTTTTGTTTTGTGAGCCTGCATCAGCAGGTTACCAAATATGCAAGGTCAAAAACACTTTCATTCACTTATAATCTGGATTTATATGTACCTTTTTCACAACAACAAGTCTCTGTGTTTAAAATTCCTTTAGATGACACCAACTTTAGCCTTAAGTTATTTGATAATGTGGGCAGCATTTATAAGATGAAGCTAACAAGCACGATCCACAGAGAACAACATGGTGGCGTTCTTCCATCTTGTCTCAGCTTTAATTGCAGCTTCCAGTTGTTAGTTTAAGTGTTCTAACTAGGGTTCTGCCGATACCCGTTATTACAGGTTGAGTATGAGTACCAATAATTTTTTCGAGGTACTCACCGATACTAATAACACCTGTTTTTTTTGTGGCAGCATAACTTTTCTTGAGACTGGATTTTGTAATACAATTGCACATCTATGCATATTTAAAATATGTTGCCATTTTTGTTTTAATATCATCATATGATTTTTCTATTTGTAGTAAAACCACTCAGAAGGCTTTTGACTACACAAAAATGGCAGATTTTGCTTTTTCAAATGCTTATTTGTCTCATTAGTTTTTTTTTTTCAGAGTATGCTGTCTAATCAGTAAAACATTCACAGTTGTCGAATTCATCCTAGCGTTCCATTCATTCCATCTTAGTGTGATTCATTGTTCTTTGTTCATTCATGATCTCTTGAATAATGACAACTTTATCAAGTATTCTGGTGTTATGTGGTGTTAGTGTGTGTAGAGTCAATAAGTCCAGCTGTGTATATATACTGAGGCATCTATAGATTAGAAAGCACTATTGATGACGAAGCCACTGGCCAGAGAAAAGCAGAAAGCGGGTATCTTCACTAATGCCAGTGCTCTGACTATCTCTTGAAGCATCCAAATGCATGTTGTGCCATTGAGAATGCTCCCAATAGGAAGGGAAACAATAGTACCTATTGTCGAACCAGTCTACGGTGTGTGTGTATCATAAACTTTGTCATCATCTCCATTCGTGACACACTAGGTTTAAATTCTTACTCTTCCAATCTTTGGAATTTAAGTGGCTTGGGGTTATTTTTTCTGACGCTTTGGTAAGTAACCTGTAGCGTATTCAAGAGGCTTTTCGTCGTTTAAATCTTGATTGATGCTGTCTTGCTGATGATGTTTGTTGTGTTAAAGTTGTAATCTGTGAATTGCAGTATTCCAATTATCTGTTTTAAAAATTTGGTTAAAATAGATGATTCTTTGCTGAGGATTTGTCAATTTCTTGGGTGCATTGTTAAAAATATGTTTGTGCTTGTTCTGTGTTGTGTTGTCTTTTGTTGCTTTTTTTGGATGTTACTATGATGGAAGCTTTTATGGTTGAAGCAAAAAAATTGCCTTGGGTTCTGTGATGAATCAATTCTTAATTTTTTTCAGTTGTATGACAAGATAAACACCAAGTCTTCACCACAAATCAGGAATCCTACTAGTGATGCTGTTCAGAGAGCCAAAGAGGTGAGTTTCAGCTGATAAAGTTTATTTGGAAGATATAAATAGTGTTGCAAAAAATTTAATTGGTTGTGCTCTAATTTGTATACATTATATATATATATATATATATATATATATATATATATATGTATGTATGTATGTATGTATGTATGTATGTATGTATATATATATATATATATGTGTATATATGTGTATATATATATGTGTATATATATATATGTATGTATGTATGTATGTATGTATGTATGTATGTATGTATATATATATATATATATATATATATATATATATATATATATAAAGGCTTACTCGTATATGGATGTGGTTCTTGTTTATACAAGATGACTCAGGGCTAAGAGGAGTTCAGGGCATTAGTTAAAATGGTAGAAAATGTACATTTGTATGATCACAATGAGAATGTAAAAGTCTGGTGTGTTAAAAATAAAGTAAAAAAAGATTTGAAGACTTAAAGATCCAAAATGTAATCTTAAAGTGACTTAAAATAAAATTCTATAATCGATCATATAGTTTCACAAGACAATGCTTCTGCTATATCTAAGAATTAAAATGTACATATTTTTCCCCCGTTTAGTTAATTAAACCATAATTCTAATTCTACAGTTTTTCTTATTCAATTCAAATTGGCTTTGCACATGGAAATTTAACCTTCCTTAATGCTTGGATTGTTCTCATCTGTATTTTGATGCACCTGAGTGATCATTTTAGCTGCCTAAAAAGTTAAAAACAGGCCCAAAAGTGTTGCGCACCAGAGGAGAATTCAAGCTGACTGGTGAATAACCTTCCTGCTTTTGATCACAGGCAGTGGTGAAATACTTAAAGATTATCCTCTTTGTGTTACTTAGAGCCAGCGGAGTGGAAACTAACCTATCACCCCTCAATGTTCAGAGACTTAAATTCAGCCTCAAATTCAAACTAAATACTACAGCTTTTTATACTAGCACCAAACTGTCTCAAACTGCCCTATATTTTTGTTTCGCACACCAATACCTCTTCAGAACAAACAACCAAGCACATCTTTAAAACAGCTGGTTCACTGATATGAACCATGTCTTTAGAAGCTGATACTTCAGTCTTCATAAGTTTCTGTAGATGTATAGGTTTATGTTTAGTGATTTTGTCAGAGAGAAAGGGGCTGCCTGGTGATTAGATCTCATTAGGGATGATTAGTGCGATTCAAAGGACGTTGAGGTTCCGGTGTTCAGCAGTGTTAAGCGGGGAGTTGTGACATCTGAAGTACTGTGTCAAATCCGCCCCTTTTTACCTCTACCCCATGCAACCCTGCTAGATACGGGCTGATTGGTCACATGAGGTTCAAGCGGCATGCTAGTCATACTCGAATGTGTGTCTATTTTCTACCCGTGGGTCCTCGGCTGCACAGCTCAAAGTTGTACAGAATTAAATGTTTAGTTAATAGGAGCTGGACAAGCCTGAGGAAAGCCTGACTTCTGCATCTCTCCTCATGTAGGTACTGGAGGAGATTTCTTGCTACCCAGAGAACACAGATGCTAAGGAACTGAGACGGATCCTAACCCAGCCCCATTTCATGGTGAGTCCATGCAGCACTCAGCTCCTCTAATGAAAACACAGCATTCTGCATGAATCCAAAGACCAATGTTTAACTTAAATGCATTAGATTTGTTAATATCATCATTTATGTTTGGTCAGTGTAGACTCTTTGCTTTCATAATATTTTGATGCTTAAAAATGGCAACTTGAAAAAAATTTCTACTTTTAAGCTTAATTTCGACCATCGAAATATTTTGAGAAGTGGTCAAATTATTAAATTATGATCAAAGGAATAGTAACTATTGCAAAACAGATGTGATTCTGTACAGGACAACTCTAGTATTTACCTACAGTCTTTCAGTGTTAATCGAATTATTAAGGAAGCCCCAGCAGTCATGTAGTTTCACTATCTCTTGCATTCCAATCTGTTTTTCATCTCTTTCTTTAATCAATGAGGTATTTGTTAGTTGTCTGTGTGGTGCACTATGGCTGTGCTTAATCAGCTGGACAAACAAGACAGATGAGGCACAGAGTTTCCCATTTGTTCCACACTGACATTAGCTAATCTAGAAGTTTGTGGTTAAATCACATTTTATGCATTTTCTCTATTGTTATATTTATTTAATGTTGTTTCTCATGATGTTACACTGAAACCTATTATTTTGGTGTCAGTGGTCACTTCTTGAGAAACAACAATGTTGGTGGGGAGTATTGAGATTAAGATTAAAAGACAGGAAAGTTTTGAAAATATATCTGGTCAACAAAAAAAGTAATGAAATGCAGGGTGACTCAGATTAATGTGAATTGTGTTGTTAAATGTAATTTTTTCTTTCAGTGGGCTTTTTGTCACCTGGTGCATAATTGCACCTTACATGCATGGTTGACTGACTCCTATAACAGTGAATGTGTGATGTTATTCTTCAAAGTGCAAAGATAAATTATTAGAGAGCATGTTGAAAGATTTAAATTCTTCTTGATTTGAAGGTTTAGTGGAGAGGGATAGAGAGAGGGGGAGAGGGAGTTTCAGATTCAGAGTCGGGCAGGATTGCAAATCTCTTTTTTAATTACTTGTTAAAAACTGTTCTTTTGGGTGCATGAATGAACGAGTGGATTTTGCCATGACATGTCCAGTTCCAGATGGTGACTGAGCCAAGACAATTGTAAAGCTTGTTGCTAGTATGAGGACACCTATGAGGACATAATTCCACACTGGCTTCTCTGAAGGGTTATTTAACGAGAGATTAAAATCTCTAGAAGACCCAGACTAAGAGCAAGGCATTATAAGGCCAAAGTCACTTATTTTTGGATAAGATCAATCCTTCAACAACAGTAATTTAGTAAACTCAAGTTTGGCTTGCCTCACAGTCTTGACTCTTAGAGTCAGCACTAAGAGAAAAGCACAGGGAGAAAAACTTTATTCTGAAGTTTGACCTTCATAAAAATAAATCAGCTGCTTTTTCTGAGTTGCTCTTTCACTAGTTACAATGAAGGGTTCGTGATGTGAAATACATCCTGAAATAAAGCAGCAGGGATGCTTTTTCATGCAGATCACTCATACTTAATTGTAACTAATGGAGGACTACACTATTTGTAAACATAAAAAAAATACACAGGACTTGTGAGGAGGGCCACATTTATATGCACATCAATCAACAGAGGTGGTCAGGGTCTTTCACATCACAAACTGTGAAAACAACTAAGAATTTTGATGTTATTTTGATAACATGTTGATGCCATAGTTTTACAGATTTTACAAAACTGGGTGTATTCGTTTTAACTCTTAACAGTTAATGAAGTGTCTTTTTATTCTTTCTTTTTTACTCTCTCAGGCCTTACTCCAAACTCATGATGTTGTAGCACATGAGGTATACAGTGATGAGGCATTGAGGGTCACCCCTCCTCCAACATCACCATACTTGAACGGAGATTCACCAGAAAGCACAAACGGAGACATGGATATTGAAAATGTCACACGAGTGCGCTTGGTTCAGTTCCAAAAGAACACAGATGAACCAATGGTATGAACATTCACTCACACCATTATACAAGCCGAAAATATTATTGTTTGTCTACACTTTAAGCTTAAATGTAAGATACACCAAAGTTTCTGTGACCTGTGAATGCTAACAGTGTAAATCACAAGTCTGTCCACTGTTTCAGGGCATCACTCTGAAAATGAACGACCTTAACCATTGCATTGTGGCAAGAATCATGCATGGAGGAATGATCCACAGACAAGGTACATGCACCAGAGCGCTGCAGAGTTTAGAACTTTACCTACACATGTCCAGATCCCTTGGTTTTCATGACTCATGAGCTGCCTGTGATGGGCAAAGCGCACATTCTCTAAGCACTTTGCAGTTGCATGCAAATAGTCACATTCACATGTCTTATCATCACCCTTCCTGACCGAATAAGCTTATGTTTAAGTTCTCATTATTTAGAGACATTTGATTTCATGTTATGAACACAACTCACATGGTATGTCACAACTCAGGAACTTTACACGTTGGAGACGAGATCCGGGAGATCAACGGAATAAGCGTAGCAAATCAAACAGTGGAGCAGCTTCAGAAGATGCTTGTGAGTAGAAGGATTCATTTCTAAGTTTCACTCCGCCTTGATTCACAGATTTTCCCCAGAAAGACTTTTCTTTGTCAAACTCAAGTGGAGTTGTCAAGCAGTTATATCCCTAATGTGGATAAAGAGTTAAATATGAATTCCTATTTGACAATTCTATGGGGTAGAAATAGAACTACCATACAATGGGATTGCATTGATTTAAGCTGGACCATAATCTTTGACTTATTATAAATCCCTGTTTAAACCATTTTTGTGGTTAAGTAAAGGTGCTACCCACATCCCCAGCATTAAGAATATTTCAGCTTAAGGTCAATCGATCACCAGACAGCACCTGATAATTTTTTATTTTTTTTTTATGCCGACATTTTAAAACCAAGTCTTGTAAAACAGTAGTGTCATTAATTACTTTAGTTTATTTGGATTATTTGTGTGTCATTTTCAGCACATTTGTTGAAAAAGAAACATATTTCGTGTTCACTTACGAGACTTAATCTTGACACTGCTTGTACGACACAGTGTCCTACTGACTAAACCTTCTGCAAACTTTTTCAGAGCTTGTTTTATTATTTCCGTACTTGTTGCTAGAGGCCAGATGGAATCTGCAGCCACAGATTTCAGCAGGGAACTCAGCAGACTTGCACAGATTGTAGAGCCTGGGTATGACAATTAACATAAGATAATAAATCAGAAGAATTAGACTGTTAATGGGCTTTAACACTTTCTATTCTACTATCAGATCTTGATTTTTTTGCTCTCCCATACATTAAACACCCTTCTGCAGCATTCCAGACTTAAAAAAATTAAAATTACTAAAAAACTATTCATTTCTAGTGCCATGCTGTGTTATTCACTGGTCAAACACAATCAAATATTAGTGCTAAAAACACTCTGTAAGGCATTGGCTTCTCTGTTAGAAAGTGGCTGACTGGCTATGTTCTGTCTATGCTCGTGTCAGATTACCGCGAGTCCAAAAACTTGCTCTGTATTTTCCCTTTAGGTGGGATTGTGAGATGGGTTAGCATGATGTTTAAACATGTACAGACAGTCATTTATATCGTCAAGCATCCACGAAAAACAACTAAAATCTTCAACAAGATGAGTAAACGGTTTGTGTGTATTTATTAAAATGATCTGTGTGTCTCTCAACAGCGAGAAATGAGAGGCAGCATCACCTTTAAGATCGTTCCGAGCTACCGCACACAGCAGTCGTCCTGCGAGGTAACAGTTTGTGTGGCTATCTGCCATTCTCTCCTGGCTGCAAGGCTGTGGTTTGCCTCCCTGGCCTGTCCTGGGCTTGTGTGGTGGCTTTGATTGGCACGTCACTAACTGCTGCCTAATGGCTGTTTGCAAATGCTTTTCTCCTTCAAAAGCTTCCATTCTGCTGGATCCAAAGTCCTTGCTTAAATTGTACTCCACACCTGTATCCCAAGCACGATACAGTAACCCTCCTGTATTCATAGAAATGATTTCTGTAATACTGAGAGGAACACGAATGAACATTTGGATTTTTTATTTTAGAGAGTGTATGTTTATTGTATTGTTATACTTTTTATTGTGTTAACTTGCCCTATGTTAATATTTTGAATAACAGGTTTATATTGGCTCCCCCTTTTGGTGGGAAGCTGTATTGTTTGTTTAAGATCCATTAACATTACCCTGCTTAAAATTGCAGCTTAATTTTTTTTTTGGTTCCCTTTACATGATGTTCCGTTTCTTAACTGCCGTGTTGGCTAGCATCCATGTGCTCTGCTGTTTCCGCTGACCTCTATATCTTATTACAGAAAGAGTCCCCTTCCACCTCCAGACAGTCCCCTGCTAATGGCCATTCCAGCATTAACAGTTCTATCTTGGTAAGGATCCCAGGCTACCTCAAATAACACCCCCTATCCCACACCCCAGCAACCTAATGTTCTCTGTGATTCCGCTCTTGCAATCATACCCTGCTAATTTGCACTAGATCTGGCTTTAGATCTTTACTGTGCAGTTTTATGCTTTAGGGTTACTGTTTATATTGAATGAAAGATCCTCTGACAAACACATTGGTGTTACTGTGTAAAGACTTTTGTATCACTGTTTACATATTGGTGATCTTATCATTATATGCCATTGACTGAAAGGCTTTTCACTTCACGCTAATTACAGATGCTCTAAACTCTGCTTTATTTTAGCCATTGGGTGTTTCATTGCTGAAATGTAGGTTGAGTATTTTTGAAACCCTAAAGCACTTTGTGAGAATTGTGAGATGTAGCTCTGCTCTAATGTTACTGCTGATTGCTTGGCAACCCAAGGAAAAGGATGTTCAGCATCATCACAGGATTGCACGGACAGAAAAAAAAAAGCCTTGGGTACAGTATCAGTTCTGCAGGGTCTTAACAACAATTCATTTATAAACCCAAATTTTTGGTCTTGAAGCCACTTTTCTAGTTCTTAAATAATTTTTCACCTGTTTTATTTTTCTGGCGTCCATTTAAAGCTCATTTGATATCTGCTTTTTGTTGTTGCTTTGGGGTTGCCAGAGTTTGCAAAGATTCTAAATGCTACAAAAAGTAAGAGAAAATATATTGGACAGAACTGCTCAAAAACATAAAAGCCTTGGTAAGGGTTGCCAGAATTAGATAAATCTTTCATTAATCCTGAAAAACATTAAAGTGGTGCCATATATTGAAACAGGCTCATATACACTCAAAATTAGAAAAGTGATGGCTAGGGTTGCCAGAAATTGAGAAAATGCATAAATACGCAGGGCATAAAAGTGATGTTGAGGTTGCCAGAGATTGGGAGAATGCTCATAAATGCTCAATGTGGTAAAAGACATGGTTAGGGTTACCAAAGTTTATGAAAACGTTTGTAAATTATCAAAAACATAAAGATGACTGAGGGTTCGGGTTTCAAACTATAGATTTGAAGCTAAACTTGGAATGTGTTTTTGATGTTATGATGTTGGGCTTATATATGATTCCTAACAATCTTAAAATTCTTAAATTAGAGTTTTTATGACGCCTGCAGAAACCCTGAGTAAAATGTAAAAAAAACATCGAAATGGAAATGGCATTGGTGCTTTATAGTAAGAGATTGACTGAGAAATCTTTAACCACATGGTATGCAGACGATGAACTTAAACAAATGCTATATTGATATGTTTTTACCTGTAAATAAAGACAGAAAATGTCTGCTTATTAGTCTTAAAGGAGACACTATGCATTATTTTCAGAATTTAACTGGATGAGTGTGTATGTAACCTGTGACGTGGACAAAGAAATCAACTTGTGTGTCAAGATCGTTGTGTATGTCGTCGGCCACTAACTGCCGCGATCCAAATACAATACCTGGTTAACCTGACTACGGCACAAAATGATAAAGGATACAATCATATTTATTTTTTTATTTTCATATTTATATTTGGAGTATAATTTAAAAAAAAATGTGTGAAAATAATGTACCTTCAATTGTTAATATAGTCTACATATGAACACCATGCTATAAAAAAATGTCAAACAATTCTCTTTACTTGGGTTTTGAGTTTTTCAGGTATCAGTTTCTCTTAAGAAAATATCTACTCAGTTCCAGTATGGCTTCTTTTTCAGTTTGCATGTGAAAGGTTGTATTTTGGGTTTTGAGAATAGGATCATAAACTATATTAAAAAAACAATTGCACACATTTTAGATAAAAATGTATACATACATTAGATTATTTTTAAAAGTAAATAAAAATGACAAGGGATACTTGCAGAGTGCATTTTTATACATTTTTACTTTCTATTAGATATGACTTCCCAATTGATGAAATACGCTTCGGTTTCGGATTCTTCTAATATAAACGTTAACAGTTGCTGCATAAATTGCTTGAACTGTAAATCAGAAATGCATGTTTTTTCAATAATTACAATAAAGGGGCATACAATGTAAAGCCTACAAATAATGTTAGAATTGCCTAGTCGAGTTGTTTCATCCTCATGATCATGCCTGAATAGAGTGGTGTTAAAGCTGGCTGCTTGCTCATTCCCTCCTTGCCTGTTGCTGTTCTGAGATTTACCCTCAGCATCCCTAACCGGGTGTTTTCTGTGGAAAACGCTTTGTCTAGAGTAGTCTTAACCAGATTTATTTCATGTTTTGTTGATTATTTATTTATCACAAGTGGATGTCTGTCTTTTCTGAGTAAACTATAAAAGTCTCTCTTTGTGAACTTTGCTTTACAGGACTTGCCCTTAAGCATTCAGCCCAAAGGACGACTGGTAACTATCGATTTTATTAATCTTTCCCCTGTAGTTTAGCACTTTTTCATTTTCCCCTATGCTTGTCTTTTATGAACAAGTTAGTGATTCACCGCAGTTAGCATCCTGCTTCATCAACCATTTTCTGCTCCGACATCACTTACCACATCTAACTCTGTATCATTTTATAGGATCCAATCGAGTTAAACTTCCATTCGGACCGACTAAAAAACAATTGTACAGAATTAACTCAATAACAAGAGACACTTCATTTTTAACACCTACATTAATGCAGAAGGATCATTCCTTCTTGTTTGACCTTTACTCACTTTAGAGTGGTGTGTAACCCCTCTTGTGTTATTCGGATTAGTTCTCTAATTTTATAATAGGTTGTTAAAAATAAGTTATCTAGTCCACTTCCTTCTGTTGTGCCATACTAGTTAAAGAGTAAACATGAATCAATTTGATCAGCAGAGGGTGCCATACACCAACTCACAGCAGTCTGTGTTTTCTGAAGTGCGTCACTGTGCTGGAAAAGATCTAGACCATACCGAATGATAACACAGTGATGTGACTGATGTCTCTCCTTTGCTTTGTTCCCTTTTATCAATCCATAGCGTTAGCTTTCGTAGTTGCTTCCTTCATCCCACCAAACCCTGATCACAGTGCCGTACTAATGCCCAAACACTGTGTGAAACTGCATGATGTTTGTAATACTCTCATACCCTAGATCTCCAGACCTCCAATCAAGGATAAATTTTCCGTCAAGGTAAGATTATAAAGAACGAGCCCCGAACCAATGCTCTCAAACAATGTTTGTGTAACCATTTAAGTTCAATAACTCAAGAAACATTTTAGGAATAATAGGTTGATTTTAATATTCATTTGAAGAACATAATTATTTCATATTAATACAGGAGTCACACCACTCTAGCCTCAGCAAGCGCTCCATCACATCACAACTCATACACGCTTACACGTATAATCTCCGTATTCACATCACGCATGCTTTATTTAAACATTCCTCATGTGAATTTAAAACCTGATCTCCATTCGTACCCTGACCTCCATTTTTACCTTGATCACTTTTGCATCTTATCTTCAGTCACTCGTGTCAGTAGTGGTGTCCGACTTCACTTGACTTGAGCGACGGTGTTTCTTTTCAGATCTATGTTCGAGCACAGTTTGAGTATGACCCTGTGAAGGATGACCTCATCCCCTGTAAAGAAGCAGGGATTCGCTTCAGAGTGGGTGACATAATCCAGATTATCAACAAAGATGACCACAACTGGTGGCAAGGCAAGCTGGAGAACACTAAGAATGGCACAGCGGGGCTCATTCCCTCACCAGAGCTTCAAGAGTGGTAAGTTCATTACCTGTTCATTCAGTTCTTATGTGTGGATTCCGATTGGCTGCTGCTGTGTGAGGGGGTGTGGTTGAAGACTGATGCATGTTGGGTTTAATATGATTTGATGGAACTCAATGTACTGTCTTCAATGCTAGGAGTGATAGTCCTCACTTATCACATGTTCTTTTCCTTGCTTTGTCAAAGGCGGGTGGCCTGTATAGCCATGGAGAAAACAAAGCAAGAACAGCAGGCGAGCTGTACTTGGTTTGGCAAGAAAAAGAAGCAGTACAAAGACAAATACCTAGCAAAGCACAATGCAGGTAGGAGTTCTGAATGGCCTTCCTCTCCTTTCTTTTCTTCTCAAGCTAAGCTCACACCCAAAGGCCAGTGATTATCCTTTGTGCTTATCTGGGCAAAAAAATCTAGTCTTTTTTTTTTATTAACCTAAAATGTATTAAGACATCATTATCTATACTTAGTCGTATAGTTACATTATTTTTTTAAATATGTGGTAAACATGTATATCTAAAACGAAACAGCAAGGCTGCAAAAGAAGAACCCAGATACAATGAGGCACCAGTTTATTGCGATACATATAAGACACTATATTGGGATTTTGTGTTTAAAATATTAATTTCAATCAACATGGGGTTTATTAGTTTTTGGCTATAGGACTACTTGGTAATTATTGTTGTATGATTTGAGCAAACATTTGCCTTGTAGCTGAGACGGTATCCTCTTGTTAAGTGTGACGTCAGAGGGCACTTCCGGGGCCAGCCGCTCCACTCGTCCATTGACAGATGATGATAGGAAAGTGCTAAAACCTTTATCATTATTGCATCCTAATTGCTTTAAATCTATTTGAATTCAAGCATAGCATTACGTTTAGATTACCAAAAATGTGCCAAAATAGAAGTTAGAGTCAAGGTGTCTTAAAATTGGCATATATAAAATGGAAACTGCTGTTTGGAAAAAGAAAGTTAAAGATAAGACACTATTGTTACACTAGGGGTAAATTTAATGCTTTTTCTCTCAATGTGTGAGAGGAAGTGACTGAACTGCAGTTTCCCGAGCGGCCGCTTGAGGGTGACTCCACAAGTTTATTTACTCTTTAAACACTCAGTTAACACTGTTAAAACTGAACAACTTGGTCAATCACCTCTTTAGACGCATTTTTAATTTCTGGCTACGCCCACTTTGAGTCTCTTTTAACTTAACCAGAAACATATGGGTGACGTCACAGATACTACATCCATGTTACATACAGTTAATGTGTTTCACAGCACATTCACTTTATAAATATACCTTTATTCTCTCTTTAGACTCTAAACTTTATTATGGCACATTATTATTAATCTACACATAATGTTCCAGTTGAATTGAAACGAATTTGAAGCAGTTGACCAGTTTAGTTGTTCTATTAATCAAATAAAGAAATATTACAATTATTTGACTATAAAAATTATATAAAAACAGCTGTAATGCAGGAATGTCCAAAGTAGGTCCTAGAGAGCCACAGAGATGTGCATTTTTGTTGCAACCCTGATCTAGTATGCATACTACCTTTATGTCAGAGAAGCAAAAAAACTTTAATTAGTGTGATCAGGTGTGTTCTTTGTTGGTTGAAGCTAATTCATGCAAGGGTGTGGCTTTCCAGAATAGACTTTAGAAACCTCTGCTGTAGTGTTTATCTATACATTTAGACTTTTTTTGGGTCAACAAATAGTGAAATCATGAGGAATATAGCTCTCTGAAATTAGATTAATATTTAGATCAGTGCGTCTGTGCGTCAGGTGGCAGGTGTGGGCAGGTAACAGGGCCCTGCACTCGGTTTGGCTCATATAACCTGAGCTCCTGACAGCAACATTTCTACAAATAGCAGGCTGGCTTGTGTCTGTACACTCTGTGGCAAGCCAAGTAGCTGTGGGTCTCATTCTGCTTGCTGTACCCGGCCACACTCTCCCTTAAGAGTCTTTCATTTTGCTTTGAGCACCAAAGGGACTCATTAAATCAAGGCTCGGTGGAAACCTGGGCCATTATCACTGATGAACTCATCTGCAGATATACAGGACTTTGCACCAGCTGTGTTTGCTCTCATGTGAGAGGTTATGGTTGTTGATGAGGGGCCAAGGCAAGGAAACACGTGTGTCTTTGCGGCCAGCGTATCAAATGTCTCAGTATGTGAAGAACATTCTTTTCTTCCTGGCTTCAGATCTAAATGACCTACACACTGACGTCAGCTGAAATGACAGCCGAAGTGTTTCCTCTGAAGGAAATGATCTAGATTTTTGGATGTTGACTCTAGCTTGATCTGGTTAGTGTGGAAGTGAGCAGCACTTCTTTATCTTATGTAGCATGTGACTTTGATCCTACTTCAGCAATGAGCACATAAGGCATACCGGTCAAGTTTTGGATATAAGAATAAGCAACATTTTCCAGGAAATTGTATAAATAAATATAAATAAAACAATACTTATTTAAAAGTAATTTTGAAAAAAAAATACCAATTGCATGCCAATAGAAACAAAGCTTTCACATTTGTATCACTATTTTTCATACATGAAGTATTATAATAATAATTTATAATAAAATTTAAAACTAGTTAATTAATTACTAAATCTTATATTACATTAAATATTAACTACATTAAATATTACCTATTATGCTGCATGTAAATCAATTAAACCATTTCATTTCCATTTTAATTGGACTCTGGAACTACTCATTTCATGACCATTTTGTAAAGAATGCATTTATAGAAAAACATACACAAATGTGAAACGTAATAACACGGATAATCAATCCTGTGCTTTTTATCTGCTTAAATTCAGTGTTTGTAAGTTAATGTTCATCATTTCCACCAGACCTCTTTGCAGACGTGAGTGGATGATTGAGCAGGAGAAGCTTGTGTAAAACACAATATTTTCCCATCACTTTAGGTGTGTTCCAATTCCTGGAAGACTTGCAACTTGTCCAGACTGTAATCCACAGTTTCAATATATCACCTGCGTCTGTGACGAATCATTGCAAACTCAAAAATACATCTCGGACACCTCTGCATCCTTCTTTCTATGCTCAGAATTCTCTGGGCCATAGTCCTATAATGCGCTGACAGAACATGTATGATTGCAGTACTTTTTTGGGAGAAAGATTCTCCCCAGCGTTGATCAGTACTGCTTTGGAATCTCTTCAATCATTCTCCTGATTCCAGTGATAAGACTTTTAGCATTGCTTAGCAAAGATCTTTCAATCATATTAGATCAGTAGCATTTTCTTAACAAAAAAGCTTCTCCTGGCCAATATTGTTAGGAAATACGTTGTCATTGGGAAATAATCCAGGACAGTGTTTATGTAACAGGTGGACTGGAGTTCAGATCCCAGAGGCTGTCCTATACAGACCCGGAGCTAGTTTTTATCCATTTATTTTATGTTTTAAAGTTATGGGTTCGATTCTACATAACTATACATTTCTCCAAAAATTTTAAAGCTGAATGAATTGACTACTTAATGATTTATTGCAGTAAATTATTAGATATCATCTGGACTTTGTTTCCAAATAATTTGTTTAAAATTTAGTTAAGCCTGATGTAAGAGATTTGCTACTGTAGCATGAAAGTGTCACAGATCACGCTGAGCCAGAAAAAAATAGGCTTGCTTTGCCAAGAGTGTACATTTGAAATAGAAAATAATCTATAAAGACTATCAAATAAAACTCCTCAATTGGCATGCCAATGTTACTGGTTTAGTACAATGCAATGATCTATGCAAAAGTGAATAGTTACTGCAAAAGTGAAAAAAGTGGAGTGTTCATTTAACAAAACTGACATAACAAATGGTTTGAACACAGCCAAGCTGAAAAATAAATGGGTAAAAATATGTTACAAAAAAACTAGTCAACACATTTTCTATGGAGGTATTAGTGTAGCTAGCTCCTAGATGTGCTCAGATGTACTGTACAGTATGCTGTGGAATCGCAGTGTTCTCAGAGCAACCAATCACTTAGGTGATCAAACTGTTGAGTTCAGTGGCGATGGCGGGGAGCACAGATCAGACATAATCCCTCCTGAGCCCACTGCCCCACTTTACTGAGCTGACTCAACCACACCGGCAGGAAACTACCATAGCAGGGTATTACTGCTCTTTTTAGGCTTTGCCACAAATTCCTCTTAAATTGTTTAATAATGTTAAACTGTTTTGAACATATGGCGTATGTTTGGCTTTGTTTCTGTGCTGCTTCATCTTTTCCACTTATGATGCAGAGGTTCTGATTAGGTTAGCAAAGGGAAGCGTATGCTTGTTAATGACTTTTCCGTCATGAGGAGAATTGTATCTCCTTATGATGTATCTCCTTATGATCTAACGGTGCAACAACAGGCTCATTTAGAGAAACAGAGCTTTATTTTGAGTTATGTGGATCAACAGGCTTTTACAGTCCACACTGTTATGTCTGAAAGCAAAATGGGGTCAGTGGTGGCTTAGCTGTGTGTGCAATTTTGATGATCTATTAGCCCCACCCTTTACTCTGTTTTATCCTAGTTATTCAGCATTGACACATATTTCTCAATCCATCATAATTTTTATAGTATGTCAGCTTGTAGCTGCTTTTTATGAAATATATAGCATTTCAGTGAAGGATTTGTTTGTATTAAAAACTATGTATAACATTTATATGAAAACTGGAAGTAAAATGAATACATAAAAACAACCAAAGTGGTTTTACCCATTTTATTTCTTTTTTTAGATCAACATTGGGGCTTCTTTGACTCTAGGGTTTTTTATTTGCAAAATATTTATTGAGAACTGTGAAAAAGTAGAAAGGTTTTGTGTCGTATGAAATATGAAATATTGGGAAGTAGAAGATAATTTTTATTTAGTATTTTATTGTATTTCGAGCAGTTTTGTGCTTGTTTGAAACACTTAATTTGTGAAATCTGAGGATGTCTTGTATAAAAATATGAAATCTTTTTCGATTCAATTAAACAACATCCTTCACCAGTCACTGACTTAAAGCGCTCGCACAGGGAGATACTTGAACCTGCGCTTTTAGTCAAGAATGAAATGGTTCCTAATTTTTTACAAATGCAAACTCTAGTAGAGAAATATGGGGTGTCATACACTGTTTTTGGGTATCCTTTTAGAGAAATGTGTGGTTCACATATGTTTTACATGAAAGGCAAATAACATTTTAGCCTGCTGGTTTTTTTTTTTTTGCTCTTTTCTGTGATTTGTGTCAGTCATCGTAAAGGTTGATCTACAGCGTAGACTGTATATAATATGGACTTAGCATGCGCGACGTTTAGTATGATCAGTGAAACATGTTAAAAAATTGTCATCGCCAACCATCTCCTTCGTGGAAGTGCATCACTTCCTGGGAACCAAATATGGGACCAGAGAGGCGGGACATAGGCGTAACACAGATGTCTAATAGGCTGAATGTTTACATTTTATATTTACTAAACAAACAAATTGAAAAGTAATTCACCTCCCTTAGAGTGTTCATGGAGGTCATAACTATCGTTTTACATTACAGCGCAAGAGGTGTAAACATGTTTACAGCTCAAAAGTTGGGCATTTTTAACATCGGAGTGAATGAAAGCTTGCTCAGTTCTGATTCCACCTCCCAGTCGAGGTATTACAGTTGAGTCACTTCCTATTGCACAGGAGCAGGGGGTTGTCCCTTGATTTACAGAAGTGCTTGCCCTATACTTCCTGAATAACAAACAGTTTAGCAAATGCAAACATCTGCGTATATAACCCTGCTTCCGAACACTTTTTGGTCAGAAAACATGAAATAATTTGAATACAAATTCTGTTATTGTTTCTGAAACATGGTTGCACAGTAACACCAAATTATTTTGGGGGTAATTGAGATTGATGATGTAAAAAATGCAATCTATAATTTATTATGTTTAAATGTTTTGTAACAAACAACATGGTATTGGTGAACACACATTCAGACAAAATAGCTTTCACATTGAAGCTGCATCAATTCTGTCATTTGGATATGTCAGGATAAGCATGAAAAATCATTCAGTTGTGCTTTGTTTTTTCAAAACTTGGCTGTAAATTACAGTGTTCTTCAGAATCTAATTTGCACACCTTTTAAAAATCATCTCTGTTGCAGTTATCTGTGCATATCTGTGATAATCAGATAACACTTTTAACTGTGTTAGTTTTTTGTTTCAAAAACAAGTGTTTTAAACTCAGGGGGGGCTCTCTGGATGTCTTAGATGTCTTATCATCTGTGTTAACAATTAATGTTTTTTTTAACTCATTTGCTTCTAGGGCTCTAATAAAATTATTTTTCCACCGTTTTTATTTAGACTCGATCTCCAATTCTCCTTGTGATAATTTGTAGAGGTTTTGTTATCTGTTCAGGTATTCTACACTTCTGTACGTAGAACTTTTATCATAGCTTATCATAGATCGTTCAATCTCATTATACCAGTAGCATTTATTTGAAACCTGTTTGAAACTTATTATTTTGTAGCTGTCAGGCTCCTAGGTTGCTACGTAGTACTAAGAGCACAGTTCCAAACCATAGTGAAAGTGACCTGTTGGCCAGATATGGAGTAACCCATACCCAGAATTTTATCTATCAAAGTTATCTTGATAGAATGTCCAATACCTACCCGAACAAGATCTGAAAGAAAGCCATGCTAACCCAAAAGGCCTAAAAAAGGTTTTACTAAGGACAGACTTGTGCTGGGAATTGTAACTTAGTTTTAAGACAAGTTTTTAATGATCCTTCAACTCGGTGAATCTCAGATCGAACCAGCAACCTTCCGATCACAATTCGATCTCCTTATCCACCAGACCACAGCTGCCATATTATCCTAGAAAAACTTTTCATTGCCTATTGGCCCTAGAACAGAATGTTACTATAAAAAAGTCACTTAGAAATAGAAAAAATTGCTTATTGAAGTTGTTAAAAAGTTGTCCTTCTGCTACTGGTATGAAAATGCTACTGGTCTAATGTGATTCAATGATCTATGCTAAGCTATACAAAAAAGGTGTTTTCGACAGATCCCAAGATTGACTGAACAGATTTCAAAAGAGTTAAACAATAATGGTTAACTTTGGGGGACACAAAGAATGCGCACAACTGAGAAAAAGTTGAGGTTTCCTTAAATGAAAACATTGAAATGTTGTTTTTGAGCTCGTCTTTAGATTGTAATGTCAATGTAATCTGTTTTTTATTTTTACATTTTTTATCCCCATGGGTAAAAATGATCATATTTTGACGAGAAAAAAAATGTAACACCACACAGCAACGCTGTGAATGTCAGAGCCGTGTTTCAGAGCTGAGCCTAACTGATTCACATGCTCCATACTGAGCCTTCGAAGCTCATAGATGGTCGTTATGTTTCTGTGCTTTGAGCAACACAGCTTGTTGTTGTATATGTTGACTGATGTTCTGTTAACTGAGCCATAACTCAATGACCCCCCCTCCCCTGTCCATTTTACATGCTGTCTATCTGCCAATGGCCTCTGTGCATGTAAGTAACCATGTTGCTGTGGCAAACAGCGTCTCTCTCATTCTCTTTCCCGCTCCCTCTCTCTGTCTCTCTCAACGCCTGTGCTGTGGTGATTGTATTAACCCTGAATCCAACTTCGTGTTTTACCAACATCCCTTGTTTCTCAATCACCAGAACAAAAATTACCTTGTTGGATTTGTTTGTGTGGTGTTCAGTGTCTATGTTGCATGTTTCTTCTGTGTTCATTAATCCACTAAACACTACACTCAATCACTGTACATGGAGCACATAGAGCTCAGATAAACTCAAGGTCAAGTGAAGGAGGAGCATGCATCATTTAAGATGTCTTTTCAGGGAAAGAAATGAGTCCCGGAATCAGTTTTCACATGGAATTGAGAGTCCTCACGTTTCTTACACTAAAGTCTCCTGCATACGGTTGCATGTTATTGCTGCAGAAGCCCCTCCCAACTCCTCATGCATGCAGACTGCAGGCATTTTGCTCATTATGCAACCGTAATGCTGTGTTGGAGTGGTTTAGTGGCATACAGTAGCTTTCTGGGAGGGATGTGACTTATGGATGACATGCTATTATGTTTTACAAGTTTTATTTGTTATAGCCTGAAACATCTGTAGGATTTAATCTTTTAAAAATGAAGACAAAAAAATTATTCTTTTTTTAATCTACTGTTGTGTTTGAAGCTAAATATTCTTATTTGTTAATTGTAAGTTGGCTTGAATTTTAATGCTTTATAGTTATGATTTCATATTTGAGATACTGATACTTGAACAGTAGCTGTTGAGAACGCTGGGAAAAAAAAAAAAGAAAAAAAAAAGAAAATAGTATTGCATTAAAAAAATCACAATAACCTGAAATGAATAAAAACACAATTTTGGTCTAAATATTTTGAACAGTAGCGTGAATAAAAAGTTTTTTTAACTGCCAATTAGCATCATTTTAAATGTCATTTTATAATTTTGTGCTTTTATTTTGAAAATGCTCATCCAGGACACAATTTACGAAGGAGTAAAATTGCCAGAATTTGTCAAGTAAATACACCATTATACAAATAATAAATTAAGAAGAAGTAAATAATACTAATATGTGTATGTTTCATTCATTTATTTACCATTTGGGGGAATGTAAATGTAAATATTTCACAAATAAGTAGTTGAATTAATCATAAGATATTCATCAAATTAAATCATAATTAATTCATTCATGATCCTCTGTTGCATGAATTCATTTCATCTGTCAGTAACCGATCAAAGCTGGGTTGCCTTGTCTTGATGCGAAGAGGGTTAAACCAATCAAATAATAGGATCCTACCATACGACTTTGAGAGATCAAATAAATTCATGAATCACAGGAACACAGGATCGCACATGAATTATTACACAACTTTACATTATCCAAATTAGTATGAAATTAATTAAAGATACATTTATTTATAAAATTCCCCTTTAAATAAATAAATAGTGAAATTAAACAAGTCAGTAATTAATACATTTATTTAAACAGATTTTTGCTGGTATTAATAGATAGACAGATTAATAGAAAATGAATTAACTGATGGTGTAGTTATTTAATTAATTCTACCACTTTCTGTCCTCTAACTATCTGCTCGGGTGGATGTAAACCAATGGTGAACATTGACTATTAGAGTATGGTTTGCCCATGATGCTCCTGAAGTTCCTGCCCTAGTTTTCTGAAGGAGAAAGATTTCCATCTTGGTAGTGTGTCCATCTACCGGATGGTCAAAATTTGGCTAAAAAGACACAACGTTGAGGAAGCTGAGGTTACTTAATCAAAGCCTAAAAACAACATCTTTACTGCTGTGCTAAAACTGTCACTCAAGTGGCCCTATACTTAATTATTATACAGATTTTTCAGTTATAATAAAAATTTTAACAAAGGCGAAGCTGTGGTGCGACATCTCACATGTTATTTCTATGGTTGTATTTCTTGACTGTACAGCACTTTGGGCAGTTCTCCTGTAAGAAATGTGCGTTATAAATACATTCAATTACTTACTTTCTTACTTAGATTTGTCATAAAGGTCAATTATTGCAAAATCTAACAAAACCATCAATTGCACCCGGCTGCAAACATGTTTGTTTTCTATTGTAAACTTTATTGTTGGCGTCAATGGGATCTGCTCCCTATTAATAACAAGCCTCTTAGGGCTGAGGCACGGTGGAAAGTAGCCTTTATTCTGAATATTTTTGACACAATTCAACATTATGTACTGAAGTTGCACTTACAGGTGTCGACCTCAATTTCTGGAGGGCCATAGCCCTGCAACGTTTGGGGTCAACTTTAACTGAACACACCTGATTCCACTAATGAGGCACTTCTTGGCTTGTTTGAAGCTGCTGATGCCTCTTGAAATAGGGTTGGAACCTAAACCAGTAAGGGTTTTGGCCCTCCAGGAATGAGTTTGACACCTCTAACTTGGAGATTCAAAATATTTAAATTGATATAATAGAAATGAGGTTGAAAATGCAGAATCACTTGCCTCTCTTCTCAGTCTCTGCTGTGGAGCGGAGTAACAGATGAAGGCGCTCTGCTGCAGTGAGTTATTGAATGACAGTCAAACACGGTGTCAGATCTCCCATCAGGTTCTTAACCTTAGATTAGCAGCCAAACATGCACAGTTCAGAGAGTAATGACCGTTCCAGTAAAAACAGGAATCACAGGGAAAAACGCTCTCATTTTCATTGTACGAATGCACCTCTGTTTTTCACTACATGTTATACTATTGGATTGTTGTAAGATTTCTCCTTATTAAAGGACATGCTTTTTTTCCCCTTTAGTGTTCGATCAACTAGATCTGGTCACGTATGAGGAGGTTGTGAAGTTACCAGCGTTCAAGAGGAAAACATTAGTTTTACTTGGTGAGTATACCAACCTGCAGATGAGGAAACTTGTGATGCCAAACTAGAAAATTTCTTTGATAACATTTCAAAGAAATGAAAAGATGTTTATTCAAATAAAACTGTTTAAGTATCTGATCAATGTAGTTGTTGTTTATTAAGTTTTTTTCATTTTAACTTCTGTTTATTCTATGAATTTGAATGTGTTTAGTGTCTTATCTCTTGCTTTTATTATATCTTGTTTTATTTTCTTCTCTAATGCACTTTGAATTGCCATTGTGTATGAAAATGTGCTTTATAAATTAAACAGCCTTGCTTTAAACTAGGACTAGTGATACAAACAAAGTAATAAAGATGTAAAATTATCCGCGAAGACTATAGTTTGTATCAAATTAAAGAGATTTTCTAATTTTGTGTATGTGTGCAGAAAGATATGATTTGGGTTAATACTAGTGATAAATGTGCAATAAAATGATTACCTTCATTTCATAACTACCGACATTTGAAAAGGAAACAAGAAACAGAAACAGTTGCTCTTCTGCAACTGTAATTTCCTGTTTTTTTTTTAAGAACTTTTTTTTCATGGAATACAATAAACAATAGCAGCCAATAACTGAGGTTAACATAATTACTGACAATATTAATGAATGTTTTTAAATAGCTCATGCATTATTTACAAAGATATCCGCATAAGCATAGGAAGCAAACCATGGGGGTGAAAAGGGCTAGCTCTCAAGCTGTTATTTTCTCTTTGGATGTATTGTAAAATTTCTTTTTTTTTTTTTTTCATTTCAAGTAACAAACATGCTAAGTGAAAATTAATTGGAGTTCAATTTTACATGGAAAATATAGCAAAGTGAAAGTGGAAAGACATTAAAAACTCTTTGTAAAATACAAAGTTGACTCAAGAACAGTAAAATATCTTTACTACATCTACATTTTGTATACCTTTTAGTATCTTTACTACAGAACATCTCACTCTAGTTTTTCATCGTTTAGGTGCTCACGGAGTTGGCCGACGACACATCAAGAACACGCTCATCACCAAACACCCTGACCGGTTTGCTTATCCCATTCCACGTAAGAAAACGTCCGACAGTCAAAATGATTGTAGAGATTTCCTGCTCAAATAACACTTGCGTTGCCCTCTGCCCTAAAAGATACGACCAGACCTCCGAAGAAAGATGAAGAGAATGGCAAGAACTATTACTTTGTATCCCACGACCAAATGATGCAGGACATCTCGAACAACGATTACCTGGAGTACGGCAGCCACGAGGATGCCATGTACGGCACACGGCTGGAGACGATACGCAAGATCCACGAGCAGGGACTCGTAGCCATACTGGACGTAGAGCCACAGGTGAACTTGTGTGATCAACCAATGTTTGAACTTTAATCTTTTAGAAAGAGTTCCTAGGGTATGATGAACACACCACTGAACAATCTAGGAAGAACACGTCTGGGGCAACCATAGTGTTTGTATAGACCTGCAAGATTGTGTTTTGTTCACTCTACCAGATTAATGTCTAGAAAAAGTAAATCACAAAGCAAGCTACAAAACCCACCACTATGTCTAGACTGAGTCACTATAAAATCGGCTAAAGCGTAACAAATAAAATGGCCAACCGAGAAGTTCAGCTCCTCAAACCCTCTAGATTTTTTTCTACATTAGTGATCAATAGTTTACTAGGTAGCGTTCTAGTTTAAATAAAGCCATGGCGTTTCTGAATGCTCGATTCTGATTGGCTGGAAGGTAATTCATTTCTAATAACCCCACATCTAACATAGACTCGGGGTGTTCCACACATCACAGAATTCTAGAAACCTTTATTTACTTTTTTTTGTTAATATATTGTTTGGGGCTTTAGACAGGATTATACAGGACAGTTCAGAGAGGAGACAGGAAGAATATTTGCTCAGCCAGCTATTCCTGAGAGATCCGAGTAAGTGTACAGCAAGTTTGGACGTTTGAGGGGCTTCTGGGGTGGCGGTGAGTGTAGGGTCAGGAGTCATGAGTGTGCAAAATGCCGATTTTAATATTTTTTAATAGATAAATAACGTCAAAGTGAAGTGGAGTGAAATAGTCTTCTTTCCTTATATACTTTCACATTAAAAGGAAGCTAGCAGATTCAAAATGGCTTCCGCCTGTTCATTCATGTAAGTACTTCATAATGAAGAACTTGCTGTTAAGTTTTAAAGCTCCTTCTCAGTTTAAAGTTTGATTGACTTGGGTGTCAGCGGAGGGTTGAATTAGTCAGGGTTAGGATACCCTAACTGGATAAATATCACTTATTTACTAATAAATACTATTCAGGGAAAAAATTTGTGATGAAAAAGCAACTAAATATTAGCTAGCTCATCACACGCGACAAATTTAACCAGTTTGACTCATAAACACTAAATAATGTGTGTTAAACAGAAATAGAAATCCTCAGTGTTTGCTTTGTTATCTCTTCAGGCCCTGAAGGTTTTACGGACAGCTGAATTTGCTCCCTACGTAGTGTTTATTGCTGCACCAACCATCACTCCTGGCATGAACGAGGTAAGATTGGCACTTCACAGGGCGAAGAAACCAACCTAACGATCTTTCTTCTTTCAAAATCTTTGTAGACTACCTGTTCTCTCTTTGCATGCGCCTGTTTTTGCATGTTTTTTTGTTTTGTTTTTTCATTTCTTCTACCTCTCCATCCATCATGCTCAGCTTCCCCGGTGGTGCAGGAAGCTGCCTGTGAGTATGACAGGAAGTCAGCTAGCTCCCTAAGCTCTCCCCAAAACACAGTCCATACCATTCATGACCTTAGTGTTGAGGTCAGCTCCACAGTTGGCTGTTTTTGTGATTTGGTGTGGTATACGTGATATTCTATATTAGAACTATGGTATACACTACTGTTCATTTAGGAAGAAAATTATGCTCAATGAGAAAAGAGGTAAACAGAATCTACTTTAATCAAAGGGGGTACATTTTGTTTTAGTTTTGTTTTTTGTTGGGTTTTTTTCTTGTTGTTTGTGAATGAAACATTAATTAAGCCCCTCATATGTATTTAGAGTAAGAAATGTTTGGAAGTAAAGTTTTGCCATCAGCAAAATCAAACAACCATTTTGAAAAAATGATTTACAAAAGTCTGTGGTGTTTTGTTTTGTTTTTAAGTAGCTCCTTCTCAATGCCAACTCTATGAACAGCAGTGTATATTTCTACTAGTGCCATCCTTCCCAACTTTCCAATGCTGTGATCATAGCTGTCCTTGCTGATTATAAAGTAATGGGGTTCAAGGCATGTTAGAGTTCTCCTTTGATTGAGTTTTTGTTGGTAGCGAGGCGATTTGTTCTAAATATCGAGTGAACTGCTTTTCTTAACATGGTGTTTGACATGAACATCTGGCACAGCTGTTCAGATTTGTTTACTGCTGGAAATTTTAACATAGCAGTTGATATAAGCCTTATTAACTTTGCCAAGGAAGTCTTCAAAACTTTCTTTTGTGATTTTTGACAATGTCAAGATGTCAATGGCTCCTTAATAAGAATAATAATGACTATTCCCATCAATAATTCCCATCAATCAATGAGGCTGATGACAAATGCATTTCCTCTGTAGTGTAAATATTGGTTTATCTGTCAAAGAAAGAAAAGGACTCCTGAAAGCCTTCATATAAACTTTTAATCCTTATGTCTTCTGCTTATTTAACCCTTTAAAGCTAAATCTTTCGTCCATAACCAAACCCCTCTTCTCACTCTTTTTCTTTTCTGTGGCAGGATGAGTCCCTCCAGAGGCTGCAGAAGGAGTCTGAGATCCTCCAGAAGACTTACGCTCACTATTTCGACCAAACCATTATCAATAATGAGATTGACGAGACCATCCGGCTCCTGGAGGAAGCCATAGACATGGTTTGCACCACCGCCCAGTGGGTTCCGGTGTCCTGGGTGTACTAAAACAGCAAGCCCATCAACCTGTAACCACATGCCCTTCATAACCTCACACTTTGCAGCGCGTCTCTGCAAGAAAAAAGATTCCAAACTTGAGGAGTTTCTCATGATGCAAACAGAACCATCTCAGACATTCAAGAACATTGGTGTACCTGCAGTGAGCCCAGTCTTGGCCCCTCACAGACTACCTAGACGTAGTGTTGTATTATTGAAAAAAGATCATAAATTACTAAATATTGTCATGTCTATATAGCTAGGAGGCGACATTTTGTAGACGTTCATTTAAAGAGACAGTATCCTCTCATGGTGCGTTTCCTGAAAGGTGTGTTTGAGTTGTTTTTCTGCTTGTACCGCCACGAAAGTGCGGTATTACCATAACAGGCTTTCATCTTTCAGGCCCATCCATTAACTCAACCATCACACATAATCCCCCATTATCCATGCCCCAGCCCCCAGCTGCTTTCGCTCCAAGCCAGCAATTCAGCTTTCGTTCAAAACCAACTCTTGCCTTCGCCCTCCTCGATGCCCGGATACTGTCTCTCTAAAGACGTTCATAAATGTTTTAGAGATTTGAATGAGGTCTCATGCATGTGAACATTCACGAGCGTCCATGCCGTCAGTGTTAGCTGTGTTCAGACTGTCACCCACAGCCGAAAACATTCCATTCATCGGGACGATCACGTTCAGACAGGAGCCAGAGACCACCAGGAAGAAAAAAAAGACCTATGCACATCCCTTGCATTTTGGCAACTTTGTAAACAGTTTATTTTTACCAATTCTGTAGTAAAATGTGTTTGTAAATGGTCCAAATTGTTCTTTGTTGTAAGATTAAGGGGTTTTGGTGGAAAATGAGTATTGACATTTCAGAAATCTGTCATTTGAGAGTATTAATAACTGAATGAAATATTCCATTTTTATGCTGTGCAGTCTTTGAGGACGAGATGTATCCATGCGAGGCGGAAAGACGGCAGTGCGTTCATCTGAGTGGTTCTGTACATGATAAACTGTTTACTCAAACTGTCCTGTGTAAATGGCTCTGCCGAAAACGGAGCAGCTCTTCGGTATGAGTGTCTTTTTCTTTCTTTTTTAAAAAATATATTTCCTTTTATGTGGTGAATTGTGTCGTCTGCTGTGTTGTCTGGCGCTCATTTTCAGTGTGCGAGTTGGCAGAGATTGGTCGGATGGAATCTTTTTGTTCCTCTTTCACCTTTTTGTTTTTCTGGATTTTTCCAGCCAGCAGCTGTGGTGAGTCACAGAGGGCCTCTGCCTGTCTGGCCTTTCTGTTTCCACCAGCGTGTTAGCCACTGAAGGTGCAATATATATTCAAGCAAACAGACGACAGTCTGACTGATGTGTAAAATCTTTTACTACTCATTGTGGTAAGATTTGGATTTATTTGTAGAACATTATTGGCAGTTTGTTTTAACTAGTGGCTTCCTCAAAGAATTAAAGAAGCTATTCAATCTCCAGCACAAGAGAAACAGTTAAACAAAGCAGAAAGCATTCAAAAGCAACAATTGAAAGACTGATGTAAACGAAATAACCGTACACAAATTATTTGTTTTATTTATTTCTTTTTTTTCATTTAGCAAGATTAAAAAATCTTTGTGTTCTACAAATTATCAGAGTATAGTAATCTGAATAAATAGAATCAACAGGTGATTTTTCATGTGTTCTGATTTTGACAGCTGGTGGACAGGGGACGCTTTATGTTCGCTTTGTAAATATTTTAAGACTATGCTCCATGCACAATATAAAACAATTTGAAGTATTTACCTTTCCTTGCCATTAGCTTGCACATCTGCTGCAAAAACATGGCAATGCTTGAGAATTCAAAATGGGTCGTTAACTAAGTGTAGTGCGTTTAGTCTGTGTTGCAATCTAGGGTGAATTAATGTGTAACTTTAGCAATAATGTGCTTAAAATCTAAGCAAAAATTGAAAAAAGAAAAGTTTGATAAATAGATTCTTTAGTTCTTCATTGTTATTTTCGTTATCGGTGTTTAAAGTGCTGAACAGAGACATGGATGTAATTTATTCCATTACCTGTAAAACATTTTAAAGTGAGACATGTTTGGCTTTTGTATGAATTGTCAAAATTTGGCCATTTGGTTAAAATCAGCATAGTTTTTATTTTAAGTTTAGTTTAAGTAGTACTAAGTGAAAAAAAACAGTGAAAAGAAAATGTTTTGGATGTCCTGGGACAAAAAAAGTTTTTGCTAACCAAAAGATGAATGAATTTGTTGAAAACGAATGTTATTCTGTGTGCAAAAAAAAAAAACATCAGGGACATGGCAGTGATAGGAATATGTACACGTTGTTTGGTGGAGCGCAACGACTTGAGGTGATTTAAACATTGATTATACTAAATACTGCCTTTTAAACGTTATTAAGGGTGTGATTGTCTAGAGGGGTGGAATTTTCATTATAAATGATTTGAAAGAAGCCTTTGCCATTTAATTACCATAAATAATAAGTAATCCGGCCATGTGCATGGTAATACTGTTGAAGGCTATCATTCTCAATAACAACTTTTTACACGATTGGTAACACAATTTGAGATATTTATTAAAAAAAAAGTATATAGATGTTAGAGTCAAACTAATCACGAAGTGTGCTTGCTTCTATCCTAGCAGGCTAGTTATAATTCTGTGCAAAAACAAACCAAATAATGCTTTACAGCCAAATCCCTCACTGGACCTTTCAAAAAAGTCACACTCACAAAAATCATTTGATCTCTTCATAATATCATGGCAGATGTGCAAATGGTGTACTTCCCAAAAATAGAATAGTTCAGCAACTAAAAAAAAAATAAATATATTATAATTCTGTTGTGACATAATTTTAATGTCCCTTATATTTTCCATGTGCACATAAATGAACCATATATACACAAACATAAATAGTGTATTTGTAGGCGATGTATTGGAGAGAGAACTGTCTCTACTGCCCCCTATATAAAAAAAAAAAGAAGACGGAGAGAAGGAATTATGAGCTGAAAGTCTGATTCTTTGAAAGGAAGTAATTGTCTTCACTTGGTACTGCTGAGATAACATCATATAACAAAACAACTGGTGGAAAATAATCAATTTATTCCATGTTCCTATATATGTTAACCCTATTGAATATTGAGCACAAACAGTAATAGATCTGAACATAACCAGTTAATATAAATTGTCACAATTCATCCTATAGTGCCTACATTAACTTCATTGCAGAAAATCCATGATAGCATAATAAAGACTGAATAAAATAATTTCTGTTTTACTATTACCTTTTGTCTAAATCTAAAACTAGAGCATCAAAGTACAGAACCTGAAAATTGACTCACATTTCAGTTTTACTGAGACATTTGTAAGTTGTATTTTAAACCCAACACTTCACGATTAGCACAACCCCAGATTTGCAATCATAAGTGCCTTCATCTCATCATTCAAAGTCGGTTTACATTCTCATGCGAAAACAACCTTCTCAACAAGGGCAGCGCTTGCCCATGTGTACTAAATACAACACGAGAAAACACATTTATCAAGGTGTTTTTCAACCTTGACTCCATTTCCAATTAACAACTTGGAAATGACTTCTCCTCAAAGATATTGCATCACTGTTAGCCATTAGCAGCTCAAGAAGGATTGATGCAGTCAATGTGGACTTGAAATGTAACCACAAGAAGCAAAACAGAACAGGAACTTCCAAACCCATGTCGGGCAGAAGAAACCTGACTCTCGGCAGGGTCCTGAAGAGTACCATTTCTCAATTCGTCTGTGGCATTGGCCATCTCTTCCCTTAGCTCCTGCTGAAGCAGTTTGGAAATGAGGCTGTTAAACTTGTTCTCCACAGTGGGATATTCCAGAAGAGAAGTGGTCAGGTTGAGCTCCGGAGGATTTAAACAGGTACTGTTAAGGTGGAGATATAACACTTCGCTCAGGTCCAAGCCAGCCACCGAGGACGGAGACGCACATGGGATATCCCTCACCAACTTATAACTTTCCATCCAGTCCCTCAACCACTCTAGGTCACACGTGCACTCCCAAGGGTTCCGGAAGAGATAGAGGCGACCAATGAAGTAGATTGGCTGAAAAACCGAGAAAGGGAAAGATGTCAGATTATTGCTGTTGAGGTGCAGGGTAATGAGGCTGGTCAAGTTCTCAAAAGAGCCATCCTCGATGTAAGAGAGACGGTTTCTGTCCAGGTACAAAACCTCCAGCTCCACCAGGTCACCGAACCATGTTTTGGAGAGGTTGGTCAGCAAGTTTCCTCCAAGATTCAACATTTTTAGGTTGCTTAGTCCTTTGAAAGCCTGCTGTGGCAAATCTAACAACACATTATCGTTCAGGTAGAAGTTCTCCAGGCGCACTAGATCTTTAAAGGCTTCATCATGAATCACATTTATGCGATTCTCTTGTAAGTTGAGATATTTGAGATTGGTTAGTCCCAATAATGAGTTGTACGCCACTGCTTCAATCTTGTTTCGCTCCAAGTAAACATGCGTGAGGTTTTCCATCCCCCTTATGGGCCCGGGAACACGTCGAAAATTGTTTTGGAAACACAGTAGCTCCTTCAAAGCGATTTGCTCAATGAAGATCCGATCAGGCATGTTGAAGAGATTACAGTCTGAAAGGTCCAGGCGCACCAAACGCTTGAGTGCTGTGAAGGTTCGTGTGTGCAGATAACGGATGTACTCGTTGTGTGCCATCCGAAGCTCCACTAGATTTGGGAGTCCTTTGAATGCCCCTGGAGTGATGAAAGAGATGTTGTTGTGGTTGAGTGAGAGCGTCCTGAGTGAAGGCAAGGTGCCAAAGGCCCTCTCAGAGAGAAACTTGAGACTGTTCTTGTCCAGGTTAATGGAGGATGCCTCACAGGGGAACTCTTTTGGCAGATCCATCATGTTGACGTGGTCACACAGGACGCTGCAACTTTTCTCTTGAGTACATGTGCAGCTAGGAGGGCAGGAACGGGTGCAGGCCCATGCTGCCAGGGTATGAGGGAGGAAGAGGAGAAGATACACTGAAAAGAAAGTAAAAGACCATCAACATCATGACGCCAGATCAAATGTAGCTTCACCAGAGTCAAAATTGTCTGCCAAAGATTAATAGTATCCATTAATGTTTGTTAAGTTGCTGTCTTATTGCAGGATTTAGAGCAGGGATCTCCAGTCCTGCACAATTTTGGCATTACGAAACACATCTGTTGCACTAATTAAGGTTCTATTGGCTTGACTAAAGAATGCATCCTAGAGTAGGGTTACAACTAAAATGGCTTCATACCTCTAGGACTGTACTTGGTGATCCCTTATTTAATGGATGATTTTTATGCTCTTGTAATCGTTCTTCAGGATGCTCTCCTTAAAGGTCAGGTTTTTCTTTTGTTTCACTCCAGCACTTGTGGTTGAGACAGGGAATATAAAGGAGCACCATGCACGTTTTCTAAAAAATAATTAAGCAGCACATTTTCTCAGATTTATTTGTGTACTAAACCAAACTGGCCAAGTGAAGTTTAGTTATTTTGGTGGCTGCAACTATCTTCCAAGACAAGCTTGCAGGAATCTCATAGCACACTTTTAATTTGAAGTCATTTATGAGCTTATTCCTGTTCGTTAAAGTTAGTTAAAAGTTCCACTACAGGTTTTTTTTCACTCAAATATTAAACCATATCACTTGCGATCAAAGGTGGTCTAGCATGCTTGAAAAGAACACGATATTGTATAGATGTAGGAGTTGTGGAATGAATTTTCAAGCACACTTTGCTCTAAGAACACTTGATTTTAGCAGGTAAGAAAGCAAACTTTTCTCTTTTTTTTTACTGTAACCTGATCCTGGAAACACTTGCAGAGGTGGTGAAGGGAACCGTGCTAGTATTATCTGGTCATTATATGCTTGTGTTGTGTATCTACAAGTGAGCCCTGGAAATAATCAGAAGTTAGAGTATATACATAAACCTGTTGGATATTGGGAAGGATACTTTGCCCATGTATAGAATGATTGAATACGGTACCTTGGGTACACTACTAATATTACATAAATCAGCTAAACTGGTTATCCAGGATTAGAAAATAGTTGTGTTGTAACTGAGCTGGTGGAGATTGCTGCAATAAGGTATAGAACGAACACAAAAATTGTTTTAAGCCATCTTTTTTGATGGCTTTTGATAGTTTTTATGTGTCTGAACATTCAATCTTCATTTCAAGCAACACACAGCATAGTGTCATGTTGTTCCTGTGCTTGGGAAATTTTGCCCAAAAAAAGGCATTGATTTTAACTTATCAAGTGATTTTATTTTTATTGAAACCTCAAGGCAGTTTGAGAAGCCAGATTCAGTTATGAAATTAGATTGCAAGTATTTACAGGAAATATCTGTTAACATGAAAGCAGCTATCTAAATATCTGTTTCTATCTAGATGGTAGATCCCAACTTTTCTTTAACACAGCATAAATAGACTGACAATGGATAGCCTACATAAAAAAAAAGATTTTGGTCTTTAAACTAGAAGTAAATGATATATATATATATATATATATATATATATATATATATATATATATTATATAATATAATCGATGCTCGATCGCTCGCTCGCTCGCTAGCTCGCTCGCTCGCTCGCTCGCTCGCTCGCTGCTGCGCGCGCGCGCGCGCGAGCCGCGTCGCTAGATCGATAGATCGCTCAGATAGACAGACAGATTGATAGCTAGATAGACAGACAGACAGACAGACAGATCAATAGCTAGATAGACAGACAGATAGATAGACAGATAGACAGACAGACAGACAGACCAATAGCTAGATAGACAGACAGATAGATAGATAGATGGACAGAGAGACAGCTAGATAGATAGATAGATAGATAGATATAGGTAGATCTTCTCTATATGAGCTTCTCAGCATTTTAAGCCTATTGTGTTAACACAAAGTATCTAATAATATTGGTCTGGGAAACATCACTTCACTTCATTGCTACTGATCTTAGTACATGATGTAACTATAGAGGGGTAGGTTTTTTTTAATTGGTAATACAAAAAATAAATAATGAAAAATCTTGCCATTCTGGTACTGGTTTGTATAATCAACTAATATATTTAAAGTCAATTATTGATGATAAATTAAAAAGCTATATCCAGCAGCTGAAAAGATCCCAAAATAGTTACTAATAATCATTTCAAGGGCAGTTGGACAATGACCCTTACCCTAAAGTAAAAAAGCTCTTTAGCAGATCAGAATAATAAATCAGATAAATTTTTTTGTTAATTTAGACTATTAAGGCACCTATGCAGGAAGTCATTTCCAATTAACAGCCAGAGAACTTTCCAAGAGAGGAAATATTTAGCGTGAATCTGGGGTAACCAGCCCCTGATAATGAATGAGCAACACGCCACCTGTGAGCTGGAGAAAGTACCAACATAACCCTCTCTGACCCTAGGATTACTACATTGGATTGCAAATAAATGAAAATCATTAAAAACCAAGTACGACATTCAAATCCAAGTGAGTCGGTTCATTGAGAAGGTAAAATGGTTATTCTAGCAAATGGTTAACATTTTTAATAAATGGTGACCTCTAACGTTTTCTGACAGAATCATTTACCAAAAAAAGGATACCAAACTTCCTCTAAATCCTATTGCTTTCCAACTCAGTGGTGAGGAGGCAAAAGTGACCTTTCCTAACATCCACCCTCCAATGACAACATGCATACTACAGTTATTTTGCATAAAGTAAAAAAATAATAATAATAAAACAATAATAAATAAATAAATAAAAAATAAATAAAAAAACACACCCCTGGATATAAACCGTACACAAACCTTTTATAATTAAATTTGACCTGTGACATTTGAAGCGTTTCGCATTGGAGTTTTTGCGGTGTTCATTCTCCAGCAGTAACTAGACCAGAGCAGGCAGACCGGTGGTTTTAACTCAATTAAATTCAACCGTACATTTTAGACATGAGTCATTTTCACCAGACACAAGGACTTTTGGGATTGGTTAAACTCAAATTCTACAGCCACAGCACATTCTTTTGATGCAATGTTTTACTTGTTGACATCCATTATGATATCCAGTCCCATCACGGAAATAAAGCAGAATATGCAACAGTGGAAAAAAGCTTACCAGCAGCCCTGATGAAACACATCTCTGGCTTCTCTCCACTGAAGACCTTCTCAGATTAACTCCATGATTTACTTTGTACTGCAATTCAATATTATTAATAAGTAAACAAAAATGAATCAAACTCTGTCAAGTAAACCATCCTTAAGGTCAAACAGCTTACCTGACAATCACCTGCAGGAAACGTTCACCTTCACCAGCTCTTAAGAGCACAACTGTTTGTGAGCCAAACATGTTGTCTGCAGTGCTAGGCTTGAACTAGAAATATGAATGGATTAATGATGCCATCACTTAGTTTGTGCTTTTCCCTGCACATAACCACCATCAGCACTCCCCTTCAGAAAGCCATCACTTAATGGCAGAAAAATCCAGGGATTAGAAGTGTTTAAAGCAGTACTCTGAAATCAGCGCCAGCAGAAGTGACCCATTGGGCTTGAAAGTAGATTACAGGCTGCCATCGTCTTATATAAACCTGCTGCTCATAGGCGCTGTAACACACGGCAACTTTTTAGGAAAACTTGGAATAAAAATGACAAAGCAGACATTTTGCTGTGTCAGAAATAAAGCATTAATTAGGATTTGACTTCCTATTAGGACTTGTGATTACATAACTTACATAAATAACATATATACTCAAAAGGATCTGGTTTGTTCTACTTTTATCAAGATTTATATGATTATTTTACTTGAGCTACGTTGTACTTGATCTGTTTTTTAATAGGGCACATTCATTTTGGGTTTCTGCAGGTTCATAAGGTCAAATGAAAGATTTAAGACCTATATTATTACACCAATCTAGACATATACGTTTTGCATAATAAACAGTAAGCTTCAAATACGTAGTTTCAAGCCCCTACCATATGTTTTTGACCAATTTCGTTGGTTTGTTTAAACTCTGGCAACCCTACCCATGACGTTTACACAGCTGAGTGCCAGATACTGAGAAAATGCTCAAAAACAATCCCAACAATCATTTAAGGTTATGTTTGTCTTCACAAGCATTTTCTTCTAATTTTAACAACCCTAACCATCAGTTTTATGCTCATGGAGTATAATCATTTTTAAAGCATTTAATAGCATCTTTTTCTTTTTACAACCCAAAACAGGAAAAAACAGTTCAGACGAGCTTTAAACAAACTTTTGCTAAATATGACATGTGAAATTATTTTACACCTGGAAGAGTGAACTTCGGAGTAAAATGCAAAACCCTACATTTAAAGTCTTAATAAGTTTTAAGACTATGAAAAGGTTTTTCACCTTATAAATGACATTATCCTTTCCAGAATTTTTTTTTTATTTTAATTATGTTTTAAAATCAATTCTCATCAGAATGCTTATTTATTTACATGGAGAAAAACTGCTGCTTGTAACGAAGTGAAGTTATAACGTTTCACTTTACTTGAGTAGAAGTCCACATTTTGACAGTATTAAAAAAATACTGTTAAAAATACTTTCACTTGAGTAAAATTACTCAAGTGAAAGCAATTTGTTCCTACTCAGCTATATATATATATATATATATATATATATATATATATATAAAATGCTAGGAATTAGCAATACGAAAAACAAACCAACATTTTACATTTCTGTAGATCTTAAACCAGCAATCGTCAACATTTTGCAGAAGTTTCTACATTTTTTAGGCCAGATTAAAGATGTAGCAAAAGAAAGACAAGGGACACTTGCTACGTAAAGAAAGCATTTCTATTTCGTGAACAAACTGGCATCAACTAAACTTCAAACAACTTCACTGGATTAAATCACGTTAAGAACCGGCAATACATCGTTCAACCCAATTTATGCTACATCAAAACACTTAAGAAACCATGCTTGATTTTTAAGGAATTTGCATCAGAAATGTTTATTTTGGTAAAATCATACAATAAACGCACAGCCGAGTCGTCTCATGCAGTGCAGAGGCTAGAAGCTACGACATAAAGCAAATACTAATCTAAAGATGCTCTGGTGTCCTCTCGAGGAGCAAACAATCCTTCTACACCCATCTGAATGGAGGCCTGGGATGTGACTTCAATACACATTAAGACTTATTGCTAGCATGGACACTCGCAGCTTCTCCTGAGTGGACTGGTACCAGAGTCATCGTGTTCGTAAATACAATAGGGATCAACCACATGTTCAAAGATGCCATGTGCCAGACACTGACAGAAACTAAACTTCAACAGAACACCAATCTGCAGAACAGAAAAAGCACACATTTGTAGAATCTGGACACCTTTTGCACTGAAACTTTTTAAATGACTTTTGACTCCAAACCTTGGCATGTTTTTTCCGGTTTCCAATTTCAGTGCCAATTGAGTGACAGCGACATGTTGCTGCTTTTATTTTGTCTTTCCGTTTTGTTTCGTTTTGTTTTTTTTAAACAACTGTGGAAACTGACCAAGTCCGATACGTCTGAAACATTAAAAAGCTCACACTACCCCGAAAAATAGATTTTTTTCCCCACGCATACAGGTGACATTCAACATTCAAGTGCCAGTGTTTAGGTATTGTCTTTTGGTCAAGTTAATTGAAACTTTCAAAGAATCACTTTGAGGCTTATAAAAATAAATATTTCTCAAAAAATGCTTAATAAATTACACAAAACTAGCAGCAAAAGTAGAATCTAGAAATCTGTGTGCAAATAGCTAAATTCCCCACTGCTGATCGCCCTGGTCCCAAATAAATCCTGGTAAATAGTGAGAACCCTTCCCCCTTTTGTAAACAAGCTGCGGATCGCCGATCTCCTGACACAATATTTGGAAGCTTGAGAACATGCACTCAAGACACGTATATAAAATGTGCAATAAAAGAACTTTGTAAAACTTGATGGGCACAACATACACGGGCCTAGACCTAACTAAAGTAGCACCATTCAACTCCACGTTCTCAATACTGTCAGTGCATCTGCTTGAATTCATCAATCAAAAAAACAAAAAGATATTCAAGGCACATCTCACTTGAGAAGAAAATCTATTGCACTTGCGATAAATGCCTTTTTCTCCTCCACTCAAGTACAGCTTCCTTCCTTTTCAAGAAAAGAAGCCGAAGGCTGGCTCTTTGGCCAGAGATTTAGGTCACATCTGACAAGATGAATTTTAGGTGCTGACAGCGTTCATATACTTGTCCGGCAAGCCCTTGCTGAAGAGCTCACCCGACCCTAGCTAAAATGGTAGCCCATATAACTGCGCTTGCGTCAGGCCCAATGCAAACAAACTCCCAGTTCTGATCTGCCAATGCCTCAAAATGAACTCTTCTGCTGCTCTCTACCTACGAAAAAGGGAGCCATGCCTGCTGCGCAGCTTGAAAAGAGAGGACGTTTGTTTTAAAAAGAAAGCCTTTAACAATTCATTCGTCTTCTCTTCTTGACCAAAAAACAAAACACTAGCATGCGTATGTGACCAAAGCGGTCATGATCCAAAGGCACGGCCGCTTTGGTTCTGTGGTCCGTTTGTAGCCATTTGAACTTCACTTACAGGATGGCAGGCATTTTTTGTTTTGCGGTCATTTGTAAAGAAACATCTCATCAAAAAACGCTCACGTTTTTCAATAAGTCACGATTGCTTCTCTAAAATGTTACTGTAAGAACATCATCATGGTTAACAAAAAATGCTGTCCGCTTACAGCGGCTAGCATGTGGTTCTTACTAGCTGCCATAACACTGTCAAGTCAATTAAAACAAGTGGAGAAAGAAGTTCCAGCATTTTTAAATTTTCAAACACCGAGTGTTTCCTCATATATTTTTTTCATGAATATAACAACTGGAATGGCCTTTTCAAGACAACCATTTCCTTAAACAGGTGTCTCTCCAGGATAGAGTGAGCAAAACAAAAATCAGACCGATTTGTCCCTTGTTTCACAGTTGCTTTACAGCAATTAAAACATCTGCAAAGCGTCTGTGGCATGTTTCACTTCATGGCTTGTATTGTTGGCTTCAAGCTATTTGGTGATAATTTGAAGTTCAAATGGAACTGTGACTCACCAAGTCACATCATTCCAGTATTTGCCAAGGTTTGATTAAGTACAAGCTTTCGAACGTCTTTACAACAAAAGAGAAAAAAATAGAAACAAATTAAGCTCTTGGCCAAGTTCACTCAAAGAAATGAACACAACTAAATTCCTGTCTATTTTCAAAAAGGCACAGTACATTCACATACAAATGATCCTCTTTAGAACAAAGAAAAGTCAAAAACCTAGGTGCAGTAATAGATCAAATACACAGGTGGGTATCCTTGTTTTTCTGCTCTGGTTGTGCCACAGATCGGCTCCCTTTAGAGTGTGGGCAGAGAATCACAGCGTGTAATGTACCGAGTTCATAAAGCTACACAGGGGGTAGAGTCTGGCTATGATAACATGTGGTTTCCGCTCAACTAGTTTGGCATTACATTTAGTTGCCCCACCAGTCCACCTGGGTATAGTTTCCTCCATAGTTTCCATAGTTGCCCCCATAGCTCTCAGCACCAAAACTTCCAAAGCCACCTGAAACACAAAGAAATTTCAAATATATTTACACTTTTAGTATTTTATTTTCAAGCTAAATATTAGACCATTCAGGCATTCCTGCACATATCAACAAAAATACCAACAATTCATGAATGCGATTCAGGTGTTTTGCTTGTATTAAGTCAACCTTCGTCTTTATTGGTAAGATATTGCCAGTATGTCAACCCTCCAACTGATGAGCACAATTTATATAAAGTCTTTACTTAATGTTTTGAGCTAGAAGATGCAGTAGGCAAAGACTGTTAGCTAGCAGTAAAAGAACACAGAAAGGGTAAGCTCCCTCTGCATCTTCCATGAAAGATGAGCCAGAATCAGTCATGTCCAAAAAAAAAAAAAAAAAAAAAAAAAAAAAAAACAGTATATTACAAAAAAAAACCTGAACCAAAACTGAAGCCCTGTTGGGTTCCCATGCTTTATTTACCTTGGCGCATGTCTTTGTAGGAGTCAATTGACACTTACACCAAAGTTTATCTCTCGATTTAAGTAGAAAACCATGAATTAGTTTTACATGCATGTTCTATACAGCTCAATCATGTTTCGGAGCCAATTATCTAAATGCCTGGACAAGCTGTCTAGGTAATCTTAACAGATTACTGAAGATTTAATAATACCAACCCTTGTTTCCTCCAAAACCTCTGTTTCCTCCATGAGTGCCAGTGCTGCGAGCTCCACGGTTGCCAAATGTGTTACTGCCTCCAGCCATCTGACGATAATCTCTTGCTCCAAAGCCACCAGAGAACCTGCGAAAAATAAGCAACACATCATGAGCCAAGAGCAGACCATAAATGTTTTAAAAAGAGGAAAGTTCGTTACCTCTTGGGACGCCCTCGGCTGGTACTCTTGTGCTGGTGCTCGTAGGCAAGGTTCTCAAGCCAGGAAGGAACTTCCTGTTTGGCCTCCACAAGGATGTCCAGCAGATCTTTAGTGATGTTGCTGTTTTTATCATTGTAGAAAGACGTGGCCAACCCTGAAGAAAGATAAAGAAATCAAGCGAGCCATTCAAGTCTAAGAGGTTTAAAAAAAAAACAGAACATACCAAGGTTTCCCACACGTCCAGTACGACCGATGCGATGGACGTACTCCTCAATGTCACTGGGCAAGTCGAAGTTGATGACGTGCTTCACATTAGAGATGTCAAGGCCACGTGCTGCCACCTAAACCAAACAGTCTGTTAAACCATAAGAAGCCAAAGCACCTCCTGTCATCGGACAAGTCTTTACTCACAGCCGTGGCAACCATGATAGGGCAGCGTCCAGATCGGAACTGAGAAAGTGCTTCTTCACGATCGCGCTGAGAGCGGTCACCGTGGATACTGGTGCAGGCATAGCCCTCGCGGTAGAGGAAATCCTCTAGAGCATCTGCACCCTTCTTAGTCTCCACAAACACTAGTGTGAGAGAGTCCTTGCCTGCAATAACGGCCAAAACACAAGTTTAGTGCTCATCACCAATAAAGAAACAATACTTTATTAATGGTGTAAATCTCAACCCAAGTAAAGATTGACTCCATTAGCTTGCATCTATGATTTAAAAAGAGCGCTATGTTCAAAGTGTCCGTTAACAAAGGTCATCACAGATACTAAACAGAACACCTAAAAGATACTCTGTCTTTGGTAATGTTGCCATGGTTACACAGATCAATGAGACCTGTATAGCAGCAATTCTCTCAGTGCAGTGTTGCTATGGATATAGAATGGAGCTTCACAAAGCAAATACCACTTTTTCCATCAGATTTCAACTGTTTGGTATGGCTACGCACAGCTTATGTTTTTATTCACTCTTACTTCAGTATCAATTCTGATTGGGCTTGTTTTAGACATCACTAAATGCGCGTCACAACCACGTCAATCAAGTTATGCTTCATTGTCGAGTTCAGTTGCACACAACACTGAACAATGAAGACAGTGGAAGGAGTGGTGTTCCTCTGCTGTGTATGTGGTGACTTAACGCTCAAACAAAAGGCTTTGTTGAATACAGATTATAATAGAAAGTCTTAGAACTCCCCTAGAGAAGCTCTTTGTATTTCTGATATCCTGTTGATTACTGATTGGTTAGATTGTAGTCACGCCTTTCTTTCCAATCATGTGAAAAAGAAAGTACCACTTCGGCTAGACTCAGCCCACCCCAAGAATCGGTCAATGTATACGTAAAAAAAAAAAAAAAAAAAAAAAAGTACCTACTGGGAACTGAAGCCAATGGATAAAAGTAGCCAAAAGCAGATCAAGTCTAGTCGCATAGTTCGACACAGATTGATGGAAAGGTGGCAGTGGTTTATAAACCACTTCAACCGCTTAACCGATATTAATCATGATCAAACATTTTATTCAATTCAAAGAGAACACCTATAAATCTAGTTTCTGCTAGAAATGTGGGTATTTTCTAATGAAAATGAACAGAAGATACAAGAACAGATCTAGGAGAGAGGGAAGGAGACTATGAAAAGGATACCAAGCTCAGTTTTCAAACTCGTAAAGTTGAGTTTTACGTGTCAAGCTGCCAGCATGCAGGACTTTACATTTTCAAGTTTTTAATAGTAGTCGGTATCTACTCTTCCAAGTTTGACTCCGGAAACAACAAAAAAAAAAAAAAACTCACTAACTTTGAAAACTTCTCACCTGTGGCATTGAGCAGGTCAAGTAGGAAGGAACGCTTGTCGTTCTCTTCAACCCAAACCACCTTCTGAGTGATGTTTTCTGAAGTGGAGCCCACACGGCCCACAGCCAGAAAGATGTACTCCTCAAGGAAGTCACGAGCCAGAATCTAAACATTGATTAGAACAGTTTCCTTCTTAAAAATAAAATAATTAATGAACCCTGTAGCTGGTGAGGTTTCAATAACTGCATACATACCTGGATCTCCTTTGGGAATGTGGCGCTGAACATCATCGTCTGACGACTGCCTTTAGGTGGCATAGTATCCTGTTCTACAATCCGTCTGATCTGAGGCTCAAAACCCATGTCGAGCATTCTGTCTGCTTCATCCAACACCAGATATCTTAAAAAAAATAAATAAAAAAAAAACAAAACACACACATCATAATCATTTTTCTTTTCTTAATACACCCTTACTTGATCTATACTCACTTGCAGTAATCCAGGCCAATCTTGCCTCGCTCCATCATATCTACCAGACGACCTGGGGTTGCAACGAGTAGATGACAGCCTCTTTCCAAATCACGGATCTGCTGACCGATGTCTGCACCTCCATACACCACACATGGGCGCACTCGGGAACGGTACGCAAACTACAAAAGAAAAAGTCATCTTAATAAAAACCCTTAATTTGCTGGGTAAAACCGATGAATAAAGACATACCTTTCTGGCCTCGTCATAGATCTGAAGTGCAAGCTCTCTAGTTGGAGCCAGGATGAGAGAGATTGGGTACTGTTTGCGACGGACATATTTTCCATTCTCCTGCTTGAGAGATGGCAAACTCTACAACTTAGTGCCAGATCTTCTCTCCAACAAAAAGCCTGTTGCCAAATTGCAATCAGGACCAACGAAGAGATGTTTAGTCACCTGTGCACTGGCTTTGGTGGCCTGCAGAGCCTCTCCAGGTCCATCGGTATAGATTTGGCTCAGCACAGGAAGCAGAAAAGCAGCTGTTTTTCCAGAGCCTGAATGCACAGTGCATTAACATGAAACAAAAAACACTCGCTCGACTCCACATGGTTTAAGGTTTGTGTGCAGATTATACTTTGACAAAACAAAATCTGATGTTAAATGATATTAAGCAGCATCAAGGTACAATTTACTCAATCATTGAATATTACAGTCTACCCTCAGAAAAATGTTTTAACATTTGATTCATTATCAATTCTAAAATTGACCCATTCAATGACCCACCTGTCTGTGCACAAGCCATCAGGTCCCTCTTGGACTTTATGATTGGGATCGCATGCTTCTGCACAGGTGTGGGACGAGTGTAGCGGCTGAGGGCGATGTTGCCCATTATGATCTCACCCATGTCTATGTCATGGAACTGAACACAAATAGAAACATTTGTCTAATTAAGCATCTTAACTCAGCTCCATCTAGATTTACCATGCCATTATTCTGGCACTTACAGTCTCAATATGACTTGGAGAATTATTTCCAGTAGCTTCCACAGGAATGTCATCATACTTCTCAAAGTTAATCCCTGTGTTGCTCCCAGAAAACAGCTCACTGTCCGGAAAAGAAATAATGGCTTATTAAAAGTACAATGACAAAATTAGATTCCTCAAGGATTCCATCAACTACTTACTGCTCCAGGCGCTCATTGGGGGGCATTGGTTTTGACCAATCCTCTTCATCTCTGGACTCCTCTACCCAACGACTATTTCCACCAGTTCCTCCTCCAAAGCCACCACGCTCAAACCTAACAATCAATTTTATCTCATAAGTGGTCGTTTAAAAAGGTTGAGATTTAACCATTTATTAGCATTGGCAAGAAACCCATTACCTTCCTCTTGAACTTGTTCCTCGATCATTGAAGAAGGCAGACTTGCCTCGATCAGAACGCCCACCAAAGCTTGCATAAGCATCTCTGTTCACCACAGAGTTCCAGCCAGCATCTTTGTTCTCAAAAGTGCCAAAAGCTACAATTCGAAATATTTACAGTATTTAAAGATGCAAAACTTTACAATACCTCAGGATTATCATCTGTACTCACCTGCATTGTGCATGGGCTGGGTGAAGGTGCCACCATTTCTGTTTCCACGAAAGCTGCCACGTCCTCCACGATCAGCACGAGGAGGTCCACGGGCAAAGTTTGCTGTCCCATTCAGACGAGCATCATGGTAGCCATTGACAAAACCATTGGTACGCCCACCATCCCATCCAGGAGAATCTTTCATAAAAACACAAGTGGGTGGAAAACATCAGACTTTTAAGGAATATGTCCAGCTATAACGCAACTCAAAGCTAAAATTCAGTGACGGTTGACTGAGTGCAAGCTATTTATTGCTATGGCAGTAAACCCAACGATTGAGTGAACCAGACAAACAGATTCATGGCTTATCATTGAATAAGTGGCGGGTGACAAAAAAAAAAGTTTTTGGAAGAGCTGGCAACTTACCATTAAAAACCACTAACTTTTTTATACCATGTTAAGTGACTCAAATCTTTGCATATTAATCAAAGAAAGAAAAAAACAATTGCCAAAAATCACATCATGTGACCTTTATAAATAGTATGAAGTACTTTTTCAAAGGAAGTTACGACACACAAAACGAAGCCAAAGCTTATATGCGCATCACCTCAAATCTTAGTGATTCTCAGAATAGCCAAATGCAGGCCAAACCATGCCACGCTATGGTCCAATCCTCAAATTTACCACAGCGATCAGCCCTGCTGTTAACACTGGCTGTGTCTTAATTTCCATCGGTGGCTACACTGCAGTCTGTATGTGCTGGAGAGACTGTAATTCACACAGACATTAGCATAGACTCCTCTCCACACTTCCTGTGCTCTGGTCAAACAAAATGGCACAAGATCAATATAGACCACACAATTATCTTCTGTCTAAAAGAACAATCCTTGCTGCTCCAAATAGTCAACATACGAAGACTTTACCAAAGCAACTAGATCAGGCACTCAATGCAAGGTAAACACCCAGCTAGAGAACTCAAACTAGCCCACAATCTCTGTGTTGCCTTCAGAAAAACCACAAAGCTTGACATGAAGATCTTTTGAACGGATTACAACCAAACAATCAATACAGCAGGAGGAACTTCACTAAGCAAAATATGTAAAACCAATTCTTGAGGAAAGTTAGTTCTGTTAACAGTAGCTCTACGTAGACGGTCCACTCAATTATGCATGCTTTGAACATGTAGAGTTAGAGCAAGTCTGAAAGCCTAGCAGTCTGTGAGGTCATAGAGCTGATGCAGAAATCTCATGCACAACAATATACCACATCTGTCTGTCCAGCCACTAGTGTAGGAGTGATAAAATAAGAGATCCTGGGATGGGCATCTCTGGGAACCTAAGCAGAGGCACAGGGGACTCAGGACAACCAATCCTTCACAAGGGAGGAATGCAAGAGCAGATCTTGTTTAGGAATAGTTACCAGTCCTAAAGTCAATCCATCCAGATGGATAGTTATGCCTGTGTCTTTGGTTTCCCTCAGGCTGCCAACTCTGAGGATACTGTTTGGGAGAAACTTGAGGAACAGTTTCACCATGTCAGAAGATGGCAAAATACTTTAAAAGTAGTGCATGTGAATTCACACCATTTTTAAAGAAACCTCTTCACCACTTTGACCATCATAAGTGTCAATTAATGCAGAAGAAAGTAATGCAAGCACCCGGACAGCTGCTGGATTATTGCAGCAGGCAGACACCAAAGCAATCAAAGCGTTGCAAAACCAAACATTGCTTCTCCTGGTTCATAAAGCGAGGCGTTCCCTCAAACCCCTGAACTGCCTTTAGATATGTAGCCCTTAAGTACAGGCTCTGAAGGCATGGAATTAAATATTCATGCATCATGGAAGCGAAGCTTCTTCAGCAGAACCTGACCAAGACTTACAGCTCAGTACTGGTGCCACAGAATAACCGCTCTGTCTACCAGAGGAATAAGCATTTCCTGTTGTGAAAAAAAAAACAATTTCAAAGTGTTGAAACCCAAAGAAATCAAACTATTGATTGATGGATACAACCAAAATAAACGATGAGCCTCATCTCCTGGAATGAGAAAAAAACTGCCTCCTCAAAAGATTTTATTTAAAGCAACTACGGCTTTTATACTTATGTGAAAATTGACCATACCAAAAATCTAATACATTAATGTAGTTAACTAATTAGGTTGGCGAAAACGTTCTAGAGTGCCCATCCCAAAAGTGGCAAAATTTGGATGCATCGGATTAGCAAAACAAATTTTTCCCCTGTCTAAAAAGCCAGTCATACCATTTTTTGATGCGTCTTTGTTTCTCAAATGAGGAGGAATGTAACGCCCTGAAAGAAAACCAACAATGTATTTATTCAAATAAACTTGAACAAATGAATAAATGTGAATATATCAATTATATTCAAAGGGACTACGTACAAAATGAATAAATAATATCCAAATGTATTTCAAACAAATAGACTTACGGCCAGTGCCAACACCTTGTCCGTCAGCTGAGTTCAAGTCCAAAACAGCAAGCTGAAAGACAAGAAATGGCATATTTTATCAGAGTTGCAATTCTGCAAGGTAAACGTGCCATCTTGTCAAAGGAAAATAAAAGATAAAACAACACTGCCAAGTCTTTAGAACTAAACATTCAAAATACTTGAATCTGACGTAATTTTAATATTTAGTTAAAAATAACACATGGACATCGAACATATCAATTCACTTTTATTTAACAATAATTAAATGTAATCGAAAAGAAACAAACGTTTAGACTAAGCATAAAATTGAAATCTGTTGAAAGACTATAAATGGGACAAATGTAATATTGTATCTGCATCAACAACGTCTTTGAGCTTGGGAATCATCTGGTCACGTGACTGCTTACGTCAAAAACAAAAAATATAATGGAAAATCAGTGACAGTGTTCGTTAATGAAGCAGCATGTAATTCATTTCAATTAAGTTTTCATAACGATTTTGTCTTTACATTGCACACCATCAAAACCAAGCCGTTAAATCGACCGATCAAATTTAGTCAGGATCCACTTCGGCCTTTAACGGGCCTAAAAAGGCCTGACGTTACGACCACGATGCCGAAATATCTTACGCCTTTGATGTAAACAGTATAGTACGTTAAATTACAAACGTATCGATGTTTAAAAAATATTACGTTATTCAGCCAACGATAAAGTCAACAAATACATTTCGTCGAATACAACGACAACAGGCCGCAGACTCGATGTCGGACAAAATTCGACGCCATGCGGTTGTTTAACAGCTACCTGAATTATATTAATTGTACATAAGGATTAAAACAAACCAACAATGAAGACATTTGGTGTTGAAATTATGAAAAGCCATCGATGCTTTACATAACTGCAGTTTGCCGGGTGCCGAAACGGGAATGCTAATATAAACGACGCAACGACCTGCGTTAAAGGGAAAGTAGCCGGGTGTGTTCTAATAAACACTTTATACTGTGCTCGTGACAAGACAGGATAGACGCTGTAGTTTAGGGTTTCGTATTTAAACAAAGGAACGTTCAATACACGAGGTAATGCGGCAGTGTCTTGATACGTATGAAGAAGACTCCGTCGACAGCATTTTAAGCTAGCTCAGAGCTAGCAATGGTGTCTAAGAAGGCGCCTCGCCGGGTTTTGAGACGTAGCCTACGTGTCAAAGCCAACCGATCAAAGCGATTAAAACCGAACTGTAGCGTTAAAAATACATTTTACCGCTTACCTGCTGCTCTAGACCGTGGGAACCGTCGACGACCACATGACTCATAACTAAAGAGAATAAGTGAGGATTACTCCTTTGTTGAGAAGCCGTTTCTTTGTTGTCTAAAGGATTTCGACCAAGTCTCTTTTTATAACGACGTCACTTGTTCTTCTGTAGTCCTGTTCTTCTACGGGAGCCTTTGGCACAAAGGCAGTACTTGGGTTATGAAAGCAAATGTTTAAGCGTTATTAAATCTTTCTTAGGTCTTGTTTTGACCCAAAAAATGTAAATTTGAAGTTCCTTTTCGCGATGTCTCCTGCCCGCTGTGCTGATAGCAGCCCAGTGTGAACGGTGGTTTTCGGCTTCAGGCTAAATGCCATTGGATCAGCAAGCGCAGGAAGAACGTCACGGAATGAGAGTTATCGCGATAACTCGCGATGTTTCGAACTAACGTGATAGTCGTCCCAGTATCGATTAATTTTCAATGTTTTGAAAATAAGTAATTATCTCAGTGTGCATCTCTTCTACTGCATTTCCTCTCTTCTTGTTCGTCTTCACTTCGTCTGTTTGCACATTTATTTTTGAAAGAATTTAACCTTCCAATACGCTAAAGTTGAAACAGACACCCAAAGAGTACATTTGTTGTAACGTTACTGCGAAGTAATCTGAGCTACAGTGTTAGGGGTAAATTTTAGGTTATATTACAATTCTAAAAATTACCACCCCAATGTAGCCTTATCTAAAATTGAGAACGGGAATATTTTAAGCTGAGACATGCCTAGATTAAACTGTGGTTTGAAACATGGGAGCTGGTTTAAGCTGCTTGCAGCTGGTTCACCAAAAGAAACCAGCTAACAACCAGCCATCATATACTATATTTTCAAACACAGCTTGAGTTGATAATTCCTATGTTTATATGGAGTAAAACAACCTCAAAACGGACAAAAGTAGGTTAAATCTATAGACTTTAATGAAAAGGCTTAATTTATTTTAAAGCACAAACACCACAACCTAATGAAAACATTTCTTGTTTCCATACACGTTACTGGAGAGTCCATTTCAGTTAAAAAAATAAAGGGTATTAAAAAAATGTATGACGATTTTACTACCTAATCCGAATATTCTAAACACAAGATAAGATATGTGGCAATTAATGATTTCTTAGCACAAAAAACATAGACCGCAATCTTTATTAGTTATACATGATTTTGAGTTCAATATTTCCCTTCTAAAGTCGTTATCTTTATTTTCGCTCTACATTTAAGGATATTAATATTTATAATAAGCTTTATTTAGTCAAATAAAGCTTAATGTAAAATAATCAGGTGGTAAAAATAAAGACTTTTGTTTGTGGGGCCAAGAGGGCCAAAGACTTTTTTTTTACTTCATTTAGCAAAGTAAACATATATTTCCGAAAATTGTAAAAATGAATGCACCCTTTTTCACTGTGAGCTGAAAAATTGTCACACCTAACTTTCCTGTCGAAAGAACATTCAAGTTTTAACATCGCAACTCTTAATGTACTAGTTGTTTTTTGTCTTGAATTGAGCAGTTTTTCCCCCAAAAAGTGTATATTCAGTTATCAATAGAAGTAGTTATAACGCTGTGCGTATGTATAAAGACAGTGGTTCTGTTTAATAAAAAAATCAAACAAACTAATTCAGAATGAATACTTCTACTACTAATAATAACTAATAATAAATATTAACATTTCTCCTCTCAATTATTATTATTTTTGTTAACTTCCCACATTATAAATTTACAAGGCACAATTATAACTACATATCATCAATATACATAATAATAAAAAACTATCTGTTCACATATATTTGCCAGCATTATACAATCGAGAAATGAAATCTCTTAAACACATTGTTTTTCACTAAATACATTTTAGTGTCATATTTTCCCAAATATTTTGGATTCTGTCATGGGATTACTGCAATTTAACTCATGTTTACTACTATATTATGCAACCCTTTTAAGCTCTATTGTTGCTGGGAACACTTTTTGCTCATTTAAAAAGTATCTCCTATTTTAGGTATCTAAAATACATACTCATACTTTTATCTTTTGTTTAATTTGATGCTGCAACAAATTTTATCATAAATATGAAAGAAAAAAAAACCCAACATTTCTGTCATTGATTTTTATAAACTTATTTAGTTGTATAGACCCGTGGTATGGAGATTACATGTCACGTGATAAGATAGTTTAGACCATTTAGATGTATGTGGCATAATCTAGTATATCTGCAATGAAGATAAATTCTGTATTTTCCCGCTCTGCCTGAAGGCGGCGCAATGAACCCTGCGCAGTCAATCCGGGTATTTGAACCCTCCCCATTTTACCGGAAGAAATCGCTTGCGCCCCCTAACGCTTCCTCTTTCCGTCAACGGAGTTTAGGTATGAGAATGTAGTTCTGTGTCTCTACTCAATCTGTGTGAAATCACCATTTATAGTTGGCCATCCACCTTTGTTCACTTGCTTTTATTGTTGAAGAGATATTTACGTGTAAACTTGTGGCGCAGGGTTATACCAAAGTATAAAATGAGCTTAAAGTAGGTGTTGGAGTTGATGCTACACCGGTGTCGTGTTGTGGCCTGCATCACTCGCGGCTCTCGGAGAACTTCCTGAACATTTGAGTGATTTTCAGCGATGTTGATATCTCGGTTGTTGATGTCAACGTTGAATAGTTAAGCTAGTTGGCGTAAGTTGTTAAAACGGCTTGGTACTCTGCGGCTGTCACTGCTGATGAAAAGCTGTGTGTATGCGTGCGTGCGCGTGTGTGTGTGTTCGTGTTCGTAATAGCCAACTGTTTATTAAGAAGACATAGCCGTAACTCGAATGCTACTATTAAATCTATTTGAGCGTCTGTTATTTTATTACTTGAAAAGTTAAACATTTAATTGTAATGTTTGCACCTTAACTAACGCGATGCCTAGCGTTAGCTTTTGAACGTGATTTTTATGTAGAACTTATTGTTCTGTTTGTAAGATGCTCTTGATATAAGTATTTGAACCGTTTCATGAGCTCTTTCTTGTGTACAGGCCACAATGGGACGTGTGATCAGGGGGCAGAGAAAAGGTGCAGGCTCTGTTTTCAAAGCCCATGTCAAGCACAGAAAAGGTCCTGCCAGACTCCGTCATATTGACTTCGCTGAACGTCATGGTTACATCAAGGGAATCGTGAAGGTAAATGATGACCTGTTTTTTTTATTTTATTTATCCCTATGCATGTGGTTAAAGATATGTTTGTTTTAGGCATTTGTTTGACACTTTTCGCTAAAAAGAAATGTTTGTCTTGGGGGAAGTCCTAAATTACATGAGAACAGTTAGCACAAAGGATCAAAAATGAAAGGGAAGTACAAGCATTTGGGTAAACGAACTTGCATTCCTGCGGCTGCGTTTTCTGATTATCAACACCAACTATACATCTTTTATTCTTTCAAAGAATCAACGTAAGGTCACTTTTTTCATTGATAATCTGTCTGTCGTAATTGTGCAGTGGAATATGAGCTTATGGCGAGTACAATAAATATACTGTTCAAATTGAATCTGTACAGTTAACGAAAAATAAAATAATCTATTTTTTTTGTACATCAGATTCTGTGAATGAGTAACTAAAAACTAACTTGTCTGTACTTCCGGTTCTGGGTACATTTGAAATCGTTGGATGAGAAGAACTGATCTGGTTGGAAAAACGACTCAGAATTTATTCTATACTTTGTCACATTTAATAAGTTAATAAAGTGAGTTAATTTTGGAGAACGTATCATTTTGGTACTTTAATATTTGGGATAAGGCGTGATGTTTGGAAATGCAGCATCAGTGTTCACTCTCCAGAAAGAGATGTTACTCGAGTCATTTTGGAAATGTGTTCATTTGTAATGAATCCGTCACGAACAACATAAAACACTTTTTGGATTTGAAAAGGGGATCCAGTTCTCAGGTGAGATGTTCCCAGTCTGAAAACAAAACAGTTTATTGCTCATTTTTCGCCTCTATTTTTAAATATGACATTGTTTACCCCATTTATTGCAGTGTATGTAGATGCACTCGGTGTCTGTGTAATTCTTATTACTGCTTGCCTACGTTTGCATCAAAGTTCCTTATTATAGTCGCAATCATGTTGAGCCCTTTGTGTAGAAATATAAAGGTTAAAAGTGGATGCGCTTCTACACAAGATGTGAAGGAAGGTGTTTCAATTTAGTTTCGTTGAATTGTCAACACTAGGTACATACAAGACGGTTAGCAAACCTTGTTTTGTGTTTTCCAGGACATCATCCATGACCCTGGCCGTGGAGCTCCCCTAGCCAAGGTGATGTTTCGCGACCCCTACCGCTTCAAGAAGAGGACTGAGCTCTTCATTGCAGCAGAAGGTATCCACACTGGCCAGTTCATCTACTGTGGCAAGAAAGGTAAGAAGCTGCAGCTGATGTGTTGATGGCAAATGTCTCTGGATACATTAATTGCTGCGTTTGGTCTTACAGCCCAGCTGAACATTGGCAATGTTCTCCCCGTTGGCACCATGCCTGAGGGAACCATCATCTGTTGTCTGGAGGAAAAGCCTGGAGATAGAGGCAAACTGGCTCGTGCTTCTGGAAACTACGCCACAGTCATCTCCCACAACCCCGAGACCAAGAAATCCAGAGTCAAGCTGCCATCCGGATCCAAGAAGGTCATCTCCTCCGCAAACAGAGCTGTGGTTGGTAAGAAAACAAATAATATTCGGTTGTCTCTTCCAGTGGTTAAGCATGTTATTACCTGAGATCAGACAACAACTCTATAGATGTTTACAAGAGTAACAGCTGATATTATGCAAATAATATGTTAATGCATAAAACAAGGCTTTAAGAATAACCATGTTCCAAAACTATACATTTGGCTGGTAATATAATTTGTAAGATAATATATCAACCACTGACTATTTTAATGTACCATCATACATGCACATTTTCTTATTCTGCACCTACTCTACAAACATAAGTGTCTACTGTTGAAAAGTCAATCTAGTGTTTTTGAGCTGCGTTCAAATTCACTGTGTAGACCGTATTTCTGGTCATCATCCTCCCATTTCAGGTTTCTCACTTATTTTTGCTAAAATAACCATAGAAATGTTCTATTCAATTGCATTTTGATTACCAAAAAAACTATAGATAGTGGATGCTGTTGCATTTTTGCTGCTGTTTTGGTAATTGATGAGCTGAGCAATTGGGCGAAAGGGGCTTCTCCTAAAGTCTTGTATTTGTGTGTAGTTAAGTCTTACACTGTACAGGATGCTTAGTTCTAATGGAATGATTTATTTATTGTTTAAAGGGATAGAGATGCGTCCCATGAAAAATTAATCAAACAGGTCTGTGATTTCCTGCTTGAATGTTAAATGAAGCGAGTAAACAAACAAGTTAACATTGTTGTAAATTACTGCTGGTCTTAATGTGCAATTATCCGATCGGAGATGGATAATTGAGCAGAAAAACAGGATTTGTATTTGATTCAGGACCACATATGAATGTTAACGGCATCCGATATAAAAACTCCCCGTATACTTTAGTCGTATATCGGCTCTTTCGGCTGCTGTCAGCACGTAGGCTTGGTGTCATGGAAGTTGGAATTCTGCTGACGCAAAGGTGGCATCAACCAGCCCCTGTAAGCTTTAAATCAAAAATCGAAAGGGATATGATGTATGTGAACCTAAATTAAAGAATGTATCAGTTTTTGTGCAATGGTACCTCAGTTTGAACAATCCTGTTGCTTTCGTCCAACTCTTAAAGCCTGATTTATACTTCAGCGTTAGTTAGCTCGTCGAATGACCCTGTGTGTCGCCTGCATACTGATGCAGACTTTGGGCCAACCCTTCAGCGAAGTTCGATGTGCGTCTCTCAAAATTGTAACTTCACGTCAAGGCTTCACAGTCTTTGCTTTCTGGGCTTTTTAATGCTGGATTATGAAATAAAACTTAAGCGATGATGTAAATAACCTTCCTTTATCTGTGCTGAGTTTCACGCCACGCTGGGAAATTGATCAGTTTAGAGACAGCTTCCAGAGCAGCTGTGAACGTTATATTGAAACGATTTATGGTAAGCTAAACAAAATCTGCCTTGTTTGTGTGTTAGTTTGATAGCAGTTGGCTTTCTTATCAAACCAGTATTGATCAGAGCGCAGCCAGAAATGTTTATGTATTGGTGCAGAGAGCAATTTGAATAATTGCAGGAGTATAAATCAGGCTTAAGTCATAGCTGATTTCACAACATACATGTATCATTCTTCTAATTTGATCACATTTACAACCTAAAACTTTCAGAGAATTCTTGTTGCATTACTGTAAGCAAGTATTCTGTGATCTGAATCAGTTGTTTATTTTCTTTTGAAAGGTGTTGTTGCTGGTGGCGGCCGTATTGACAAACCCATCTTGAAAGCTGGTCGAGCATACCACAAGTACAAGGTCAAGAGGAACTGCTGGCCGCGCGTCCGTGGTGTGGCCATGAACGTAAGAGATCGCTCTCCTAGTCCTTCACTGCTTTCCTCGCGCTGTACCCCTGATTGGCTCTTTCTTCTCTCCAGCCTGTTGAACATCCGTTCGGTGGTGGTAACCATCAGCACATCGGCAAACCCTCCACCATCAGGAGGGACGCACCCGCTGGACGTAAAGTTGGTCTTATTGCTGCCCGTCGTACTGGCAGACTGCGTGGAACAAAGACTGTCCAGGACAAAGAAAACTGATCTGTGTGTCGTTAATAAAAAATATGTACCAACTCAATTCCTGTCATTACTTTTTCAAATCCTGTGACTGGGAATTAGTGTTCATAAAGATCCTGTCTGCGAAACTTGTAAAAGAATATATTTATATATAGTTTTTTAAACGTTATAGAAAAGAGCAAAAATGTCAAGCTAGGTCAATTACCTACACAATTGAAAAAATATGTTTGGAGTCATTTAATAATAAGTATTATTAAAATATCTTTAAATAAACTCAGATGGTAATTGATGTGGAATTAGAAGTGAAGTGTATATGGTATAACTATCTGATATTCTTGGTCAAACTAATAGCCCTCATGTTAAATATGTAAAAATCTTATACTTCGGTTTAACATATTGCTGATTTAAAAAAAAAAAAGGTTTATTAAATTTTTTTAACAACAAACAATATTTTCAGCAAAGAAATAGATAGAACCTGTTTATCAACATAGATGAACACATTTTACATTTTCATGTTTACACTTGTGCATCCCAACAAGTTACAATTCTGAAAAATATTCAGTACAGAAATCATTTGCACTCCAGCTTCACAATGAAACACACATCTCCAGATTTCTTTTCTTTATTCTTGAAGGGCGCAATGCTTTTCTCTACTATTTCTGTGCACAAAAACCTCACAAAGTGGAAGTCAACATAGTGACTGTGGCTTCAGAATTCATCATGGCCAAAACAAAAGTCGGCAAACCAGGGCGAAGAACTCTGTACAGTCATTAATCTTTAAAAATAACACAAGGACAAAAATGTTCCTCTTAAATCAAATTCTATTTTTTCTTTTAGTGAAATACAACAAAATAAATTCTATAAAATAAAACAGCAAAATATTTAAATATATGATGGGCAGAATATTTTCATTTGCAGGAGTATTTGGTATTTTTCCAACAAAATCCAAGAAAAAAAAAAAGCATTCAAGTTACCAATAAAATACATACAGTATCTACTGATGTTAACTCCTCCAATCCAAGAGATTTTATTAACTGATGTTGGAACATGACTAACCAGCAGTTATCTATGGTACAACCCTGCTTTTAAGTTCACTCAACTGCAGATTTCCCAGAATGAGTCACCAGTGTGAACAGGGACAGCGAACTGGCAGACAACCAAGCTGCCATGAGGTGTCCCGCGCAACCATCCAAGAGAGAGAAGCAAAAGAATTCTGTCCGCAACTTTCATCTGTTGCATATATTTTCTCTTTCTAAACTTCCTATAGTCAAACCGAACACTCATCTCACCAAACAAAGCAACAATCAAACATTTGTCGGAGGAAATATGTGCAATTGGAAAGCCACTTATTCCTTACGTCACTTTGAAACATCAAACTAGAAAAGCGGCAAGTGGAAGAACAAGACCGCTTCCTGATCGCTGGAGAAAGAAACGTCAGAAGTGCCCTTCAGTTATACTAGTTTGATGTGAAGCCATGCTAAGGTGTTACAGCGCCAGCTGGAGCTTTCAAATTATTGAATTATTCCCAGTAAAAGAAAAGAAAAAGGCAATAGGAATTTCCAGAACAAAGTTGCATCATCACCCCATTCACATCAAAAAAAAAAATATATCACCCGATTTCCCCCTCCATGGCAAACTATGGCCAACTCTTGCTCATGAGGTGCCACAGCTGGTTAAGCTTTGACATGAATATAATGTGTGATCAAAAGCAGAATGACCCAAACGGCCCAAACCTTACTACTGAGCATGGGATAAAACAGGGATTTATTGTCTTCTTTTTTTTTGTCTTTCAACGTTGTATTTGTGTTTTTTTACGTTTTTCACTTTTCAGAAATCTGCAGTCTCCCAACAGCATCACACACGCTGCCGATTTTCAACAGTCGAAACATTAACATAGTATGTACACCTCTGTCATGAGACAAGTGCGTCAGGCCCGGTTGATCATTACAGACAATGAGTCCACTGCGAGTGAGACGGTTACAGTTAATACTGCAGAGCAGCCGGGGCGGAGGCTCCACTCGAGTTCAGAGGGAGGGAAGCTGGATGTTGGGGACCTGCTGCTTGCTCTGCTGCACCTCTCTGATTGAGGACAGGGGACAGTTAGTCTTTCGTCTGGCTGGGCGCTGGCGGCTGCTGCTGCTGCTGCTGCTGCTGCTGCTCTTCAGTGGGCTCCCAGTTCTCTTGTGCTCGAGGGCCAGGGCGCTGAGGGTTGTTGACCTGCTGTGCCACAGGGCCAGTGTACGTCTGTGTGTGCGGGAGGTTGTTCTGCTGAGGAAACGAGACATTGTTATATTGATGTATTGTGATGGGCCTTCATCTGTAAAAACAGGTCAAGTCCAAGCTCTTTTTCTCGATTATCCTTTATTCTTTTAAATAAAACTCAAACATGTTTGACACGATTTGCATTTTCCATTCCATTGACTCTGTTCATTCTTTTATAAATTCTTGAATGGTCTCAGACCTTTTACAGAAGCACAAGTCTTTTTAGCAACAAAAAGTCAAATGAAAGAGTTTTTAAGAATCTTGTTTTTCACAAATGTGATCCCAAATCTAGTGATAAATTGGAAATTCAAAACTTTAATGTTATTACCTCAGTACAATAAATAAACAAATCTTTTAAAAGTAATGTTACCAGAAGTAAAAGTAAAACAACTACACCAGACGTGAAAGCAGATCAATCTCAAACAGTCTTCTTAGTGGTAAATGTTGAAAGAAATGACTGGTGTGGCCATTGCTGGTGTAGCCATTATTTCATAAATATGTACATTTAGCTGAAGTTTGTTTGGTGTCTGACCTCAGGAATCTACGGAAATGGATTAGGGCCACTGTAGAAAATAAAATTGGAGTTAGAATTCTGACTTTCTTCTCAGAAGTATAGGTGCCTGTGAGGACATTTTTCGTCTGTTATGTTTAACATTCACTACATGCATCTAACGTAGATGGTGTGAATGATGAAGGAAGCACCAAACCCTGATAAATGGCCAATTTAAGTGTGTTTTTTTTGTGTGTGTGAATGAGGGGTCTCCGAGGAAGTCATCGCATTGCTTGAAGAACAAAAGGTGCGTGGAAAAAGTGTGAATTCGGTCACGTTAGGTAAACTAAAGGTTCGTCGAACGGCGTATTCTACGTTGACTGCAATGCGATGGCTTCCTCCGAGACCCCTCGGACATGCAAAAACACAACTTAGACGAAAAATGTTCTCACAGGCATTTGAGAAAAAAAGTCCGAATTCTTAGGAGAAAAAAAAGTCAGAACTTCAATTTTATTTTCTACAGTGCGCATAATCCTCTTTCGTAGGAATCTAAACCATTTTCAAACTACTGAGGAAACATTTCTTTAGCGCACGATATTCCTGATCTTCACTCTCACTAATGAAAATGTGAGTTTTGAAGGCCTTCATGTAGTCGCTCAGTAGTTTTGGGGAAGTTGCAAGAGATCTAATACATTTCTTTAAAACCTTAATTCTTCAATTTGAGACTAAATGAAACCATCTTTTGACATTATTCCAAAACAAATCCTCAGCACTAGCTGAAGGCAACCTAACCAAGGTCTCACTATGTTTTAGGCTCTATCAATTAAAAGCAGAAGACTTTAAACAAATTTTAAAGGCTAGTGAGACATTTCATCAGAAATTTCTCTTTCAATATTGCTAGGTGGTAGATTCGATTTCATGAACCAACTATGTTTTAGAATCACTTGAATCCCATCCTCATCACATCATTTCGGATTATACGACTATGCCTTCGGATTAAAGCATCAGCTAAAAACACAAAAGTAAAAGGCCCCGGGGCGAAAGGAAGGCTACCTGCTGAAACTTTGCATTCGGGGAGTGTGGATAAAGCGCCGTGTCCTCCGGGGGAGACGGCTCTTGTTCATCTAGAGCCTCTTGCTCATCGGGCTCCTGGAAACAATGACAAAGAGCTAAGCACTAGATAGACATTTTTCAGCATTAATGTTTCAACTCTATCTGATCAGGGGTGACAATATCGTCTAGCTGGCTTTCGATGGAACAGCTGATAAACACGAAAAATATTAAACCGCCTTAGTCAACAGATTGAATGAAGATGAAAAAAAGATCCGAACAGCAAACTTCTGAAAAAGTATTTTTCAATGTAAAGAAGCTTCTGATGACATCAAATGTGTCCCCTTGAGGTCAAAGAAAAAAACTAATTAGACAACCATTCGGATGTTTCTTAGCACAGACTTTTTTCAAACCCATTCGAAAATCCCAAAAGAAATAATAAGATGACGTAAAAATGACAAACTCAGGCAGACAGAAAGACTACCTAGAGCTCATCTGTACACTATAGCCAAGGCTGAGAGTTTTCGATCACTTTACTCTTCTAGTTGGAACTAAGAAATACTTGGGACACACTGAGATGGGCATGCAATCAGAACTAACTGAGTTGATTTTGAGAAAGGTGGAAGATGGTTCTGTTACATCACTTCCTGTGAACACTAAAGAGGGCACCAGTGTGGCTGGGCCAAACCAGTCTTACGCTGTGCTGTTGTTGGCCTGTCACTTCCCCTGGCAATAGTTGCTGTGTGGAGGACGGGTTCCGGCCAGCGTCCTCTTCAGAAACCACCTCGTGCTTCGTTAAGTGACACTATTTTGAAACGGCAGTTAATATCGTACAATTTCCAACAAATAATTAATCATATCTGGGCTATAGGCAACTGATTCAACGTAAAGACTAAACAAGGGCTTAAGAAAAAGCAAAGACTTTCCTAAACATCGAAGGCAAGATAAAAATAATAAACTAAAGGAAACACATTTCGGCATACACAAAAAGTATTTTAAATTGATTACAGTTACTAAAAGAAAAGTCGAAAACTCAAAGCCCCATCTATAGTTAACTAAACACACAAAAATAGGTCCAAGTTAAAAGTCATTTAACAGGGTTTCTGCAGGTTTCAAGGCCGACAACCTTAACAATTGCATGTAATAATTAGAGTGTTTATGAGTGTTCATGAGCGTTTTCTTAAACAACTCTAGCCATCACTTTTTTTTGAGCTTTTATGAACATTTTCTCAATCTCTGGCAACCCTAACCACCACTTTCATCATTCATCACGATTTTGAGTGTACGCAAGCCTTTTCTCAAACAAAATCCCTTGTATGTGTTTGAGGATTAACAAACGTTTCTCAAACATTTTTTTTGAGCATTTATGCACATTTACTCAATCTTCAGCTTTACACGAACACCAGAAAAAAGGCAGTGTGAAAACTTACTTAAGACCTAAAACAGTGAATTTAAGGCTTAAAATTCGAGGTTTTAAGTTTTAGACTTTTTAAGACCCTGAGGAAACCCTGTTTAAAAGCCTTTTCTCCTCAAACACCAACCAATAAATACGCTTCTATGGGGTATAATAATACAAAATAGTCCCACAGAAACATCACAAAACGATTAAAACTACTTAAAAGTTAAGTTACAACTAACTGAAAAAAGAATGCTAGATTGGTTCACACCCTTACCTCTTCTGGGCACAGCTCACAGGCCTTGGCTAAAGTCATACGGGCACTGTGTGAGCGCTCCAAGAAGTAGCCATTGGAAGTTTCATTGCTCTGGACCGGAGGGGACCAGTTGTTATACGTGTACTGAGTATTCCCGGTGTACGGTCTCCGCTCCAGCTCATCACCGAGCCACTCCACTGCCCAGGTCCACTTCCTCTTTAGATCGCCGTTACTCTGAAACAAACCAATTGAGTCAACTTCAGCTTTCTGAAACTAATGTCTTCAATTGGGGGATGGGCTTGATAATCTGACCTGGAGAATCTGATAGGCCACAGAGCAGTTACTGAAAAGAGCCACCATGCATTTGATGCACTGATATGCTCTCTTTTGATAGTGGTTTTTAGAGCGTTGAATGGTGTCAAAGAGCCCGTCCCGGTCATCAGGGATTCCCTTCAACACATTGTGAATCCTAAAACAAATTAAACAAACAAAAATAAAAAAAAAATCATAGAATGAGGTGCCCAGCAATTTGAAATTAACAAAACAAAAAAACACGGACCTGTGAGTCTGCCATGAGTCCTCAATAAACAAGATTTGAAGGAGCAAGTCCAAATACGGCCGCAACTCGTATGTGTAGGAATATGCCACCTACAGGAAAAGAGAAAGAAAAATCAAACAATGAGTTTTTTGAAATACAAAGATGCTTGCATAGAAAAAATTCCATTACAAGCCTCATCATCACTGAAAGGCCCCAATCTACAGGAAGAGGGTTAGTTCCCTGACCTGCCACAAGAGTTCACTCAGCACAGTGGAGGAGAACTGCGGATTCTCCCAGCAGCAGAATCTCAGAAGTTTGATGGTGTCCTCAGAGTTACTGCAGTCCTCGATGATCTTCTTCACATAACTGGTGCGAACAAATAGGATGTCCACCACCAGCTGCTGGAGAGGCATGATGGGAGCTGTGATGTTGGGGTCTCCGTATGGGTTTGGCAGAGGAGGATTACCTATTATAATAAAAAATGATATATATGTTTGGTTTTAGGCGCTTTTCATCCCTCACAAAGTCACAGTGGAGTCATAGAATTAAACACAGACAAAAATACACAGGAAATGAACGAGGGGACCAGGTGATGAAATTTGAGTTGTTGATCTTGATATGAAAAAGCAATTAAAACTTTTGGGAAAACCTATATTGTGAGTAATATGATGTATATCTATTCATATTCATTTTAACTTCTGTATGTATCTCTGCTAAGATAAAAGATCCTTCAAACTAACCTGATCTAATCATAATGTGTATTTCGGTACCATTTCAGTTCTAGAGAATTTCCCTTTCAAGTTCGTTTTCACTGTAACCAGCAGCGGTCTACATACATAGAGAAACACGGTCAGGTCAAAATACAAAAAAAAAAAAAGCTAAGTGTTGCTATATTTTACAGGAAGGGATGCAGAAATGTTCTCATGCAACAAACATTTTCAACTAAATGTGGGAACACTTCAAATATAATGAAGCATTTGCTAAGTACTTGCCTCAACTACTCGGCTAACGTTAGAGTGATTGCAGTTCAAAAATTAATAGATGTTAATAACTGTCGAGTAGCAGAGCTCATCATGCAATGTGTTTAAAGGAATGTCCAAGTAGTCTGTAAAATGTTTGCGTTTTATACTAAATATCCAAAATAAATGTGTTGGAAGATACTATTTCTGGTTATATGCCTATTGTTAGCAAGAAGTGATTCTGTTTGGTCCATTAAAAAGCTTTTACATTAGTGGGTAATAATAGAAAAGTTTAACTAAGATATAATTTGCATGTGAAAGCATTGTTAACTCCTGAGATTCTACTCCAGTGCAAGCAACGCAATCAGGGAGGAAAAAGGTGTATTTTTTCAAAGAAATTAAATTTGTTCATAATTTTTTTTACAAGAAAACTTAATTCAAAGAGAACACGTATGTGAATTTAGTACATTCTGCTTTTAGATTTTTCATTGCTAACTATTTTTGTGTTCTTGTACAGTAGAATGTGAATAAAAAGTTTTAAAAAGTCCAGACTTAAGTATCGTTTAGGAACTGGTATTGATTTGAAAGTACCGAATTTCCTACCGGTATCAAATGAAACCCTTTGAATGCCCAAACATAATAAAAGGAGGATGACTTATTTGATCTTCAATACAATTTTCTCGAGACAACATTTCAGAGTATTATTTAAATAATTTCCCACAAAAGTAGATGAAGAAAACAGTAATAAACCTTCTACTTCCAACCTTCTCTCCTCTACTAAATCCAACTTCATGAGATCTAAAATAATAGAAAAATCAACATCACAGATGTCGCTAACAGAAAAACACTATTACGCTATTGCCCTCAGCTCCAAGCATCACCAACATGGCAATCATGCTCGGAGATGGCGATGTGTCAGTCACAGCATCCTGAGCAAGGATGAGCATCTTCATTGGGCACTAGGAACCAGAACAATACGAAAACTTTGTTCTCAGCCGCATGATTTACAACCGCTCACCGTTGATTGATGACTGCATGCGTGAGGTCACGTCACAGCAGCGAACCAGCTGTGATACCACAGTATAAAGTTTTCCCAGCTCAGCATACTGGTACTTGATTGGAGGACCTGGACCTTCATCGAGTGCCACCAGCATGAACGTGGCTGGTACCCCGAGCTTCAAAAGCTGAGTCTTCTCTGCCAAGCCTGAAAGAACAGCAGCAGAGTCTGATTAGAGTGTTCCATCATGCATGTGGAGGTTGAGAGGTGAGCAACCCTTACCAAGGTTGGCATACATGACAAACAGATTGAAGTACTGCTGTAAGTGACGACCGTGCTCAGACACTTCCCTTCTCAAGAGATTGAGCACAGCACGGAACAAGTGCTCACTCAGACTCAAATTATCACAGCCCTGAAGAAACAAAGAAGAGATTAAATGGATTATACCAAGTAACTTTTTTAGCACACAACCTCCACGTTAGTTTCAACACATTTAGTCATTTTAGTTGATGAATTTCAATCTGCTCCATTCCCTTATTGAAAATGTCTCCATAATAAAATTCCAGTGTTCACGAACAGAGTACCTTAAAACACAATGGCACTTTGATTTAAACTTCAATATTTCTGTTCTTACTCTCAAAACTGATTCACTTTGCATGATGTTCCATGCAAAAGCAAACAAAATGCTTCAAACAGGATCTTTACAAAAACTAAAGGAGGAGGATTCAAACTCTGTGTGAAAATTAGCACGTGAATCTAAAAAAATCATTATGCTTAGTTCATTTAAATACTGTTCTGTTAAGGCTAAAATGATTTGTAATGAACGATTTAACTTTTTAATAACGATTAATGTCAGACAGACCAGCTAAATATAAAGGGACTCGGTTTACTGTTCTATTATTCAAGTTAGTGTAGGGAAGTTTTGTACTGTTTGTTTTGGATATTAACGCTGCCATCGGGGAGTTTATATTTCTGTTAGTTTGTGATATGTAGGAGTCCTTAAATCTAGGACTGGATCCAACTGCCAACAATGTGGACTTTTATGCGCACTGTGACACTAAGCATTTTGGGTACTGTAGTACTTGCAGTGTGTTATCAGAGAACATGTCTGCTAAACAACAAAAACATAACTATAAAACATTGACACTCAACATCACTATGGCAATATTGTTAGTTATTTTTGCTAAAATCTTTATCACACAGATATAAAAATATAAGTTTCTTGTGAAGAAATGTATTTGATATTTTAATATTTGAAAGGTAACTTCTCTTAGGACAAAAGAAAAAAATATTTTAGGTTCTATATTTTGTCTGTTTTATGACAAAAGTTATGAAATGTAAAAAAAAAATCCTTGCAAAAATATTCTAATAGCACATTTTGTCAACCAAAACATCGTTTCTCATCCCTATCGCCAAACTTCCATGAAATATTATGATATCATATTTGTTTATACACCACGCCAGAAAAAACACTACAAAATCTTACCTGACTTGAAGGACCGGGAGAGGCAATCGGTGAGGGACAGGGTCCATCTTGCAAGGAGAAATGTGCAATGAAAACGATGAGTTTGGAGAAGGCCCCTCGAACCTCTGCGCTGGGGCATTCAAGTAGATACTCAGAGAAACGGTTTGGATACGCAAAGAGGACGTTGTGCGCAAACCAGTAGCGCACATTCTTACTATGCCGCAGCAGGATGCAAAGAGCATCATACCTGAACCAAAACAAAACATGAGCTAAACTGAAACACACTCAAGAATTTAACATCTTCTCTTGCTTACCAATCACTAGCTGGACCCCGAACTAATTTCTTGGTGTGGAATCCAGTACTGAAGAGAAATCTAGCAGCAAGCTGTATGCTAATCATAGCCATTTCTTCTGCTTCAGGTAAAAGGTGATCTTGACCTAAAAGAAACAAACTCATCAAAAACATTCTATCGTATTGTGGTGGTGACCAATTTTTATTAAGACTTACCTGGTGGTGAGTTCAAGTAGACACTGTTACAGGTCAGCAGCTTCCTGATGAACTGGAAGTACTCCAAGCTGTACTGCATGCGGTTGTGCATAAACTGCACGTTCTGTTTGCGCACACTGCGCTCGATGGCAGAAGGCATCTTCACCTGATGAGGTTTGCTGCTCACCGTGAGCTCACTGATGTATTTAACCAGTTCATTGTCCTTGTCTAACGTGTCCATGCGCTCATAGAACAAAATATAGGCATTCCACCAGCGTTTCTGTCGTCTGTAGGACATGCGTTTCATCATGTGGTCGAAGACCTCACCCATGTACTCCCCTCCAAAGCACTGGTTCTTCATCTCCTCATCATCGTCCATCTTGCACTCAGTGACGTCCCCATCATCAAACTTATACCAGCGGTTTCTTTCTCCCTCACCCCCACTGCCGTTCCTTTGAATGATGTAGGAGTAATAATGGCCCCCGCTAGCCTGGCCTGAGTGGACCAACACCCCTACTAACCGATATCGAGAGCTGCAAGGGGGTTCGGGTTCTGATGGCTCATTCTGCTGGATCACCTGGTGTTAAGAAGAACAGTTAGATTAAAAAAGATTTCTAATAAACTAAAGCAAACTAGTCCAGAACTGAAATTGTACCTGGTTTTCTGGATGCACATCAGAGCCTTCAAGTTTAGCTACTCCTGCTACCGTGTAAGGTTCCATGTCTAACTCTCGAGGAAACTCAAAGTAGTCGTTAAACTTGATGGCGCATTCTCTTTCCCAGTCATAATCAAATCGCTTCAGCTGGATGGCCAACACTGGAGGAAGCTTCTTAATGAGCAAACGCTTCACGGTGTCTACCTACCATCCGGACAAGACACCAGCTTTAGAAAACCACACAGTTCTCTTATTTATAAAAAAAAAACATACCAAATACCTTCTTGTTGCACTTTTCGCAATGGTAGGCATTGGCACCCTCAAGCAAATCCCCTTTGACATACTGCTCCATGGAATCCAGAAGATTTTGATGGTTCCTAATGTCTACATTCAATGTTGTAAACGATTCCTCACATTCATATCTGAAAAGAAATTTTGGAGTGAATTTCACTGAGACCCAATGTTCTCGCAAGGCATATTAAAAACTATGCTTTTCTGCCTATACCTGTGAGGACAGCCCTGACAGATCTTTTGGTCTGCAAAAGAGCCTCCCAGTACTTTACTGAGCATGGCAGGGTGACCCAGCGCTTTCAAAGCTTCATCTAAACTGTCAACCAGCGAGTTGAAGAACTCCAGAGCATCGTGCTGCTCCCTCAGATTGACGGGCTCACCCCAGAGCCTGCAGAGAGGAAGTTAATCCATGAGATGGGGGGCATTTTTAAATGAATCGAGTTCATCAATCAAACATACCGAAACTGCTTCCAGAAACCTCTAGGCACATAGTATTGCAACCTTGAAGAAGCCAAGTGTCCAAAGATGACTTGCAACTGCCGAAGAACCCCAATGTTGTATTCCTTCCTGTCCTCTGTCTTACCGAGAGAAGGTTTATCATCAAATTGGTGCTGATAGCCAAACACTTCATCGCGAGGATCCACATTACTCTACAAAATGAAAGCAAGACTTCAAGTAAAATAAAGTAACTCTCATTACTGCAGTGAGTAAACTTTCTGTGAACATGCCCTCAGTTCCAGAGACTGCCAACGTGGCATATCCCCAGAGATGGCCAAATTTGTCAGCTAGGAGATACTGAGAAAGGATGTTTATCATCATTGGGCTGTTCATCATTTAGTTCTGATGGACTATGATATTGAGGACAAGGCCTGAAGATGGAAAAAAACATTTTTCTTCGAGCAGAAGTTATTATAATGTCTCAAGTTCCTCGCTAAAAACATTTTGTTCAGTTTTCATGTTTGGTTGAAATAAAAGGACACATTCGCATTTTGTATAAAATCACAATCACAGCTTGAAAATGTTATGTGCAACACAAATGTCTCTATTATAATATAGACAAGTTAAAGTAAATCAACTTTTGGGGAGACATTTTAAACACCATAACTAAAACAAATTAGCCTAGCAGAGTAGCTCTACTGGAAAAACATACCAGTCATTGCATTTTATATTTGTTTACATAAAGCACATTCAGATTTCCGATATGTTTACTTATGTTAACATGTATATTATGTTATGTTTACTTATGTCAATATGTTAACATTTCTTGCAATATGTTACTTTTGGTCAGGTCACACATCTTTCAGCCCTCTGTTGACAGACTAAGTTAGGTTATCGCTAAAAGGCGACTCCCAGGAAAACACAAAATATATGTTCTGGAATTTTAGAATACTCGTCACATGCAAACTATCCAGTTTATAATACCAACAGTAAAGAGAATGAGAAAATGCTCAATTATGGGTCAATTAAAAATGACTTTCCTGTTTGGAATGGTTCAAATTATTTTAGTTTTGTTTCTATTAATTTCGATTGTTTCTCATTTTTCTTTCCTTAAATGCTTCAGAACCCTTATAGGACAACCAAAAAATATTTAATTTAAACTTTCTCAACGTGAGTATTGTAGAAGAAAAATCAAGAGAATAGGAATCGGCGACCTGTATTTGGCAACAGTGGTGTTTAAAAGGGAAGCTACAAACTGTTTTATGCAGTAATTTTTATCAATTTATACCGGTGGCATACAGAAGAAAGTATGTATTAACTCAACTTAAACAGCTTTGTAGTTTGTTTCCCATGTCACACAAATTCTCATTTTGAGATATTTTTTAGCCAAAGACCTGTGGAACAATATTAACTGGAACTAAATTGAAGCAACAGAGTGATTCATCTTGAGTTACGCATCTAAAAGAATATCACTAAGAACTAACACCAATTCAGAGAAAAAAAACAAACCGTGGCAAGTTAAGTCATTCCATTACTAAAATCCAGTGAAAAAGTGGTAAAAGATTATCAACTCAAGAGTGCTGTAGTTGCACGGTTAAGAACAATCTTGCTGCTGTACCTGCTCTTGTTCTTAATAAAGCGCACACTTGAGATTAATTAGAAAGGCATGCAGGAGCCGCACACCCACACCCTACAGCTTTTCCCATTGGGAAAAAAATGACAATTGTCCTGTAAATCTTTGTTGTTGCACTGTTAATATAAACACTTAATAAGCATATTCACTTACTTAGACTAGAGAACTCTTTTCTACATTGAATCCAAAAAGAACAGGTTAGAGTTTAAGCTGGCTTATGTCAAGAAGTACCTCATTATCTTGCTTCTCGTCTCCAGACATATCATCATCCACATCGCTGCCTGTGCCTTCAATGGCCAGGATGCCGTTCCTGATGGGAGGAATCATGTAGAGCTGCTGAATCACAGAGTTCATGTAGCAAGTCGCACCTGCGTTTTTTAGACCCACAAACCCTTTGGTAGGCCTTGGGCCAACCGGTGGCAAATATTCCCATTCTGTGAGTGGTTCACAACCTAAAGGTACATAAAACATATGTAAACATCTGCAAAGTAGTAAAAACAGCAGTGAAGAAAAAACTTTTGTAGTACACACCTAAATAGTACATATCGGTTAGAGTGTCGACAATCTGCTTGAGATTTCGCACGCATCCAATAGCAAGTGCTACCAGCAGTTCAAAGCCAGCATTGATGGTTGCTGGGGTGCTACACACAGGTATGGCCTGCTCTGTTGGGAATTCTCCACTCTTCATATATTGCAAATACACATTTGATGCCGGGAACAGGAAGTCATCCATTAACTCCTATAAAATGTAAGAAAAAAACATTTATGACTGAGAACAAAAGTCTTCAAAAAGGCTAAAGAAAAAGCAGTTTACCTTGATAAGACTTGCGCCTCCCTTTTCACAGCCAATGTAAAACTTCTTCTCTGGGGTCTGGAATGACAGGAGCTCTTTCGTTACACCAATATGACCTTCCAAAATGGTCTCCTCAACGCCAGGGTCCCCAGTCCTCTTCACTTCATCCTGAAAATAGAGATGGTTACATTTGCACAAACTAGATTTTATTTTAAGAATCAAAAGGACTGTTAGTAAATTAACAAACCCGGATGCGCTTTAGCCAGTCAATCTCATTGTTTAAGAGAACTTCAGCGTTAGGAAGATTTATGTTGCTGTTGTATGCATAGTTGAGTAAGTGCCTCAGAAGTGTGAAGTAATCAGCAGCGTGCTTTGCTCGCTCTTTTGCAGTGCTCTGAAACACATACAAATTCAATTAGAATACAACAAGGTTAAAAAAAACGACAAGACATTGCCCCAGATAAACACCTGAGATACTTACTCCTAAAACTGTGAAGAGTAGAGTGATGAAGAAGAGAAGAGGCCTGTGTCCCATACAACATCTGGTGGCCATGAGGAAGAACTGTTCTTGGGCCATTTGACGAACAGACCTAAAAGTAAAATAATGAGTATTTTGCACTCTGTAAGCATGTCAGCACTAATTGCACTTTAGTTTTCAGGATATGTGGTTTTACCCGCTGCCAGGGCTAAGCAGCTCTTTGTGCCCAAGACAGGCTTCCAGAGGTATGTGCAACTCAAAGTCACTATTGCACTTGAGTTTAACATCATCTCAAAACCACCGCTTTGACTTAAAGAACAACATTTTGCACTCTGGTGTCAGACTTAAGAAAGACAAATGTTGTGGCTTTTGACAATAACAGCAAGAAAGAGCAAATATTCATAATGTTAAAAAAAAACATGATTGTGCTAAAGTTATTCCTCTTTCAAAATTAATCATTAATTGATTAACCCAATATAAAGTAACCCAGAGTTTTCACACCATTTAAATGATTTAAAAAACCAAACCAAACCAAAAACAGAAAAGGTTTAAACCATCTCTGACTATCACAGAGCTTAAATTGAGCTTTTAGTGAAGCTGCTAGTGATTTTTACAAGATAGATGTGGTGTTAACTTCTTTTACACAGCACAGAATTCACAAGTATTTTTTATTAGCTTAATTCAGTTTATTTACTACTTTTATTTTAGAAATTCTAATAATTTGGCTAGCTTAAGATTATTTGATTTACATTGATTTAGAGCTGCAATAGATAGAACTATAAAACGATTAAATTACAAAAAAATAATTAAAATAGATGTATTCTGAATATAACTTCACACCACTTTGAGTCTGTAAACACACATCGCATCTTTTTCAAACTCATTTACAGATATGAAAGTCTGATGGCTAATAAAAGAGAAAAACTGTAAGAAGTTACTCCAAGAATGAAATAATTTAAGCTTAAAGATCATGGAAATTGCAATCAGCGCATAACGTTTCCTGTCAGTGTTTTGGATGTAAAGGTGAGACTCTGAACAAACAGCTAATAGAGAGAGAGAATATTTGAGGTGGAACAACCTGAAAACCGGTCAAGTTTGTCTAGCGGCCACATGAGCTGGCTAAAGTTGACTCGTATACTTAGTCCTTAACTTGTTTGTATGAGGACTGTCACTTTTGTGAATTGTTTTTTTACGCTATGTAATTTCTGGTGCTCTTAGGCATTTTGTTGCCATTCTTTAAAGTAAGAATAAAGCATAGCAGCAGCAATTTGACTTAATAAAAATTATTATTAGAAAAAGTTTAGCAATAAACATGTGTATTTGTTATTGAATTATACTCTTTTAAATGTTTTTTTTTTTTGTATTCGGGTCAGATGATAAAAAGAATAGAAATAGCTTTTACGATTAACAGATTAATTTAAGTAGATTAGATAAATCAATTATCAAAAAAAATGATAGCTGCAGCCCTACATTTCTTTAAACCACGTTGATCAATAGTGTAAGTTCAAGGGAATTTCACTATGCTGTTAATTTGTTGCTTTAATCTGACTTGACACATTCAAATAGTTGTTTATTTGTTTAAATATGTGTAGCAAGTTACATTTTTATAAAAACTTTAAAAATAAAAAAACACACCTGCTTTCTTTTTTTTCTTTTTTAGTTTGAGGATTCTCTTGACTTAATTTACCAATTTTCCTTTCAATTATATTTCAATGACACTCAAAGGATTAAAAACAAATAAATAAATAAGAAGTCTGTGTCAACTTGCCTGCTCTGGCAGTGTAGGAGCAGATCTATAATGAAGGTCTGCCAGGCCTTTTCCTTACTAAGTGCATCAAGAGCAGTGGGCATGAGGGCAAAACACAGGGTCATGACCTCAAGAGCTTCACAGCACACCTGCTCATCTTCTGTATCCGGTTCATTGCCCGCGTTGGTCTGTTAGATCACAAAACAGGGTCAATTCTCGCTCTCATTAATGACACAAACAGGTAATTTCTCAGTAAAAGAAGAAACAAGAACCTTCTCATAGATTTTGCTGATTTCCTCATTTGAACTAAAAACATGTTGAACAGACCCGCACCCAGAAGCCCAAACTATCTTCTGAACTGCTCGGATGACACAGATATCTGGTATATACTTGGAGGCCTGGAAGAAATTCTTTAAAGCAAGAAAAGTAATGCATTAATAAAGCAATGGGTCCTAAAAATATGACCATAATGCAGCAAACAACAAATAAACATGTAAAATCAATCCCTTTGCAAGTGCAGCTGTTTACCCTGAGAAAATATTTTAATCGTCTCCTTTAGACGCTCATGTGAAGAGAATGTAAGCCAACCAGTATCTGGAGCAAGTCATGTGGTTCTGTGGAACATACCTCATCGGAAATCTGTTGGGTGAGGCGGATGGCTACATTGCGCAGCATGCACTCTGCCGAGGGGTTGGGGATGTTCTGCAAAGCATTCTGAAGCACTAGAGCTTGGTCATGGGTTGTCTGGTTGATCTTTGAATAAAGAAAGACAGAGTTGCATCTTCAATACATCTCCTTAGATCATACTAGAGCGAATATTTCTGCTGTTTTGAGACTGAAATCCAATCTAAAATCAACATTAAAACAATCAAAATGTGACTTCTTGAGAATTATAACATACAAACTATTTATCTAAAAGCAAGTTGTTTTACAAAGCCAAGCACAAGAGTACTTGTTTGTTTTAGAATAGACAATTCTCTACAGAGTGCTAAACTGAAGAAAACATGCGTCTCACTCCTTGAATATAAAGCTTCTACATTCTGTACAAGTGTGTTTCCTCACAAGACACATAACACCCCTGACATTTACAGAGCTATAGAGGGAGAGTCAGCTTGTTTTTAAATTTATTGACAGATGTCAGAAATGCTAAAAGGTTACGGCCTTTAACAGAATTAAAGCGCATCAATGAAGAAAATATAATTTATATTAAGTGTTTTCATCCAGTTTGTCAATCACAACACATTTGAAATTAATGCTTTACTCTAACCCCGAGAGCTGGTACTAACCTAGTGACCTGATCTGAATAACTTCTGTTTATAACTATCTGAATAATTTTAAGCCTTTTTAATCCTCTTTGTTAAATTTTTTAAGCTAGCGTTCCTACACTCTTGAGACTGAATCTGGATCCAGGGTCACTTACAGGCGACACAGGGATCGTCCCCTCCACCACAGGCTGGCAGGCCTCCGCCACAGACTTCACATGGCCAAAGCCTACAGCTGTAAGCTGCAGCTTGGCTATTTTAAGAGCATTGAGATAAGCTCCCCGGCGGGTCTCCATGTCAGCATTTGGCAGGAAGTTATTTCTGGTGAGCATGCTCAAGACCAGGGGCAGGCCACCACTCTTCAAGAAGTTGTACTGGAAGTCACTAGCATCCTCGCCCAAAGTGCCGCTAGCTGGCATGAGCAGTGCGTACACCACCTGAGACACACAAATTTAAAAAATTCAACATTTCACACTAGCTAAACCATGTTTTTCAAATGTTAAATGATATAATATTATAATACAAAATCAACAAACCTCTATCAAGTAAAGCACTTGAGATGGTGATGGCCCAAAGAAACGGGAGTCCAATGTGGGGCTGAGGCTGTTCTCACCAAGCTTGGCATGATCCAAACAGACAGCTCGCAGGTTTTCCACAGTGGCATTATCTGAAAGGAAGAGCGCAAGTAGTGAAGTGAAAGTGACCAGTTGGCCAGATATGGAGTGTCCCATACCCGGAATTTGTGCTCTGCATTTAACCCATCCCAGTGTCCACACACAGCAGTGAACACACACACCGTGAACACACACCCGGAGCAGTGGGCAGCCATGTTTGCGGCTCCTGGGGAGCAGCCGGGAAACTGGTGCCTTGCTGAAGAGCTCCACAGCTGTGGTTGTTGAAGATGGAGAGCAAGTGTTTCATCTCTCACACCACCTTCAACTCGATGGACCTGTGGATCGAACCTGCGACCTTCTGATCACAAGTTGATCTCCTTATCCACCAGACCACAACTGCCTAAAAATACAGTAATACACATACATGACAATCTCAAACAGTTATCTCTTGAAGCCTGTACCTGGAGGCATTAGCTTCATTAGGATGCGAGCACCATCTCGCAGGAGAGGCATGTTGAGGTTACAGCCCAGGTCTGCAACTTGCCAGAGGAAAGAGATGTAGCGCAGGTGCAGCGACATTATCTGAGATGATAAGAAGAGATGTCACACACACACACATCACTTTCACGTGTAGTGACACTCTAAAAACCACAAGCAATTCGTTCACTTTATTTTTAATGTAAAAACGAAAAGCTAAGCACCCCCAAAAGGAAAGCTTAAAATAAAAAATGCAATCCACACTCGCAATTAATTTTTGCTTTTTTTAACACATAAAAAAAATGTAAATACCTATTTGTTTTCCTTTTTTATATAGATAATATGTGTATATATATATATATATATATATATATATATATATATATATATATATATATATATATATATATATATATATATATATATGATATATATTTTATATAGATAAATTTCCACCAAATTTACTTTTCGCTGTTTTTTTCTTTTTCATTTTTAAATCGAAAATTAAAACATAGATTCTCTAAAGACCTGACTGATATTTAATGCAACTTTTGATTTTTACAGGTCAACAAATACATTTTTAACTGAAATATTATTCTCATTATATACTAGATGATCATAAAAATAGTTGGGATGGCACGATGCTCACTACGCCAGGAAGGCAGCTCTCCACTTCTGGGTTTGGCCCATCACTGTAGTGATTGCCATGGTTCCCAGGGGAACCAGTGGAGGAGTCTGAGGAGCTGTCTGGACTGGAAGGCATGTTAGCGCTGACCTGTGTCAGCTTGGCTGTGATGAGCTGTAACACAGAAAATAATACTGTTAATCTTTAGGCACATTTAAGGGCTCTAATGTGAACAACAAACAGAATCTGTTTATTCATTTACTCTCCACTTGTTCCTGTATTTTAGTCAGATTCTGAATATTCCTTTGATAAGATGGGTCCTTTACAAGGAGAATGGAGCAACTGATTGTTAACAATAGAAGTCAAAATAGTAGTTTTTAAAGATATAAATTGAGCCTTTTTGGGTATAACCATCTCTATCAACTAGTTATTTAGGGTGAAAAAGGGTTCAGGAACAACATTCCTCAATGGGTAAAAATAAAGGATCGCATAATTCCCTTGGTTCAGCACCTTACCTAAAAATCCCAGGAAAAGGGGTGTGGTCAACTGAGAGTTCATGAGATTATGATAATTATAATAATGCATTTTATTTAAAGGCATTTATCAGGGCATTCAAGGACATCTTACATAAAGCAGAACAAACACGACAAAGAAAGCAACATTAAAAGGCCTAAAATAAAGAGTAATTCTTCAATATTTAACACATTCAGAGAAAGACCTGCCAGAACAGATAATGCCAGTTAGAGGGATATGCATAAGGAGAAGGCTATAAAAACTTTTCATATGTTTTCATGTGTCCTTAACCGCTGCAGTGAGTAAACTAAAAAAAGGATTTCCAGGTTTCTTTAGCCTTTAAAAATGAAAATATAATCAATTATTCACTGCCAGCATGTCATTCCAGATCTAAGAATTTTTGTTAATCTGCAGGGCTAAGCACTGTGAGCGATCCAATCGACGAGTGGTTTTGTGATTGTATTAAAACTGTTAAAATGCAAATTTACTGAAGATGAGAGTCTACCTATACATGCAAGCAGTGGATGGTCTCTCTCTACTTTGTACTCTACTGTTTACAGTGAATTTTACATTTACTTTACAATTAAAATGGATTTCAACTTTTTTTCCAGCAGATATAAAACATGTAGGAGCTTTTTTAAATGTTCATTATATAGACAGGTGTATGCCTTTTCAAATCATGTCCAATCAACTTAATTTACCACAGGTGAACTCCAATTAAGCTGCTGAAACATCTCAAGAATGAACAGTGGAAACAGAATGTACCTGAACTCAATATAGAGCTTCACGGCAAAGCTGTGAATACTTAAGTACATGTGATTTTTCAGGTTTTGTCTTTTTAATAAATTTGCAACAACTTCAAAAAATATTTTTCCACATTGTCATTATGGGGTAATGTGTGTAGAATTTTGAGGAAAAAAATGAATTTAATCCATTTTGGAATAAGGTTGTAACATGGAAAAATTTAAGCGCTATGAATACTTTTCGGATGCACTGTATAAGAAGAGGACTGATGGGTGGAATGGTTATATCAGAATAGGATTTCGATTGGACACGCAACAAAAGCCAGATTGGTAATCCATGTAAACAATTTATTACATCTATTGTAGAATAATTGTTGGTATCTTTAAAGCAGTAAAGAAAGAAAGATTACTAATTACATGCCAATTTTAATGCCAATAAATAGAAAAAAAAGGGTTTGTATTCAAGCACAGCATCTTCTACTAACATAAATTTACATCAGGTGGGAGGTGTGTCCCAGTTATTAGGTCACTATTGACAGGGGTTCTAATTCCTGTTTACCCTACCTAATTCACACTAGGACTTGGTGAAGCACTTTGAAAGCAACTGCTAAAAAAGCGCTATATAAAAACTGAATCGATTGACTAAATAAATATTTTTAAAGATTTTATTTTGTTGCGAATAGAAAGTAAATAATCACTTTGTGGCCTGTTTTCCCACCACCACAAGTGCAAAATTACCGAGAACAGCAACACAAAGTGCAGTTGATATTGGCTGACGTCAGGTACACAGGAAAGAATGCAAAAAGGCTCTTGCAAATGAATATGCTGCTTGCAACAGCTTGAAATGAAGAGCCAAAAAAAATTATATTTCTTTTCAAATGAACTACCTGGACGTTTATTCTTTCTGGGACATTGAAAGGTGAGTTTGAGAGTTCATCAAAATGCAATACTCTTGATTATATATTTCACAAACACTGAATATATTCTACGAACATATATACACAGTAAATTTATTCTCATTTCAACATAACGAGTAGTAGAAACTGCTGCCTTCATAAAGTCAATTGCTGTGAGAATTTCACACATCATTTTAACCCAAGAACTTCATCCACATACACTTTACATGTTACGAAGATAAATATCAGCATAAGAAACAAGCTTACAGTTTTGTCTTTAAGATTTAGCTGCCCGATAAGCTTCCGGTCATCTGCTGGATCTATGACCTCTCCACCGATGAAGAGCTCAATCTTGGTGTGTGTGCTGTTAGCTTTTATTCGGTTCAGAATGCAGCGGCGCACAGATCCAATAGTATCATTGGTATGTGACCAAATATCCAGATCATCGACCTGTCGCCCTTGGTTTGGGAAACGCACAACTAGCGTGATGTGCTTTCCTCTGAAAGCCCTGAAAGGACAAAAGAAGTCAAAGACTTGAAAGAACCTGGCAAAGAGTACTTGCAGAGGGGGGCATTCATGATGAATTTGAATGGTCTACCTGGACATGGGCAAGATGGTCCTTTCCTCATGGTAGTCGCTGTCACACTCCGTTATATACTCCCTGAGTACAGTCAGTACTCGCACCATGCGAATGGCCTCTTGTCTGGCACAGTTAATGCTGTCTTTATCTCCATCCAGAACACACAGCGTGTCGTAGGAGGCTTTGAGCCGGTCAAAGCAAGACTGAATAAAATCCTCATGGATCTCCACCTGCCGACAGATAGAAGCCACTATTTAAAACCAGCACAGCATTTATTAAAGCAAGAAGTATTTGCTTTGAAGAATGACCTGATTGGCTTGTAATTTTGGTCCAAGGTTTGTATAGATCTCCTTAAGCAAGTCAATTGCTCTGCTGGCAATATCATCACTTCCTTGAATCACAACCTGTCAGTGACGAGAGAAGAGTTTTTACTTAAAATAAATGTTTTTTTACTATTTTAGTTCTAAATAAGAACCCCCATAATAACCAGGAATATTTACCCTCCACAGGTAGTCCAGCCCTATAAGCTCCAAATCATCCATCATGTAAGCCCGGCGTTTAGCAACCAGTTTGCTCTCCCTGCAGTTGACTGCCTTGAAAAACCGTTCGAAACATTTCATCCCGTTCTCAGTCAGCAGTGAAGGGTCGAGCTGCAGGACATTGTTTTCAAAGAAATCCTTGTTGATGTCTGGGTCGAGGTCAGGTTCGTCCCCCATCAGTTTGGAGTACCACTTGAAGCAGGCCTCACGATCGCACAAGAACACAGCATTCTCTGCCAGGCACTTCCAGATCTGCTTCGCCTGTGGAGCGCACAGCCAGAGCTGCCCATCTTTCAGAAGAAACCTGAAGGATGAAGATTATTACAAATCTATTACAGGGGTTCAGCAGGTTTCATTAGGTTAGATTTAAAACTTTTAAACACATTTTAAGATCTTTAAGAATAAAACTGAAGACCTATTAGAACATCAAAAACCATCACATTATGTTTGTAAGCATTTACGAAGGTTTTCTCAAACTCTGGCAACCCTAACGGTCTTTTTTTTTATATTTAAGATAATTTTATCCATCTCTGGCAACCCCACGATAAGTTTTATGCTTTTGAGTATATAACAATGTTTTCTTAATCTCTGACAATCCTTACAACCACATTAAGTTAATTTACATTTATGATTTTTAGGTCAATATCTGGCAACCTTGTTAATCACTCTAAGCATAATTCATAAAACAGCATTTATGAGTGTTCTGCCAACCTTAATCATGACTTTTTAGTTTTTGAGCATTCATGAACATTTTCTCATACAATGGTAACCCTAACAATTTTTTAGCGGTTAGGAGGATTTTCAATCTCAGGTAACCCCAAGCAACAACAAAAAGTACATATCAAATTAACTTTGCATGAATATCAGAAAAATAAGACCTGTGAGAAACTATTTAAGACCTAGAACAGTGAATGAAGACTTTTTAAGGCCAAAAGTTTGGGCTTTTACAAATTTAGACTTTTTAAGGTCCTGCTGAAACCCTGTAGTTACAAGTGCTTAAAAACATCAAATGGGACTATTTTTAAATCTCAGGTTCACCGGATCTTTGTGCATTTCAGTTTTAAAACAAGACCGGTAAAAAGCCCTTTCGATTTCAATCACAATGACAAAATATTTCTTCTAGGACACGGTACTCAAGATGAAGGTAACATTCTGGACCAACATTCTGAACATAACATTTTTAAGAGAAAGGGATTGAAAGGATTTTGAGATGCAGTTTCAGGCAAAGTGTCTCGTAAATTAAACTTGCCTCAAGAAATTAAGCCTCTCCTGGACCTCCTGTACATGGCTATAGCGGCTGCCTGGCCGAACCGTCTGAGGATCGAAGTCTGTATGTTCTGCTGAAAATCGAGAAAGGAAATGGTGAATAAAAGCCCCGAATAAAAACACTGCATTGGTAAGAACACCACAAACCTTTCGAGAACTGCCTCATATTCTCCATATATGCTGAAAGGTTCTCAGCTACCAAAGTAACCAGTGCGTGGTTGTGCTGCAGTTGGTTGATTAGATCATGCCGGTAGAAGACATGTGGACTTCTCTGTGTTTGACTGCAAAAAAACAGACAAAGAAAAATAATTGAATCCCCTGAAACATATAGTTGTTACTTTTTAGGTGTATGGTAGCCCAAGGTAAACCAAAAGCCTAAAAATACTTCAGAGAAGAATGATCCCAAGATGTCAAAAAAAAAAGTAAAGCCAGGGAAAGAAGTTTTAGTCATAAACCGTATTGCATAACGTGTCGTAAAGGTCTGGAAAATGTGAGATCAGCCGTAATTTATTCCGCCAATGGACAAGTATAATTTAAGTATCCCAGAGCAACAGGGTTCTGCACTCAAACTCTTTTCATACCTTAAAGGTTATAAAACTAGAGCTATCTTTACATTTTCAGAAGTACAAACTTGCCCATGACCGAAGACTGATTGGATTAGATTTAATTAGATTGACAGCAGCAGAAACTAATCAAATTTCCACAAATAACTCATTCACCGTAATCCAAAATTAAAAATAAGCTGCTAAATCACTTGTGTAAATGTCATAAAAAATACCCCAAAATTAGCTGTCCACTTACCCATCTAAGATCTTTAAGTTAATTGGTATTTTCTTTCTGAAAAACAACAGGGATTTGTACGATATATGTTCTACATATACAAGCTTTCTTACAATGTGGTTTAATATTAACTATCTTATCAGAAAATAAACATGGTTTTGCACCATGCTATTAGAAATGTGTTTGCTTATCAGGATCCATTACAAAGAGTTAAATCATGATTCTCAGCAGATTACCTTAAATTCTGAGGAGCTTCTCCAAAAAGGCTACAGATCTCCCGTATTTGCTTCAGAGCAGGAATCACCCATTTATCATTAGTTCTTAATTCTTCTATGAATCGGTCTATCCACTGCATCTTCTGTGTGTCCCTGTCCTGAATTAGGAGAAGCACAATGACATCAACGCCTCGTTTTCCTTCAAAGAACAGTGAATTTAACATCATGAAAACTAGAAAAGCTCATGTAACTATGGTTGGTGAGGGCACCTGGGAGCAGCTGTAGTCCAGTATCTTGATATGAGCACTAAGAGCCTGGTCCATGATATCCACTGGAACATCATCACTATGCGCCAGATTCCACAGGAGGTTGAGCACTTTGTGAGCCATTACTCCGTCCTTGTCATCTTCTGCTAGTCGACGAATCAGTTCCAGCAACTTCTCTCTCTGCTTTTTGCTTGCATTAGTCCAACTCTCCTAAAAACCATAAACAATGCCTTTGAGGACAGAATAACCTGCAGGAACGCTAGTAAGTGCATGCAAATGCTGAAGAACTTGGTGTTCATTCATTAAATCTTTAAGATAAGAAATTGAACAATTTATTAAAACAACCTTGAAGCAATCAAAGAGATGGTCCAGCTGCTCAGGAGAGAAATCCCATGCCAGCTTTGCAAGAAGATCATGAACATTCTTAACAATAGCCTCGTGTTTCCCAGCCTGAAAACAGAAAAGACACTTTTTTAGAATTTCTACTTCAATTAGGCATCAACAGTCTTTAAGGTTAAAAAATTTAACCATTTTATACATCTTATTGAGTTCATTCAGATCTGACACAGCTGAAAATTAGATGTTAATCAGGGTCCCTCTTTAAAAATGTATAAACTGAGCTGATAAAACTTGATTCTCAAGTTTTAAACTACTCTATGTTAGATAAAGGTTTAGTAAGTAGTTTTAGTTGTTTGAGAATAATGGCTAAAGTGACAAGAACAGCTAATGGCACCAACATAAAACATTAATAAACCATTGACAAAACAAAATGTTCAACTTTAATAACACACTGTTAAATGTATAACACTAACAACATAAACAGCACAAATCTCAATAGTTTATCCAAAAACCCAGCCATTCATCCATAACGCCATGTCGAATGGATTCGAATAAGCTAACGTTACAGTAGCCCTGTAGAAAACTTAAAAACGCTAAATCTCTTTAATGCTGAAACAGAAGAAATTAAGAGAAAATGCAGAAAACAAAGTAGGCTGACACGAAACTAATGTAAAATATAAATAAACTATGTTATGTTAGCTTGCATAGTACAACCTTCTCTGTTAACAGCTGTGTTTCCATTACACATTGCTAAAATTTCGATAAATTTTTTGTAAATGTCACACACACAAAAAATATTGATAGCTTAGCGGTCATTGCATTGACACGGTGCAGATTTGCATCTACATCTTCGAATCCAGCCAGAGTCCTTTTCCAATCCTTCTCTCCTGATCTCTCTCATATTTGTCTTGTCACACTTGTCTCCTCTCTACTGCCCTATCTATCTAATAAGTGCATTAAAAAGCCCAAAAAACTACATTTTGCAATATGCCATTCAAAAAACATGGCGACAGATATGAACACCACTATGATTTATTCAATACTCTATACGCAGATATATTCACATTTCAGCCAGTTCATTAGCGCTCATCATCACGTATCAAAGGAGGCGTTCGCATCTTACTCAGGCCAAGGAGCAGGAGTAGCTCATTTTTTTGTAAATAATGGTTGGTGATTTTACACACTAGCTACCGATCCAATAATTCTGCCTGACACACAACTTTTGATGCAGTTTTGTGAAATATGTACATTTGGATATGCCTCAAAGCACACAAAACTGTTTTCCAAGTTTTTTTTTAATTGTCATGTTTCCATTAGGCAAACTTATTATTGCAAATCCAATCGGCACAATTTCATGTTCAATGTAAACGTGACTAATGACTTCTGTTTCTATTTAGAAAAAAATACAAATTCAGCATTATTTTCCTCATGTTATGTCCCCCTTATATTTTTATATGTTGTCTCAAATAACCTTTTATTAAAAGAGTGACCCAATCCTTTTTTACACAAACAAGACCATCTCACCTGAGCAGCCCAAATGTTGTCCAGGTCCTGGAGTGTTAAGGCCTTTTCTTTGATGACGAATCGAAGGATCTTCTCCAGTTTCTCCACATACTGTGGCTGATGTAGGCTGTCTCGCAGCACAATGGACAAAATGTTGTTCTGCTGAATCCATTCCTGTCAGAAAAAAAAATCAATAAAGTGTCAGGCGGTTTCTTGTTAGCTGTGAATACTCAAATAATTATAAATCATCTGCATGACAAAACTCCAAATATTCCCCCACAACAACTCCCCAGCAAACTTACCGCCATGCGCTCTGCCGTCAGCCACTCTTCCTCTTCAGGATTGCCATGACGATGTGTGTAGTAGGAAACACTTGAAATCACCTTGTTTACTTCATTGAGTGCATTCATTTTGCCATTAAAAGAAGAAATCTGCAATAACCTGCAACAAAAAGGGCAATGGGTCAAATATGTTTGCTTTTAATACGAACAAGTGTAAACTCAAGCTCGACTTACCTAAGAATCATTTTTAACCTAAATATCTCTAAATTCTTCACGGTCTCCTCTTGTCCTGGTACCCGAGAGGCAAGGTTCTTCAAAGATTTGATTATCATTGACAGAGCATCGTTTTTGGCTTCATTCTTAGCTTCCTTTTTCAATTCCTCATCCGTGAGGTTTTCTAGAAACTGAGGAACCATTTCAATGATGGGAAGAAAGTACTTTTTCACTGTGTGCAAAGTGAGAAACTCGTAGCACTGCCCAAAAGGCCTGCAAAACACAAATCACAAATCAAACTCAGGTGTTGATTGACTGAAGTTTTCATCGTAATTTTAGATTGAACATACTTAATGAGTGCAGCGATGATCTGGACGTTCAGAGCCTGGCCACTCATGAAGCGATCGTGTAGAATTTGAAACCCGTTTAACGTGCCAAATTTGTTTATTAAATCCACCAACCAGCCCTGCAGGTAATAAACCAGAAGCTTTTAATACAAAAAACGTTTTTGATACATTTTAGAGTTTGCGTAGATGAATGCTTATTAGTAAAAAATACAGAACCTGAAATATAGCTTTTTAAATATGTACATTTGCCTACTAGAAACAACATTCCATATCAAAACTGGTACCAGATTAAATCACTTGACAGCTCAGAGAAATGGATGAGTTCTGTTTCACAGAAAAAAATGAAATTTTGCATGGATCCTTACACAATTTATTTAAGAATTACCTAAACAATACCATCAAAAGTGTACATGTAAAACTAGCGTCTCAAAGTACCAGACAGATATTCACAAAACAAATACAACAACATGGTTTGTTAAAAAGAAAAAAAGAAAATGCACTAAAATCAACAAAGGCACATTTTCTTCAATTGTTTAGAAAGTTCTTTTTGGAAAAACTACAGTTTATTCTATTTTAAAGGTAAATTAGCATTTTGTACTTTGCAAATACCTGAAATTGTAAAATGTTGAATTATTTTACTAGAATAACCAGTTAAAAATTAAATACCATAGGTTAGCACTTTATTAATACCGAAAACATTTTAATGTCTTGCATATTTGCAGTCCAACTAATGAGTTCTAATGATCTAATAGTGCGTTTTACCAATTTCAAGAAAAATAAAACTACTTTAAAATCTAAATTAAATTTTGTAAAATGAGATGAAAATTTCATGTAAAAATCACACCGCTATAAGCACAACAAAAACATAATTAAAATTATTGTAGTGATGCCATAAAATACATTCCTCCCCCTACCCATCATCAGAGCATTATTAACTAATAAGGGTTAAAAAAGAATCTTCCATATACTTAATTAATTGGATTTTTGAAACCATTTACAGTAAAAAAAAAATAAATAAAGTATGTGCCTTGTTTAATAACTAATAAGCAACTAAAAAGTGGTTAAGTTGTCATATTAGATAAAATGTTAAAAAAAGAAAAGAAAAAATGTGTAATAACTAATGATCTCCAGACACAGATAAAACTAGTTGCTTGTTTTAGAAGCCTGGTATTTTTAATTTCTTTATTACAGAGCTCTCACAAACGTCTGTAAAATAAACAGATTTCAGACCAACTGAAAGGGTACCAGGGTTTGTTTTTCCTAATATCGGTTTAATGGAGTTCGCTTTGAAATAAAAAGTGATTCCTGGAACACTCTTCCCTGTGCCTTTTCTGTGTAAAAGTGGATATAGCTTCCTGATAAAGAGTAATTACAAAAAAACCCTTGATTGGAAAGTTTATCAAATTCCAAAATATTCATCAAATACTGTGTCTCTGCCGAACAAGCTTCTCACCTTAGGAGAGCGAGGGTCAGGGGGACGGGCAAAAAGCTCATCCTCAGCAAGCTGAACCCCAGCAGGCACAGTCTCCGAGGGCCGTGTACCATTGTAGATGTGGAACTTACAGTGGGGGTTGGTAGCCATGGCCAAGAGTTCTAGCAGAGGGAACCAGTCCTGAGAGAGCTTGGTCACACACAGCTCTACCAGACGGTGAGCGTTATTTATGATGCACCGCTGCAGACACAAACACATCAGAATCAGGCCAGAAATTACTTCTACAAGTGTCAACCAGTCTTGGACTTCAACCCATTTCAACCCCTTTAATAACAGTGAGTGGGAAGCGTTATGATATAAAACAATTATCTTTAGCATCAGCACAACTGAAGCTGATTCTAAAACAGCCGTGAATAGCTAAACTGAGGCTCTTTCAAGAGCGATGAGTCAGTGCTGTGTCCCAATACTGCCTCTGTTTAACTGAAAGAGGCTCTTTGATCAGAGCTTGTGCATTTTAATATTGCAGCCAACTACGACGAAGGTAACCAAAAGAGCATTATTTCCTTCACAGCCTCCTAAATCTCAATCAATTCTAGTTCGGTGCAAATCTGACACTGCACAAATCCCTTTAATGAATGCAAAATAGCAGAACTTACATGGATTTCAAACTTCCATCCACTAACAGCCTCATCTGTCAGTATTTTTGTGAAGGATATAGTCAAGCCATCTCTGAAAAACCTCTGGCATGCTTCACACTTGACATCAATTCCTGCAGAGTAGAGGAAAAAAGAAAAGAAAAGAAAAACACACTGAAGAATTCAAGAACAAAAGTGAAAGCTTTGTCAAGAATTTAAAAACAGCTTATGATTATAATGAGGAAAATAAAACATTCAACAGGCAAATTCTGTGAAAATCAAACATTACCTTTTTTACAAAGATCTATAGCAGCTTCAAGAAGAACTTCTAATTCACCCTTTGGCAGAACTGGAACGACCCAGCGAGGTCTGTACAGAAAATGGTAACCTTTATTAATCCTCGTCAGTGATAAGAAGCAAATGTTCAATCTGCCAATTACCCGATAACATGCTAAACAAACACGATTCATATCAATATCCTTATTCAAACACCCAACCTGGCAAAATTGAGGATAAGAGCACTAACCTGTTGATCATGTCGTCCAGCTTGGCCAGTTCAGTGTGGGGGAAAGCTGGCTCCTCCTCCTCCAGGGGGGTGGGACAGTCCCCTTGAGCCTGGTCATCTGGAGGGCTCACTGGGGAGTTCTCATTGGATGAGTTGGGAGAGGATGTCTGAAAAGCAAAGAGTTTGGAGGTTAAGACCAAATGTGAATCTGATGCAAACATAGCATTTGTTGTACTTGAGAGATAGAAGAAATCATTTTCTTTGCCGTTACTCTATTATCATTTTATTCTGCATTAAACTGTGCAGTTGATTGGGATCAAGGGAATATCTCTCTTCTAGTTCTGCTAGATCTCAGTGCAGCTTTCGATACGATAGATCACAGGATTCTCTTCAAAAGACTAGAGAACGATTCAGGCTTCCAGGGGCAGGCTCATAGATGGTTTAACTCTTACCTCTCTGACCGGAGTCAGTTTGTTCTGTACAATAGCAGTAGAGTAAGGAGTTCTTCAAGGTTCTGGGACCCATCCTATTCTCAATCTACATGTTGCCCCTTGGCAAAATTATTAGGAAACTTGGGGTTAATTTCCATTGCTATACAGACAACACCCAGCTCTATATCTCAGCAAAATAACCCTTTAAAGCTAAAAAAGATCTCAGAATGTGTCGCTTATATAAATGATTGGATGAATGAAAATGTCCTAATGCTAAATCATGATAAAACAGAAATATTACTTATTGGCTCTCAAAAGCAATTACTCTCAGTTCTAAATATAGAGCTGTGGGGACACACTGTTAATTTCCCCTACAGTTAAAAATCTTGGTGTTATTATAGATAGTGAACTGACGTTTAAGAACCATGTCTCTTATGTTACCAAGATTGCCTTCTTCCACCTCAGGCCACATGCTGTCTATTGTAGATTCAGAAAAAAATTGTTCATGCTTTCATGACCTCCAGAATGGATTATTGTAACACTATGTTAGCCGGCTGCCCAGCTGCTATGCTACATAAATTACAGTTAGTTCAGAACGCAGCAGCTAGAGTTCTCACAAGAACAAAGAAATATGATCACATTACACTGGTTCTGTCTATTTTTCAATGGCTTCCTGTAAAATATTGCATTGACTAGAAGATACTGCTTTTAGCCTTTAAGGCACTGAATTGGCCCCGGCCTACCTAGGCAGTCTCTCATCACGTTATATTCCAGTTTGCTCTCTTTGATTACAAGAAGCACAAGAGCAAACTCCTGTATAATGTTCGGACCTCAGCTATGCTCACAGAGTTCATAACTAAATTAAAATCATATAATTTATCACTCATCCTGCAGTTGATGCTGATCAGCTGTTGGTTGTCTGATACATTGTTCTAACCAATGTTCGTTTGTTTGTGTTTATTTCTTATGTTTTTCAGGTGCTGTCTGGTGAGGTGTTCGTTGATGGATCTTAAGGTTGTATATTCTTTATGCTGGGAGGCTGACTAGCACCGGTCTAAAGTCAGTAAGGCTCCCTGGGAACTCGCTTAAGGAATCCCTACCTGACCCACAAAAGGACTTTGTAAGCTGCTTTGAAAAATCTACAAAAAAAAGCACTATATAAAAACATTTTGATTGATTGAGGAAAAGATACTTGTGTGTCATCACAGACATAATTCTCATGAATTAGTAGTAAAGTATTTTTATACAAAAATATCCAGTGTGAAAACTTAGCTTGTCATGAATGGTTCTAAAAATACATTTGAATTCAGCTGCTTGTTTGTTGTTTTTATCTAAAAAGGACTTTTTTTTAGATCTATAGAAGGAAAATTATTCTTCGTTTTCACAAAAAAAAAAAACATCAAGCACATTAAAGTTAAATTCAGATTTATTTATTTTTTCTCAGAAAATGTGACAACACAGTGTTGACTAAAAAGACAACCCTACCGAATACCAGGGGTGTAACTTTGCTTTGAGAAGTTTATGAAATGGTGTCCGATTTTCTTTGTTGGGTTTTAAATAACATTTCAACTGCGTAGCCAATGTTGATTACCGATCCCTTGTACAAAGAAAAACACAATCTTATTTCGATTTGGAAAATTTGGTAGCAGACTGGGGGGTGGTGTGTGTGACTGCAGACACACAGTCTTAGGTGTGCATGCTCAGTCTAATAGTGGCAGTATCAGAAGGGCAAACCAGTACACCAGAAGTGTCAGAAGTTCTTCCTCGCACTGTACATTTCAGTGGTAAACACCATCAGATAAATATCCACTTGCAAGTCCTTTTTCTGGCAATTATTAGAACACTTTCAATTCTTTAAAGCAAATCTGTCTACCTGCTAAATCTCTCGTTCATCCATGTTGAGAATAATTCTATATATACATTCTATAGCCTGCCCCCCTACCATCTCACATTGGTCAACAAATATATCAATCACTTGATCTGCACGTAAGCTACATCATAACACATCCTTGACAAACACAACAGTTAATTTTCATAATGGTAAATTGCATCACCCCCTTCATTGCTGGTAGAAATTAGCCCCTGTCTGTAACCATAGCAGCCGATCTGGAACTGTATGTTATTTTGCCACGTTATTATTGACTCTGCTTGTAACTTCAGCTTTGGTGGGTGGGGCTAATCGCCTGGACTTCATTGATGAGTGTATTGTTAATGAGGGACAAATATTGCAGCAAAATATTCTTGTGTTTTACAGTGGTGGAATTATTATTATTATTATTATTAAGCGCAACAACAGTATATAACAACACTGTCTAATTGCTTTAAAACATGACTTTTGGGGACCTTAAGTGAGTTTTGTGCCTCTGCATTATTGTAATCTTATAAACAAGCAATCATAAAGTACGTTCCCCTGTAAGGCATTAAAAGCATGAAAGAGTGAGTGTGGAAGATAAAGCAGCTTTAAGATGCTCTGAGTCCATTTCCTGTGCCGTGTCAATGGATGCATGTAGGCTGGAGCGCTGCATGCAGAGCTGAATGGAGCCTGCGGAACTGGGGAAACGTGGGGGTGTGCTGGAAAAGGCTCCTTCTGCTTGGCTGACCTACATAGGCAGTTTGCTTCTCATGTCTAGGCGCTACACATTTCTAACCAACTGGTGTGCTTTTCTCTGCCAGACATCACATCCTTGTTGATTCCGGGGTTTTAACATGTGCTGGGTGAACACAGGTGTAATGGATAACACTGCTGCACTCAGACCCTGGGCAACACAATAGTTTCCTTAAGTAAAATAATCAAAGGAAGGCTCTCACCTTTCCTTGGCTAATAATGCTTGCTTTTCAGCATTTTTGACAACAATTATGCAGAATCATTGCTTATGTGCCAATAAATCAACAACACAGAGAAATTTCCAAACCTTATGAATGAGGATACTGATATCTAAATAGAATTATGCAAGGATAACTTTTAAACTTTAGATTTAGAAACATTTAATACAATAAAGAGGTTTCTTTGGTTTTTGTCCTCTGAAAATCCATGTCAAAATTGATAAGCGGTAACCACTTAGGTTAAACATAAGAATGTGCCCTTCAAACAGCAAACTTTTAATGGCACTCGTGCAATTATACAGTTTTTTGCTGTAAAATCTAAATGTAAAGTGAAACATAAAATCCTTAGATAAAACGATCTACTTCCTTAAACATCCCAGTCAATCTACTTATACTACAACTTTAAAGTACACATATTGTTAAGGAAATCAGCAATTAGGCAGACAATTGTAGAACACAAAACTCTGAACACCATAACTCACAATACTTCCTCCTCAGCCATCCTTAGTTGCCTAGTACAAGACTGTCAATCCTCTAGTCATATTTAAAGTATTTGATTTTAAAGGTGTCCAACAGGTTGTCACACAAACAGCCAAAAACGTTTTTGTTTTCTTGTAATATGTTTTAAATTTGACCAAATTTGTTTGCGATTCAAAAATGTTTTGTTTAATGACTTGTTTGTGCTAAACCCCTTCTCCACATGATGCAACTGAGGAGGATAGGAATCTGCTGAATAAAGGTTTCAGGCTGTTCGTGTAAGGTTTTGACCTTGTTTAGAGAACTTGCATTGACTGAAATGGCAACCAATAAAAAGAGTACGATTGGAAAAATAAGGAAATTTTGAGCCGAGCTCACCAGAGAATCTCTAGGCTCGTTGCGAGAGCGTTCAGTATTTAGTGTCCCGGGTAAAAATATGGTTCCAGTTCGTTACGGCACATACAATTCATTTTTTTTCCCAGTAATCAGAACTCAGTTTCTCAGGCATGAATGAATGATATGGGAGGTTATACTGCGTGATGTGTGAGCTATAAGATTCGCATTCAACTTGTTTGTACAATTCTGAATTGACATTCTAATGAAGGGTAATAATACACACAAAGCCTTTTCAGTTTTAAAACTCCAACAAGGTATTCCTCAAACCTAAAGCTATATTCCACACCACATGAGGGAAATTTTTAAAAGCCCATCAAAGTGGCTTTTTAAATTTTTTTTTTTCAGCTGCCATAAAGATATTACACAATAGATAGTTATTCCTTTCTGCTGCAAAAAAACTGTGTTTAGGAAAATAATAAACAAATACATAATTTTGCCCTTCTACCATGTGTGCTACTGAATGAGGCAATACAATTATCTTAATGAAAAATAATATTCATTAAAGAATAATTTATCATCATTACTAATACACATTATTCAGTAGTTATTAAAATTGTTAAATCTTAGTATATAAATACATACGCAAAGATATGTGTCAAATACCAGTAACATTGAGGCACTTTATATTTATATAAGGGCTTGGGACTTACGAATTCCAATGCACACCTTTAATAGTACATTCTGCAGATCTTGATGTGTGGATTCACTACATGACGATTACTTTTAAAGCTAATAAAACTATGGGGTAAAAAAGGTTTTCTGAAGCATCATGACAAGAGAGATCAATTACACACAGCTCTTATATTTATGAAGCAATAGTTAATACCAATAAAGGGATCAAGAGATGGATGCAAGGTCTCAACGCCTCTGTGGCTTCTTGGGAATGTATGAGTCCAGCTGTCAAGTCCACAAAACTTGTGCATGCCAATCATTGAAGACTTGCTGATCATTATTTATTTATTAGGGTAAAAAAAATGCTTCTGCGCAACAGTCCTCCTAAATATATTTTCAGGTTTAGCAGACTGAATGTCACATTTGCTATGCAACAACAGAAATTAAACAATACAATGAATTTTGATGCCTTACAAAAGGATGGTGTAAAACATTTGATCATGGACCATGAGACTAGGCGTATTAGTGTGGATTTTAAATGTGTTACCAACATTTCTGCGTGATTGAAAACCTTAGCAACAATATAATATCTGTGAAGATCAGCTAATTTTATTTGTAGATGGGATTTAAATATGACTTCCTGAAGTCTGAAATCAAGAAAACTCTTGCTAGAAACAATAGTTTTTACAACAGGTTTTTTAAGATGTTAGCTTTATAACCATTTTTATATAATCAATCCTAAAACAGTCGGAAGAATGCATAGGCAATAGGCCTGTCACGATAAGCAATAAGAAGCTTAATCATCCTGTAAAGTAAATACATGTTTCTTTATCCTCATAACTTGGTCTTTTCTGTTCTCCTTTCAGTACATTATCATAAACAGAGAAATGTATGAATATTCATCACATTTATTTACTGTGCAAAATGCGAAGCTTAGAGCCCAGTAGAGACCTTCTTCGGGGGACATTAAAACAAAAGCAGCTATGTGTTTAGACTCCTACAAGTGGTTTTCCACCCTGAGAAAGGCTGAGGGGTAGGTCGAGGCTATCTGATATCAATGCGATAATGTTCAGGTGTTGCAATTATTAATAAGCTTTAAAAACACAAAATGCAAGTAACAGAAGACATGGAATTTAACCAGTAGTTTGCATTATAGATTTCACTCTTTGTACTCAGTAAGCTGCTGGAGATTTGGAGTCAAAGGGCTTTTACATGAAAACAAAAAAAATAAACATGTTTCTTTTAATAAATAACAACATATTGTTTTTTACACAAGTTTATTCTTAAAAAAATAATTTAATAGAAAATTTCTAACTCTATGTATGGTCTACATATGCTGTTTCCAACAATTTTGAAAAATGGCAATTTCACTTATCACAATCAATCACTCAGCAAAATTTGTTGTGAAATGTCTACTTGGGCTATTGGAAATAGCAGGGATGTCCAAAGTCGGTCCTGGAGGGCCATTGTCCTGCACATTTTAGTTGCAACCCTGCTGTAGTATGCATACTACTCTACTTCAGCCAATCAGAGGACCATAATTAGTGCACAGGTGGGTTTCATGATGGTTGAACCAAAAATGTGCAGGGCTCTGGCCCTCCAGGACCGACTTTGGACACCCCTGAAATAGAGGCTCTTTTTTTTTATTTGGTCATTGTTTAGAATTTTAACATACAAATGAAGACTTTGTTAAAGATGGAACATTTGCAATATGAAATACACATGAAGGTAGGACTTGATTTGATACAATGATAGAGAGGTCGATAGCTGCCTGAACATCACGTTGCTAATGGCACTTCGATGTCCTGCACGGGGATTGCTTCCCCGTGTTTATTTTAGCTCCAGAGTCTCGCAAAATAAAACACTTGTACTATTCATGCTCAGAGATTAAAACAGCTGCACTTTTATCCTTGATTTCCACACAAAAAATTCAATTCTGTCTGTTGTGTTTATGCGTCTAAACACTTGTTGGTGTAGTTACATGGCATAATCGATTGGACGACGAAAAAGAAACCAGGCTTTAAAAGGAAGCCGGGAACTCTCGTTTCTGATTGGTTTAGCTCATTGGCTGACTTGTTTTTTAACCTATGGACACACACTAAGCCTCTCACGCAGCAGAAGAGACACTAGCAGTGCAATATACAGAGTGTTGACAGTACTCATGAAAACAATGCCAGAGATGTCTAAAAGAGGCTTATTTGAAATCCATACATAAGTTTACCACAACGGCCAATGTCTTGAACTCCGATAGAGTTCTTTCATATCATAAAGATGCAGAAAAAAAAAACACCAGGAGAAGATTGAGAGCTTTTGTGTAGAGAGTGACGATGGGCTGGAAGAGGAAAAAATAAAAATGCTCATTGAAATTTTGTTCACAGTTAATGGTAAGACTTGTACTTGAACTATCTAGAGGAAAAATCTGCTTTCGTTTGTTGCAGAAATTAGAGATTTGGCAAAATTGTGATAATTATCAATATTTCCTGATAAGAAAAAATCATTCATTCATCTTAATGTCGGCTTTCTTCTCTTTCGGGGTCGCAACAGCGGAATGAACCGCCAACTCTCTGGCATATGTTTTACGCGGCGGATAGAAAAAAAAATCTTATTTTTTGTCATACTGCCCAGCCCTACTTGGATGTCCCCAAAAGAGTCCTTTGTGGAAAAAAGTTAAATCAACCTCTGACCAACCTCTGAACCCTAACTACAGTCAATGCCAGGACCGAGGGAGTGAAAGAGTCTGTTCACTCCCATTATTGTGACAAGATACATTCTTGGAAACATTATTATGTCTTTTTTGGTTCTTCTTCAGCAATCATCCCATTTAGAATGGCCCAAAAACTAAGCTATTAAACAATATGGCACTTTTACCAACAATTAATTCAGATATTTAAAGGGAACTTCTTTTTTTTTTTACTTTTGCATGGAAAGAAACTATATATAACATTTTTTCAGTATAGTTATTTTGTTCAGTCAGACCACTGAAATTGCAGTTAAAATAACCTATTTATCACCATATCAATTCAGGTGCCTGAGGAAAAAGAAATCTTATCAGACGACTGCTTTAACTGTTATTTCGAAGAGTTGCAGCTTATCAGATGCCCTCACCATAAATTAGAGTCGAGATCAAACAGTAATAAGTACTGTTTAAACAGGTATCAACGAAGCATTGAAAAATAGCAATAGAATACGAGACATCCATTTAAATTCCTCGAGATATCATTGATACTCTGAGTCCAACAAGCAGATACAGTTAAAGTGATGCTTTCTGGAATCATTCCACAGTTATCTAAAGCCGTTTCCTTTCAGAGCCGAGCACAGCTACAGAAATACATTTGCCTTCACTGGTGTCCTGAATGTTTTTCCTTCAGCACTTCATCAACTGTCAAGATCAGATATGGTTTATTCAACATCGACACATTACAAGCCTGTAAATTTTAGATAGAGAAAGCACTGACCTGGTTCTGGGGCAGTGGTGGCTGGGACTGGCCATCCGGAGCCTGGCCCTGACCGTCATTCCCTCCCACAGGAGAGCCACGGGTCGTGGCCGTCATACTCGACACGGGGCAGATCTTTGCAATCTTGTCTGTTTAAGTAGCTGGTACAGCAGAAGAAATCAGTTCCTCCTCAGCAGTGATGGAGAACCAGCACACTTCTGAAAGTGAAAGCACCGCCTGGGGGACTGGATATGTTGCAGAGACCATTGCATAACCTGAAAAATGACAAAAATACATCTAATACTGGCATGAAACACAGAGCAAACTAAACTTTTTATATTAATACAAATGTCATTCCTTGTACCAAACTGCTTTTTACAATATCACCACTTGAATTAAAACTGGTGACATTGAAAACATTATAATGATGAAATTGTTTGAGGAAGGCTAGAAACCAACAACCAAAGCAACATATTTTAACAGGTCAAAGGTATACTTTGTAATAATTCACCACAGGGTTACTTTAACAAACAGGAACAAATATTGGTGTGACCAAGGCGGGTCTAAAAAAATTGACTGTACACATGTTAACCAAAAACTGGTATAACTGATGACAAGCTATTACATCATGAATCAAATGACAAGGAAGAAGTATGATGTAAGCAAGGATTTTAATCACTTAAAACTATTTTTGAAATAACCTTTGAAATAATGCCATTACACAGTTGATTTAGATTCAAAAAGTGAAAAGTAAATTCAGATATTGCATTTAACAAGCCTTATAGGTTATAGCTCCACAGCTAAAAGTCTCCCAATATTTTCAAAGCTACTTTCTTTACTAGGAAACAAGAAAACAAGAGAGTGTAATACCATACACAGTTCATAAGTTTAACCATTTCAAATCTACCTTTGGGAAATCTAAATTCTTCTTGACTTCTTATTCGTTCTCAAATGTATCCCTATGTAATCATATTGTGTTCCAATATGCACTCTGGCATAACTCTTAATGATCAGAAGCAAAATAAATTGATTTTATCTATTGAAAATGGGTTGTGAAAGGACATAGTTGCAATATCTGAATGGAGCTGGGACAAAGGTGACAACTAGCGCATAGTGCAAGAAATAGACTATCACCTTCGGATTAACAAAGAAAAAAATGTTTGTTAGTTGTTTTTTGTAAAATGACTAGTTATTCGGGCCCTTTGAACCACTTGTTTATAGATAAACATGTGAGTAATTCTCAGGTACATTTTTTTTTTACAAAAAAAAGTATAGTTCTTAAATATGAAGCGCAAAAACAAAGTTTGATTTCTTTCCAGAAGGACACAGCTGTTGGAACAATCTCTATAAAACAACCCACATACAAAAGAAGTCTGGTTAGCACATAAGACAGAACGCCAAGGAGATGCTTCCATAGAGCACAAATCAGAGGAGACGAGAAGTCCCAAGAGATTTCAACCACCATTGGTGAGTTGCAATCTAGTTAAGTAAGTATAAAATATCTAGAACAACAAAAAAAATATGTGATGTTCTGGAAAAAAATGTAATTGAAAAATAAAGGTTTAAAGTTACACAAATGTAAACACCTGGCCTTTGAGCACAAACTTATGTTTCTATATGCGGCTGATAACCTTGGACACTACTGAATAAAATAAGTACTTAATCGACTTAATCGGTTAGTGCACTGAAGGATAAATCATTCTCGAGTTAGAATTCAATATCTCAAACATAAAATATGCCTTCAAGAAGCTTCACAAGCGTTTAGATTTGTTACAAGCTAAACAGAATCTAACATAACCGTTGTTGGGTGTAAGACATTATAAAGTAATAACTGTGATCAATTAAAGTTGCCAACATCCTGGCCGTGCTTTATTCTGCCTTAATAACAAAAATAAAACCTAGTGGCCAATCAGCAAGCCTTCTTAAAACAGGGACAAATGGTCTGAAGAGTAATTGATTTGGCGTATTTGAAGGTCAACACTGGCTACATAAAACTTATCGTATTACATATGTAACTGAAAATACTGACACCAACTAAAACAGTAACGGAAACAAGACAAAGCAAAACATAAAATAATAATAGTCTATGAAAAATTTACCAAAAACAGGTTGCACAATAATGTTCTACTGAATAGAGGAACAGGTTTCCGATGAAGTGAGAATGAGATTCCTCCACAAAGGTACTGCTGCTGTTTAACTATATGAACTAGTTAACATTTCAGCTTTTTGCAAAGTGGGATTGGACAAGCATAACCCTGTCTGATATAAATGATGTGACAAGCACCAGTCACTCAAACACTTTCCTACAAGAAAACTTAGGTGGTGTTTACAGGTATTTCAATAAAAGGTTTAAATTAATTGGTGATTTGCAGAGTAACAGAAAAGTAATGTAATTAGTGCAATTTATTGTAAAGTAATCCATGTAATGCAATGTCAGGGATTATTTTTGTATAGTAATAAGTAACGCATTACTTTTAAAATACAGTTTTAACAAATTGTAATATGCACGTATTCAAATCTGGCTATTTCTGTGAAAGTTTAGTTGGGAAATATTTTAAGTGTTTGTCTTATAGGATGTTCAATTCGTATTTATTGAAATCATAAACATATTCCACTCAACACACAATAAAATACAATCATGGATTCAGAAATTAAACAAACTTTGAATCGAGAGGAATCGCAAGCATTTATTGTCAAAAGATAGGCGTTCCCTTTACTGTATCTATAGATCAGAAATCATCTCCAAAGTCAGAAATCTCAATCTTTAACAAATTCGACACGAGGAGTCATCTCAAAACACAGCGAAAGCTCAACCAGGCTTTCCGTTTGACGGCAAAATGTTCTGCCATCTTAAATACATGCCACATTTTAGCCTCATTCAGTTAAAACACAACAAATGCGTCAACGATGCCCAAAAACATAGTCTGGGTGGGCATCAGACTTGCTTTTAAGACACAGCCATTATGTACTGGGCCTAACGTTAGAAACTGTGGCATTTCGGGCCTGTTTCCTCTTCCAAACCAAATCACAGTTAAAACACTTTATACGCATCAACGGCGATACTTAAAACGCCAAAAACGCTCTAATGCTTAACAACACATTGTATCCCATCCAATATTGATAGTAAACTGTAAAGTTAGAGCGAAAGTGAATGTAAATACTGCAGCAGACATAGGCTAATATGCTAGCGGCTAACAGCTGGACTCCAACAAACACTATCAGCTCGTGACAGCCCATCTAACGCGATAAAAACAACAAAATGTCCATTTCGACTATCCATCCACACGATATATTACTTCATAACCTTGAAATAAAAAAATCGTAGAACTATTGTGAAAACAACCGACCTGTCCACGTCAAAACCACTTGTTTAGCCACAAATCACCCTCCTCGCGCCGAGCTGCCGTTAAACGCAAATACTGTTAACGTTAAACTTGAGTAGGCCGTCACCGCGGCTGAGCTGCTAAAGTACGAGCGAATAGCGAATATTAATAAGGATGTCAAATATCCAGACTTCTTTAAATTCAATCATTCAGCGGCTCGAGCTAAGCTAAGTGAGCCCTGACTTGCAAATCATCTGCTATTAGCCGCTAGCTTCCTTTAGCTTCACACACAAACCCACTTACCGAGAATCAAACTGGATCTTTCCTCCATACAACCCCAGATCGGATCATTAAAGTGCTGTTGAGTAATTACACAGCCGCGTGCATGTGCCTGTATGTTGCGATTATAAATATCACGCCGGGGCTAAGATCAGACCATTGGTTTATTGTCTGCTGCTGGGTGTTTTTCCTGCGTCACCAGCATCGACTGCTGCTGCTGCCCCCCTCCCTTAAACTGCCTCCAGCCGCTCTCTCTCTCCTGTTTCAGGCTGCTTAGAGACCCGTCACCGAGCTATGGATGGAAGCAAATGGGAAGTATTTCCGCGCACCGACAGCCCGGACGTGTGACTCAGCTGAGCATGCGCGATTTCCAACACTGCTCGCCTACCCGACTCCCGATTTAGCCAAATAATACACATCAGTATAACCTAAAAAATAGACTCTAGGGAATTTGGTCGCGAGGTCTTTTCTACTGAAGTCTTAGGAGGATATGGGTAAAATATTATTTCTCTTGTTATGTCATGATCATGACTTACATATCTTATGATCATGACAAAACACCTGTTGTTATGTCGTGATCATGACTTAATTATCTCGTGATCGTGGAAAAAAAACCCTGTCTTGATCATGACGTAATTATCTTGTTATAATGACAAAAACACTGTTGTTATGTCGTGATCATAACTTAATTATCACGTAATCATGACAAAACAGCTGTTGTTATGTCGTGATCATGACTTAATTATCTTGTGATCGTGGAAAAAAAACCATGTCATGATCATGACGTAATTATCTTGTTATAATGACAAAAACACTGTTGTTATGTCGTGATCATAACTTAATTATCACGTAATCATGACAAAACAACTGTTGTTATGTCGTGATCATGACTTAATTATCTTGTCATTGTGACAAAACAACTATTGTTATGCCATAATCATGACCTAATTATCTTGTGATCATGACAAAAACACTGTTGTATGTCGTGATCGTGACTTAATTATCTTGTGATCATGACAAAACAACCGTTGTTATGTTGTTATCGTGACTTGCATATCTTGTTATAATGACAAAAACACTGTTGTTATGTCGTGATCATGACTTAATTATCACGTAATCATGACAAAACAACTGTTTTTATATTGTGATCATGACTTAATTATCTTGTCATCGTGACAAAACAGCTGTTGTAATGTCATGATCATGACTTACAAATATTGTGATTAAGACAAAACAAATGTTAATGTCATGATCTTGACTTAATTATTTTGTGGTCACGACAAAACAACTGTTGTTATGTTGTGATCGTGACTGAATTATCTTGTGATCATGACAACAACACTGTTGTTATGTCATGATCATAATCATGACTTAATTATCTTGTGATCATGAAAAAACAACCATTGTTATGTTGTGATCATGGATTGCATATCTGGTGATCATGACAACAACTGTTATTATGTTGTGATCATGACTTAGTTGTCATGACTTGGTAATGATAAAACAGCTGTTGCTTAGTTGTGATCGTAACTTAATTATCTCAGGATTATGACAAAACAACTGCTGTTATATCATGGTCATTATGTAATTATCTTATGATCAAGACAAAACAACTGTTAATGTCATGACCGTGACTTAATTATCTCATGGTCATGACAAAGCAACTGTTGTTATATTGTGATCATGACTTAAGTATCGTGTTATCATGACAAAACAACAAACTATGTAGATTTTATGCATGTGCAGTAAGAGTCAGGTAGCCTGTAGTGGTTACATGCCTAAATGTGGCATAAAAGTTAAAAGTATCACATGCAGCAATTTCAGTCTGGGTTAGCCATTGGTCAAAGTGAAAGCAGATGCAGATTCATAGCTGCTCCATAACATTTCTCAATCTGTGGCTATATATTTGGAAGTCATGATCACGACATAAAAACAGTTGTTTTGTTATTATTTAATACAACTTTCAGAATATCTCTAATCTTTCTAAAGGGGATTTATACACTCATATTCAGCTGCTCATAATAGCTCCAACATACACATAGTTTCTTTTCCAACATTTTTTTGGTTGCAGTTTGAACCAGATTTATAGATTTTTCAAGTTGTGTAATCAAATTTCAAAGTTCAAAACTAATCTATAATTATTTGTTTTCTTTGTTGCTCTGATTCTACATATAGGGTGGCAGCATGGTGGTGTAGTGGGATGTGTTGCTGCTGCTAGTATAAAGGTCACCTGTTTGAGGCCAGTCAGCAGACTTCCTGACTAGAATTTGCATATTCACCCATGCATGCACTACCTCTCTCCCATGGTCCAAAAACATACTTCAGGCGAGCAGAAGACTAAGGTGAGTGGTAGACTAATGGTGAGTGAATGTGGTTCTGTCATTTTTGGTTCATTGTGTACCAAGCTATTCATCTAATATTCTTTTGTGAAACCCTTAAGAAAATGGATAGAAGGAGAAGAGTTATTATTATTACATTGCTGGTTTTAAGCATAGGTTGTAAATCCCCACCCTCGAGAGATGGTGCAAGTACACAGTAAAATCCTGAGAGTAAAATGAACTCTATCCAGAGTAGGACCAAATACACTCTAAATAGAGTGAAACAAAAACACGTAAATAGAGTTAAATCATCATGAGGTTATCATCTAAACCCTTGATTATTCACTGAAAACTTGTACGTAGTGATAACCATTTGTATTTCACTATAAAAAAATATCACAACTATTTTCCTCATCAGATTGTAACAAAAAATAAGACTTTAACTTAAATGTTTTATGGTTCAGGTTGATAAGCTCAGTGTTAATTTAACTCTATTTAGAGTAGGGCCAAATAGACTCAGAGCAGTGTCAATTTAACATTTTAGATTTTACTGTGTACACACACTCCACCAGCAAATGATTCAGAGCTGGCACCTAACCCGATGTGGGTGTTTTTGAAAATGTTACTGTAAGGTATTTTTTGGTAAATAGTTCTTGGAGGGATGAGAACCAGTTTGCCACGATTTTGTCCATAAAACAGATGAAGGAGTCAAAATAACTGTTCTAATGTTTTAGATTTGCTTTTAATCCACTGTCTTTTTGCTGATAAACCAACCTCGTAATGATAGATTTGAAGTAAGACTTTTTACCAGAAAGCTGTGTGATTGGGATCAGTTTTGACGTTTTGAGAAATAAAAAGTCTTAAAGGTGCAGTATCATGAATATCGAGACTTTTCAGACATTTTTGGCACGTTTTAGTATTTTTTCCTCGCCAAAAAAATGCCTCAAGTCATATTCAGATTGGTTCATGCATGTTTGTGTGATAGCATTTTCCCATTGGCCAAAGCACTGCCCACTAACCAATCAAAAGTACTCCTAATGCATCTCATCTCAATGCAGGATTTATGTGCTGACTGACCCGGAAGAGTAACCGTAGTAGAACCACCCTGGATAAACAATGAAAAGAAAGTGCACTATTGGATGTCCAGGGCCACAAGTTTATTTGGCTATTATATTTATCGAAAATGGGTGGTTTTTCGGTGCGCTAACATGCAAAACCAGCAGGGAGTGTGGGAGGAGCAGGGGCTACACCACTTGTTTAGTGGAGTTCAATCATTCCAGAACATTCAAAGACATTGTTTATGATAAATTCAGCATTTTGAAGGTTATTAAGGGAGCAGTGATAGTATAGATGGGTTAAATATTTATAATACATTATTTAAAAAGAACATAATATGGCACCTGTAATGTTGATCTTATAAGAACCTCTGCACACTCACTCTGAACTACAGGAAAGCTGTGTCACTGAACACATGAGCATTTTCTACGAGAAAAACCGGTTGCAGAGGACATGTTTTCCTACATGCTTGAAAGACATGTCTGAAACGCAGTGCATCAGAACTTCTGTGAATTGCGTCAAAGATATCTTTACCGATCCATGGTATATCAACTCTAATCTGGATTTAACCTCAAATCTGTTCATCTCTTCCCTTTTATACTTTTTTTCTATATGTCTTCATAAGGTTTAACAGAAGTTAACCTCGAATACGACTCCAATTTGTTTCACTGACTTTTTTTCAGTTGTTGTAAGTAGATTAGATGATTTCTTCTGTTAATTAAATAGGTAAAAGGGAAAAAGAAAGAAAGAACAAAGAAGCGTCAAATAAATAAACACAAATGACATTTCAAATCAGTTTTTCAAACAACAAATAAAGCACATTAAAAAAGATAGCTTTGTAAGGAAAAGTGCTGTTGTTTCAACAAACTAACAGGCAACAATGAGCCGGGGCCTGAAATGCTTCATTGACAGGCACCTGAATAACCGAGTCCCTCAGCTGCACCGTCTCTGCTTCAATAGCGCTTGACCCCAACACGATCTGTCTATTTCCAGCACACAATTGATTTTCTCTCAAAGCCTTTTGTACATGCGGAGAATAATGTAGAGAAGACCCCATGTTGAACAAAGTATGGACTTTGGTTCTTGTGGAGTGTGAAGAATAGAAAAGTCTGTATTTCAGTTATTTCAGTTGAGCAAGAACATCTTCAGTACCAAAGCCTGAAGATCTCCACTGCCTCTACAGTTAATCATACAACCTGAAATATGCGTAACTCCTCTTATTATATTACTAAACTTTTATGACAACAGAATCATAAAAATGTTGTTAATCAAATTCCAGGCAATTAAAAAATGTATTGAATCTTTTTGTTCTCTAAGGACAATAGGCTTTTAATTGTAATTAAACTGTCTTTAAATTATGCCTACAAAACATTTGGAAAATGTAATTAGGATACAATGTTTATTTTACCCTGTAACACTAGATGTCGCTATGGAGTCAAAAAATGGGGTCTACTCCAAAGTAGCATTTTTAAAAATGAGAAATGGTAAAAACAATAAAAACTAAGCTTCAGCAGATTTACTTTATCATAGCAACCACATTTTCAAATGACAGTAAGTGTGGCTTAGCATAACAAAGTGCAGTAATGTTCCAGTCAGGGATAACTTGGGCTTTATCGTGGAAGTTAATATGAGGATGCAACGTTAGCTACTCAAAGGTGCAGTATCGTGTAAACTTATCTTTTCTGACATTTCTTGCATGTTTTAGTATTTTTCCCTCAGAACATGCCTCGAGTCCTATTCAGATTGGTTCTTGCATGTTTGTGTAATCCAGTTTTCTTTTCTGGGAGCTCAAAACGGCTCGATGACCGTCGTCACCCCATTGGCCATAGCACCGCCCACCAACCAATCAGATAAACCACTAATGCATCTTAATGAACATTCGCGACTGACCCGGAAGTGTATTCGTAGTAGAACCACAATCTATAAACAATGAAAACAAAGTGAGTTTTTTAAATGTCTCAGACCAAAAGTCAAAGTCTTTTTTTTGGCTTACCAAAAGATAATTGTATTTGTCAGAAATGGGTGGATTGCCTGTGAGAACAAGAATAACCTAGAGACGTGGTTGAAGCATGCCACTGAGAGGAGATGATTCAAAGACCCTGTTTAATATAAATACTGCCTTTTGAAGGTGAATTTATAGTATAGAAGAGTCAAATATTTATCATAAATTATTTAAAAGAGACCTAATATAGCATCTTCATATAGAGCAAAACTGTTTAGTTTAGACAGCGTATAAAAATAAGATTTCCAATTGATTTAAAGTTTTATATGTAAACTCTTTTACAGTTGTTACAGTAGTTAATAGAAGCCTTTAAAATAAAGTAATTAGCCTTAATCTGACAACCATTGACACGTAGACATTTTCTTGCAATATTAGCAAAAATTACAATCTTTAAGGTTTAGATTTATATAAAAGCATCATTTACCATCAGTCAGATAAACTTTTGTTGAAGACGAACATTTCACCTGAAATGTTTTTTTTTATTTCAGGCAAACATTTCACTGGAAAGACATTTACATTGACAGAATTAGAGCGCAGCATAAATAATAAACCACCAACCTCTCTCTTTCAAATAATGGTTCGTTTAATCAGATCCAAAGAACATTTGGATAAAATACTTCAACTTTACAAGCATAACATTCACTCTTTATATCCAATAAAACAAACACTAAACCATGTGACAGCCATGGACATCTTTGTTTTGGCTTGAATCATAAAACAGGAGAATGTTGACGCCGCAAACAATTAGCCAGTTCTGTGAAAAAAGCAAATACTTATAATTGTAAAACATGCATTTGAGGCACTTCACAATCATAGGGTACAGTAAGATACTGTAGCAGACTGTAGTCTCAGGAGTGTGGTAAAAATTAAAGAAACAAAATAAACATCTTAAGCACCACCAGACAACAAATAACATAGCTATTGGTCAAAACAGTAAAAACCCCTTGTGCATCACAGTTCCTTTGTTGTAAATATTAACAGAACATTGGTTCAAAACAGATATTCAATATCCAAGGAGAATAAAACATATACATTCTTCAATTTATTCACATGAAAAAAAAACTGGAAAATTAAAATGTTATCATAATCCATCAAAACAGAATGCCATGGACTGTATAGGACTGAGAGTGAATATAAATAAGCCCATTAAAACACTAGCATGATGTACATTCACAGCCTGCATGACCAAGAAGTGTCAAAGAGTTTAAACGCTTCAATAATTTTCCATTCACTGATGTAATTTTAGGAATATTTTATCAACTATCACAATGACCATAACTAGTTTTGAAATGATACATCCCAATAAAGTGAAGAAGAACTTTGAGATTTTTGAAGCCTAATTCTCCATTCCGTCTAGAAACTCTCCCTCTGTGATGTGCTCGAGCCGCTTCATGACACATTCAGTGGCGGACGGAGGATATTCAGCGGTGTAATGGGGAAGTGTCGAGGAAGAGCTGTTAAAAGAGCAGCAAAGGGTCCGCAAGAATGGCACCAGACCCATCAAAGAGCCCAGAGAGTGTAGTGTCAGCAGAGGGAACTCCACAGCATCCGTGCTCGATTCCTCCACTCCGTTCAGCTCCTGGACACAAACCCAAGAGATTCAGACTAAAAACTAAAGGTTAGTGAAAACTGATCTGTGGTACTAGCTTAATGGTACATCTTACTCTTTGGTAGAATGTTAAAGGTCGGTTGGTTAACGAATGGTTTGTTTTCTGGTTCCTGATTGATAAAGTAAACTGCAGCTGAATACACGATTGAACCCTATTGTTGTTAAGAACCAGTTAATGCCATCTTGAACAAACCAAACATTTATCCTCCTCATCTGAAACAATGCAAGCTCATGAGACAGATCACTACATACCAACGTAAATATTATATAAATATTGTATACTTCTCACAGTGTCTCAGATTTGGAGATTACTGTGTAAGCTGATGCTTATGATGAACAAAGCCTTGTTTACCTGCACACACAGGAATCCTCGTTGAGTTGGAAAGAAAGACTGACTTTTTTTCAGGTCTCATTTTATGACTCATTGCATCTAAAGGTTATCAAAGTGTTGGCCAAAACCATATTTCCAACTTGCTTTGAGAACATCATCATAGATCACAATAGCAACTAGATTTCTCCTTTAGTCTACCACAGGGGTCTCAAACTCAGTTCCTGGGGGGCCACATCCCTGCACAGTTTTGCTCTAAGTTTAATCGAACACACATGATTTAACTGATTAATGTCCTCTGAGTTTGTTTGAAGCTACTGGTGTGTCTCTTGAAACAGTGTTGGAATAAAAACCTGCAGGGGCTGCGGCCCTCGAGGAATTGAGTTTGAGACCCCTGATCTACCCCATATATCTTGGTTGAAACAAATGAGAGTATATCTTGCTATTTTAATGTTTAAGAACCCTGTGTGCTGCTCAGGTTTCATTAAAAACTTAAACAAATACTGTATATGATGCATTACATTTTTGACACTCCTAAAACTCAATAAAAGATTTAACTGTTTTTTTTTGTGGGGGGTAGCTGATGGAGATATGGATTATATAGTATTTGTTTAAGTTTTTAAGGAAACCTGAGCAGCACACAGGGTTCTTAAACTTTAAAATAGCAGGAATTACTCTCATTTGGTGGCTAAGTCATAGAGACCAATAAACTAAGGAAATATCCTTAAATATAAAATTCAAAGCCAAAGCCAATCAAAAATTGGCTTGAGCAACACTGATTAAAAGATAAAAGAAGCCATGTGGCACCAAGTTGTCATATTATGCAAAAAGGAAGTACACAGCCAAAGTTCTTGGCCCTTAAACATCACATCTTTAAAGCCCCATTTGCTCTGAAATCTGTGTCTGGGAGAGACCTTACTGATGCAGATGAACATGATGCAATAGAAGATAATGCAGTAGAACTATCTCGTGTCTTGTTGCTGTGCTCAGTCTTGCCATGACAAGAAATTGTGTCTCAACCCCTCCTATGTAACATCCTTGCCTGTTCTTTACCCAGTTCTAGGCCTCTTAAACAACTGTAAAAAGTGCTACAAACAACATCTACAAAGCTTAGTTGGCTAGCATTCAAGCAGGAGATCCCATCACAATAAACCATGTCTTCATGTTTAAAGATATTTTACCCCATAGCGTCTGTTTATGGCATCCAAGATCTTCACAATGTGTGGTTTACACTCTTGTTCCCCTTCGAGGAGAGCATTTCCTGGTCCGTCATACTGATCGATGTCAACTTCAGGAATGAAAGCCCAGCGATACCTGGAAAGATCAAAATAAAGGAAGACAGAACGGTCATTGATAGTTTAGATATGGGTCAGTCATGACAGATCAGCTTGAAGATAGAAACACAATTATCCATAACTGACAATTACTTGAGTTCGAGAACTAATCAGGAGTTACTCAGAGGCTGTTTTATTATTGGTGGGTGTCTGCACTTTTAATAAAGTTCTTTGTTAGGTGAATCATGTAAATGAAAACTGCTTTGATTGAGTCTTTTCCACAAACTCCAAAAGCATACAGCAAGTAAACATACAATTTTGAATGTAAACACATGGATGAAGTGTCTCACATTTGGAACAGAGGCATCTGCTCCGGAGGGAAGGAGACAGCAGTGTCCAGGAACTTGCAGGCTGACAGATACATGTCCAGCTCTGCCTGAGGGAAACTCAGTAGGCCGTTCCTGTCATGGCCACCTCGCATCTTACTTCTGAAATGCAAAGTCCTCAACTGGCTTAATGGAATTCACACACAAACAATTTAGCTAGGAAATAATACTTACTTTGAAGCTTCTTTATCATCCAGCAATGCCTTCTCAAGGCGGTTAAAAATACGGATCTGAAATATTCAAGAGTAATATTAAAACTGCATCAATCCAAAGCTATGATGAAGCATGTTTTGAGTCACTGATGAAGCAGATCTTAAGTGTGGGTTGACTGTACAGAAATTACAACAAAATGTTTCTCAAAATTACAGGTTAAAGACTTACTATGTAATAACTCAACACACGAGGATAGATTTAGTGCCACATAACTGGTAGAGGCAAGTAAATAACTATGTATGTCATCAAAAGCCAATGTATGCTTTTGATATTGTGACCTCACAGACCACATGGCCACAATGGTAACAAGAAAGAAAGGTTGCAAGGCTATTATCAATATTGTAGTATTATTAAGCATGTTAAAGTTATCGGTCTAGAAATGTATTTTAACTGCATTCAAAGAAGATATCTGTAGGTTTGTAGGAGCAAGGTCAGATGAACATCTGTGAGACTGCCTAATGGACAGAGGGGGCTCTAGTTGAGCAACCCATGAACCTGCCATACTCTGAGCATGCACCTACAACATAGACAGCAGTTGGAGCTGAAGCCAAGGAACTCTTAAGTTCAGTCTGTATCATAAGGGGTATAAAAGATGAAGATGCAGAGTTTGCATTCAGATGAGGGAAGATGCAGTAGCTCGTCTCTGGCACCAGAGATACCAGATGATGATGGACAACTAGAACTTTGTGTGGAGAAAAGACTTATGCTTTGAGAACCAACAACAAACTTTATTCTACATTGGTTGAGTTCTGTTTTACTTTGACCTAGTGTTCACTTAAGTTCAGATTCGACTTACTTAACCGAACCTGAGAATAATAAATAAAAAAGTTGAAGGTGCAAATAACTATTTGAACACCATAAAACAGTATGAATCAGCAGATAAAACTTTTTTTACTTTTTAAAGCTAAAAATTGTTCAATTGGCAAAAGGGCTTAATGACCTTAACCAACATCGAATCCACATTTTTAAGTAGCATTACAGTCCATAGAATGCATTTTCAGAGAACAAGATGAACTTCTCATGCAAACATTCTGAGCTACTCTTCAGTGTTCATTCATATAGCACACACGGCACTTCTTAAGAACACATTGATTTATAAAAGGACAATGGTCAGACTCTTACCAGCTCAGTCACCATAATTGGCCAGAGAGAGGTGAGATGCTGTGGTGAGATTCTCAGAAGGAGAACACGAAACATGAGGAACATCTGTGCGCACACCGCAGGCGTCTGCCCCACGCGCAGGTTCTCAGTAAGACGCTCTGGACAGACCATTGCAGAAGAGCTTGTTAGCTCTTCTATCATTAAAAACGACATGTTTTTTTTTAAGTAATCTGGATGTGTTACCTTGGATGAGAGGCAAATAGAAGTGGTACTGGTCATTCTCCCCGCTAAACATGGCGAAAGCTTGACGTTTGATTAGCATGGGCTTCTGCTCAGCAGTGTTAAACAGTTTCAGAGAGCTGCTCTGCATACCTTTAGAAGGAAAGTTTCTGATCAATGACTGAAGAGCAATTTTATCTCCATTAGGTGAATAAATATTAAGTTTTATGCTTGCTAACAACACGATACTAAGAGGGCTAATCAAGAACTAGTATAATGGGGATTCAATTATATTTATGGGACAAAAACATGCAAAAACAAAACAAAACATAAAAACAGATCACATCAACTAAACTGTGAAAAGCATTATCAAAATCAAGATAAAAAAAATCATGACTCCCTTTTTTATTCTTCTTACATTTGCATTATTATTATGACTTAACAAAATTAAAAATGTCTCAGTGATTGTTTCCTTAGGTTAAGTTGACCCAGCATTTCCTGTATATAGCAGTTTTTTTGTGGGAATAGAATACTTCCGTTTAAAGAGTATAAACATCCTAGGCAAATGAGACACAAAGGCCAGCATCCAAATTACCAATATTTTTGAGTCACACCTATTCAATTTGGGTCACTGAACAATGCAATGACTGAAAACGTTCTTTGATTTCTCTAAATGTTCCTGTCGATTTCTTAAAAATCAATCCTACTGCTCTGCTTTTCAAAAAGTCCGTCTAGAGCACAATGGATATAAAAAAAACATATGAATATAATATAAAACACTAGACACCAAGGAACACTTACTCATCAAGTCTTTGAACATGGTTTTCTCATGAGTCAGAAGATGGTCTATAATGGATCTCCAGCTAAGATACAATAAGAATTCATTGGTTAAAAAGCTTAACATGTTAAGATGACAAAATTTGTTTTCTAGTAGATCAAACATTGGGTGTAAAACTACTTGGTTTATGATGGACATATATTTGGTATTTTCACCCTTACATTTTACATTTTCTTGTACCTTTAAAATAAACTCCTTGTACTCTTAACTTTAATTAGTTTATTTCTTACCACCAGTTCACGCCTTACTTTTTTAGAATTTACAAATTTGTAAATATAATGCAGTATCCTCCTGAATTAAACTTCTTTTGTGCTATGCACGTTTGGCAACAAAGCAAATTGTGATACAGATACTTATTCTTATTCAATCATATCATCTTGAGGGCTGTATAAATGTGTCTCTTACTGGCATGAACAAGAAGATTCCATTGTAAAAAACAGAGGGTCCATGAAGAGTTCCAGCACCTCTTTCTTCCACGCTCGCTTGGTGTAAGCATAACCGCTCAGACTGCTCAACAACTGAGCCCCCGCACAAAAACTAGGCATGTTATAGGCACTAAGAAAAAGCAAATGAAAAACAAGTATTCAAGCATGCAAAAACATAGGTAATTGTTGCAATAATTCATCCATAATAACAAAAAAGGCTCTTAACACCACACCTGTGATTCTTTAGATAAGGGAAAACAAAGTACATCAGACGGGAAATGAGAGGAACAGCTTTCTCCTTCTCATCACTTCGGTAAACCATGTCAAGAAGAGGAGCAAGAATCTATAAGAACAATGAACATGTTAATGTACAATTGGCTCGTTTTCTTTCTCTATTTATTTAATAATCTTCAAAACTCTACAGAATATTTTCACATTTGTTTAAGTTACATTACAGGTTTGTGCACACGAGGTAATACAGTTGCATTCTGAATCTGTGACAGCTTATCTCTTACCTCTGCTAGCAGAACTAAAGCTTGAACGCTGAATACAGAAGGTGCTGAAGATGACACCATAGTGCCTCCCTGACCTCCACTCTCTGTCAAAAACATGAGAAAAAAAAGAAGAAATTACAGCTTGGTGAAAGCTTTATTAGTCTTGTTCTTCTAGTAAAAATGTTAATACATTAACATAAATGATGAACATTTTAATAACTGGTTTAAATGGTCTTAATTACCACTAGGAGCTTTTAACAGTAACACAAGCCAGCATTCTTTTGGTTACTTTTTATGAATCTGATAATGAGAAAAATTACATCTGTTTAAAGACAAAAGATCAATCACATGCTTTCTAGCTCTTGTAATAAATGCAAACTACTGTACTAGACAGAACATTTATTCACTGATTTTGTGATTGTAGGATTACTAAAACATTTTGCGAGTCTGTGATCAAAGAATTTAAAATTATATTTCACTCTAGATCTCACCCTGAAAGTATGTCTATTAGGCTTGACTCAAGACCCTCCTAGTCATTTTCAACAGTTCCACCTTCACCAGAGTTTGCAAGGAAATTCCTACTGATTCATTGACAACTGCTCACCCTCCTTCCTTTACTCAGAGGACTGACATAGTGAAATGGAATAGTAATAGAATTTATTATTTATCTTAGGTATTTATCATAAGATATTTATTTTTTGCTTGTACGAGATTTTGTACTTTTTCCTCTGTAAAAATAATTATTTTTTAACCCATCTATGTAATATTGCATGAAATTAAACTTGCAAGAAAAACAAACAAACACTGAAAAATAGATTTGGCATGATTAACTTAGATTGACCCTTCTGTTTGTAACGTGCCATAAACTATGACGTAACCTTCTACGGTGCAGAACAGAAAGTAAGCAACAACAAAAAAAATACTAATTGGCATTAAAGACGTTAATTGGTCAAATTATTTATACATTTTTATTATATGTTTACCATCAAAGTCATGACAATCATGGTCTTCTTCATCTCCTTGAAAACAGATTTGGGGCTGTGCCTTCACTTCCAGATTACGGCTGAGCCAGCTCGTCTGTTCAAGTGATGATCCAGCCACAGCTCCCACCGCTTCCAGTATACGCTGGCTCACTTCCTGTGAAGGACACCGAATGAACAAAATTTTAAGTGCCACAACCTGCCTGAACACTTTTATTTAAGATACTAAATTGTATACAACAGTCTCTGTCTGGTGAAGTAATCTTAAACATTTATTTACAACAACAAAATAATTAATTTAATGTTTTTCTTGCAGTTTTAAAAGGAAGTATCGACTGTGATAATGCCCCAGCATTCGATTAAAAGAACTCAAACATTGTGACTCACAAGTTTCTGTTAATATGCAAGACAAAGGACCGTGAACTATCCAGTCAGTGAACGGTTTCGTAAAGGTATTAACAATGCATTAATATGCAGTAGATGAAAGTCAAGCTGCAGCGCGCATACAGTGCTTCATCTCTTGCTACGTGTAATCTGTTTGTGCGTAGGTTGAGATTGTGTCTGTTCAAACATTGGATTAAAATTTTAATAATAGTAATCTAATAATACGAGACATTTCCAGCAAATTGGAGAAATATATCCAGTTGAAATAAAGTAACTATTAGAAATCCACAAATTTGACAAGGATACCAGGGACAAGGTTACTTCTCTACTCTATTCAATCAATCAATCAATCAATATTTACTTGATTTATTTAGTGTTTTTTATAGTAGTTTTTTATAGTAGCGTATAAAGCTAGTAGTGCTACAAGATAGGGGCCTCAAGTTTGATGGTAAGAAAAAGCAATTATCGAACAAGATATGGAATTTCCATTAAAGTGAGGAAATAACTGACATTTTATTTTTGCACTAACTTCATTCTGCTGGAATTTGTTCAGCTGGTCTTACCTGCAGCTCTTTCGTATCCCTCTTGTTGTCAATATTGGGAAGTCTATTGACACAGTCATTAAGGATACTGCAAGAGTAAAAACAATATCTCAGTTTCAAACATTGATCAGTTTTCTATACGTCTAACGCTAATTTTATGCACTTAACAGTTCCAGAATGTGCAGAGGTTAACATCAAGATTAGATTACAAGTGAATAGGTTTTTAAGGCATTCAGTTTAAGACCACTTCCAGTAAAAGCAAGACATTTCAAAGTCCTTATCTTTAAACCTAATGTGTGATTCTTTGCTTCATTCACCCAAGTAGTAAGAAGTGTCCAGGTGGAGCTAGGTTGAGCTGGACAGAGTCTCTGAGCAGACTGAGAAGGGGATTGATGTTCTCCTGTAGTGCTTGAGCAGAAAGACTGAAAAAGACCAATAATATTCATGATGATTCATGATTCATGTTTTTTTTAAAGCCATCACCTTATAATGAACAAATTCTCAAGTTGATCGTCAAATTGAATTCCAACTGAATTTTTCACGTTGAAGAGCTTCAAGTGAACAGCATTAAAAAAAGAGAAAAAAGTTACCTTTGAATATAGATGTAGCTGAACTGTAGCATTGGAATGTCAACTAAAGCAGACTTCTGATGGGGAGAAAAAATATAACAATCAGGTGATAAACACATGTATAAGCATATATGTGTAGCATATGTATAAGTTATCATCTGGATCTAAATGTATTAAATAGAATGCCTTTTGTAGTGAACAGCTGGACCCATTTCACATATTTTCATAATTGTATGCTCTCTGTGGTGGGTTCCATGCTATTAGCTGGTTCAAGCCAGAAGACAAGCCTCTCTTGCCTTCAGGAGCTACACTCTTACACTTTAAACGTGCACAGGCTTCCGGCCTGTGTTTCATTTTCTTATAATATATATATTATAGTTTTGTGTTGTGTTGTGTTTCAATCAAACGGAATGTTCAAAAGAAGTAATAATTTGAACTGGAACCAGATTTCACCAAGTAAAACATAATAACTCCAATAGCATGGGTTCAGAAAGTCAATACCTGGTCTCCTTTAATCTGATGGGGTTTCTTCACCACCTCCCTGATGAGCTGTAGTGTGGTATCTGTACGAAGTGTGCTTAATGCCTTCACTAGATCCACCAGAGTCATTTGAGAATCACTAGCATCAGGTAAAATCTGGTTGTGTGAATACAAATACATGCTTGTTACAAACCACAAGACAACATATAGTAATTTTTCTATTAAGAAATCTATATTTCACCTTGTTCCTGGACCGTCTTTTGCGGGTCTTCCTGCTACTCCATACAGCAGCCACCGAGGCCATGACTTGCACCCCAAACTGTTGCGTCAGTGGCATTAGAAACTCCAAAACTTTTTGCCGCAATATCTGAAATTAATAAAAATAAGTGATTTGTGCGATTGTACACCAAAACTAAAGACTGCCAGCATCTTTAGGAAAACATACATATTGTTTTAGTTCATTCGTTTTCATTAAAACCTTTAATACAAAATACCTTTGTGCTTTTGAAGTACACTGATGTAGGCGTGGCTCTGCTCCCATGGCTGTTGTCACAGCCTTTGACCACACCCCAAAGTAAAGCCATGCTGCTGATCATATGTGGAAACTCCTCAATAATTGCGTTGCTGGCATTGCGTAGATCTGGTATATCACCACTTAGAGTCCCCTTGAGAAAAGAAAAGAAATAAACTCTTTTATATGTCACATGATCAAACAGTTGCTTGTGCATTTATCCAAAGGGAAGTGTAGGGGTTCCCCATTTATTTGGATGTAGCAGCAAGGATTTATAACAGTTTCCTACCAACATAACTAACATTTTTACAATTTGTGAAATAAAAAGTAAAATGTCTTACTTTTTTGTGGTCTAGGAGACAATAGTGTGTAATGGTTGTCAATCCTTCCAGCAGCGTTAGAGGATAATCTGGAGCTATGTTCTCCCTCTTTAAGGTTCCACTAAAACATTCATATGATTTCCAATTAAATAATATCTAAAGCATGTAATGCAAGTAATGGACAACCATTGACTACTAACTTGTGAGAGCCTTTGATTCCATCATGTTCGTGCTGTTTCACAAGCTCGTCCAAGTTCCTGCAGATCTGAGCAATTATTGGAGACACAATGATGGAAAGTGACCGCCCAAGATATGGTAGAACCTCACACAGCAGAGTGACCCAGGCTGGGTGCATAGCACAGCCATACTGTGGATGCAAGGCCCTGGCAGCAGCTGAAACAAACATCCCCTGAGCTGTTATGGGTTGACTGGTGACATAACGCGCAGCTTTGATGGACTGCTGGAACATCATCGCGGTTTGCCACTCTCGAGCCAGGGACGAGGATTGCTGTTCTGTTCGTCGCTGGGTGTTCGGCTGGCTTTGGTCAGAATCTTTTTGCTTGGGGAGTGGTGGGCACACATGATGCTCCAGCACAATGAGAACCTTCAGAAGCTTCAGAATGGCAATTTGGAGAGGGTGTTCAGCCCAGGTTCCATCCCGGCCAAAGTTAATCAAACTTTCTTCAGAGATCTCCCCTCCATCATCAGCCTGGTCCTCTTCTGGAAGGGATCGGTCAGGTCGATCTGCTCTCTGGCAGACATACATGGAGGCAGAAAGGGTGAGAAGGACATACTGTTGCACCTTGTAGCCCCAAAGAAGATTGCGGACAGCTTCCACACTTGAAGCTCCCTTTGTATCACCGATTTGAGCTTGCTGGGCAACTCTCACCAACTGGATCATCAACTCGGTCAACACCTCCACACTCTTCACCTGCACCTCCCGATTGGCTTGGAGTTGGCGGGTGAGAACACTAGCATATGATGGGTAGTGAGAGCGAAGGTAGCGCATACAAAGACTGGTCAGCAGCTCTAACAGGAGAGAAGGTGGAGAAGATGGTGAAGTTGGAGAATGAAGAGGGGAAGATGAAGGAAGAGATTGGTCATTGTCTCCACTTGGTGGAGTTGAGCTCTGCAGCGGCCCATAGAAGCTGCCACTATCCTGAGCCTGCCGGTGTCTCTGCAGGAGGTTCTGGATGAGGTTGAGATGAGCAATAGAACTGCAGTCCAGAGATGTACTTGAAAGAGCCTCAACGAATGGCCCGGCACTTGTTCGGAGGATAGTCTCTAACATCGTGAAGGCGTAGAGAATTTGGTTGCTCTCATATTGCTGCTTATAGAGAAGAACATGACGGAAAAGAGAATCCACCGCCTCACGTTTCTCTCGTTGTCTCTTCAGCTGTCGAGACTTGGCCATGGCCTCTAGCTGACCGTCATCTTCATCGCTTGAGAGTGAGTCAGAAATCTGTGTGCGCGCCGAGTCCACTCTCTGGAGACCAATGGCCACACCCCCCTCCTCCATACCAACATCATCCCCTCTTTGCAAATACGGGGCGGAGCTTGAGCTGGAGTTTTCAGTTGAGTTTTGAGCACCACTAGTGTCAGCTGATTCGGTGTGTTCACTTTCTTCTTCTTCCTCTGCTTCTTCATCCTCTCCCTCAGTCTCTTCACTCTCACTACGGGAGATTGTTGGAGAGTCTGGGGGTGTCAGTTCGGGATCTCTTTCTAACTCCAGCCACAGAGCTTCACGGTCCACTATGCTTATGTGACTGACAAAGCTTTCTTCTGTTTGGCAACCAGGTGTTATATTATAAGGTGTTCTTGTGCTTTTTGTAATTGGTTTGTCTCGCCAGCTCAGTGTCTTAACATCTCCTATGTCACAAGAATAATAAAAAAAAACATTACGAACATAAGCAGGAATTGACAATATCCTTATAAAAGTATTTTAAAGTCAACTTTCAGGACATTTAAGGACAACATGCAAAAAGATAAAAAAAAAACAATTAAAAATAGCACCAGTATTAAAAAATGAAAAAAAATTAAATAAAATAATTAGAAATAAACACACACATAAAAAGAAAGAGGGAGAGAGAGAAGGTCAGTGTAAAGAGAAATGTGTTAAGATTGGTTTTAAAATTATTGAGTGATTAACTATTCCAGGCATGGAAACCACACAACAGCTGTATGGAAGGGTGACATCCAGGAATAAAAACAGAAGAAGGGCGAAGAGCAAAGAACTTGAGGGGTCGATCTAATCATTACAATTTGAGTCAGATATGATGGAGCACCTTGTGGGTTTAAAGCAGCTTATTGAAGTCAATATGCTGCCTCACAGGAAGGTAATGTAGTTCCTGTATAACCAGGGTAGTGTAGTCTGGGAGAGTTTGTGATAACCCTTGATGCAGCTTTATGTATGACTTGGAGCTTGTGAGTTTATTTATAGGAGAGTACAATGTAAAGCAAGTTACAGTAATCAAATTTGCTAGTCACAGTAGAGGGTGATTCCATACCAGCAGAGAGATTCTGTTTAACACGTTGTATGGGGGATCTTTGTGTTTTCGGGTCCAACAGTAGGAGGAGAACTGGCTCCAAGATGCGCACAACATCACTGAGCGACAGAGCTCGCACCAACCAGTTCTGTGCTGCTGCACGGACACTACCATCCTTATTGTTCAGGCTATCTAGCACCACAAACAAAGACCTGAGGACAGAGAAAGACGCCGAGCACAATGAGACGATTTGGTGAGAAAATTCCCAAAAGAAACTAATTTCAAAGCATAAAACCTGTCAAAGGAGCGGCTAAGAGAAGTTATTCGATTGGTCTGGATCTCTCTCGTCAAGTGCCACAAAACTGAGAACCTGTGCAGTGCTTCCAAACACACCACCTAACACAAACACAGAGTTTACAATGTCTGTTGGGTTTGAACAGGTATACAAATAAAGACACAAAGTACCTTGTCTCCGCTGAGTAAACCCAAGCAGATAATATCCTCACAGATGGATGCAGATGGAGACAAGCAGTGAAGCCGATAGAAGAGCTCTACACAAGATACATGATGCTCTTTACGCTCTGTGTCTAGCTGACCCCACAACACCTGAGAAACACGCTTAAAGAGGGAACAAGACAACTACCATCACCTCCAACTCAACATCAATGGACAACGGGTGAAGCTAAAGTGATCTGTAGGAATATTTTACCAAATAAAAGTCGGTGGACTTCTCCAGAGTTTTGAGAGCTGCAGGGTAGATGGGAGGAAGGGTGACCATCTGGAGATGTCCGTTGAGGGGGTTAGCATTTGAGTTCTTATATCGCTGATTTTTATCCTGAATGACGAGAGCTAAAGACTGAGAGTGATTGATCAGCTCCAGTAAAGAGGAGATGGCAACGTGCTGCACCTAAAACATGAAAGAGAATTTATAATCAGTTAAATAATAATTCAACTTTATTTCATTTTCAAGCCAAAAAGACAGTGATCCCAAAACCAAAAAGAAAAAACTTTAGGAAAAATGCAATCTAAAGTTTTTTTTAAAGGTACAGTTTGTAAGAATGAAACTAAAAGTAATCAGCAGCTTAATCTCTCTTGACACATAATGAACATTTTCTATGTTCTGTTCAAGTACTAAAATAACTAAAGTTATTAATAAGTGAATATAGAAGTACTTGTATTTCAAGAACATTTGAATTGAACAAATTTAGGGTGCAGCACGTCCTTTCTATTTGTGTGTTGATGTGACATATTTCCTTCCTCAGGTATGTAAATTATATATTTACGTGGCATATATCAGGCATATATCAGGTTGCCAGATTGTGCTGAACCTCTAATGGTCACTAATCACAAAATAGGTACCAAACCTAAAAAATAAAAAAAGTAATGAACTTGATTTATGGGCTGAGAAAAAAAAAACAAGGACATCCTTGGGGATGGTTTTGAAAGATAGAGACAGCTAAAGGAGGAGAAGAAAATGAAAACTGTGACCACAATTTAAGTAACCACATTTCTCCTCAACAGGTTTTTGCTCTCTCTCAGCCCTCCCTTACCTTTCCCTTCCCTTCTCTTTCTCTATCCCTCCACCTCTCTCCCTCTCTCTCTCTCTCTCTCTCGCTTTCCCTCCCCCCGTCCCTCTGTTTCCTTCTCAACCTTTTGCTCTCTCTTCTTGGAAATAAATTAGTTCTAATCGTATTCTAGTCACATTTACACAATTATGTTGAAAATTCTAACATCAGTAACAATACACCATTAACACAGACAGCAGCATAGCATGAAACAGTTCTATTTAAAATTTGTACATCTTGACGTTTGCCATGACTGATAGCCATTACATCAATCTGGCAACCTATCGTCTGGGGAAGAAGGAGAGGGTTATGCTGCTCCACAAAATAACATTTTTTCTTGTTGTTGCTGTCTCACATTTTACTAAAATTCTACAGAGAGCACATTTACATTTTTTTTTTTATTTTACATATGGACAAGATAAGAAATTCTTTCAATTGTCAACATTTTAATCAGTGTGGGTGGGTAACGCGGAGTTGTACCTGGTAGTCTTTTGTTAAGCAAGATAGAGACATCAAGGACCTCAACCATTCAGGAAGGGTAGCATCAGTCCCTGCGGAGAAATCATCACTTACTGAGAAAACTCATGATGAAATAAAGCTTGATCAAGAGATGCAATGCAGTTCATTTAGTCACCTGTCGTGTTAAACATCAACGAGTACAGATTGAGATTTTCTTCCTCAGTAAAATAGACCGGAAAAGTTGTGGATTCCAGGAGAAGCTGGCAGGCCACTGTAAAGGCTTGACGGCTTGACTCCGTTATCTCTCTGTTGCCCTTTGACTGAAAACATCCCATCCACTCAAGCTGAGCTGGTCTGTGGTCTTTACCCCCTTCTCCAGGAGACCCATGTAGAGCGGGAAGCCTGAATTTATTCGGGTTGAAAAACTCAGCAAGTCTGTCTTTGATTAAACCCAAGTCTCTGCTTCCTTTACGCTTCATTGGAGAGCGTTTACTGCTTTTAGGAGAGGTGTTCGGATCGAGCTGACTTGCAGCATCCTGGTGTTTCTTCTTCTCTGGATCAACGACATCTAACAAATGGCTGAAAGTTACAAGAAATTGATGTAAATGAGATGGTCATAGTGCTATAAATTATGTAGAAAAAGAAAAGCACTATACAAGTAATACAGAAATTTTTGGTTACAAATATCCCTTACAACATATAAAAAAAGAGACATAAATAATAATATCTTACAATGTTCATTAGTTTTTTTTTTATTACAGCTATTAGGTTTATAGAAAAAAGTGAAGCTTTCAGAAGTCAAATCAAGTCAGGTCTTCTCTTCTCAAGCATCTCTTCTCAGGGGAGAAGAATGATTCTGCTGCTCTGCTCTTCGTCTTCTTCTTCTGACCACAAAGACCTTATGTCAAACTCTCCTCAAGGGGTTATAAATACCAGAGGGGGGATGTGAGACCCATGAGTTCTCATCAAAACACATTCAAAGTTCCCAATATCTGAAGTTAAATGATCTTTAAAAAACATTATTGAAATCACCATATTTTAATAATCTTTTGCAACCATATTTTTAGTTTTAAAACCTTCCTCTAAACCACGTGTCTTCAAACCACAATTCATTTGTTATTTTGGGGATCGAAAAAGATGCATACTTTTCTCCTCAAATCACAAATCACACTAATATATGAGGCGCCTTTTTGTAAATTGTAATAACTATATTCTAAATGTTATTAATTCCATTTACTATTGCTTGTGTTCCATACATGTGGAAAAACATTTATTATAGCCATGAAAAATTCTACCTTGTGATCACAGATGCGAGTATGTCCTGCACACATTTGGACATGTTTTCTATAGCCCCTCCTCTTCTCCACACCTCTTCCGCCGTTTCTGATGCATCCTGGTCGGGCAGGAGGTGCTGCTCGGATGGAGATGCGCTCAGGCCCAGACCGCTGTCTTCCGAGCGCAGAGGTGCGTATGGAGCATCACCGGACTCATGAGTCTCTTCCTGGGCCTCAAGTCCGTTCTGAGCAACCTCTGTCGGGCTACCATCACGATCATCTTTTACCTGTTCTCTTTCTTTCCCTTTGTTATTGTCAATCATCTCAGTCTGCATTGATTTATAAAAATAAATACATGTTGATATTTGAAGAAAATAATGTAAACTGAAACAAGGCAATAACTTGGATGGAATTTATATTTTACATTTTAGAACAAAGTTCAAGATCAAAATCTATTTTAATCACAGATTCTTGAAAATACTTTGCACTCAAACTAACCTCTTTTTTTACATCCTCACTAGTTAGTGAAGCCATTTCTATCTGCATTTACAAAAAAACTTCACTGCTTTGTTTATTTATTTATTTATTTATTTTATTTTACTGGCTGTAGTGTAGGGAAGGCATTTGGAACTAGGATACATCATCATCCTGGATGAAGAATTTTTGATCGACAATTCTGTGGTGAGCATTTGGGGCTGGATTACTATAATACCCTTTATTTTGGAGTCAGTCCTCTCTTGCACGTCTCCAGCTGGTGCAAAACACAGCATGTCTTTTGGTTGGATTGTGTAAGAGGGACCAAATAACCATCTCAGCATCCCTCCGCTGGCTTCCTGTTCATTTTAAAGTCTTATTTTAACATTCTTCTATTTGTTTTTAAGTCTTTAAGTGATCTCGCCTCGCCTTATATCACCAAACTTTTCTCTCCTCATGTCACTGCTCTGTGCCTCAGGTCAGATGACTAGTTTCTCCTGAAGGTGCCGAAGACAACACAAAAAAAATTGTGTTTTCAAAGGCTGCACTGGAACTGTGCAATGCCTTGCTTTTAGATATTAGACAGGCCTTAAAGTCTTAAAACGGCCTTTTATTCCTTTCAATCAAGCGTGAGAGTCGTTGCACTGTTTTAATCCTTTTACTGTTATCTTTTTAGCTTTATCTATATTTTATTGTTATGTTAATTCATTCAATTATTCAGTCTGAAGTTATTGGTTTTATTTGTCTCTGTACAGCACTTTGTTCAGCTATCGCAGTGTGTAAACGCTCTATAACTAAAGCTGTGTGGAGTTGAGCTGTAGTTCGAAACAATAATTTGGAATTAGGGGCAATTAAGGCTTTTTTTTTAAGCAGAGCTGGGGTGCACTCTTCCTCTTTTGCACCTCAACGCGTTCCTTTTTACATACTATACAAATAATACTATTTTACTTACAAAATAAAATTCACTCGCAAACATTACAAATACTTCCAAATAAATATGAACTATAGACTATATTTAAAAACTTTGATATACATGGAGAGTATACGTTTTTTATATTTCACAAAAATCTTCCCAATATACTTCCCAAAATCTGACAATCTGGCAACCTTTTGCATCATTAATAGAAAAGTATAGGCAGAGAATACAATGTTAAAAAGCATAACTTAACTTTAAACTATAACTACTCGAAAAGCATAACTTCTCTGGTACGTATTTAAAAACAGGTTTACTAAAGAACAAAACTGTAAAACATTTTTTTTTTGTGGTTGGGCTGTTGTTAATAATATAACAAAATGTCTTACATTGACCTGCTGTCACATTTCTGTCCAGAATCCTTTGATTGTTCCAAGATTGAAATCTAAGAACTTTGGAGAGCACTATTTGGAATGATTGAACGGAGGACAATTACAGATTTTATCATCTAAAATTACATATGGCTAATGATTTATGTGCAATTTGTTTTGTCCTATTGGACTTATATTATCAAGTTGTATAATTTTATCTTTCTTTGGAAAGCTTTAAAGCTGCAGTGCTCTAAAAATAAAAATTTGATAGATTTATTAAATTAACTGGCTAAACTATACATTAGCAGTGGGCATGACAACATACCTGTGATTGCCCTACATCTTGTGTCCTCGACTCAGCCTCCATATCCATGAAAGCCACTGGCATCTGTATCTTACTGAGCACTTTAAAGCATGCGTTAATGGCCTGCGTGAGCTCCTGTAGGCTAAGAGATGTCATGTGACTCTGCAGCGACTGCAGCATTATGCCTAGCATCCGTGGCAGATATTGTGTTTGAATCTCTGCATCGAGTTCCTAACAAGAAAAGCAACAAGCTGGATCAGAACAAGTCATCAAAAAAGACCTTAGACGACTATCTATTTCATACCAAAGGAATAACATCCAACAGGAAGATAACAAGCACAGAGAGTTCTGTCACGGTAGGAGAGCTGCTCCAGTTTTTAGATGAAATTGTCTCAGCAGGATCACTCAGTGAGCTGAAAGACAGCATTACATTCAAGATGTTAAAATTGTGTTTTTTGATGTTCATGTAATGCTGATTATTATGGGTTATGTGTTCAAACCTGAGAGAGATTTGGAATTGCCTCGTCATGTACTCCCAGAGATAGTTGCTGCTTGTGGCACTCACAAGCATATTGACGGTCTTTATGATCTCTGAGGAGTTTTTATTCTCCTTGATTTTACTGCAAATATAAGTCAACACTTAGAGATGAATAATCATTTTCTCATAGTCACTTTCCATGTTATTCAGTGTTGAAGATGTCTGGATCATGACTAACATTATTCTCCTGATAATGACATAGGGAATGCTAAAATAGCAAAAAAACACTATAAAAATTATCAGGAGTTCATTCTTTTTTTACCTGTTGAGTTGGGTACTAGTGAGGCTGGAGTTGAGACTCTCCTCTCCCAGCATGACTTTACAATAGCTGTAAAAAGCTCGAACCACTTCCAGCAACACATCAGACAACACCAATGGCCCTGTGTGAGAAAATTGATGAGGCTTGAGCACACTTTTGGTGAAACCGACCTTAGCGGAATTTTTTTTTTTTTTTACTACACATACAAACTGTTGCCAAGTGAGTGTCTTTACCTATCTCTGGTTTGTCCAGCAGGCTGATGATGATACGAAAAGGTCTGAGGAACTCGATCAGATTTTCGGGATTGGGCTCTATGTCTTTCTGCTTAAGAATATTCACTAGTGCCTATGAATATGAAAGTACATATAGGTTCAATTACTATAATAACATTATAAAACATTTAGTGAAGAGAATTATAATCACTGGAGCCATTCAAAACGTTAACCCTTTCAGACTCTGCGTCCATTAACATGGACGTCAAATGTCAGATAGGATTTTTTAGCTTCTAAGCATTTTCATTCTGATTAAAGCCTATTACCCATTAAGTTGTACATTTGTCATCCAATCAACTCCCAGCAAGACATTGTATGATGCAAAATGAAGAAACGTCACTACTCTAAACAGAAGCATGGCAGCACATCACGCCGAGTGGAGAAAAAAAGATTTTTAGTTATGTTATTCACATTAACTGATGCATTTGGAATTACTTTTCAGATTTGTAAAATAAAGAGATAACAGTTTCAAAATAAAGTTAAAAATAGAATTTTAAATAGCAAACTAGACATCAAGATTCATTAAATGTTATAGTGTAAAGAAACTAATATTTAAAACTATTTTATACAAATAATATTCAGCTTTGGAGGCTCTTCATCACATCGATGACAGACTTTTCTCAGATCTTGGCAACTTCTGCATTTTTCTGAAAAAATTTCAGGTCTGAAGGGATTAAGTTAGTCCTTCAATACAAGACCTTTTTTAAATCATATATTAATAATACAAAAAATGTATATGCCCCAACATATACGTTCTTTCTTTAGCACACAATTTTAATTCTGACAAAATAGTTCTATGTTATATGAGCGGAAATAGTTTTTTTATATAATTGTACCTGCACCAATAAATCTCTGGAGTGTGTGTTGAAGAAAAAATCTGTGTATTCCTCAACGGAGTTATAGCAACTGGAGTTTGACGCCACCATTCCTCCTTTAATGTCCAAACCTGACAACAAACACACAAAAAACTTAAGAAATAACACCCCTTATTGTTAAAATATTAAAAAAGCAGTTATTGATTTTTAGAATATTTAAAAGCTTTGTAAGGTTTTAATCCAAGGTTAAAACCTTAAGGTTATGTCCAATAAGTGAACATATTTAAATGAGATGCTTTTCAAATGTTTCTTTAATTGCACTTTTTATTGATTATTTTCTGTTAAGTGCTTTGGAGCAACTGGTTTAAGTGATATGTACTTACTTTAACCGGTGAAATGCACATATTTAAATGAATCATGACAAAAATGATTATTGTAATTCTCTAATGTTCTGAAAAGTGTATCTACACTACCAAGGATCCATGCATAGAGGCGGCGATTGAGAGACATGTCTCTCCTGAGCAAGGTGAGCAAGGCAGCAGACACTACGCTGGTCACCTCGTCTGGCTTTAGTGGAATTGCACATTCAGCAGGATCCTAGAGAACAGGAGGCAGGACATTCAGTCTGGAACATAATTATATGTTAAGCAATTATAACTGAAAACGAACCTGAAAGGTTGTGAAGGGGAAGAAGTAGAGAAGGATTTCCAGCATATTTCTCTGAACCAAAACATTCGAATCTTGAAGCGCAAGACACCCAGCTTTTACCTGGAGCCAAGAGAAAGTACATTTTAGTTTTGAAGTTTAATAGAATCAAAATGAATTTTACCAATCCAGAATTGACATCATGTGTGACAACAGTCAAGTGGGGAAATGGAAGGATGTGATGTTCATTGGTTTGTAACATAAAACTTTTACACCTCAGATACTATTCAGTTTATGGTAAAGGTTGATCGTTTGTGGTTAGTAACTACTTATATTTATCTAGTTTAATTTACTTGACTAGTACTTTTTGAGCACTTTTAAACATGTGTACTTTTATTTTTACTCAAGTATGTTATGGCTTTTACTTATTATGTTTGAATTACACTTTAGTCGCATCTTTGTCGCATCTTAGAAGCATCCAAGGAACATCTAATTACTAATAAAATGAAATAAATAAATATTGTTAAAACTAGCTTACATAGCTTATTTCGGTCAAACATACTAAGTTAGCAAGTCCTGTAGGATGTTTTTTGAGGCTAAATTCCTGAATTTCCCAGTTACTTGCTTCAACAGTGTTACCATATTTTTATGAAACTAATGTGAATAATGAAGAACTGAACAACTATATGCACTTATAAGAAAGCATTTTGCTTTGTATCGGTCAAATCAGAAGTAACTTGTAACTACTTGAATGCAAAAAAAATTAGTTGTTACTTTTACTCTTGAGTAAATATTTTCACAAATACTTTTACTTGAGTATTTTTTGGATAATCTATCCACCTCTGACCATTTTTCATTGCTGAACAAAAGAAAATATGTTAAGTAATATTTAATGTTAGAGTAGTTTTATTATATATTATGAACTAAATTTCCCAGCATTTTCTTGCAGAATTAGTCCGCTTTACCAATATTAAAAATTCCTGCTCACCACTAGTCTGCGATCCGTCCCGAGCATGTACTTCTGTTCTCGAGGTGTGACTGTATGGTCAAAGTGTGCGATGATGAAGAGCGAAGCTGGCAGCCGTGCCAGAGAACATACGAGAACCGAACCCCAGAGTGCCCCATAAAACACGGACTGACCCACCAACAACGACAGCTTCACAAGCAAAGCATCCGTTCTGCAGATAAGATGAGAGATCATTGTTTGATCAGACAAGCCTAGTTTCGAAGAAACATGCGCGACAATATTGAAAACTACTTTTAACTTTTATATCGATATCCCTTTGGCCGTGATTGAATAGATTGATTAAGCATTCCTTTCTCACCTTTCATAGACCTCCGCGCCCTCCTCCAGACCAGGCAGTAAGCCCATGATGAAGGCCTGCAGACTGGGTAACAAGCCCCTCTGAAGGGGCAGGAAGTATCGCTCGTACAGTGTCAACAGCACTGGCTTCACAGACATTGCTGCGTGACCCAACAAAGGAAACAGGCCTGAACTAGAAAGAATACACAGAGGGATTACAGCAACACCAAATGTTTCTGAATTACACGGTTTAAACTAAGAAAGCCATCGATTTGTATTTAAAACCCTCTTCTAAAGAGTAAATAGTCAGCGGATCTGCTGGGTGCTCCTCAACTACTACCCAAGAGAAGGGGCCTCGAAATCATCAATCAGACTCATTTTAACCCAACTTATAAATCTCAGGTCAACTTGACATGCATGCTTGTGAACTGTGTAAAAAAAAAAACAGGCAAGAACTCCAACAATATGTGAATGCATACATAAAAAATTGCACGATATTCATATGAATTGCATATTATTTTTACATTCAAACTTTTAAGTACCAGTACAATTCCCCATAATGCTTTAGTTTTTTTGTGTATCATATATTCATCATCAATAACCATGGCTACATTCAGAGCATTTCAGCAGTAGAAATGTAATTAATTTAAGTTTATAAAGATTACCGGTATGAGAAAAAAAACGACATGTACAAACCTGTATATGAACAGGTCCTTTGCCAGCCATTTTGTGCCAATGATTTTGAAAATGACCTCATAGGTCTCGAGCGCTTTGAGATGGACACCGCTGGGCAGGGCCGGATGTAAACACTGAGCCAGGCGCTTCCCGATGATCAGCCGACGCGGCAGCAGAGAGTACTTCAGATTGCTCTGGAGAGCCTGCGAAACACGAGCAACAATGATGCTGTGAACAGTTAAATCGCTAGATAACAATAGAATAGAATAGAATAGAACTACGCAATTCATCTGCAAAATACAAAACAAAAAGTTTATAGATTTTTTTTTGGTAATAAATTGAAAATCATTTTAGAAAATGTACTTAGATTATGGCCAGCTGGGCTTCTGTTTTATAAAAACTATAAATTACCACTCTCTATCTCATTAATTTATGAGCAGTCTGTACAACTAACACTGTGTTTGCATGTGCTACTTCGGTTTATTTTATATTTAGGGATTAATTTTAAGTTTGTATTTTTTATTTTTGACGAATACCTGAAATGTGTATGTTGATTTATATTACTAGAATAACTATCATGCCCAAATAATGAGCTCTTATGTCTGTTTATATTGTTCTTACTTAAAAAAAGAAAAAAAAAATCTAGCACATGGCCGTAAGTGTTTTTTGATTTCAAGTAAAATAGAAGCCATTTAAAAAAAAAAAAAGATATTACATTTTAATGTAAAATCACACAGCTCTAGAAATGAAGGTCATAAGGCCTGAAGGAAAGTTTAACCCACGTTTATTTTGGAATAACTTGAAGAAAAACAGTTTGCAAAGAGAAGTGAACTTACCAAACAAATCTTACAAATTCATACATAGGTCTTTTTTTATCCAAGAAACAAAAATCATCTTTGTATTAAATAACATATTTTCTCTGCCTACGTTATGTTCGAGGCTTGTCTTCAGTCATGTTGAATAAAAATATGATTTATCTAAACACGTCACTGTGTGGATGCAAGAATGCTAATTATATATGACTAACTTATTTTACCAAAACAACAAATCTAATGGTAGCCTAAGGCTTTTGCAAAGACTAAAGGACATTTTTCAAAAATATTTTCCAGTAACAGCAGTAAACATTTGAAAAACTTCATATGCCCGGTTTTAAATAAATAAATAGTCTCTACTCAGAAACCAAACATTAACATGAGAAGAGGAAGTGAGGAAAGGTTGTTTTGTTTGCCCTTCTTTGGTTACATGGTTCCAAACAGATGCCGTTTATGGTGATCAGAAACATGTCACTAAAACATATTGGGTATCTCTCTAGGTTTACGTAATCTCTTCAAAATTCAATGAGCAAACAAGATCACAAGTTAACCTATAGAGGGAAATTCATTTAAAAGACTTTTTCCTCTCAAATCAGGCCAATAGAGGTTTTTAGAAATTAAAATTAGAGAGGAATGTCAAGAGGGGAGTTTGTCTAATCTGGAAAAACAGACTGCACAGGTCATGCTGGGCTTATTCAAATAATCTGATCTGCACTTTGAACATAATATGATGTCAAGCTGTAAAGGTTTACTGAACACCTTTAATCAATAAAACTACAGATCAAGAAGACTATTTCTCACTTCCTTAAAATGAGGAGGAACAAAAACTGATGGTGACATGAACTAAAGGTTCTTATTTAAATGTGAGCAAGTTTAGTACAGCCAATAGTTTCAGATTTAAATTTAAATTTTATTTAACACTATTTTTTACAGTAAAAAAAAAAGAAAAGCTCTCTATTTTATGTTTACATATTGACAGAACCCACATATTGATGTTTTCAGCACAAAAGTGTTGCTTTTAATAGTTTATTGTGCTTTATAAATAATGACTTACACTGTAAGGTGGGATTAATATCATGAGTTGATGCATAAACCATTAAACATAAACTCTTTAAACCTATATGACCCAAGTCATATAAATTATTACATCAATTACTGCCTTATTTAATGGTTATTGATTAATGCATTCATCCACGTGTTTAGGTCAATTAAATTAAAGAGTGTTAAATTTAATTGTACAATACAGTACCACCTAAATTGAAATAACAACCAAAGAATAATTAAATAATTAATCTTGACATGATTAATTATTAAAATAGATTTGTATTAGGTGGTGTCTTTACTTTGGGGGCGCATGTCATTAACTTAGCACTAACAAAAGAAAAAGTTTTTTAATGTTAAATCAGTGGCAATCAATACACTCATCACCAAACAGAAATTAATCATTAATTTACTGGAGTAGTTGATGTATTTATTCATAGGAGTTTAAAGAGTTCATGATTAATGCATACGTTAACTAATAACAAACTCATCTTAAATTAATTGTTAATGTATGCATTAACTAATAATGATTTGTCACCTTTTAAGCGGTGGACTTCAGTTCGGGGTCGCAGCTTCAGCTAAAACTCTAACTGATCTAACTGATCAGTTTCTTAATGATGTCACCCGGGTGTTAAAAACTTTTTCATGTACCTTGTTGAGTTTCCCGAGTGAGGAGATGAGATCGGCCCATTCGGTGGACGATTCAAAGTTCCGCAGTGCCTTCTCAATGACCGCTGCATAACTACGATATCGGTAGTCATTCTGAAGCTCAGCCTCCTCTGGATCCATCATCACACCTCAGTCATGTCCCAGAACACTCTGCATCGTTCTGTTAGAGGAAACAAACACGCCTTCATAATAATGTTTACTCCGCAAAACAAAAATGAAAAACAAATGAAAAAACTTCAAAAAATAAGAAACAAAATTTCTCTAAATATACATATATATATAAACCTTAACATAAAAGCAAAGGTTAAGGAACGGAGACAAACCCTTTCTTTCATAATCAAAACTGAAATAGAGAGATGGTACAGAATAGATTATAGTCTCTGTACAGAAATGGTGACATCTGCCATCTCTCCAGTGATAAAAGCCCTGAGAACACTCTTTTAAGCACATGCAGACGCTTATCTGGTCATGCTCAGAGCTTCAAATGGGCATCTAGAGATTTAGAAAGGATTTAACTGAGAGAAACAAGCCCCAAAACACGTGCCACGTGCCACAAACCCACCCAAAACCCATTCGTCTTTGTCTACTTACATACCTATGTACTCTGAAATCAAGCCGTTAAGCTTTGTGTTCTTACCAATAATAACGGTAAGAAATTAACCGATGCACATGCTGGAGTTTAATTATAAAACAACTGGTGGAGAGACAGTGAATCATGTCTAATTTTTTTTTTACTTCATTCACACTTGAAGAGATTATGGGTGCACCGGGACGAAGAGGCAGAAAGCCAACACTGCAAACACAAACACTCACAAAATTATCCTGGCTTATGTACTTATTATCAACCGCAGCTTATTGTCAATACAGCCACCGCTCATTGTAAAAGCTGCAAGAAAGCTAATGAAAGCCTTTAAGTTTAATCTGGTGAAGTGTTAAGTCTTACAAACTAAACGCAGAGAGGAATTTTCACAAAACAAATGTTAACTAAACAAATGAAATATTATCATTATAATGTCCAAGTCAAAATTTACTCTATAAAGCCTTTGTTAAAAAAAAGGTACATTAAATGCTTGTTTTTACTTGTAACACCTTCAGATTTTCTGTGTTTTTAAGAGAAGTTTCTTTCTTCTAAAACATGATTCGACAAAAATATCTTTCTTAATAAACATTTTTTGACCACTTTTGTAGATGATTATTTCATGCTAGGTAAAGTCTTACGAATTAAATTAACAACCAAAGATTTACAAGATAATATGTCATCAATAAATAAAATTTTATGGCTATATTGTTCTGAAAAAACCTAAATAAATAGAAAAATAAATCATTCTTGGTCCAAATGATTGAATAAATCATTCCAGTATTGGTGACAAGAAAGACTTTCAGCGTGTATAATAAGCAAAATACAAAATATAAAAATCATAATTTACACACCAAAGCCTTTGTTTAAAAAAACCTAACAGTAAATGCACATCGAGCATGTGTTTTACTTGTGGCATTTTCTCATTTTCTGATTGCTTTAAACAAGTTTCTTTCTTCATTTACATGATCTAGCAAATTCTTCTTTAAAAAGTGCTTGTGTCACGTAAACTCGACTTTTCAGACATTCTTTACATGTTTTAGTAACTCTTACTATCAAAAACACGCCACAAGTCATATTCAGTTTGCTTCATGCATGTTTGTGTAACCCCATTTTCTTTTTCTGGGACCTCAAAACAGATCGATGACCTTCGCCACACTCATTGGCCGAAGCACCACCCACTAGCCAATCAGATGAGCTGCTAATGCATCTCAATGTAGAACGTACCTGCTGATCGTAGCAGAACCGTTCAGATAAACAATAAAAACAAAATGTGTTTTTGAATGTCCCGGGCCAAAAATGATTTCTGGCTAACCAAAAGATGAACATATTCAGTGGAAATTTTCTGTGCGCCAACTACCAAAACCCAGCAGGGGCGTCTGGAATCATGGAAGTGGAAGAAACTGGGGGAAAACAGACTATGGGGGTCAAATATTTACTAAAAATGGTGTAAAAGGGGCATGATATGGTACCTTTAAAACATTTTTATAATCATTTGTTAAATAACAGTATTTTTGCAGAAAATCGTGACTCAGATTCATACGGCTTTCTGCAGAGTAGAACTGAGATATGCTCAGTCACTGTCGATCTGTTTTCACCCCTGAACAGCACTGTAAGGAATGTAAATGTCATCACTAGACTCCTAATGACATTACATTTAATTCGGATCAAGCTTGTCTTCTAAATGTCCACAAAGCACAAATAAAAGCAGCTTTCTAAGCAACATAATTAGAGTTCAGCAGTTGAGCAGAATAATATTGGTCTATTGATCTGGCTCTCCCTGCAGGACACTATACAAGAGAATAGCTTAATGCTAAAGTACTTTTGAGTGTGTGTAAAACACAAAGAATTACAGGATTCCCCATAGAAACATATTCTCTGAAAGTTGCTTGAGCAAACAGCTTCTGCCAAGCAATGACAAAGCCCTGAAAACCCTCGCAGAGACCTGTTATGCAACTCAAATCTGTCCTTGTTGCATCCATTGACTTCCTGATGATCATAACCAGCCTGTGCACATCCATCCAAGCCCTAGGGAAAAATCTACAGCAGCTCAACTCTACATATACAACTCTAATAATTTTAAAATAAAAGGTTGAATGAAACAAAGTGCATTTGATACTGATAACCTGGACTCTGCTAAAAAACTATACACAATTACACTTTGAATTACCAATAATACACATAAACTCTCTTGACCACACTTGCACGTAAAAGCTACAAACTGCCACAGTGAACAAAAATAGCTACGTAAATAATTATAGTTAGCATTAGCGTTTGTTTATTTTCTCAATCATTAAACGTAGCCAACAGGATGACTCACCTACTGCAGCAAAACAGGTCCTGGCAGAACACAGGGGCTCACTGGAAACAACAGCCCGTTATTTTAGATTAAAACGGTTGAAAACAATAAAACAAAACAAAGGTGAGGAAGACCTCAGGGGATATTACGACGCGGAGAAGCCAGAATTCAGTCGCTCAGCTGATTTCAACCAAATCGTTCATTTGTGTACACTTCCTGATGGGCGGAGGGGACTAAACCACTTCACTGAGAAAATGGGGGTGCACGGAATTCACCTCTTTCCATTTTATGCTTACGCTTACATTTGGTTGCGGTCTTCCAACAAAAACTTAACTATGTATCCACTTAGTCGGTGTAAAACAACTCGGGTTCTTGAGACATCCCCATTCTTTGTTGAGTAAATCGTGTTCGTTGGTATCGTCCAGGATGTCATCTGTTTACATTTCTTGCACCAAGCTGTCACATTTTACAGCGGGTGACCATCAGCGGCCGAACACGGAAGACATTTGAGAGGCTAAATACCTTTTGTTAGCAATGCTACCTGTTAAATTGTGTTAAACATTAAAATCTTCTACATTTCTATGTATAATTGTGGTTTTACACGAAAGTTCAATGTTTAGTTTTCAAAGTTTATTTTCAAAGGAATTACTGTAGTTTTTCTTTCTTTCTAAAATACGTTTACAAGCATAACACAGATACTAAGCTATTAAAATATGCAAAAAGGTTAACGTACGACCCAATTTTTATATGCAAATAATCGCAGTATAATTTGCAACCGTGTCCATTTTAACAACAAATTGTACGAATATCTTTAACAATTGTAGGCTGTTGGCGCCCTCTTGTGTTTTTGTGACCAGATGTGTTTATGTTTTATACATACACACACACACACACGCACACGCACACACATATATATATATATATATATATATATATATATATATATATATAATCAAATTTAAGACCTATATCATGACATCAAAATACATACAAAAGTTACTGACAAATAAAAAGTATGTTGTTTGAAACCCTAACAACCACTTTCCTGTTTTTGAGCATTTTTATTCTTTTTCTCAAACTCTGGAAATTCGTTTGAGCATTTTCTAAAAAAAAATAATAAAATAAACTCTGGCTAGTCAATTTTTTTTCATTTAGGAGAGTTTGCTAATTTTCTGGCAACTACAATAATCACTTTTTGTGCTTTTGAGTATTTACATGTGTTTTCTTAATTTCTGGCAACCCTTACAATCATATTTACATATTTTTTACATTTATGACTCTTATATCAGAGGCAACCATAACAAACACTTTCAAGATTTTGAGCATGTATTAGCGTGTATTTCCTTAAACTATGGCACTGCAAAACATCAGTTTTATGTTTTGAGGATTTGCAAAGACTTTTTGAAAGTCTGGCAATCCTAGTCATTACTTAAACTTTTGATCATTTATACAGTTTCTCAGACTATGGCAATTCTTTGGCAACCCCAAAATTGATAGTGAAATTTTTTAGGCATAAAATTTGGGCTTTTAAATTGCCGAGACCTGCGGAAACAGCGAGGCTCTGCATTGGTTAAACATGAAATGACAGAACAACCAGCAAAACTTTTCTGAATAGCATTTGTCAATCTGACAATATTACTCCAACAAAGACCAGTTCTCAGGATTTAGTTTTTTACTAATAGTAAATATAAGCTAGCAATTGGAACTACAGCACTAGTTGTGTATTTAAACACATAAAAAAGAAAAAAAAAGCAGTCCAAAAAACAAATTCTAAGATAACATAACTCCACTCGTCTTGGACATTGACTTGAGAGAAAAAAAAAAAAATACAAAGACACACCATGCAATGTAAATGTTACATAATATTTATTAGGAACGAAACTGGACAGTCATTCAACTACACAACAGAGAGGTGGTTCTGTCTTCACCCCTGAATGCTTGAATGCTCATTTGATTAGGTCTGGACAGTCCACAGGACTTAGGTCTCCCTGATCAGCTTGGTGAGCTTCTGGATCTTCGTCTTGGTAGACATGTCGACATACTTGTCACCGATGCTCACGATCATACCGCCAAGGATGGAGGGATCAGACTGTGAAAGAAGAAAAGGTCAAATTCACATTAAAAATCTCAGTTACTCGTGATATAACTTGTCAGAAGCATTTAAAAATCCTTGCTAATTTTTAGAACAATCAACAGATGAGAAGACAAAAGCCAAATAACTTCACTTGTGAATGTTATGACTGATGGTGATATTCCGGTCTCTTTCCCAAAAAAAAAATGATGCCTACTTGCTTTTTTTGGGCAGTAATAATTTCACTGACTCCTCTAGTAAAAAGAGGAGGAATATAATGTGGCTGTGACTGCTAAATGTCAGCACTTCTGTCTGTTCAAAGGCAATCTCTCATGTTCTCGGTAAGAGCATGTTTAGGAAAAGCACATGGCATTTAGAATATTTGTAGCGGTGCACTTGCAGAACGCGTTTAAGAGCAAGACGCATCGTTATCAGGAAACTCTGCCCTGCACAGCTCCAAATAAGCTGACCTGCTCTGCTTCTGGACTGCAAGCTGGAAAATTAGTCAGAATTTCAAAAACACTCGGCAGAAATATCTTGACATAAGCTTAGCAATAGCTGATATAAGTGAAGTGAACTCAAGTGAAGTAAAAGTGACCAGTTGGCCAGATATGGAATGACCCATACCTGGAATTTGTGCTCTGCATGTAACCCATCCCAGTGTACACACATGGCAGTGAACACACACACCGTGAACACACACACCGTGAACACACACACGGAGCAGTGGGCGCCTGAGGAGATCGCCAGTTTAGAAAAAGAACTGTTTGAGCCTCAGATATATTTTGTTTATAAAAGATGTTATTCTTATCTGTGTGAGCTAAACTTTCCAGCCAATAAAAGGAAGCGCTGCATTCTAAATCATCTCAGCTCGAGCTGAAAGAAGATCCTGATTGGTTGATTCAATCTCAATGGGGGAAGACTCTGTTGCTCTCTACTGGATAGACGCACTCAGTTTTTTTCGTGCTAGTGTGGACGATTTTTTTATATATGTAAAAAGAAAAAAGAAAGTAAAATAACCGGGTACGTGTGGACAGGGCCTAATATTATCAGGCAAGCTCAGTGCTTCCCTAAACAAACCTGTACAACTTTCTGGATCAGACTACAACTCAATATAAATTAGTGAAGTGCCCTTTCACTGATTTATTTCATTCAAAGCATAACATTCTTCAGACTGTTGAAAATTCTAGTATGCTTTTCCTTGTATTTCCCCTAGAAAAAAATGTACTATATCCAGGAATAAGTTCACAGACCTTGGTTTCAAGTTTGATAGTCTCTCCCTTTGCAAGGAAACCATTCAAAGCCACCTTCAGCTCAGCAAGGTTTGCAGCATCCAGAGGCTGTTCAGACATTTACCAGAAAAACACACAAAAGATTTCATTAGAACACTAAATCAGGTCACACCTCAAAAAAACCTTTAGCAAAATAATTATTCGCTGTGTTTACTGGAAATGTTTTTAGAAAAGTGACACAACTTGGCTTTACCTGAGCAGTAGTAACGGAGCATGTGACTTCCCCTCTGTGTGCACTCATCATTTTGCTAAAAGCTGAGATCACATCAGGAGTCAAGGTCAAGCGACCATTTTCTGACAGGACATCTGTGAGAGTAAAAAAACAAGAAGAAGAAGAAGAAGCCATCTGTAATAGGCTTCAACATTTAAACAATGAATCAATTCAACTTAAACTTACTGATGAGGTTGATGGTTATGGGGGAGACTTTTGTCTTGGTCAAGGCATCCACAAACGTCTTTTGCTTAACGCTGCGCTTGACATGAGGGTTCATCACAACACTTGAGAGCTTGGGGTCCTTAATCAGACTCTGAGAAAAGATAAAAAAAAAAAATTTTAAATCAAGATCAGATTCAGAGTACTGTAAGAACCAAGAAACCAACAATAACATGAAAACTTACCGACACTTGCCCAAGCTCCTTTTCAACCTTGTCAAGGCTCTTTTGCTTACTGGCAGCTGAGAACAGAGCAGTGGCATAGCGTCCCTCAACTCCATAAACCTGGATTGGGGGCTAAAACATTACATTCATAAGAAGAGGGGCAAGAATCTTGAACATGACAGAAATACAGAATACAGCCAAGAAGCACCAGTCAACACATGACAAGTCATAGCCAAAAAATAAATCCTAATATTAAAAACCGTGAAAAGGAAATATGCAACAAAAAAACAACAACATGAAATAGCTTGTGCAAAGTGCATTATAATTCTTATATATTTTCTACTTTGTCATTTTATTAGAGATCCATAAAGTAAGACTATTACAGTGAAGAATATGTTCAACCTTTAACTTCCATAGGAATTAGAGGTCAATCTTCCAGGTAAAAACAGAAATTGTAGTGTGACAAATACAGAAGTAATTCGTTTTATAGTTACCTTGATAAGTTTAGCTACTGGTCGAATCACAGAGGTGCTAAACTGACGCACCTGTAGAGAGAGGAAAATATTAACTTTCATTTCAATCATGAGCTTCCAATAACACGATAACGTCACAAATAAGCGTCAAAATTCTCTATTAAAACCCAAGAACTGAACAACATTTTCTTTGAAAACAAGCATTTTGCCACCTCTCTAGTGTGATAACCTTAACGCTAACATTACTCTTTATGGGGAACATACTTGTTAGGAAATAAGCCTGTTCAGTTACAGGGAATTAAGATATAACGTTACTTCAACAGCTGGAAATGCAATTGTTTTCTAAAGAAAAGTATTCTTTATTCGATCAAATCTACAATTATGGATTTGTAGTTTCGACTCTGAAGCCGCTGTCTCTCGAGGCCTCGTTCAGTTAGCAAACATCAATCCGTTTCGGCCAGGCAAGAAAAAGAAATATATCAGAATGCTACAATTAACTTACACGAATGGACCAACTGCAGTAAATTTCAACTGAAAGAGAACAAGGTTTTTAAAATGTCATACCTGCAGCCCCGCTCCTAGCGCTGCCATTTTCTCCTGTGACTGTGTAGGTCAAAAGAACAGCGCATGCGCAGAGGTCTGAGGTGAAATACGCAAGAGTTGCTCTCAGCATTTCGGGTAACGTAGTTCTTTTGGGTTGCTTCGACATTTAGGTAATGTACGCAGACGAAAAAGAATATGTAAAAATGTTAAAATAAACACTTCAATATTTTGATGACTGGTCATAAAAAAAATTAATTTTGATAAAATTTTCATCTTAGTTATAGAAAAATCAATCGGTTATCTAATAAGAATACAAAATAAAATAGGCCTACTAATCAAAATATTTCTGAATTTGCAAAGTTTGCATTTATAAAATATACGTTGATCATGTTCTTAAAGCACATACAGAAAAACTAACTAGAATAAAAAGATTAATTCTCAACCTGCATATAACAATATACATTGGTTTGTTATTTAGAGAGTACAAAATATGAGGCTATGTGTTCATGCAAACCCTATTTAAATTCATATGCAGTGCAATCTCCTGACATCCTAACATTACATCATCGCACCTTTATTGTTAACATCTTGTCAACTGCAGGTGAATGGCCATCTTGTATAATGATGATGAACACACTACATTTCATTCTTTATTTACAAAATCTAAATCCCAGATTTATACTTTAATTAGCTGTAAATCAATGACACATGTACAAAATAAATCTAACAGCCAAATGAATCTAGCGGTGCTGAGGGTGTGGTGGGCGTTCCTTAATATGCAAATCAGGTATACAGAGCGTCACGTCGCTTCTTTGAACAGTAAGGGCGTGTCGATGCAAGCGGAAGAAAACTGGAGACTGACAGCAGCTGGAAAAGCTAAATAAAAGGGCTCGTTTGAAACACATTCATCGCAAAGGAATTCCATATTTCATTTCTGATTATATAATGACTCCCGAATCAGAGTGGTCTTTATCTAGCCTCGTTGAAGTCGTCACCGTCAGAACCTGATGTCACCTGGCTTAGACGATCGCATCGGGTGATCGTTCCTTCCGCGACCGTTCTTTAGCATGATCTATTACAAGAATTATCATACGAATGGTAAGTTTATCTAAAATAATTCTAAAACATATCGATTGACAGGTGATCCAAAACCGTTCCGAGATGTCGTAGCTCAATATTGGAAAAATGTCACCATTTAAATTGTTTAAACACTTTAGCTGAAATTGTCTTGCATTCCTCATTTGTCTTTAATGACACATACATTAATGTAAACTAAACAAATAAGTGTATCAGAATTGAGCTGAGAACCGTTCATCTCAGCTGTTCTTGGAGTGGAAGCATCTTAAGAAATGGAAAGTAGTTTTTTCAGTTTAGTAGCAACACTCAAAAGAGACAAACCAGGCTTCTGAATAAATGAATTAAAGTTTAAGAATAAACATTGTTCTGCTGCTGAAGGGTTGCTTTCTTGGAGAGCTTGGAATGCTTCTGGAAATCTCGAAGGACATCAAAGTAATGAGGAAAATTTCAGGCTCTTCTCAAACACCTCATAATAAATGTGCTTTTATTAAACCCTTACTACCCGGTACACATACCCAAGTACATTTTTCTTGTGAAAATATAAGTGCTAAAAAAGTAAAAAAGGAAGAAGAATGGAGCAAAATGAGAAGATTTAAAAAACACTTTAATGGCTGGGTTCCTATTGGGTAAAATAGGCAAGTTTGTTGTGAACAGAATGTCTACGATTTTGAGTTTGAACCAGAAATTGTTTGATTTTTACGAATACCTTTCATTGCCCTGATTTGAGTCATACTAATGTAATTCAAAAATTTTCCAGTACACTGATTGGGATATACATTTATTTTAGATTCCATGCACCAATGTTATTATGGAATTATTTAGAGATGCTGAAACCTACGCAATTGTAGCCAAAGTCTTTTGGCTCATTTTTACTTAAATTGCATACGTTTCACTGTCTCTAAATAGATTCCATATGTTATTAGCCATCAATTAAAATCCAGAATCTCAAAATTTACACCTGTATTGGTAGTCTGTTAGTCGTCTCTTTTGAGAGAACTTGTCACTACACATAATTTATCATCTTGTGTCATTCTCATTTTGTGGACACCAAGTTACTTAATATTGGGATGTAGTTGACTCATTTGCACCATTCATTTATTTAATCATTATTTAAAGATCTTTGGACTCTCAAAGTATAGGATAATAGTGCACTGGCAGTCAAGGTCACCATTACGTTCAGTTTCAAGTTCACTGTAGGTGTATCTCAAATGTGGATCACAATTACCCTGGAGCTAGACCATGAACATCTTGTAGTATTAGGTCTGTATATTGTCAATATTTGTGTGCTGTCAATGTAAATTTGTGATAGAAGAGACAGAGGTTTTTTTACCTAATAGATCGTGGTATTCAGGGAAAATTGTAAGTCCTTGAATGTAATGAAGTTTAGTATGTAAATGAAGTGATGCAACAGAAGCAGTTAATCTGTAGCTTTTTTCAGCCGTTAGAGTTTGGTTGCTGTGTTACAGATGCCTATTTTACTCTGTTTGTCATCTTTTTGTTAGCGCATAGAGTAAGCTTTTAAATCATTTAGTCTGGTGTTGTTAAATAATCTGTTCCATGCTTTACAGGCAATTACTGCCTAAATAGCTATAGTTTACAGACTTCATATTGGTGGAATGAAATCACGAGGCACCTTTAACGTCTGACCATAATTAACACAGGGATAATATAGTTAATATGTTATTATAAAATATGAGAGGATTCAGGCAGAAATACACATAAGAAATTGATATTCTTTGGATCTTCTTGAACAATTACAAAAAAGTTACAAACATCTCAAATGGAAGTGTGTGGGGGGGAACATTTTTATTGTTAATGATTGTAGTTTGTTGTTTTTATATTTGATCTAATGCATGCCCTGTTTCTCTCTTTCTTTGTGTTTGCTGTCTTGCAGGAATGTAAACTCTTGCCATTCTAGACCAGAAGCCAGAGGCATTCTCCCCAAAATAACTCTTGTGATTCACGAGAGCTCTACTGGATTAAAAAAACAACAACAACCAAAACATAAGCTATATGCACATTCATCTGACCCATGGTGAATGCTTCCATTCCCATCTAGAAAGACAGCAAACCAAAGAATAAGAGACTTTTGTGCATTTGTTTTTACACAAACACACACGCACACCTTTTTGCAAATAAACTAGATTTTTACGTGATTTGAGCTGTGAAAATGAAAAAATTTGGACCAGCAATGGAGGCGGTGGATATTGCTGTTGTTGCACTTTATTTTGTCCTCGTTCTTGTAATTGGTTTGCTAGCCACGTGGAAGGCCAATCAGAGCACAGTTAGTGGTTATTTCCTGGCAGGTCGAACTATGAACTGGGCCGTTATAGGTGCCTCGCTATTCGTCAGCAACATCGGAAGTGAGCATTTCATTGGACTGGCTGGCTCCGGTGCTGCAAGTGGCTTTGCAGTGGCTGCTTGGGAATTCAATGCTCTCCTTCTTCTGCAGCTGCTTGGCTGGGTGTTCATCCCAGTTTACATTCACTGTGGAGTTTACACCATGCCAGAGTACCTTTCTAAACGATATGGGGGAAAGCGGCTTAAGATTTACTTTGCAGGCCTCTCCCTTATTCTTTACATCTTCACAAAACTCTCGGTAGATTTGTACGCTGGCGCTCTATTCATTCAAGAATCTCTTGGATGGAACCTTTACCTGTCAATCATCTTGCTTATTAGCATGACTGCCTTGCTGACAGTGACAGGTGGACTTGTTGCTGTAATCTACACGGACACTCTACAGGCTGTGCTCATGATTGGGGGAGCGCTTACCCTTACCATCATCAGTTTGGTCAAAGTCGGTGGTTTAGAGGGAGTGCGGGAAAAATACATGGAAGCAGTTCCCAACCTCACAGCCATCCTTGCTAGCAGTAACTTCACCTATACGAACACCTGTCGAATCCATCCAAAGCCAGACTCTCTCAAACTCCTACGTGGACCACTAGATGAGGATATCCCTTGGCCAGGGTTCCTGCTGGGTCAAACTCCCTCTTCCATTTGGTACTGGTGTGCTGACCAGGTTATCGTTCAGAGAGTGTTAGCCGCCAAGAACATTGCTCATGCTAAAGGCTCCACGCTGATGGCAGGACTGCTCAAAATCCTTCCAATGTTCATCATTGTTATTCCAGGAATGATTTCGAGAATTTTGTTCCCAGATGAGCTGGCATGCATCGGACCAGAGCATTGCATGGCTGTGTGTGGAAGTCAAGCTGGCTGTTCCAACATCGCCTACCCTCGGCTGGTCATGAATGTCATGCCAGTGGGTCTCCGGGGATTGATGATGGCTGTTATGATCGCTGCCCTCATGAGTGACCTGGATTCGATTTTTAACAGTGCTAGTACCATCTTTACATTGGACATATATAAAATGTTCAGAGTATATGCCTCCTCTCGTGAGCTAGTGGTGATTGGGAGAATGTTTGTGATAGTCATGGTGACCATCAGCATTGCATGGGTACCAGTTATTATTGAGATGCAAGGTGGCCAGATGTACCTATACATACAAGAGGTGGCAGGGTACCTCACTCCTCCCATTGCAGCCCTCTTTCTACTGGGCGTCTTCTGGAAACGCTGCAATGAAACTGGGGCGTTTTGCGGTGGCATGACTGGTTTTGTACTAGGCAGCACACGCCTTTTACTCGGCTTTATTTATCGGGAGCCAAAATGTGACCAGCCTGATGAACGCCCAGCTTTTATCACTCAAATCCACTACATGTACATTGCAGCTGGACTATTTTGGATCTCTGGGTTGGTGGCTGTGGTTGTCAGTCTTTGCACATCTCCTCCAGAAGAAGAGAAGATCAAGCGGACTACAATATGGGGCTTGAGAGAGCTGAAACATCGAGAAGAGATGTACCATCTCACTAATGGGAAAGGAAAAAATGGTTTAGAGAAAGATGTACTTGTGGATGTCCCGATGAACAAGTGCCTTGAAGGGACTGACATGAAACTTCTTATGCCGTCACACTGTAACCAAGACCCCACAACTCCCAGCACAGAAGCATCCACACCCATGGAGTTATGTGGCAACGGTCATGCAAATCTTTTGAAGCAGAAAAAAAAAAGAGATTGTGATGATGAGAGCTGTCTGCAGGTTTTTGACTTAATTTTTTGTCACAAGGAGGACACCTCTGCCACTGAAACTAAAACCACAGAAGAAAATGAGGAAATCATCCATGAAATGCTGAAAGAACCTCCACGGATCAAGCTGTTACTTAACACGTGCTTAATACTGATTTGTTCACTGGGGGTTTTCATGTTTGTGTACTTTTCCCTTTAATGTGCAGCGTAACTCTATAAGTTCTGTGATATTTATATTAATTAAGTGTCATTCGACACTATCCACTGTAGGGTCTGTAATATTTACAGTGTGAGGCTTTTTATAACCTTATTTAGGACTTTAAACATCGACATATATTGATAGATGGTATTTATTATTTATTTAACAAACCTCTGAGGTTCTTCATGATGTTGCTGACATAATCAGTTAATGAAACTGAAGCACTTATGTAGCATCTGGTGACCAGCTAAGCTTATCTTATTGCTCCGCAATTTTTGCCTTAACTTGTGCAATTCTCAGCACTATAATGAGGTTGCATTTTTGGTTTCACGTTGTTATTTTTTTGAGGACCAATCATACACTTGTAAGTGTTTCATTGAAAATAATACTTGTGAGCTCAATGTTAATACTTCCATATTAGTGAAACTTTATTGTACTTGTTAATTAGTCTACTTGAATCTGTACTTATGCTTAAGATTTGGTGTGTAAAATTTTTTGCAAAAAGCATTTTATGTGCAGAATATTTGCACCTATGTCTTAATTTGTGATTTATTTGAACACTTTCTCAATGATTTCATCACAAAACAGTTCACTCATAATATACAAAATGTGTTACTTGCTAAGCAATGGTAATTCCAATTGCAAAGAAAACAGTCCTACTTGAGAAACTTGCCAATTTTGATACAACATTATATTAGTTAACAACTCATGAAAATTAGAATGTGAAATTGTTCCAATCTATAAAACAGCACTTTGTTCTTCTCTAAATGTAATTATGGGTGGAGTAATAATCAATATCTTTTCTGTAGAATGAATGCTATGCTATTTCTTCAGATAAAGGGTAGCTCAACTTGCCTTTGAGCAGTTTAAATCAGAGAAATGTATTACTGTACTAATACTGTATTAATACAAGTTCTTTCATTCCTTGTAAAGTTTGTTAACTATATTTTGTCACATATGACATTTTCTGTAATTATTTGGGTAGGATTTTGATACTTTGCGACTTGTGAAATGGATTCCCATTTTTATGGTGTTTTCCGAAACCTAGCTATCAATTTGTGCTGGACCTAAAAATCAGAGTGAAGGAAAAAGTGCGTTTTTATGTTGATTGTGTTCTGAGGATCCACTCAGTGGTCCTTTCATGGTGCCAAATAGTGGATGAAGATTGAAGATTTAAGGTGTGGTTACCTTTTTATTAATTAATGATTTTTATTACGTTATTTTTTTCATTAATCTATAACATCCCACCTGCTTTAATAGATTGATTTTGTTTTCTTTTGGAATGTGGTTGACCAAATAAGAGATGGTGAAGAGAAATAATCTGTTTCTGGTTTGTTGGACACTAATTAAACTTTTTACAAAGGGAGTTTAGGTGGTAGTTTTTGAAAGAGTTTTATTTTTGTACAAAACCTAAAATCGCTTTGTGACTCAAAAAATAATTCACAAAAGACTGGTCCAGAATTGTATTATGTTAAAATGCATTTAAAACTAGCTTGGCCCAAATAAAGCACTTGAATGGAAAGAGGTAATTATTTTCTTGCACTGCTGCATTTTAACTAAGTGGTTGAGGAATTTGGCTACACCACAGAATTTTAAATGAAAATAAACCATGAATTTAGTAGTGAAATTAAGATGAGGTTTGTCTCTTTTTTTTCTAAAAGTGTCTTAATTTTTTTTTGTCATCGAAACCTTTGTTGACAAAGTTTAATCGTGATTATGTTAGTTTGATACTTTGTTTTCCTTGGGGCTGGTGATGTGTGGATAGCAGATATTCCAGGTGTGTTTTCTAGTGTTATTAGTCAGGTGAGGTTTTTTTTTTCTTTTCTTTTTTCTTTTCTTTTTTCTTTTTAACAAACTTATTTGCAAAAGTTGTAGAACAATAAACATGTTCTTGAGACTGAAAATGTGTGAGTTTGATTATTTGTACAAAACTAAATGTTTTCCTACACATGCCAGCATGTTTTCAACAATGGAGTCAGACTCCACACCAATTGAAATACATTTTATGTGCCTATAAGGAGATCGACTTGTGATCTGAAGGTTGCAGGTTCGATCCCCAGGTCCATCGAGTTGAAGGTGGGGAGAGTGATGGAACACTTGCTCTCCATCTTCAACAACCTCAGCTGTGGAGCTCTTCAGCAAGGCACCAGTTCCCCGACTGCTCCCCAGGAGCCGCAGCCATGGCTCCCACTGCTCCGGGTGTGTGTTCACTGTGTGTGTGTTCACTGCTGTGTGTGTACACTGGGATGGGTTACATGCAGAGCACAAATTCCAGGTATGGGTCATTCCATATCTGGCCAACTGGTCACTTTCACTATAAAATGTTTTGTTCTTTGATTTATCAAAAATCATAATATTCATCAATGCATAAAAATGTTCATCAATGCATGGCTGAATAACAATCGATCTCTTCAGGAGACAAATATTTTGGATTAAATGACTTATTTAGTCATTTTCCTTCACATTATCTCATGTACACAAGCCATGAAACTGTGTACAGTGCACAGTATTTTTCCATTGCATTGTTCTTTTAATTTGCATTCAAATGCTGGCTGTTAAAGGACATAACGAAGTTTATAACTCACTAAGCCCTGAGGGTTATTAAGATGTGTTAGTGTTCTATTTGATGTCACACTGAGAAAAAACAAAGAGTACGATATGCCAAGATTCCATGAGTGAGTGAATTGGTTTTGAATATGTTAAGACTACATGGCAACCTTAGATTAAAGACTCTGAGCTCATCATTTTGTGTTTTTCACTTGGATACTAAGATTGCTAGAGAATAATACTTAGTTATTTTGATTAAATCATTAGTTTGATTAAAAAGAAAATATATCCATTAAGTTAACGTTTGAACTTAAACGATAAAGTATTTTTAATTTTTAATGCCTGCCTCCACAAGACATTCTCACAAGATAAAAAAACAGCAATGTGAAAACTTGAAGAATATGTTTTCTCTGTTTTGGATAAAGTTTCTGTGACTCCTTTGCTTTTTTCTTTTTTCTGCTGAGCTTGGAACAGTTTCTACACGCAGTGGAAAAGTACTGGCAGAAGAAGACTGTGGTTGCTCTTTGTTCATTGTGGCAGCTGGAGAGCAGGAGAATAGGAGAATATCTATTTTAGCTTCTGAAACAAGAACATTCAGCCTGAAAACGTACATTTGGACAAACAACACAAAGTGGTGGTGGAATTATACACTGAAAGATTATGATGTTCAATGCAAAAAAATCTGCAACAAATTTAGAAGGATGCAATTCATTTTAAAGTAAAATGTTTGTAGTCTGCTGAGTTAATAATAAAGTTTTAAATTATATAGTCTGTGTGAAATATATTTTGTGTTAGAGGGATTTCACATCAACACTCTTTGACCAACATCATATTTGCAAATAAAAGTGTGGCGGATTTTATTGACCATAAATGTAAATGACCACTTGGATTTTGCTAAAAATCTTTGAGAGGATGTTCTAGTATATCATGATTTTATTATTTACGCATACTATACTATATGTTCGAGCTTATTTTGAATTAAGTTTATTTTAGATGAAGTGTTAAAATTAGTTGAGCATCATCTGAAAGAAACAAAGAAAGAGACAGAGGACATACTTTTTTGACCGGAGGTTTTTTCTTGGATATCCAGAGTTTTTTTTTTTTTTTTGTGAACTTGAGAATTTTTTTTACAAAAAACAAACAAACAAAAAAAAAAAACATAAAAAACTGAATAAACAGATTAATAATAACAATAAACTGGATCAGTTAAAAATGTTTTATACAAATCTTTTTTTCCTGCACAGATAAAATGGATTTGTTCTAAAAAGCTTGACGTCCAAAGAACTTTTTGATTTTCTGCATCAGAAAATAATGATCGTAGACATCCTTTAAATTAAGTTGGCTAATTGGTATTGATTCATGTTATTAAGTATGTTTCATACATGTTTAAAAGTATAATTGATGCCCTTCAGAAGGGCTCCTGTGAGATTTAATGTAATTACAATTTTTCAATGTAAAACATATTTCAGACAAAAAGCAGCAAAAAAGGGTTAAAGGAAATGTGTGTCAGAGTCATGATGATGTAAAGAGACAAACTAATATATATGCTAATTTAGAACAATAAATTAGATTTAAACTATAATACTGAGATCCCCAACAAGAATGATTGCAGTGAAACAGGCTTAAAGTTGGATGTTTGATATTCACAAAATTATATAACATAATAAACTGCTATGTATTTATCTATATAATGAGGCACACACGTTGAATTTCTGATCATTTTTCAATGTTATGTTTAAAAATGGACATTTTCAATACAGAGTGATGTATTTATTATAGTAAAAAGCTCAATAATCTTTGAACAAAATCAGTTAACTTAATAAAACCAACTGTTTGTTTTACAGTTGTTTACGGTAACACTGGGGCACAGACATATTTTCATTGATTTGAATCTGCTATGAATCAAATTCCCATCCTCATGTGACGCATAAATAAACTAAAATGTGTTCAAGAATTCAGGCCTTAATTAATTTTTTCCAGAAGTAAAGTTGTGATGACAAGAAAACTACTCAAGGAAGCATATGCTTTAAAAAAAAACAATCTAATTGAAACATGGAAAATGAGCGCCATCTAGTGATTTCTATCAACTTCTCAACCATCGAACAGGAATAAAAAGAGGACAGTTAAGTCTAAAAAAACTATTACAAACTAAAATGTGCATTTTATTATCTATGGGAGTCCGTTTCGACATAAAAAATCAGATGAATAAACACATCCAGACAAATAGTACTAAATCACATTTCAATACCATATCAACAACTTCTGCTGATTGGCTACAAGTATGTTTTAAAATTCACAGGAAATATGACAATATTTTTTTAGTTGCATACTACACCTTTGAAAAGTGTTCTATTAATAAAACAGAATTAAACACAATTTAAGCTTCAACATTTGAGTATATGCTTTGGACCTTAGGAATGTTTGTAAAATATTGTCCCAAGCAATTAGAGAGGAACCTTTCTGACAGCTGATGTTAATCTAGAAATCTATTTAAAGGACCAAAGATTGGGACTGAAAAGTATTCATTAATGCAGTAATTTCACACTTTTGTGAAAACATTTACATTATTCTGTTACGTGACAACACAGTCAAACAAATAACATAAAAAGTAGCTACAACCTGTAGCTTCAATAATGGATGTCATGTATTGAAATGCAAAGAAGATAAAGAAATGGTTTGGTTTAGCGTTTGCAAAAATCACCTGGGGTGAGCAAAGAAAAAAAACATAGAAAACTGTACTTTTGTATATTGAAGATTAAAATCACATACGGTGGACCCATGTGCTGTTTTAGAAATGGGCAACCCAAAAAAAACTATTTTAAAATCTTTCAAATTTAGAGGGGCCTTTTAATGACAGGTTTTATGTTGATTCAATGAGGAAAAAAAGCTTATTTGATAACACACTTGTATCTGTTGTAGAATACACAAACAGGATCGCAACAATATTAATAAACCTGAGTTAGAGACAGCATTAGGGACCTTTAAGAGCCATCGCTAGTACTGAAAATGTATTTTAATATCCAACACAAATCATTGTCAACATGGTGTCAACTGTAGCAGGACATACCAGTCCCAAAAAACTAAAGTGTCTTGTTACATTACAGTACAGTACACACGCATTTTCAATGACTTTGTTACTAACCTCACGCGTTTCATCTCTAAAATGAACACATGGCGATTTTGAGTTTTTGCTTTTTATTCTTTTAAGTTATAAGTTACAGTGAAGTCTTCAATCACTCTGTTCAGCTCTTTGCATCAAATGTCATTAGCTGCGGCCTAATCACTCTCCCATAGTGCTCTTGTTCCTTTAGCTGAGCTATTTTTAGCTCTGAAACAACTGGGCTCCTAAAAAAGGTTTGAGGAACACAGCTATGTAAGGTATCCTGCCTGCTCTCTACCATCCTATTACCAGCACAATCCATCAGGCACTCTTTGTCTCCGCTCTGGAGAGACTCCTGGCTTTGCTTGTAGAAAGCTGAATTTTCCAAAGGTAGGGTAGCTGTAAACTCCTGCGTATTTGGAGTTGTGACCAACTTTGTCTTATGATTTCTTAACTCCAGTTTTTTTCTAGGCATAGGCTTACATCGAGCAAGTGAAGCTGCATGAAGAGCCAGGTTTTCTTTCTGGTGAGGTCTTAGATGCTAACAAAGACCATGCAGACAACTTGGATTCTGCTGCTCGCCTCCCTGGGCTTCACCACCCTGGCCAGTGCAGAGAAAGGCCTGGAGTTCCCTCGTTATGATGGCAAAGACCGTGTTCTAGATATAGATGATAAGAACTATCGGAAAGCCCTGAAGAAACATGACATGTTGTGTCTGTACTACCATGCTCCTCTGCCGGCTACAAAAGAGCTGCAGAAACAGCTGCAAATGACAGAACTCGTGCTGGAGGTAAGTGAGGAAATGGAAAGTGTTAAGCTACTTTAGAGTGACAAGGGATTGCCAGCACACGGACGCTTTCCTATAATAATAAATCTCCAAGGCCATTAGTAGTTTAACCTGCTTAAACTAAAATATCAATTTAGATTACTTTTTGCCAAGCAAGAATCAACTTACACAAACTCAAAAACCTAAAGAACCAGATTTGTATTACATTTTCATATAAACAAGTTTAAGAAGTATTTGGGTTATACAATATTTAGCTCTTTTTATGCACATTTGTACCTTTAAGTTAAATAAAGTGTTATATATAGGAATTTATTTTTGGAAAATAGTAGTTTGATGACCACATGAGATATTTTAATTTAGCGTATTTGAAATAGTGTTTTAACATAATTGCAATGGTGTATTTGAGCTTAACTGGATGGATACAGCTCTGTTTTTTTTTTTTTAATTAAAATAGCTGTAGGTGTCAGCAAAATACAGTGTACGTTGAGAGAGCTTTCATAGATATTTTTTTGCTATTGATAAATAGATTTCCGTGTGATTGTTCAATCAAAGTTTTCAATGTAAAATATCAAAATATTGACAAAACTGCTTCCAACAATATTTCTGCATACAATGAACATGACATAATGCTTCCTTAAAATACATGTTTCCAAGGAGCATGTTTGAATACGAGCTGAGTGGAGAACCCCTGAGACCGCAGCGCAATGACATCTCCATCCTCACTCGGCTCAATTTTTCACTTCTGTATTTATCTGGAGAATCTAAACCCTCGCAGTAATGATGCACTTGAGAATCAGCACTCCTGATTTAATCTAACGACTTTCTGAAGATCCGAATCAGAGCTTGTGAAAGGGGTTCAAGAGTGTTGCTTTTAAACTCAGCAATTTAGATTTTAAGTGATCTACATTGAACATGGAGATGTTGGGAAAATAGAGCTGTTGAAAAAAAGTGAGGATTCCTTTCTTCAAAATTCATGTTGCACAAGTCAATCTGAAAAACAATCTTGATGACTCTTTAGGAATGGCATAACATTTACTTCAACGTTAAACATGTTTTATTGCACAATTCGAATAAACAGTTCAGCTGCCCCAGTTTAAATAAAACCAGTTCTATGCCTTCCTCAGTTTGGATGCTCTTCCTGTGTGGATGCCCACTTCCCCTCATACAGGGTTCCTGCGCACCCCTGTGTGAGGGGAAGTGGGCAGTTAATGTGACCATGGGCTAATGTCTAGGGCTTACATTGCTTTCCACAGAATGTGATCAGACAGTGACTCTAACCAGGATTAAAAGGATAAAGTAAACAGACAGACTAAACTGATATCATTTATTATTTACCATAACGATGTATTTAAATATAACTATAAAATATAAATTTATTTATTTGAATTTTTATAAACCTATTATCTAAACTTAATCTAAATAGGACTCTTTAACATTTACCAACACACTACTAATCATGTTTTGTTCCATAGCTAGCTGCTCAAGTCTTGGAGGACAAAGATATTGGATTTGGGATGGTCGACTCTCATAAAGATGCAAAAGTTGCCAAGAAACTAGGTGAGGCAAAAACAACCTAAAATGAATCGAAAGGCCAAAAAACATTCCAAATCAACTATGCTTGAGATGCTTTTTGCTTTTTGGTTTGAGTGCTGTGTTCTAGTGTCTGTGTGGGTGTGTGTGCATGTGCGCGTGTGCGTATACACCAACATGTCTCCAGTTACTTTAAGATGGAAATATTTTGAAATGCTGAACTATGTAAGGGAATGTGTTTCATCTAAAGAGAGTCTGCTTTCAGTTACTACGCTGTTCAGAGCTAGAAACAGCTTCCAGAAGAGATTAGAAAGTTTTAAACTTTAGTTACTTTTAAATCCAGACTTAAAACACATCTATTTTAATGTATATTTACTGACTAGGCACGGTGCCTGTGAACTTCTAAGTTCTTTTTAATGGAAATTTTAATCAACGTGTAATGCACTTGCCAATGTTTATGTAAATGTGCTATAGAACTAAAACCGCCTTACCTTACCTAAAGGTCTGCATGAGGAGGGAAGTGTCTATGTCTTCAAGGAGGACCGTGTGATTGAATTTGACGGACAACTTTCTGCAGACATTCTTGTGGAATTTCTTCTGGATGTAAAGACACTTTTGAGTTGAAATGATTTCATCTGTATTTTGTTTCCCCTGAATTTTGACCACCTCTCCTCAACCCTTCAGCTGCTGGAGGATCCAGTTGAGATCATTGACAATGCTCTCGAGTTACGAGCATTTGATCGTATGGAAGAAGACATCAGGCTCATTGGATTCTTTAAGAGTCGAGAGTCTGAACGTGAGTATGTGTGTTCATTTTTAAAGAATTGCTGGTCTATTGGGGTAAATGTTAAAGTACTTGGTGGAAAGGTTGCTAGTGCATCACAGCACTATCAAGTGTAGAAACACTAGAATGATTGTCTAGTGTAGAAAGTCATTTTTAAAATCATATGATCAATTCCACATTTGTAGAGTAATTGGTGAAGCACACAATAGATGTAGGAAGCTTTTGACTCATTCAAAGCTTATAGTTGTAGAATATATAAGAAATTTAACACAAGTTACAATAAAATTACCTTGATAAGTCAGGAGACAACCAAATAACTTGTTATGAATTCAATTTGTGTTTTGGCTTGATGTGCTACTTCCTACCTTTCAGTCAAATAAGTTCTCTTTTAGTCTGTATGCCTAGTTTAAAAAGTTTCTGGCATTGGAAACCTGTAGTCCAGAAGGTTAGCGAGTGAATCCACACATTTCTTATGTTGTTGTTGTACCAGTTTTAGCTACAAACATTTAAAGTGCGCCTTTAAATACAAACAGAAACTTGATGGTGCCTCTCACCTAGAAGGCCAACATTATTGGAGCTAGGAAGCTATGAGCTAGAAAGATTAAAGTTTTTAAAAAAGATTATTGTCATCACCTCCCAAGGAGTTAGTGAATACTTACTGTATAAAAGTATTCATAGAAAGGAAAGAAATTTAATGATTAATACAGCTAAAGTATCTCCAGCTTAATTCAAAACAATGGAAGCCAAAGAGGGGAAGATCACAAGAGACGATGCAGAACCAGCAGTCGAACCTTCAAATAGTAACTGAAGGTTTCTCTCACAGGCCATGACAGCGCTTGCTAGTTTGATTTCTTGTGAGGGAAACCGAAGGAGGGTTATAATGTCCAAAAGTAAAACGAAGGCAAAGGGAGGTTATAAGATTCTTGGTAGGTGCTGAGGAGGAATCATTACAGTTTGCTTTTCCTTAGATATTGATCCATTAAAAGCAAAAAATATATATTATAATAGTTTCATGGCATTTAGATTTCAGAAATTTTGCCACTAATTTGAAAAAGTTTTTTATTTAAGTCTGAATAGGCTCAGAACGAGACTTTAACCTCCATCTGAAGATCTAGATGTCAATGCACCTTTTTAATCACCTGTCTTGTAAGTCTTCTAATGTAAGCCCAGCTTTTATTTTTAAGATTCACTTAAAATAAGTAGGGCACTTGCAAATTTAACCAACTTTTACTAAAACTACAAAAAGCACATTCAACATCCATGAAATAAGATTGAACTTCATAACCTCCTTGTTGTCTCTGCAGATTATCTCGCTTTCCAAGAAGCAGCTGAGCAGTTCCAGCCTTTCGTCAAGTTTTTTGCCACCTTTGAGAAATCTGTGAGAAATCAGTCAAAATATCCAAATCCTCTTCCGTAAAGAACTGTTCTTGACAAGGTTTGTACTACAGTAGTTCTGGTTTTTGTAGGTTGCTAAAGAGCTTACTCTGAAGATGAACGAGGTGGATTTCTATGAGCCCTTTATGGAGGAACCCGTGACCATTCCAGATAAACCCCACTCTGAAGAAGAGCTGGTGGCTTTTATATCTGAACACAGGAGGTGTGTAGAGAGCACATTTACACACCATCACACACAAACGATACTCGCCTTGTGATATCATCCATATCCCCCACAGACCAACGCTAAGAAAACTCAGGGCAGAGGACATGTTTGAGACCTGGGTGAGGTTGTTTCTGGATTGTTAAGCTTGATACATTTTCCCCACATCCCATTTCAGTTGATCAGAATCGACCAATTTCAATCACTGATTGTGAAAAATACATAACAAGGGGCCATGTGATCAATAAAAACTTTCAAATTAAAAAATTCACATCAAGATCATTGAAGTGTGATTTTTTTTCAGGAGGATGATATGAATGGAATTCACATTGTGGCCTTTGCTGAAGAAGAAGACCCAGGTATGTGTAGCTGAATTGGATGAATTGAAACAAAAAAACTGATTTTGCTTATGTTTTTAGATGGTTATGAATTCTTGGAGATTTTGAAAGAGGTTGCCAGAGACAACACCCATAACCCAGACCTCAGTATTGTGTGGATTGATCCAGACAACTTTCCACTGGTGAAGCTTTCTGAATAAATGCATGAGATTACCATCGGTGACTCTGATTGAGAAGAAGAAAATCCATTACTTTTTTTAACAGCTTTCTTCATTTCCCTTTCTTTAGCTCATCCCTTACTGGGAGAAGACCTTCAAGGTTGACCTCTTTAAACCACAGATTGGTGTGGTTAATGTTACAGATGTAAGTACAACACCTATGCAGTATTTTATTGTATATTTTTAATGTATAATAGTACTGTTATAGAGTTCATTCATGTATGTGTGCAGGCGGATAGTGTGTGGATGGAGATACCTGATGATGATGAGCTGCCGTCAGCTGAGGAGCTGGAAAACTGGATAGAAGATGTTCTTTCTGGAGCAGTAAACACAGAAGATGATGATGATGACGACGATGATGATGATGACGACGATGACGATGATGACGATGATGATGATGAGAACAAAGACGACGATGATGATGACGAAGATGACGAATAATTCTTTAACTGTGAAAATCAGCAGATGCTTTAGAACACCAGACTTGTGTGCATCTGTGGATGAAGAAAATATGGTTGGTTACACCTATCTTACCTAAATGTAAAACTCAAATAAGGAATAATGTGACACACTCCATCACACAATCATTTTGAAAATAACTAGAAAAGTCCATTCAGGGAAAAAAAGGGATACTTAATAATGAATATGGGGCCACAATCTAACTACAATGGAACCATTCCAATTCTCCAAATGATACTGTATTGTTGGAAAATAAAAAAGGAGCTTCCTTAAAAAAAACTAAATATTAAAGGTGCATAATGTGATTTTTCAATAACACCAAAGGAGATTTGGCCAACTTCTATGTGTAGTAGCAGCAACAACAACAAAAAAATAGTTTTTTTGGGGCCTCAAATATCGGCTTCATCTTTAATTGTTAATAATAATAAGTAAAGGCTCTTTTGGTTACCAAAACTTGTTATGTCGTCATTATAATTAAAGCTACTTTTGGACTCCCAACATTCTTGCTTGTAATACATGGCTATACATTTTCTACTCTAACCATTCACTTGCAATAAAGCTTTTCAACTGAACAGGAATGTGTGTTTAAATGAAGAAAAATTAAAAACAAGTATATTTATGTCAAAACACTATGTTTCACTAGCAGTAATCACACTGTAGAAGTCAGGCTTATTGTGGTTATTTAATGATTCCTTTCAAAAATATTTTTTTTACATAACCTGTATTTCGTATATGTTTAACCTGGTAATTGATAGGGCAGCGTTTGTTTATCCTTGAATGCGAATAGTTCATGCCTGAACATATATCAAGACAGTCTTAAATCAACTTTGTTCAGATCCAAAATGTTATTTTGGTTAATTTGTGGTAACGTTAAGAAGGTGGTTTAATTTGTCACGAAAAATGTCAACTACCAGAATAAACTCTGGAATGCTAAAAAAAAAATAATGCTATTGTAATTTCAACTGAATATTTTGTGACAAGCTAGAAGGCTAATGATGCTAACTTGGAAATAACCTTTAACGTTACGTTTAATTAAACTCGTCAAGCCATCTGAAACCACTGTTTACTTCCATATCCCGAATGTGTCAGGTTATGTCATACTTTATATTGTACATTACCCGAGAAAACATTTTCCTTAATATAAGGGATAAACAAAGCTTAAAAAAAGAAAATTATAAATGTCATCATGATGTTTGGTGCGATTAGTCATTATTGCAAGCTGAAGAGCAAAATTGAACATGCGTACATAGATTTTTAAGTATTGACTGATAAATAATAAATATACAATTTTAATCTTTTATATAACGTTTTACATTGAGGTAAAAGCCTACAAACTCTGCTAAGTGCTAACGTTACATCAAAATCCAATCTTGCTGTTAGCACAGTGACATCTAGTGGTCAGATTAAAACCTTCATTTAGATGATTTCAGATGATCGATTGCTTCAAAGGTGTGATTAAACGTTTTTGCTTCAAAAGTACTTATTAGAGATTTAGATTAAGTCAGTGCTGGTGGACATTTAAAACATATAGGACAATTATAATTTCTTTGACCCACAATTCATAATGCAAACTGGTTTAATGTAGCAAATATGTTTTAAAAGTATATTTGTTTCCACAGAGGAAATTAAGGTGAATACTGTTATAAAACATACATGCATACACAAGTGTACACAAAATGATAATAAACTAAAAACACTAATAAATAATTATATACATACAAAAAATTATAAAACATCAGATAACATAATACAGGTAAAACAGTCCTTTATACAGCTTTTTACAAATCAAGGTAACAGTTCTAAACCACACCACACACAAAAATCATTCGGAATTACATACCAGGATATGTCCGATCATAATTTGCAAAAAAAATTTTAAATCTACTTTTTCCATTGGCAATTGTTTATTCCTGGATAGCTAAATAAAGGTGTTTGCATTGTGCTCTCGATGTGACTCTTTAGATCAACTTTAATCCAATACATTATTTATGAAATGCTTTCATTAAAAATAAGTTGTGCTTCTCTTAAAGAGTAACTTTAAAACCTCATTAATACCAATGTCCATGTGTTCAGTTGTATTTTCATTTAAACTGATACAGCCAGTTATTCGGTTCAAAGAAGTCTAGACTCTTTAAATCTTTAATGCATAATTTCGATTTTGGCATGAATTGTGTCCCGGATTGATGGGAATGAATTTGCATAATAGAATATGACTAAACTGACTCAATTAAAAGGAGCCTATAACATTGCTCAGTTATCTATTCAATGTTAAATCACTTTTTTTTGCTAATTCAAAAAAGTAAATCCCTCAGATTGTATATTTAAACAATGCTTCTGCAGTGTAAAAACTGCTTTTTATAATGTTTTTATAAGTAGACAGAAATTGAAGCATGGAGAACATCATGGAAGGAGCGTAGTTTCTAGCATGTGTTTGGCAGCATTAATGGGTTTCATAAACCCATGTTAATACTTAAATTATGCATAACCATTTAAAAATACATTTTCACAATTTAAATACTATACATGAACGGCTGGTGATCAACAAAGTACAAATTTTGTTCACCTCAAAGAAATGTTTTTTTACTCTAATATAAGACTACCTTTTGTTCTAATAATAGCATATAAAACCAAACAGGTTGGAAATGATCACATTTGGGTATTGTGCTTCAGTTAGGAAGAAGACTGTTTATACTCTGCAGAGGAGTGTTCATGTGAGCTATTATATTAGTGAAACAAAATCATCCAAAGGGACTTTGGGTGACTTACAGAAAAGACCCATGCAGACCGCCTTCGTGGTCCAATTAAATCTATGTTTTGACCAACAGAAGAGCTATTCGCACAGTACAAGTAATTATATTTAACTGTTGTGTTTAAAGGTGTCATGTAAACTTTTCAGGCATTTAATGCATGTTTTAGTAGTGATCCCTCATTAAAAACATGGCTCAAGTCTGGTTCATGCATGTTTTGTAGGAGTTCAAAACGACTCAATGCTCATAGCCACGCCCATAGGCCATAGCACCGCCCACTAACCCATCAGATGTAGCGCTAATGGATCTGAATTGTATGCACTGACTGACCGGAAGTGTAACCGTAGAAAAACTGTATCGGTTAAACGACGAAAAGAAAGTATGTTTTTGCTGAGCCAAAAGTGTTTTTAGCTTACTAAAAATCTTGGAAATTAGTGGATTTTCTGTGTGCCAACAAGCAAAACCCAGCAGGGGGCGTGGTGGAAGGAACAAGGGTTACATGGCTTGTTTTGCAGAGCACAAAAACATTAAATAGTGACTTTTGAAGGTTATAAACTATTTAAGGGTTATACATTATTTATGATATGGCACCTTTAAAAACAGGTATTTGGAGATCCTACACTTTGTTCCACACATCTTTGATAGCAAATAGTTAAAGAACCTAAATCCATTTTCCTAATTTTAAGATTATAAACAATCCACTGTCTGGATTGGTCAAGCAAGTTATAGTCCAAAAACTCAATTTTATAATTTTTTTAAAACCCAGTTGTTAGACCAAATGGTGTTGAAGTTCTCTTATCTTTGCAAGCAGTTCTTAAAAAAGTTCCTTTTCTCTATTTACTTTCATCTACTGTTTAAAAATCATACCAATCTCAGTCATCCACGTGAGTGAGTGTGTGAATGGCGAGTGAGTAGTCCTTATAGGAACTGAAAATATAATGAGCTGGGTACAGACTTCAGCAGAAACGTGTTCACCCAAATGGGCTATAAGATCAATAAATGAGCTGAAATAAATGGTAGAGCTTTTCAACAAGGTGCGATACTCTGAACATATCAATAAAACTCTAAATCTTCTGTTAGCTGTTAATTGCTGCTCAACAGTAGAGATCGGGTTATTTAGGACTCAATCACTCACAATTGTTACTACATCTCCACCAGTGTTTCCTAAGGTAAAATTTTTTTTGGATGTTTTCAGTTGACAAGCATAATACAATAAACATAGATATATTAAACAATATCGGATAAAAAAGAAAAAGAAAAAAAGGTTGACCGTGATATCTCAGTCTGGTGCTTTTCACAGTATTTCATTAAAGTCTATTCAATAAATAATGAAACACAGACAAGTAGCACGAACACACGTCCACATTGCTCAGCACTATGAAACTGAATACATACAGAACATGTATATGTTTTTCCGGTTCTTAGTAATAACAAATATCGTATCAAAATACATACATTATGAAAAAAGCCATTTATAAACTGTGAAAAAAGAATTTCAAAACAATATCGCACTAGTCCAATTTACAAGCGTAGAAAAAGCGACTGGACACAAGTGAGCGAATCCATCAGACTGAGGTCTCCGATTGGAGCTGCAGTACAAACTTGTGAGACTTGGGGTGGACGTACTCCTCGGAGAGTTTGAGATGAGGTATGGCTCTGCTGGTGACCACTAAGCTAAAGTCGGATGATTTGAGCTGGAAATCGGAGCCGTGGCGGAGGGGGCTAGTGACGGAGGCCTCGCTGACCAGCGTCCAGTAGCGGCTCTGAGAGGACTCTCTGCTGTACTGCAGCGTGGGGCCAGCCTGAAGATAGCTCTCCAGAAAAGCCTAGCAAGTAATGAAATCACACACCGTTCAAATCTTTACATTTCTATATTATGACAAACTTGACATGACATTAACTTTATTAAAAAAAAAAAAACACTATAAAAAATGTGAATGTATGCAGGTATTTTAAACTGGTTCAAATTTTCATTTGTGATCATCAAATAGTATACACAGACTACTCAAACAGTTTTTATTTATCGTTAGATCTCAGTCAGATTATGATTACTTAGGCAGTAATGTGACTGTTACAAAACCAGCTGCATTTATATTTTTATACCACAGGGCTCTTGGAATGATTATTGTAAAATAGACTTTTGTAACTTCAAAAATTAGTTAAAAATAAAATAAAAAGGTATACTGTATTTTAACCCCCTGCTTTCCTTCCAGGGGTAGAATAGGAAGAGACTGAAGTTGTTATTAGCACTTAAGCTGGTCCAAGAAGTGAGCAGATTCTCATTGATACCCATTTAAAAAAAAATCACCAAAATAAACACATTTAATGCCTCGTCACTAGAGCCTTTTTAGATGAACATCGCTAAATTTGAGCTTCATGACCTTTTATTTGTTATTACGTTTTATTAGGTTATATTGAAATGTAACGTTTTGGATAATTAAGTAATGCTATGCCAAGGAGGAAATGGCTGATTAACCTGAACTCTTTTGCTACATTCAATGACCAACTATTTCAGTAATATTTCATCTATAGATGAGGCCAAGGATGTGACCAAAATATACTTTTTTCTACGACAGCCAGATGTTTTAACAATATTAACTCTTAGCTCCCTGCCATTTATCACCTGCACCTGGACTCTCTGTATCAGATATTTTAAGGACAGTCTGAACAACTAAATTCTGGTAGCTTTCATGTTTGGTCCTGAATCCTATACATATCTGATTTTTTGCAACGTAACCTTATTCTGAACAGCCAGGTCACATTTGTCTGACTTTTGAGTTTCATAACAATCATGGCTGAAAATAAAGCCAAAAGCAGTTGGTGGAAGGAAAATGAAGTAGCAGAACTAATAAATATTTATTCTTTGTCTTCTTCTTGATAAGATTTGGTTGAAATAATGATGGCTCCGTTAAGAAATTAACTGAATTAAAGCTACACAATCTCCTCAAAGAACATTCTTGTCCATGTTTACTTTCATTTTGATCAAAGGGATTTTCTGTGCCTCACAGCGAGCAGGATTGCTTTCATATATATAGGGCAAAATACAAGTCGCATGTTGTGTGTAACGTGAACAAAATCTCCAAATATTTAGATTTAATTAAATACATTTTGAATTAAGCATTAAGACCTGCAGTTTAAATGTAACCTTAGACCAATGCTAAGAACCTGCCTTTTGCCTCTCTGAAAGTCACTTACTAACAAAAATTTAACTGCTTGCTCTGCCAACTTTGAGATTCTGATGTTCTCTGCCGAAATCTTTTGGTGACAGCAGGGGACAGAAAATAAATAAAATAAAATAAAATAAAAAAAACACACGTTCATGTGTACAAACTGTGGTGACCCTCTAACATCATCTAGAGACTGGATTGGTGAGGAGTGACATCATATCATCTGCCTTGCCTGATCCTCACTATTATTGCTTTGATTTTGTCTTGTACTAAATGAGTTGGGAATTCAGTTGCATGTGCACTTCAGTGGGAGAGTATTCCACTCGTGGGAGTCTCTGAAGTGTCTCCTTTTGTTTTCTCTGTTAAACTACCATTTTGTGTTTCGTGTAACCTTTTTAGTATTTTCGTTTATTTGTTCATTTGTATCTCCAAGACAGTAATTGGTGTAACTAATATGTTTATTTTCACATTGGATTCTATATTGTTTAACTCTACAGAAAATCTACAATTTATCCATTTTAATGTTTATAAGTGCTTTGGATGTGGGATCCTTTATGCCGGCTTTTCCAATCTTTGTTAAGCAGAGTTAAGAGTGTTCACCCACCAATAAGTAACGTGAGCTCGGTTTAGACTAAAACCACATGAAAACCATGTTAGTTCTAACCTACTAATTTTACCCAACAGAACGAACAGATGAACTGATGCAAATATAATCTGGCTTAGCACAAAATGAATCATTGGAAAACACTAAAGGTTTAGCTTTGGCGTTAGGAGGAGCAGCATTAAATATCAGAAATGTTCACATCAAGTGTGTTAATTCTAGCGTTCTAGCTGCTTCAGCACTTGCATGGATTATATAACAGCAAACACACGAGCTGCTGTCAGTCTTTCATTATATTTGCAAAAACATTAACAGTGACATAAATGGCTCTTACTTGCTTGACTGCGGTTGTAATCTCTAAATATTTCATCCTGACTCTGCTGTATGTGTGTCACTGACCTTTGGAGTCATGTTGTTGGTAATGCAGAACGCCAGGTGACCTTGAATGCTGTCCATGCTGTGGCAGTGCTGCTGGCGGGTGGTTCGGAGGTATTTCTGCAGAGCTCGAGCCATGGAGGGGAAGATGGCCTGTGCTGCCTCACGGGGGTCCATTTCATCTCCCGGAGGCTTCTTTTTTTCTTCATCCTGGAGTCGTCTAACATGAGTGAAGGCCTCCTCTACTGCCACAACCAGCCTACAAGGAGAGAATAACTAGAATGTAACTAGAATGTAAGTATATACCTTATAAAGAGTTCATGTTAAGAAATGTGCTCGGTGTCTCATGACTGTATGCATTGAATTTGTGTTATTAAAATAAAAAATAAAAGTGTGAGTAACTTGGTCAGATTTGCTATTTAACAGGGGGTGTAAAAACAAAACTTAGCTTAATTGACTTTTATCACTTAAATCCATTTCTTTTTGCCTTACAATCTCTTGCTATTTCTCACCTAGCTTTGCGCTTCCGCACTCGTCTTTCATGCTCTGCTTCCTCATAATACAGCTCATTGTGGCTGGTGTCTCTCTGTCGAGCGGCAGCTGCCATTTTAGCCCGAGACTGAGCTGTCGCACCATCACTTCCAGCACCTAAAAATCATGAGCACAGAATGAGGGGATGTCTACAGCCAGTATAGTTCAACAAAATAGAGAAATAATATTTTTTAACATTAAAGGCTCAAAATCCAGAAAATGTATTTGCATTGTTTTCTTTACCATTTTAAATTTGTATATAATATAATATAATATAATATAATATAGAGCGTCACGGTGGCGCAGTGGGTAGCACGGTCGTCTCACAGCAAGAAGGTCGCTGGTTCTAGGCTTGGCTGGGGCAGGTGGCATTTCTGTGTGGCGTTTGCATGTTCTCCCCGTGATCGCGTGGGTTTTCTCTGGGTGCTCCGGTTTCCCCACAAGTCCAAAGACATGCGGAATAAGTGAATTGAGTAAGAACGATTGCCCATAGTGATAAAGTGTGAATGAGTGTGTGAATGTTTCCCAGTGATGGGTTGTGGCTGGAAGGGCATCCGCTGCGTAAAACATATGCCAGAGAGTTGGCGGTTCATTCCGCTGTGGCGACCCCAAAAGGGAAGAAAGCCGACATGAAGATGAATGAATGAATAATATAATATAACACTAAACCAGTCAGTTTTAATTTGAATTCTCATTTATTCTTTATTAGCATAATTACAATTCATACTAATAATACAAATAGTAACACAGTTAATACAATCTCATTATTTTTACATTGGCTTATTTTCTGTTGTATTGAAATAGAATAATATCATTTGAATTCTACTAAATACTATTTTTAAATAAAAATTGTCTTGTAGATGTGATCAAACAATAATCCCTGGTAAGCATAATTATAGTCTAAGACTATAAAAAATAGGGAAAGTTCCCAAAAATCTCAGCTCTATCTGCTGGAAACCATATTAAAGTTGAGAGTGGAGTCTAATTATGATGATCACACATAATTTCTAGTAGCTCCGTGTACATAGTAATGGGGAGAACAGAATCATTTATGCATATTTATCCATATTCAGGTCACAGAATAGATTAATAATGCATGACAAGGGTAGCTTGACTCTCCTCAGTAGCAGGGCAGGCCTGTGATCTCTAGCTCCCTGAATTAACTTCAGCAGTCATGCACATTGAATAAGAACATGCATACGTGGTCTCTTCTTAGTTAATTTCTGAAGAAAATATCCAACAAACTGGGTACCATGTATTTTTGTGCATTATTATGATTATTATTATCATTAATAAGATGCTAGATTCAGTGCTCTTAAGAGTATTACATTAAAAACCTGGGAAGAGAATAGAACAGTTTTTTGGGAGGGGAGCGATCCTTTGTGTGATGCATTATTAATACTGACAATCCGTGCCGAGCACAAAAAGAGCTTTTTCCCACACACTTTCACACAGAAAATCCTAGCCCGGCTGGATTTCCACAGGCATAAACCAAAGCTCGAGAGCTTAAGGGGCATCTTGATCTCAAATATGCATCTCTGGATCAGGGCGTGTACATTCCTTGTGCTGACAGAACATCGTAAATGTCAAAGAAACAGAGAGAAAGAAAGACAGGTGGGGGAAGGAGGTGTGTTCGAGAATTATTGACTTTCTTATTTTCTCAAGTTTATGGTAGGTGCAAGTGCAGGTGAGAATTTGTGTTGCAATCGAACATTCTAGGTGCGTTTGCCGTAACCTTGTGCACAGTGTTTGATGACTGCATGCGCTAGCGAAAAACAAGTTGTAGAGCGTTTGAGAACTCTGTGACAATAAGTTCCAAGGGTTCACACCAAACTTACTATCGAAAAGATAGCTTTTCAGCTTGGCTTTAAAATCTGCAGACAATCACAGATGAACAAGGTGTTAGCAGGTGAATTGCAGAATAAAAAGCGTTTCATTTACTCACAAATAAAACATCTGGGATTGTTTCGTTTCGAAGTTGATCATTTGTCCCAAGCTTAAAAGATTAAAAGTTTGTTGCTGTTTTTAATCAACTAAAAGTAAAAACAAAATTCATTCTGTTTTCAGAAAGGTCTTGGTAAAATTTTTTTGTCATGTTGATTTCCTTCATCTAGTGTCATTTACTACTACTACTACTACTACTACTACTACTACTACTACTAATAATAATAATAATAATAATAAATGTGTTTTATTTGCTGGTGTCTTTTGGGGCTCTTTTATTTTCAGGTATGTGTGAGGAAACGTTACACATACAGTACAAAAGTAAGATTATTTGGAATAATACAAATTAAACAGATGAAAACAGTTCAGATAACACTATAACAACATTGAGCATTAAAATCAATTACTAAAAACAACCCTAAAATAATGTTATCAGTATTGATTGCCCTAAATTATTATATTTTATATTTTTATATTTCATTTCTGTAAATACTGCTCTAGCATGTATCTAAACCTTTACACATAAATGGCTTATTTTCAATTAGGATTGCTCCCCCTACTTAAATTTGTGTTTAAGTTGTATTTCATTGAACATATATCCTGCACAATTAATCATAATACAATTATACGGATAAATACATTCAAGGGGAAGGCACTACAAAACCATATTTATTTGTATTATTTTATTGAGTCTTGTTATTATTTGTGTTGATTTCTAATGTTTTATTAAAATTATTCATCATCATTAATTACCAATCAACTCCAATGATAATTTGACACTGGAAGACATTGATTAGGATAATCCTACCCTTTTATTAGCAATTTGACACGTTTTTTTTTTCTTACAGCTTCTAAAGAAAATAATTTCTATTTAAAACACATATCAAAGCAGAGGAAGATTGTGTTTGTATTTAAGGATGAAAATGTAACATTTTCTGTAAAATGTATTGTGTTTTTCTAAGCAGATGTCTCTGAATTTCATGATCAAAACAAAAGTGTGGTCAGTCAACAGAGCGATTTCGTTCAGATTAAACTCACCATCCACATTATAGACTTTCAGACCAGCCAGATGTTTAGCTGCTCTGGTCTTAGCAGCAGTCAGCAGGGCAGGGTTGTGGACCGAGAAATCCTTATAATAGTGTTCAAGAATTACCAGGGCTGCCCGCTGGATACTGGAGAGAGAGAGAGAGAGAGAGAGGGAGGGAGAGAGAGGGGGAGAGAACGAGAAAGAAAAAAGAGAGCGAGTGAGAGAGAGAGAGAGAAAATACAGCGAGGAGAGAGAACAAGAGTGAATATAGAGGAAAGAGATATATGTATAGAGAGAGTGAGAGAGTAAAAGAAAAAGAGAGAAGACAGAGAAGGAGAGGGGGGTGGAAACAGAGAGATAGAAAAATATGATATAACGGAGAGAGGAGAAAGAAAGAGAGAGAGAGAGAGAATAAAGCAAGGAGAAAACAAGTGAGTATATATGGATATAAAAGAATCAAAAAAATGAGAGAGAGAGAAAAAGAAAAGGTGGAAACAGGGAGATAAAGATGACAAAACAGAGAGAGAGAGAGAGAAGAGAGAGAGAAAATATTGTAATGTCCACTGCTAATATGGGTTTATCTATTTCAGCACAGTAAATACAATCCCATCATGCATTTCATTACATTGACATCAGACACCAATGGTTTCACTCCGCTTTGTGAGTGGGTGCCAGCAGCACTGGATCAAAAAATATTCAGCCAATGAAACAGCGACTGCAAGAACAAAAGAAATGCATGTGGAAGGAGAGGGGAAAGCAGAGTGGAAGCAATGCTGGGCTGAGCAGGGAGTCTCTGGACAGCAGTGATTAATGGAGCTTTTTCCTTTGGCCCGACCTCAGCTCATTATTAATACATTAAACAGGACACACAGACACACTAACACACCCTCTCTGAATGTCAGTATTTCAGGTATGATTTCAACACAGCTACAAGCACAATGCAAAAATAAAAACATTAATCCCCATTTAAATACTGGAAGAGCACTGCAATCTCTTAGCAGGTCTAAGAGGAGTACAACGTTCAATGTCAAAATGAAAAACAAAGACACAGATGCTCATTTCCATAATGGCCAAATGAATCTTTCAACAGCAGCACAAATTAGAACTAATGTGCCTCACTAATCATTATCATCTGAAGTGTCATCTTTAGCCATTCAAAATAACAGAAGAATTAAAAAAACACAATTCATTTATTTATTTAAGAATTAATTTTTTTAAATGTTGACCTAAGACTGACCTGAGCTGCCCCAGATTGTAATGGTGGGTCTCTCCATCGGTGGAGCGCACCACAGTTAGTGAGAAGCAGGGCTGTAGATGGCGGATCTCCAGCAGAACAACTGCAAGGTAATGGATGAACAGCAGAGCGTCCACCAGCGACACCGCAAACTGAACTATACTCTGGTAGTTCTCATCCTGCCAGGCACACATAGTAACACAGCATGGATGAAGTCTGCAGATTTAAGACCAATCTATAGTTTTGCATCAAGCCTACAAATGCCCTCTGCAGAGACATTCGTCAACAAAAGCATCTAAAGTTCTGCGCTATGTCCCACGCTGTCTATGCACTGATCAATATTGGCATGATAAAAATACTAACTACAAGTAAAAAAACACCTAAAGTTCTGCGCTACATCTCATGCTGTCGATAAACTGATCAATATTGGCGTGATGAAAATACTAACTAGAATTCAACAAAAGCACCTAAAGTTATACGCTATGTCTCACACTGTCTATAAACTGATCAATATTGTGCATGAAATAAATACTAACTACAAGTAAAAAAAGCACCTAAAGTTCTGCACTACGTCTCACGCTGTCTATGAACTGATCAATATTGGCGTGATAAAAATACTAACTAGAAGTCAACAAAAGCATCTAAAGTTCTGCGCTACGTCTCACACTGTCTATAAACTGATCAATATTGAGCATGATAAAAATACTAACTACAAGTAAAAAAACACCTAAAGTTCTGCGCTACATCTCACGCTGTCTATGCACTGATCAAAATTGACGTGATAAAAATACTAACTACGAGTCACCAAAAGCATCTAAAGTTCTACGCTACATCTCACGCTGTCTATGCACTGATCAATATTGACGTGATAAAAATACTAACTACGAGTCAACAAAAGCATCTAAAGTTCTACGCTACATCTCACGCTGTCTATGCACTGATTCAATATTGCCGCGATAAAAATGCTATACGGCGTGAACATCAGTTTTAAGAAAAAAACAGCATGACATTATGGTATTCACTTGAAACTAAAGGAATGACTTAAAATATAAAACTTAATATTAAACCAAATGTTGAGCCATATTCATTAACAGAATTGTTTGAATTAAGAATTTAGACAAAAAAAAATCATGCTTCTCTAGATTTTCACCCCTTTATGTCCTTACCTGTGAGTCCATGATTCGCACACCAAAGAACAGCCAATAGGAGAGTAGCAGGAGTAGTGTGAGCAGTCCCAACAAGGCTCGGAACACTGCGATTCGAGGCAGAGAGGCACGCGTGGGGCGCACAAAGAGCGCCCATCCGGCCAGCAGCAGAATGAGGAGCTTGAAGGCCAGTGAGAGAAACAGACCCTCGCAGGCTGTCCCGCAAGCATGGAGGCGCTCAGGCCACAGCAGCTGAGGCAGAACCAGGAAGCACAGTGGGGTCACCAGCACCATCAAGCCCAGAAGCAGGCTAAGTGCCAGAGGAATGAAGCGGACACACTTTAGTTTCTCCACCGGGCCCTCTGTGTCCTTCCCAAACCCAGCCAGATCCTCTTGAGACAAGCTGTGATCGGACGTCCCAGTGACCGCTGTAGTGGTTTCACCCCAGTTATCATCCTGTCAGAAGATGGAAAGTGACAAATGATACCCATTGGCTGTAGGGTGCTATACAGTTTATACATTGTAGGGTAGGTTTAATATTTTGCCCTGTTGCATCCTAGCAGTTAAGTTACTGTTTCGAATCTATACCAGGAGCTTTTATCGTTTGAGTGATCTTCAAAAATATGCATTCTACTGTAAGTTAACGGTGATAGACCATCGACTTAAGCAGAGACGTTGGTGGAGACACATCTTTACTGGCACATGCCCCAATCTTTTCATATAACCTTTTTTCCTTTAATATTTTTAAAAGAATCTTTTACATGGTAACTCTATGTGTCAAAATTTTAAAACATAGGCCTGCTTAAGAGCTTTTTATTTTATTTTTAATGTAATATTTATTTAACAGCTTTGTGTTTGGTGTTCAAATGTGTTACTTTTTTAAAAAATTGACATTTGTTGTAAATTTGATTTCCAAGAGCAAAGTTATTCATGATAACAATTATAAGCAGGCATTTATTGACACGAGTCTTATTAATTGGGCAATCACATTTCTTACTTTTTTCGACAGCACCACCTGTTTTACGTAGATGAAACTTGTCCTATGGTGGTGAAAACAACTAACTTTAATGACATAGAATAAAAGAAGAAAAAAAAAACCTGACTTCTGTGACATTTCATTAAATAATAATGTAGAATATTATCTGATGGTTTTCAACATGAGTAATATCCATGCCAATACTATGATGGATTTGGGCTTTTATTTTGAAGGATGCCTGAGCCAAGCCATCTCTGCTGTAAGTTCATTAAAAACAGTGACAGTGTATGTTGCAATCTAGTTCCTAATCCATTCATGTTATAATAGTTAAAACTTTCTTTCTGCCCAAAGACTGCAGGTCTTAGTGAGCAGCTGGGTTTGCAGGTACATATCGTTGTTCTGCACACTCCCACTGAATACAGACAGAGGCTTGTGCTTGCTAAGAAGACGTTTTATCCATCAATCCATCCATCCATTATCTTGTCGGCTTTTTCTCTTTCGGGGTCGCCACAGCGGAATGAACCATCAACTATTCCAGCATCTGTTGTACGTGTCGGATTTCACACACATACACACACTCATTCACACTCATACTCTATGAACAATAGTCTTTTTCTCGATTCACATGTGTTTGGACTTGTGGGGAAAACCGGAGCACCCAGGGTAAACCCACGCGATCATGAGGAGAACGTGAACACTCCACACAGAAATGCCAATTCGAACCAGCAACCTTCTTGCTATGAGACGACCGTGCAACCTACTGCCCCACCGTGACGCCCGGAGACGTTTTACATCTTCAATAAATAATCAGACGCAAACAAGGTTTGTTTATGTTCTGACAATTCTTTATATAAACACCATATTTGGGAAAACCAGGATGAGAGTGTTTTAAAACTAAGTTACAGCATTAGGTCTTAAAGAATCAATTAATAAAATATTACAAACCCAACATTGTGGCATGTGTGAGCCCTCATGTCATTCACATAAACAATTCAGTGCCTGCCTGAAAAACCTGAACGTCAGACGCCCAGCGCTCAAGATCGATTTTTTTTCTGTTCAGTGAGTAAAATTAGATACCTGCCTCTTGGCTAATCCAGACAGACAGCACAAGAATACAGAAGTTTCCCTCATCAGCATACATTAATGACAAATACCCAGAGCTCACACACATCTGCATTTAAATGTGCAGGAACGCCAGGGGACTGTCTGACAATTAATTCAATATTTCAAACAGAGCACCGTCCAACTCAATGCGCGCAGAATATAAAAAATCCCTTTAGCGTCACAGTGGCGCAGTGGGTAGCACGGTCGTCTCACAGCAAGAAGGTCGCTGGTTCTAGGCTCGGCTAGGGCTGGTGGCATTTCTGTGTGGAGTTTGATTGTGCTCCGGTTTCCCCACAAATCCAAAGACATGCGGTATAAGAGAATTGAGTAAGAACGATTGCCCATAGTGTGAATGTGTGTGTGAATGTTTCCCAGCGATGGGTTGCGGCTGGAAGGGCATCCGCTGCGTAAAACAAATGCCAGAGAGTTGGCGGTTGATTCCGCTGTGGCGACCCCGAAAGGGAATAAAGCCGACATGAAGATGAATGAATATTCCTTTAAGGAATTTATTAAGATAAAGAGAGGTTGCTTTTAAGGTAATTTAGGTTAGCTCCTGTAAAGGTGCAGTAGGTGATTTATATATATATGTATATATATATATATATATATATATATATATATATATATATATATATATATATATATATAAAGCTTGAGGCGGGTACCAAAACAAAGATGTAGCCAATTATTAGAAGGTATCAAAAACTGTTACGATGCTATTGTTCTAGTGGCTTGTTTGTTTTGAGGATTTCAAACATCAACACTGGATCCCACTGGTTGCTTAAAGCACCTTTAATTAAATTTTTTTTTTTTTTTCACAAGTTAATGGAAATGATCTCAACAAGGAGTAGTCATGAACTCTCAATTGAAAATAATACATGTTTTTGTCTAGGAAACTATTTGTAAGTTTATTGAAATGAATTGCCACTTTCACAACTTGAAAAAACTGAGAATTTTTTAGTATAAATGCATGAAATAAATTTAGCATTTTCATGTGATGATAAATTGATATTTGTATTTAAACCAACAGTTCAAACTACAGCATTTTTGAGACAACAATACACCAAAACGTTTACTGTATTATTGTTGACTGTTGAAGGAAATCAAGTATTTGGTTAAGTAAAGTAAGACATATCCAAATTAACTAAAATTGCTCTTTTGATTAAACTGTCTTCGTGTCCAGAGTGAAGTATATTTTACAGCACAGGGGATCTCTCTTATTTGCCACAGTCCACATTACTGAATGTGCTTCCCCCACTGAGACAGACAAAAGAAGCACACAGTGCAGCTAATATCCTCTGTAAGGGTGTGTGTGTGCGCGTGTGTGCGCGTGTGTGTGCGTGTCCCTCTAACAGCCTGTGCGGTACCAGAGAGAGAAAAGCAGGAAGAGAGAGAGTCTGCACCTTTGCCTCTCTCCACCCTTCATCCTTTTCCTCTTATTTATTTCCAAAACAAATAAGCACAGATTTTTCATCTTGATTTCCATGATTGTCAGGAAACCACAGACTTTGGTTTATAAACAGATCAATAAGAAAGGAGTGCTGGTCTGTTATAATATGAGTTACTGCTACTTTGACATACAGCAAATTTATACTGTAAACATTGAAGTTGATGTGTTTAATTTAGTAGAACTTTGCTTACATGGTGCTGTATCAAGTTTGTTTAAAGTAAAAAAAAAAAAAGTTTGGTTAAAGTCTGTGTGGTTTGTATAGTGCTGTATTATTATCAATGTAGTGCAAGTCTACTTCTACAATGGGCCCTATTATATCTGAAAAAAGATTATATATCATAATAATCTCCATGGAATCTGCAATTATGAAGTTCTTTGGATTTTGCACTAACTGACATTGAACTCGATTTCATTTTAACCTTGAGGGAACTTTTACTGAACTCAGGACAATTTGATTAATACAGAAGCAGAGTTCAGATGACAGCATGTCTTATTATAATGTGAAGAAGAGGACAAATCAATAGTGATAACATGTTCTGCCACTGGCGGTCTTTCAGTCAAAATGAGAACAATGAAGATAGCAAAACATGACAATTTACATCTCTACATGTGAATCATCAGAAATCTTGTTCACCAGCAATTCTATTAAATTACATCTATAAAAACAACTGTTATATATTAAATTAAACTTGAATTGGTGAAAATGTTCAAAAATGTAATTGTGTTTTATTTAATTTTCTTTGAAATCAATGTCATTGAACCACCATATATGCTGTCATATATGATCCCCTCCCTCAAAAAATTCTAATGACAAACAAGTTAATAAAAATTCACTGTATTTTTTCACTATGTATTCTAGGTGTTTACATATAATCTGCATTACGTTCAGTTGTGGGTTAAACTTTGTGTATGTTAATATATTTTATTAATGCCATAACTTGTTAGTCAAATAAATTGTGGAGATGTGTCCTGTAAAGGTACCCCCCAAAAATATATTTCCTGTAAATCCACATTTTCAGTGGAAGTTATTAACATTACAACTAATGTTTATTTCCCGCACAAGAATACATAACAACAGCTTGAAATGTGGTCCAGTGTCTCATATTAAAAATCCAACTATTTTTAGCCTTCAATAAATATTAAATATTACAGCGCTGTAACATTTTATGTAACTCTACTCTGTTCATTTCAAACAGTTTGCATTTGCAGTCTGCATTTAAACTCAAGGCATTTCAGCTGCAGGTGTGGACCTTTCAATATTTTTTGGATAGACTCTCTAGAGACTCCAGACTCAGGCATTCACCTAAAACAGCACACTCTCTTTCAATTACTGAGAGACCTAGACCTGGATGCACTGGTTAGAAACTTTTTGAAGTTTGGCTGATAATCCCAGATCAGTGGCTATGGTATCAGGTTCCTGAAGCAGCAAATCTCAACATCCACATTTCTGGGCTTACTCGATCAGGTTTCTTTTTCCTGGGAACTTTTAAAAAAGAGATTTTCTGGAAGAAAACTGAGGCTTATAATGAAGAGGAACTTTAACATGATTAGCAGAACAACTGAATAATACTTGAAAAAAAAGTGTATTCTCAAAAATTGTGCCATTTTTTGAGTAAATTCGCACTCCAGAATCACAGCCAAAGTTTTCGTAATTCAAATGGACCATATAAAAGATCTATTCTGATGAGGAAAGAGCAAGCAAAAAAAAAAAAAAAAAAACAAGGAGCCTTTCTATGCTTGTCAGTAATGATGAAGATGCTAGCCATTTCAAGTCAATCTGTTCAGCTCTGTCTAGAGTTTCCTCACTGGAGAGAACATTCCAGAGGCCAAGGCAAAATGACAGGAAGACGAAAGAAGATCAGAGAAACATGATGAAATTACACAAAGAAAAAAAGAGATGACGGCGATTCGAGGAAATGCTGTTAACCTGCCTGCTATGCCAGGGGCTCTACGCACTTTTTCTGAAATGTATGACAAACTAAACGCTGTTTATTTGCTTCTTTATTTAAACTGACAGATCAGCAGGTCTAATGTGTAACTTATTTATCTAAGATTAAACGACAGCAGCGATTCTGGGATGCTAGATGAAGATTTGCCCCTCCTATTCCTTCCTTTAAGAAGTGTTCACACTGCGAGTTGCCATGCAGGGAGCAGGAGATCAATGAGAAACTTGAATTGTGTTGTAATTTAATAAAATTAAATATATAATGTAATTAAAACAGATTTTGAATTTCATAACTTTCGTATATTAAACATCGAAAATTTAAGGCAACTGAATTTTTGAAGGCATAATTATTTATTATGTTTTTTAAAACATCACTTTTGTTTTTTGTTTTTTTACCTCAAACTGGATATCTGCAGTATAGGAGTTCAGAATGAATATCAAATTGACAGTTTATAAAAATAATCATACCTCAAAAAAAAAATGCCATTTTCACGTACATTTCATATGTTTAATATTCAAGTTATGAATTTTAGAAATTCAAATGTCTTGTTAATGTTCTTGATGTTGCAGCAACTGCAAAAACGTGTAATGGCCTTCAAAGCTCTTTCGTTTTGCAAAAACAAACAAAAAAACTAAAGTATATTAAAAATACTCCAGTGCCCAGAACCTTAAGCAAAATGACAATAATATTTTTTTTTACATCTCAAACTGTACTCCATACATTTGGATTGAAATATAACCATGGCTGAAACTCACAACTGGCTCTCTTTCCATCAGAATCCTTCCATGTCTTAAAGTTCTCTCAAGCACAAACGCACAGTCCTTACACAGAACACAAACACACACAAATGAATGTAGACAGACATGAGGACCTATAAAAACTTGGTGTGCCTTCTTCCCCTGAGGGAACGCCAAGTAGGTCAGAATAACCGAGACCCTGTAGGATGTACAAAGCGGTGGCCCTTTAAGACGGGATGTGTGTCAGTTCTTTTTTTCATATCTGTCCACACTCATCTCCCACACTACACATAGACATTTCCCCTCAGATTCCCTCAGGGGGCGTCCCACAGGGGGTGTTCACCTCAAGCACCAGGCTAAAACCGCCCCTGGGAAGTTGCAGAATTATGCAATATTATAATTAATATTACATTTATGAGACCTCTTTGTAATCTGTGTAATGTAGGCAACACGCAACAAAGCAGTTTGAGACTAAATATTCTTGAGAGGAGACGGCCCAGAGAGCGGCTACAAAGAGCCAACCCAAAAAACACTACTGCATAATACTAATAAAATATTGGCTCTAAAACCACACACCTATGTGTTCAATCAGTGCAAAATGACGCAAATGTACCCGGCTCGAGTCCCAAAATAATAGGTGCGGAAGAGAATAGGACTCAGTGTGATTTCATGGTCAATCAATGAAAGCTAGCTCTTTTATTCACATGCTAAAAGTACTTTTGAATGATTAAAGAGCTCAATACATGCTCGCATCGACTCACGACAGGAAATAGAGTAGTAGAAGTTTACGGAAGAGATTGAATAGTGAACAGCTTATCATGTTGGTGTCAGAGTGTTATTCGATAAGTCCCATAAAGACTACATAAACATGGACAAAAGGGAGGAAATATGACGTGGCATATTATTGTCTTGAACTTTGGCCTGCCACTTTTGTGGCATCCAAGGGCAAAGAGCATCATAGCATCAACAGAGCAGAAAGGAGAGAGCCCCCTGCAGAGAAGCATGTGCGAAATTTACATTTGCATACGTACGCATACAAAAGGTGTGTGGTGGCCTTAAAACACTATATTGACATCAAAATCAGCTCATCCTTCCCCGGTGTCTTGCTAGTTCTCCTACAAAACTTTATTTTAAATTTTTATTTTATTTTATATACTATTAAAATCTATAAGTATAAAATTATCAATAGTATACAAACGTATAGCAGAAATCACTGCACGAAATTGCAGACCTTACCTACATACCCAAAAAAACCTAATTAACTTGTGTTAAATTGGCATCTGAGGTCTCCTTTAAGCTTAAGCCCTTTATATGTATTCATAAGATTTATCTTTTCATAAGAGAATTACCTTGCCTTCAGCAAAGCATGAATTAAATAAAATGGTGTGCTTTCTGGAGCATGTCCTGGTCTGAAATCCCTGTTATTCTCTTTCCTCTGTTAAGTGTGGCCACTGTTTTTGTTGCGTTTGGTCTCAAAGGACAGAATTATTGAGTCTGCCATGTTTTCTATCAAGTTGTTATATAACATCAACTTTTCTTTAACTTATATTCAGTACAGTGTGTTTCTATCAGTGCATCTGTATGTTTAAGAGTGTGTACCTGATAGCATATCATATCATAATATAACAGATGTTTTCTAACAAAAACTCAATTAACGCTTTGATTTTGTACGTTGTTGTAAAATAAATAAATATCCTAAGGTTGCTCTCCATTTTTAACCCTCTTCGGTCTCTCCAATGAGAAAACTCTGTATTACTCAAAAGGCATCACTCAGAGTATTATCTTAAGGGATTGAAATGAAAGACACACTGGTGACCCCACGCTGTGATGAGTGTGACTAACTCACCTGGGCGTCTGTGGGGGCGGAGCTCTGATCGGCCGGCAGCTGTGCCGGGGCTGATGAGGCGCTGATGGTGACGTTCTTGTCCGAGCGGCTGCTGCTGTCTCGACTGTGGGATTTATGTCGATCTCTGCTGCTGCGTTCACTGAAGGAGAGAGACACACACAGCGGTGGAGGTGAGGGAAATGCTGTCTCCATGGCGATGGGGGAAAAGAATCACACTCAGAGCAATGACAGAATATCCATCATCGTCATCATCATCGGTCTCCTGGCTCATCCTCTGCCGGACACGCGTTTGCTTCCACTAGGAGAGTCTGGCACATGCCCTCGCTGGAGCATCTGCTGCAAACTGGGTTAGATGCAGTCAGCTGTGACGACCCTAATCCAAGCACATCTCTCTCTCTCTCTCTCTCTTTTTGTCATGGCTAATATCTGGTGAGCTTTACAATGACGCAAAAACACAAACATTTAATGACTGAGCGCTAATGCCTGTTGAAAACATATAGAAGGGAGACAAACATTTAACATATGTATATGTAAATACAGTAAATCTTATTCAAACTGTATCAAAAGGATGTTCCAGCTCAGTTTATGGTGTATTTTTTCTTTAGTTTGAGCTAGTTTGTATCACACATATCCTGCAACAAAGCCTTTGTGTGTTTAACACCAGTATTTTGGGGGATTTTTTGCACGCTGGGTGCATTTCTAGATGAGTTTTAAGATTTAAGACTTTAAGATTTTAAAAAGCAGGTCATGATTTTAGTTTAAACACCTGGAAACACATACGAGTGCTGCATAAACACACATTCCTGCAGGCTGGTTCCAGCACAGACCATACCCCACACCTTCCCCATGAATGGTTCTCTATTCTGTGCACAAGGTTGTTTAGTTCTAGTATCCAATAAAAGTGAGGGTTGATCTATGATTTCCTGATTATGTATAAATTGGGTCAAACATAAACAGCCCTGCTCTGTCCACTCACAAATGCGTCTGCCCAACATGTTCACCTCTGATTCTTGTTCATGGGTCTATTCAATGGAAGTGGAGACTAGAAAATATACCATACTTTAAGGTTTTCACGGGAGCTTAAACATTGCATAAAAACTTGCATCAAAACTTTGTTTATGCAAATGTATCGAGCAAGATCCGGCTGGTAATATAAAAGCAACAACTAAACTCTGCTTATTATCATCTCAGTTTTCAGTCTTTGTTTCCAGTCAGGATCTAGAGAAACTAGTTCCTGCTTTTATCCCCAGCAGGCTGGACTATTGTAATGGTCTCCTAACTGGTCTCCCCAAGAAAATCACTAGGCTCGTTCAAAAAGCAGCTACCTTAATCCTGACCAGAACTAGAACGTTAGAGCACATAACACCAGTCCTACACAGTCTCTGTACTGGCTGCTAGTTACAAACAGAATATAGTTTAAAGTGCTGCTGCTTGTTCTTTGAGAACCAACAGAGCTAAATAAGGACATTTCTAGAACACGTGACAGAAATTTGAGGGGCTACAACTAAAAAAATATTATATTTAATAAATATTTTGTGGATTAAGTAGGGGGTTGTAAGTTTATGTATTGTGTGTGTGTGTGTGCGTGTGTGTGTGTGTGTGTGCGTGGGCGTGCTTGTGTATGTGTTTTCAACTGTTAATGCTCTGCTTTATCTTTCAACTCTTGAGCTAATTGCTGTTTACTGTAAATAAACCCACTTTTTGGAAGACAATTTTCTCTCCATGTAGTTTTCTTTTAATGTCTTCACAATATACAATATAATAAAATCAATCAATCAATTAATCTGTGTTTTGTGGTTGGTAGCAGTGCCTCTAAAACAGGAGGTTCCTGATGAAGCTCTGAGTTTTTGCTGAGAAAACTTGTAATTTTACTTTAGAAAATGTACAGTTACCTTGATTACTGAAGCTTTATTGGCCACTTTTATAGTGCCTTCTTCATTATTTAACTGCACAATAAGGCAATAACAGCATAGAATAAACTAGAATCCATCATGTTTTAAGTAGTAAGCTTTTCCCCATGCAGTCCGTGATCCTATCAGAGCAGATAAACAGCCCCTTTAAAAGGTCATGACTCACGAGGACCGCTCAACTGTATCTTTTTCTAAAGTGACTCTCTGATTACGTTAGATCATTTAGCATGAACAGAGAGAATGCATTAAGAGAATTAGAAAATTGCTTTTGTCTTACACTAACCGTTAAGTGTGGAGATGGGTTATTGCTTTTAAATGCCCCATGCTGTCTTTTACAGCCAGTCACCCTGCTGCTTTCTCTAATCCTGGTCATAGTGGGAATGCTGCTAGGTACTCATAGATTGTGTCGCATTATAACATATCCACAGCTGAGCCACAGGGACTAAGCCAAACAGCTGTTTTGACAAACAAAAAGTGCAAAGTTCAAAAAAGTGATTTGCTTGTTTCTACTTTTTCAACACCTACATTTTATTTGTGCAGGTGAGTGCATAATTTAATGGATTTATTATAATAACACTTTGGTTTAGAATTCTAACGATATAAGAATTCTAATTATTGCTAGCTAACTGCATCAACTCAAAATTGCTGATTCATGCAAGAATAGATGCTGGATATGGAGCTACAGATATGCCAAAACAATCTGAATTGGAAATTGTGTTGGTTTTATTTATTGAGAATTGCAATTTAATAAAACTAAATACTATGTGTCATTAGAATTGCAATTTAATAAAACTAAATACTATGTGTCATTAAAAATTTGTTTCTTAATTTGAATTAGAATGTTGTAACTTTTCCCATTTTGAAAATATGTATATAAATAATTCTGCCTTTAACTTTCAAATAATCAATTCAAATTAAAACAAATCTAATTCAAAACATGCTTTAATAGCAAATAAATTCTGTTTTATTAAATTAAAATATAAATAAGAATATGTTAATGATTAAAATCAGCACAATTCAAATTAAAATTGGCATACCTCTAGCTCCATAAGCTGAGATGTTTGTATTTGAATCATTGAAACATACAGATTATAAGTTTTCCTACAGCAGTCCATATACCTGTCCTGGCTATACTCTCAGTTTGGTGCTCATCTGTAGCTCACTTTAAAACAAGGGGATGGGGTAAACCCTTGACAGTTATTACAGCAGAAAACATTCACTCCAATAGTGATTGCAGAGCCATCAATTCACCTGAAGCATGTTTCAGGACACTGGGTAGAAGCTCTTGCGAAGGAGCTGTAGATCGTATAAATCTATGACTGCACTGCCGTTTTCTTGATGTCATACATCTGTTACAGCAGAGAGGTTAAAAGCAAGTACTACTGGATCATCAAAAATTCACAAAAAGGCAGAAAATGGGCTGAGCTGCGATGATGAAGAGCTAACTCGCGATATAAATAAATATTGGTCTGTTCAAATGTATTTGGGATCAGGTTAAATTGGTCAGCTGAAATATTTTTCAGTCACTTTCTTGTTTACATGTAAAAGGGAGAAGTAGGTAGTAAGCAGCAACGGCTGAGAGGATACGCTTCAGTGGTCACGACTGTTAACAGTGCATTCTGCGAGACGTAGTTTCTTTTTCTGCACATGCATGTCACATTGGAGCAACATTTCGTTCTCACAGAAAACGGATAGCAGGGGCATGATTTCAATCTAAATTTGGCATTAAGAGCTGTAGTTTGGATGTAGCCTTAGAGTTTTAAAACTCTGTCTTACAGATGGTGTCTTAATTGCTGCATTACCATGCAGAGACTGTCAGATCTCTCAAAATCCAGTGTGTCCAGCCCATAAGTATGGAGCTGAAGCTGGTTTTGAGTGTTTCACTTAAAACATCATCTGTATGCTCTGCTCCTGAGATAAGTGACCTCTCATCAATTTGTCCTGAAATAAATTCTTTTACTTTTGTTACATACTCATCCCATCTTAGCCCAGGCGTAACAAACTGAACTAAATCTGATGTACAGTTGCTCAATTTGAGTTTTTTCCATTATAAAAATATCACATAAATTTGATGTATCTACTTACTTTGCCTATCCATTTCCACACTAGTGAAATTACCCATGAATTTTGAAGTGTTTAATCTCAAACGCAACCCTCTTTCTCTTTGTCCATAAATGGGGTTAGTTTACATGTTAATGCTAAATGTCTTGGCACACAACTCCTAAAGCGATTTTTAATCCTACAAATGAATAAAAGAAGAAAGCCACTTTTGTAGTGCAGAGCTACAAAACATGAAATTCAACATTGCAAACAGCCTGCGGGAAAAATGGGATTGTAATTAGAAGTTACATAAACAGGGTGTTGAGTCTGAATGGGAGTGGCATTATGATTACTCTTGGCAAAACTATGAGGTGTCCTTTCACACCCCAAGACTGAAAATCCATGCCGGGGTAAACTCGAAAGATCAGCTTTATGCAAACAGCTAAGCCAACAACAAACAGGATGTAAACTAGATAACTAAAAAGGGGTTGGACAATGAAACTGAAACTTCTTTCAGCATAGCTTAGAAGTATCCATTGCAACATTTTGGCATACTGGTGTTAAATCAATGTGACAAAACATAGGCCACAGGCAACTGAGCTCAGCTGACATCGAATGATGAATAAATGCACTGCTTATAAAGTACTAAAATCTAAAAGAAAATGTTTCAGTTTCACTGTCCAACACCTTTATCTTTTCTCCAAAGATTATTTTTGTCAATTTTCATGGTAATTACTCACACAAGTTTTAGCTTGAATAAGAACGAGAACACATCAACTCGATAGATGCTGGGAAGAGACGTTGCATTTTTTCAGTCAGTTAGTTGAAGTAAATCACAGGGGTTAAAAGTTCAAAGCATATGATTAACACATGATTATCATCTCTACGAGATGATGCTCGGATGCGACCCGGCTCCTCACACTGTACATCTTCCAAACCATTGAGTCTGTACAGTCCAAACATGACACGTGACTCTTGTCATATGACTGTAATGTGGAAAAACCCGGAAGTGGAAGGTGTGTGTCACTCACTCGAGAATTCTCACCAAAGACAAACGTGTAAAAAAATGTGTTTGGACAACAATATGTATGAGAAGAGATTTTCGAGTTAAATCGTTTCGTATCTCTGCATCAAGACTGTGATGTCCTAAGGATTTCAAACCAATTTAATATCTTGATATCTGAATTGAATGAGAACATATGTGATCCATCCATGTAGTATAGAAAACCTCATTTTATTTTCTACTGATTTTGTATTTCTTGGTCCATCCTGACTAAAAGAAACATCTGCCCTCTGTGATTGACCAGGAGACATGCTTTGTGAAGGGTTCAAAGTCCCCCCACTCCCCAATTCCCTAGGCGCTACCAGTTGTGATGTATCCCTTTAGACCACTTTGCAATCATTTTGGGAGAGTAAGTTAATGCTAATGTTACACATGTTTGTTTTCCTTATTTTGTGATTCTTTCCCGCATTATTGTAATCTGTCAAATATGAGTATAAGAAAATACTTTTCTTGTTAAATAGTGGTTTAGCTTAGAGGAGGGTTGGTATTGTCAGGTCGTTGCAAGTTTTGGATATTCCTTTTTTCTTTGTGAACTGCAACTCAAAATGGTTGTCACTGGTATTCAACTTTGAAAAAGAAGTTGCATCTACATCATTCTTTTTTTTTCCTTTAACTGTCAGTATAGTCTTTACAAACCTCAAAAATATGTATTCCTTTTTAATTGCATGTACTATATGAGTAGAAAGAGATCCTCAGCGTTGCATACATAATTCTAATCATATTAGAGAACGCATTCATTTTTACAAACGAAGCTGTAAAGTAGATTTCTCAAATGAGTTATGACACCAATTTTCTTCACAAGTGATGATTTAGAGCCATTGATGCAAAGACTCAATAAATTAATCTTAACTTAATTACAAACATCCTAACACAAATTAGTCACCGAATCATCTCAGACAAATGAATTTAATTTGGGTATTGAACTCTTGAGCTTGAAATAAATGTGGAATCTTTTCATGAGGACAATATTAATTTTCTGCATGATTAAATGTGAGGAAATCAGGATGAAAGCTCAAGAGACGTGTGCGAGAAGTAAATGGAGCAGAGAGCGAGCGTGCATGTGTGTGCAGGCGGTTTACCTCTGTTTGTTTGACCCCCGTGATCTGTTGGAGTGGTGGGAATAGCCGGAATGGATTGAGTCTGTGTCCATGGTGATACTATCTGTGCTGTGATTGGCTAACACAGCAGCGAGGGGAATGCGGAAACTGTCACGCTGCAAACAACCAACTGACACATGAAGCTGACAGGTCCCTTTCTAGGGGCTTTCACACATCACCTGAAAAGAAAGAGAAAATTATGTTATTTATGATAAAATATTTTGTACTTTATTATATTCATATTTTACATTTAAACAAGAACATTTGTGATCCATCACAGTACTACAGAACACCTCATTTTTTTCCACTGATTTTGAATTTCTTATGTCCAAACATACAAGAAAGTCTGTCAAGTCATGCTTTGTAAAGGGCGCAAACACTTCTGTCGGATTTGTGCAAATCAGGTTATAACCTTTATTTTACGGCCCGATCATTTTAACATACTTAACAAATCAGTAACGGGTAAAATACTTCTTCCCACAGCTACTTGCTGTATATATTATAGTGGAGACTAGCTATTCCCAGGAGTTGTCTCCTTTCAGTTTGAAAAAACTATGTTTAAATGAAACAGCTAGCTGCTATAATGGGAAAATTGAATAGCTAACAAAGACGTTCATGTCTATCATATAAAGACCGGTTAAATGTATGTTGACGATTATATGGGATACACGAGTGGTAAAGCAAGGAGAGAGAGAGATGGGAGGGGGCTGTTGGTCCAGCCTACAAGGAACCTTTAACATGTGGGGCAAACAGGAAGACGTTCCTTTTTCTTCCTTCCGCTCTATCTCTTTCTCTATATCTCACAACAATGAATCTGCATGTCCTGATGTATGTATGACTTTAAATCAGGTTTCATAATTAAATAATTCTGCGGCTGTGCTTCTGTAATATGTCTCTGGAGCATTCATTTCCAAAACAATGCTAATAGTAGCTCCACCTTCCATACACTCTCTGCCCTCTGTCCTCCATCTACCTTCTGGATAACGTCCTTATAGAAATGTTCACTTTCTGTGAATTTTGCAATCTTGAGGTGTATGGAAAAACCCCTTTTAAAAACCATCTTCAAGGTTTTTCAAAGGAAACTGCATTGAATAAAAAAGTGAAAAATATATGTACTAACTGTGCTTAAATGTAACATACCTTTGTGTATCTGAAGATACGCTCACTATTATTATATTTAATCGAATTTATATCATCAGTATTCATGAGTAGTTAACTTTAAGCACACTATTTTGAAACAACTCATTTTGTGCTAAATATATTACATTTTGTAAATACATTTTGGAAATGCTTAATTTTAATGCTGTATTTTATTTAGTATACTTTTATAAACAAAAGTTGAACAACTTAACGCATACTTAATGTACTTAAAGTATAGTCTATGGCTTTTTATGAGCATGAATTCACTTCATGACTCAACTCAAATGTATCTTTAAATAACTTATAATTTAATACTATATATACAAATTCTAAGAGTTTTTATGGTTAGAGAATTACAATGATAAAATGTAAAAATATGTTAAAAAAACAACTAATATGACAAGTGTACATTTTATAAAGTATATGTGTCTTTTAATGAAAGTATATTTTACTGTAATGTAGTACAATTATATCAAAGCGTGTTAAAAGTGTTAGCAAGAAAGCATAAAATAATTGAAATATACTTACAAAGAATACAATTTGTATTATAAATATAATTGTACTTTAAAAATCCTTTTTTGTTGTTGTTGCTTGAGATGTCAGATGTTTCATAGTCCAATCCGATTTTTTAAAACAAGACTAAATCACAACATTACATTTCTCTATCTACCTCAGTTACAAGCATGAGAAAACACCACTGCAGAACAAAAAGGGTTTGTCATAAAAGATTTACATCTAGCAAGCCATGAATATCAAGGCTTTTACTGAGATTCAGACTCGTGCATTGATTTATTCGCTCGTGTCATAAATTAGACAGTAGGGGTGTACACATGCTCGAGAACCACCTGCCAGCTCATAGCCAGAGAGAACAAACGAGAGCACGTGAACCAGTTAAGAATTCATAAAAGATGATTCACACATCCAAAAATTAGATCACAGCATGAGAAAATATTTTCGGTCACAAGACAAGGCTATTAAACCCAGGTGGAAGTCAAATATTCAGTAATAGGCTTTCATCTAAAACACAACAACCAGATTTGCAGATTTAGCATTTCATCTAAACTTGTAAAAATACATTATTTAAAAACACGTTTACTTAATATATATAAATATTTTTTTCTGTCTTGAAAGTGTTCCTATATAGAAAATAAGCAATGTAAATATGTTTTTGTTTAAAAAAATAAACTCACCTTCACGTTTACCTTTTTTCTTTTTTTTTTACAAATTACCGTATTTGCCACTTTTACAGCATTTTTTGAGAAGAACTTCCTAATCAGGGAAGAAAGAACTTTTCCCTCAAAGTTTCTCATGACTAACAAATCAATCTCTCTCTTTTAATAGCGCCTATCATTTATAAAATTACTATTAATAAAAGAAAGGGTGTCTGGACGTGTTAACTATAAGCAAACAGAAGATATGTTCTATAACAAAGGTGGACAGATGTACAGCAGCGCTTAACTATTTTGTAAATATTGAATGACTTATTTTTTTTTTATGTGGATGAGACTTTTTAGCATGTGATTTTTATCATAGGTCACTTAAGTTTAACTATAATGAAGGCATTAGGATCAATAGGAGTTATATATTCAATCCAATTGGACCAAAAATCCACAAATATATATTTTTTGGTGGTTCACACATAATTAAATTCATTCATTCATTCATCTTCATGTCAGCTTTATTCCCTTTCGGGGTCGCCACAGCGGAATGAACCGCCAACTCACTGGCATATGTTTTACGCAGCGGATGCCCTTCCCTGCCGCAACCCATTGCTGGGAAACATTCACACACGCATTCACACTTTAACACTATGGGCAATTGTTCTTATTCAATTCACTTATTCTGCATGTCTTTGGACTTGTGGGGAAACCGGAGCACCCGGAGAAAACCCACGCGATCACGGGGAGAACATGCAAACTCCACACAGAAATGCCACCTGCCCCAGCCGAGCCTAGAACCAGCGACCTTCTTGCTGTGAGACGACCGTGCTACCCACTGCGCCACCGTGACGCTCATAATTAAATTGTACCATAAAAAACTTCCAACCATTCCTGCATTTGTGGTGCATTATGTTTAAGGCAGCATCTAGCAATAGCTTTCTTAATTGAAGCAAGAATTATTCTATACATATATTTGTTTTTCCTTTTCCAAGAAAACATAGAAACCTCGCCGATATACAGTAAAGTGCTTCAAAACTGAAATCAACTCAATCAATACGTTATCTGTGTCTTTCCAAAATATTTGAATACTGGGACACCCCCCAAAATATATGAAAATGGCTAGCATCTTGTTAGCCACATTGTCTCCAACAATTTGAATGACCTACTAATGTATTTTTCTGTACTGAAGTTAGGAAAAAAACGGATAGTATTTCTCCAGCTAAATTCTCTTCAGATAATTTACAGATATTATTCCATTCCCCTGCTGAGATATCAATACTGCTTTCTTTCTCCCACCTTTCTTTTTAATGCATAAAGGTGAATCTCCTTGTAAATCTACGATATTTATTTTTTCATTATTGCTTTTATTATCATTGTTATTATCATGATGCATCAATGAAAACAGAAAACAGTAGTATACAAGTTTTTTTTCTAGGTGTGCCACAGCAAAACCCTTGTACAACTAATAGTCTATCAAAGGATTTTTTCTTTTTGCCTACTCTCTCTTTGTTTTAATATTTGTACACAATCACCATCAACATCTTTCAAAGCAAAGTGTTTTATCTCAATCGCCCGCTGAACAAACAAACATGGACAAGCAACGAGCCAAAAATAAATGCTTTGAATCTATGAATGCAGTAACATTCCAGATCAACCAGTGGTATGCTGAGATAATATAGCCTGAGCACTTTCAAGCCCTCGGTCTCTTATCAATGGGAGAAATCTGACCTGGACAAGTACACATTGCATTCCTCTGGGGTTACCTCATAATGCCCTGAACACACACACACAGACACAAACACCTACACACAAAGAAAACCCACTAGTGTTTCTCCATGCACGCTCGTATAACTCTCCGACCGGGTATCGCGTTAGTGAGGCTAACAGCTTATTTTATAAGCTGATATCCTAAAATAGAGAGAAAAATAAGTCATTTTCTTGTAAGAGGAATTAATTCATTGGAGTTCTGGGCACAATTGAGAAATCAAATTCACAGCATGGCAAAGGCTGAAGGAGTCTGTTTTGTTCGAAGTAGGAATGCACTGAGACTTTGATACACGATCTGTTCGGAAGCAGAATGAAATCCTTGTTTACAATATTTACCCTACACAGCTTCCTAATTCAAAGGGAGTGGTTTTCTAATCCCGCAGGCTTGCTCTGTTGGCTTTAATCACTTTTCAGAGCTCTGACAGACAGCAGAAGGGAGCAGCCATCTTCCCTTGTTTACTTAAGCGCTCAGATTTGATTCTGGAGATTTGTTTGCTTTACTTGAAACTTTACATAAAATTTTTTGTTTGCTACACACTCAAAGATTTCGTTATACGGCTTCTATGAAAAGAACAACAACTACAAAACTTCGTTGAAGGCATAGATGGCTGCAAAAAATCTCTCTAATACACTTTTAAACAGATTTTATTATAAATTAAAAAGCCTCAATTACCCTGGCAATGGATGTTGTGCATACAAAATTCGGAAATCTCTGTGTAGAAAAATATATGATATAAGTACATATAAGTACCAACAAGAGAAATAGGATTCATAACTGATAAAATAACTCTGCTGTTACAATTTAAGACTTTTATCAATATTTTACTTGGAGGTAGCTTGCATTATTCCTTTGCAGTTTAAAATAAAATGATAAAGTTTTTTTTCTATTTAGAAGACTTCCAATTAGGTAAAATTCTAAGAGGTTTTTAAATTTTCAATAGGCTAGCCGTGTTGTCCCTTGTTTTCATGATACAAATTCTAATTTTATTCATTACATACAAAGTACGATATGCAGTGAAATGCTTAGATGTCATAGAATACCTAGGTATTTATATATATATCTATATATATATAGTAAATTTAACTAAGAAAGAAAAAGAAATGTAACTACAAAAGTAAAAAAATCTCTTTATATACAAGTTACAAAATATAAACTACAAGAAAGACATAAGAAAGACAGAAGAACTATAAGAAAAACCTAGCTGTACAATACAAAATTTAGGTTTCTAAAATTTTGAATTGTGGGAATGGAGCGATCAAAAAGATTGGAATGTCCAGGGGTGTGCAAATATGCAATAAAGTGACGCGTTAAGTGGCTTGTGTTTATATTTAAAGAGCATAATGTCCATAAGTGTGTAGGTTTAAATAGTAAAAAGTTCAATCTTTAATCGAAAACGTGTAAAATAGCCCTCAGGACAACATGTGAATTAATGGTGAGTATATGTATGGAGCTTAAGCCACAGCCAACAGCTCACTGCTCTGGGTTCGGTTTGGTATGAGGTACACAAAATAAAATAATGCTACAAACAGGCTAAAGCTGAATTATATATTTGTTTAAAGCTTTATCATATATTTGTTTAAATGGTCAGTTTTTGTCACAGTCTTTTATAGTCTACTTTTCACATCTTTAACAAGTTGTAAAAATCCCTTTACCATTAGGCAAGACAAGTTTATTTGTATAGCACATTTCATGTAATACACTAAACATTATTGATACATTAAACTTATATTACTGATGAAAATAATTCAATGTAAATTCACTTATCAACAAAAATCATGATAAATAATTCTAAATTTTTTTATTTGTAACCTCACACACACACACAAAAAAAAGTACAGGATTAACCTAAAAAGTTACGCAGTTTTGCCGCTCCAGCGGTACCCTGCTCTGTAGCTCTAAACATACATTATTTTTGTACCTCTAAATGCAGCATGATTACAAGCTATGATGATACATTTTTAACAATTATTTTGTTTATTTATACCAAGAAGTTAAGGAAGATCGACCTATTTCTAAAATATATTTTTGTTTGTAAAATTAAAATATTGCCATGACTGCATTTTGCACCTTAAGCGTAGTTAACAGTTGTCAACTTAAAGTTACATGTTGTACTTTAAATTTCTGATAACTGTAGCTGGAAGTACAGAACGAATAGCCCTATTTTTCTGTGCGCATATAATGAGTTTTCTTGGCTATGCTGTCTGACTATGTATTGTGATTCTTTTATTGCTTAAAGTTTATTCTATGAACCACTATGATCTATATTACAGAGAAATATATCATAGAAACCACTGACACAGAGAAATATCCAACAGAAAAAAAAATGAAAACAATTTTATTGAAATGTTCTTTTTTACATCATTATCAGTCTCAGTGACCCGTTCAAAGAGTGTGTTTGCTACATGTGCATGGTTGGGGGAAATTCCAACAGCTGGCCATTACACCATCTCCTTCCTCTCTGGATAAAGATCTGATTTTTATTACAAGTGGATAATTAATAGTTGAAATGTTTTACTTTGCAGTCCACAGCCGTGTATGCGGCCAAGTTATTTTCAAACTTCAAAGTGAATTAAATGCCATAAATGTGCTTTTTCCCTCAATGTCCACTGACCCGAAAGTTCTTCTCAGTCTTGCAACCCACTGCTTGAGAAGACACAGACTGTCACATTTAAAATAGCTTTGTGTCCTTTGAAAGCTCCAATCCCTTTACATTAAGCCTTTTGGAGATGAACGAGTTCATAACTAAAGCTCATAACAATAATACTAAATCTTGTGTTGCTGTTGAAAGTAAGCTCTGCTCTGCAGTAAGAGCATATTTGAACGTTAATTGATGGACAGTTGCCATTAAAGCATACAGTCAGAGTGTAGTGCTAACTGGAGCAGGAGAATCCCTAGAGGCTTGCACATTTAACCATCAAAACTCAGATTTTCACAGCCATTACACCTCCCGAGCCAAGACACATGAACACACACACACACACACACACACACACGCACACGCACGCACACAAACATCGTTTTAGAGAGAGGTGCACTCAGCCAGCGGAGCCTTTAACATATGTTCAAAGCGCTGAGTAATGCGTATCATATACACCCATGTAGAAGCACAGATGTACGTGGACTTCACGTTAGCTTCGCCCCAGAGGTAGTCATGGATGATCACAGGCAGAAAGATAACAGATCTTCACCTACTAAACAAGAAGAAGATGACATGCACAACGACAGACAAACTCGCCAAGGTGAAAGACGAGAGTGGAAGAGACAGAAGCAATGAAGGGGAGAAAATACACTGTAGGGTTCAGACCGAGCGAGCAGAACCGACATGGAAAAGAGAGCCCTAGATAATAACTCATATTTTAGGACTAATTGAAGCAAATGCAGTGTTTGCAATGTCTAAAATGCCCTATTACATTACATTTACCCCTAAACATAAAAAAACGAAAGTAAATGTAAAGAAAATTGTAAATTACAGAAACAATTTTCAATATAAAATATGTATTAATACAACTGTGATGAGCAGACGCTCTTGTTCAGAGGTGAAAAGTCACTTTAGAGCTGCAGGGAGGCGTTTCTCCAGCTCTCACACCAAATAAAACCGACATATCCAACACATGTTGGATGAAACCGCATCTTTTGGTGTTGATTTGGTGTCCAATCCAGGAAATAAAATTTGTAGATTATGTATAACCTTAAGAAAGGTCTTTAGTGTGGTTGAATACAAAACAAAAAAGATTTTGTAAATAATTATGCACCTTTATTGTCACGTGTATATGTTTTGGGCGTCTTCAGTCTTCCACACTCCAGCACTCTGGTCTCCAATGAGACCCCTTTTACGGGCCACGCTCCTCCCCTCATTAGGACTCAATCATTCCCGGGTAAGTACAAACGTATAGCATTCAGAAATGCACTTCTACTACAATATATTTTTGGTTGCTATTTAAACAAACAGCATTTTCAGAAAATAGTTTACTGTATATTTAACATCTTGTACATCGATTCATTTCATAAAGGACAGCACTTGATTTTAAAGCCGTCCTTCAAATTGCTCAATAGCATCCAAATGTGTAAGCATATTTTGATTAATTACAGGATTTCTGCAAACTTGATATGATCAAAGTAACACTTTTAAGATCTTTTTTTAGGCCGTTAAGAATCAACTTTAAGACTTATATTATAACATCAGAAACGGATGGAAAACTTATTTGCATGGTGCATTTTCTCAATCTCCAACAACCTCAAACAACAACAAAAACACTTGTCAGAAAAATAAGACCTGTAAAAATGATTTAAGACAGTGAATTTAAGACTTTTTAAGGCCTAAAATTTGGGCTTTTATACTTTAGACTTGTTTAAAAACACATATGAAATTCTAGTGCTAATCTAAATATAATGATGTAAAAATTTGAGAAGGAACTAACCCTATAAGTTCAAACTATTCACACAACTGAGATATAACACAACTGAGATTTAGGCGCTATTGAGTTCCTGGTCCTTTTTCAAACACACATTGTGCAAAAAAATTGAGTGTCCCATACTTAATAAAATTAGCTAACTGAGAATAAAAAACATTAGATGGCTCTGAATTTAAAAAGGATTTTCAGTGGACTCTTGTGAACCTGCGGGTTCATGTCGTCACTAGCTTCAGGTCATAATGAAATTCCACATACTGTTAAAAACTGACTTTTACAGCAAATAACTCAAGATATAGTGGGCTGCGAGAAAGACTTCAAAACACGGCTCAAATCCTGATCGTGACAAGGTTTCCCTTATGTGAAGAAAGCAAATTAAATTGAGTTAATTAAAAATATTTAAAAATATTTTAATTTAAGGGCATCCGCCACATAAAACATATGCCAGAGAGTTGGTGGTTCATTCCGCTGTGGAGACCCCGAAAGGGAAGAAAGCCGACATGAAGATGAATGAATGAATGAATAATTAAAAATAAGTTGTTGAACTGTGTCAGAGTGATGCGTTGAGCAAACTGACAAAATTGACTCAATGTAAAAAGTCTGTGGAACAATTGAAGTCAACTATTTTTTAAAGTGCATACACAGGTTGCCAGTGAATGCCAGGGTCACTTTAAGAGGTGCATATTAAATACTGCACGTGTAATATAGCTTGTGCAAAAGAGGTGGCTGGAGCGATGCAGGGAGGGAATAGAAATAATTATAATTATCCATGATTGAACACAGACGATCAGAAATGCTAAATCCCCAATCAAAGATCAAACTTCTCAAATACGACTGACTCATAAAACTAGCAAATATCACAAATAAAATTAGTTACGTTCATTAAATAACCTCCACATGAAGTCCTAGGGAGTGAATATAGAGGATTAAATTGACTCTGTTCTGAGACTATTTGTTCCTCCACTTTATAGAGTTACATCAATACAGAGATTCTCAATTTATACTTAAATATGTAGTTTGTTAACCATTTCTTCTGGAGTTTTATATAGTGAAGAACTCATGTTTATTATACGCTACAAGGTTTCTATGAAGAATTGGCTCTTGAGATGACGACAGACTTACTTAACTCATTTTAATTTGTATTATATTCAGAGAGTGTATTCTCTCCTACTCTAGATAGAGTTCATTCTACTCTCATGATTTTACTGTTAAAATGCACATTTAAACAAATTAAACCTTGCAAAAATATCAATGGTATGTGTAACAAAAAGAGGACAGAGGCAACAAGTTTAACTAAATGGATAAATTGCATTACACTGTCAAGCTCTCTCTAACGTGGGTGCTGGGGCCTGATGCAAATTAAATAATTGTGTCAGAATCTGCGGAAGCTCTATATTTAGCCGTAACAACCCAGTCCTCTGCAGAGCACTGTCCTGAACTCTCTCGCTCTTTCTCTGCTTCTAGTTGTGAGTGAGTTTTGCTTCTGAAGAGCAGATGTGTGTACCTCAATCAAAAAAAAAAAAAAACACATACACTAACTCACCAAGTATGAACAACTCTGTAAAAGTTGAAGAAGGATAAAACATCCATTGTTTTATTACACAATTCTGGTAATGGGGTTATGATTTTCTGTTGGTTTCATGCCAGGGACATCCACATTCACTCACCATTCACATCTGAAGTGAATTTTAAGTCAGAAGCGTGTTTTAGGACATTGAGAGTAAACCAGAGAGATCATGTGAACCTCAATCAGGAAGAGTGCTGCTGAATCTGCATTGTGTGACTGAGCGGATTTCACATTTAGACTTCAAATTTTATTTTTTAAGAAAATAAGTGTGCATGATGTTACATAAAGGAAATGCTATTTTTAGATTTTAATAAAGATTCTGTGTTGTGATAATTCACAAAACTGTATTTTTTTTAATCCCTGACACACTGAAAAAGGGTTTATATTGAACCTTTGTTCACATTCATTTAAACATCTTCTAAGCTATTTCTACTAAAAATGTGAATAACACAAACAGTGTGAGACCTTTTGTTCTTGAGAAAGTTTAGTGTTATTTTAGTACATGTCTGCATAAAACTTTCAGATCGGGCGCTGAATAATTCACGTGCGCTCCGATATTAAATGCAAGAGCCGCACTGAGCATTAAAAGCATGCATTTGCTGGAGTGTGCTCTGAAGGGCAGAAGACATAAGATATCTGATTTACCTCGTTGCTTACGCAGCAGACAAGAAATTGAACTCTTTATGATAATAAAAATGATCAAAATCCCTTAGCACATTGTACCAAGGAGCAACACAATGTGTATTAGTAAACTGCTTTCCTCTCTTAATCACCAGGTAATTTTTTGTGATATTTATTTCCTTGAGACTCTGTTCGGCTCTATCTTCCATACGTTTTGTTTGCTCTCTTCTAGTTCCAGTTATGGTTGCATAAGTTCAACTACCTCAGGGTCAGGTGGTCAACTTGGACAGATTATATTACAAGATCACATTTACACATCGTTCACTTTATGGGAGGAATTTTGTCAAATCGCTTGAGTTGTAGCATGTCAGGTCCCGAAGAATTCCATACTTACGGAGACAACATGCAAACTACATTCCCAAGCCTCACACCAGAAACCATCTAGCAAACGCAGTATTGTGCTACTGAGGTACCAGATTTGATCTTTTATTAAATAAAATTACCAAAAAAAAATCTGATTCCAGCAAATCCCATGTTAACATAATGTAAAAAAGCATGAAATCACATTAAAGGTGCCATAATATGTGTACATTTATAAAAAAAAGTTGACCCCTCTAGACTATCACCGCACCCTTAATAACCTAAATAAGTATTATCTTAAACAATGTCTTTGAATACCCTCAAATGATTTTGCTCCATAAAACGAGTCGTGTACCTCATGTTCCTTCGACTGTCATGCACTCGCCACGCCCCCTGCTGGGTATTGCTTATTGGTTCACAGAAAATCCACTCATGTCCGATGAATACGTCCATATTTTGGTAAAACAAAAAAAAAACTCCTTTTGGCAAGGGAGATCCAAAAACACATTTATTTTCATAAATATCCAATGTGTTGTGCTACGGTTATACTTCTGGGTCAGTACCACGTACATTCTTCATTGAGATGAGCTGCATTAGCATTTCATCTGATTGGATAGTGGGTGGTGCAATGACCAATGGGCCAATCAAGTAATTTTTAACTTCCTGAAAATATGATTGCACAAACAAGCATGAACATCTGACTATGACTTGAGGCATGTTTTGATACAAAAAAATGCAACCAAAAAATTTATGAAAATTAAAGTTTACATAATACGACACATTTAAGTGACCAGCTAAATGAACCCTAAAAGTTGAAAAAGAATGGCACCTGTAATGTAAGCTTCCACATTATTAAAAAACAACTGCTCCATAAAGCTTCAGTAATCAGGGTGACTGAAAAATAAAACACATTATAAATTTCATTTCAATGATTGCTCTAAAACACAGATAGTAGCTATTCCACACATGAAAGAATGTAAAACAGAGTGCGCTTCAGTTAAACTCAGCTTGAAATATTATGAATCTGCACCTCGTGTGAATATAAATCAGGGAAGAGATTGATTTTGCCACCTCAGAATGAAGCATGCCCCGAGCCCTGCATCCCTTCACAGTTCATCACTAATGAGTCTGAACTACACAGTGCGCCAAACAGCCACACCCCTTTTTAGAACACAATTACCTGTGTAAACAAAACAAAAAACTAAAAAAAAAAATAAGAAAGTCAGCCTGACTCAAAGACAGCTGACACCATCTTACCCGGAACCACAGCACATGAGATCCAAAGCAACGCGAAGCGGCACAAATATCGCTCCTTCCAGCCCGCCGCGCGTTGCAAAGCGGAGCAGGTTTTCTAAACAAGACGGTTCCACTGGACAACCAACATTTCCGTACCGTTTCCTTTAAGGTGTGAAAGCAAGCCAATGCATTCAAGTGCAGGCTGGGAGAAGAGACTGAGACGAGGAAAGCAAAAGGTCATAAATCGCAAGTAGCCCTTGGGCGTAAATGATAGCGTTGGAAAGATCAGTTCGTTTGAGAATCGGTTCGTTTGAACAATTAGCCACAGTGCACTGATTGAGAAGTGATTCATCAATTTGATTCATGATAAAGTAATTGTGAAGTAAGTTCCTTTGATGGAACCGGCATCTTTAAATTTAAACTTTTGCTATTTTTTACTATTTTAACAAATAAATTGGTGCTAGTATGTATTTAATACATTTGTTGATTAATGAAATTAGTCTTTAATATTGTAATACATGTATTACAGCCATTCTACCTAAAAATGTATTTCAATACGTAAAAAATATATAAATGTATATATGACAACAAGAAAGCAAGATAATTTTATGTTAGCTCTATTATAATTTCCATGTGGTTCACATTTTAAAAAAATCTCAAAGCACCAAACTTGCTATCCACATAGAATGTATGCGATTTTTTGCAAGTCACGGTTAAGTTTTTTTTTCTAAAAACAAAACAAACAACAGCAAAACTGCATTTCCTTCTGATGCCGGTCAAATGTCGAACTAATGTTTTGCTCGGGGCTTCGGGAATCGTTCGTGGGATTGAGCCGACTCAAACGAACAAATCCCCAATGATTCGCACATCGCCATGGATACGCCACCCAAGTCAATGGAATCCCAACCATGTGCTTTAAAACGTTCGTGCTCCCAATCATAAATAGATATGGTTAAAAATAAAACATACAACAAATGTATAAATAAATACATAGAAAAACGCAATGAGCGTAATGTGCGCATTTCCTCAGGCGACGAGGCACGAGACTAATGATCACACTATTGGTCGCCTGCTCAGCCTCATGATCATTAAAGAAACGATCTTATTGTTTGTTTAAACACCACTTTTTTAAATTTTTACAGTCTAAACAAAACGCATGACAAAGTAGAACAGCTAACTCAAAGAGTTATCCCTGTTAAACAGCAATGTAATGGCATGTATGTAAAACACAATAATCATAATCCTATAAACGAAAAGACAGAAGCCACTTAGTGCTGTCGAGTGCTATTCCAGACAGCAGAAGGGCGTGAGAACTTTAACAAGCATCCTGTGTCTTCACGATCACTTGTGTTATAGATCAATGCACCAGAACACGAAGACCAGACAGGAGCGCCAGCAGAAACTTACCTGGCCGCAGGAGAGCATCTTCGATCCAATGATCCCGCGATCAATAAACACACTGTACCCAGAGCTGCCCATTGTCGGGCAAAGCTAGCTGTCTGGTGGCGGCGCTAATGACAGCCTCCTTCCCGGGCGGAGCGCGCGCGCACATGCAGGGAAGAGCGAGGAGGTGGAGGAGGGACCGGGGCGCATCGCTGAGAGCGGCGCTAGGGGGAGTCATAAGCTCTGTTTAGAGCAGGGACGTCAAACTCGAATATCACACAGGGCCAAACAACGAATTTACTACATGCCGAGGGTCAGACTGGGTCAATGCTAATTAGAACATATTGAAATTATTGCACATAGCTTATTGAACCAAGACCTAATATTTTGTCATGGTTCTGTCTGTAAATTCAAAATTTCAAGGGAAATCACTTTATAGCAAATAGCAAAAAGGTAAATTAGCAAATAGTTCAATATAAAGTAAAAACTAAATATGTTCCTCAAGCTCAATATCAAGAGGAATGCAGAAATTAAATTGGATTCATTATAAAACTGAAAATGCATTATTGTGCAGCTCTATGATCATTCCAATCACTGCTTTCGAATAGTAAAATGAGAGAGAGAGAGAGAGAGAGAGAGAGAGAGAAAACAATCCAACCAGTTGTATTCACAGGCTGCTGTTGCATTGTGGGGGATGTAGTGTTGGTGTGTGCAAAACTCTGCTGTGCGCCTGCGGATCTGTTTCTGTAGTAATTAAATAATTAAATATTACATAATAAAATCCTGAATTAGAGGAACCCTGGCAACGTTACATTCACCAGAGCATCCTTTTCTCAAAACTGTGTTTATTTGGGGGTTTATTTATACGTTTTTTTTTTCAATTTGCCTATAACTCATAAAACAGAAATTAGTCAATTAGATTGATATGTTAACATGACATAACGCCCATACTGTGTTTATGGGTTTCATTTCCATTGTAAGCTGTTTAAGGATCGATCCATAGACGTTTTTTAATTGGTATTAAATGTTTTTTTTTACTTATCATGGCATTTATATGAGGTGTGAATGTAATTCAATGTAGCCTTGCCTGTTTTCTTCTTTTTGATGTTTGATCTGACACGGCTCCTTATGAGGTTCATTATTCAATAAATTTAAAATTGGGAGGAGCTTAGCTGATTATTGACCAAATCATAATATTCCATTATATATGACATGGCCTAAAGGAAATGTGCAAGCCAGCCCCCCCCCCCCCACCCTTTTTCACTTCAGTGTCAAGGTCACTCGGACAGTGCTTAGTACACTTCTCCAATTGTTTGCAACCGATGCTTGCAATACTACGCAATTATGAGTAAGAGTGAATTTTGCAATTATGGTTTATTGGTTTATTTTATTGCTTGCGTTGTGTATTTTCTTTGTGTTTTTTAAAATCATGCAGAACTTTGGTGCAGTTCTGCTGCTTGAAATGTTCTATATAAAGACTCTTTACTTACTCAACTTTACTAATTGTAATTTAGTAGGATACATTGTTATAGAATGCATTATTTTGTCCTTTTATTTGTCAATTATTTTAACCAATATCGATGTTTGAAATCCTCAAAACAAACACACCCCTAGACCAATTTCAATACTTTGATATTGAAATGTTGATATTGAAACAACCGCTTCCTGTTCGTGTTGATACGTCAGATATGATATGTCAGTCCATCTAGGGTCCCCTGAAGTGTTCTTTTTTTAGGTTAGGTGAGACCTTTCACTCCATCTCACACCTTTAAAATCAGGAAAGGTACATTTTCTTCCCGGACCTCTGCAAACTGAACCAGATAAATAGATTGTTCAAAGATCCAGGAACAGAACACCTGAGTGGAATTGGTTCATGCCAACTGCACTGTTTCATTAACACATGCGGGGGGTTACGAGAGACAAACTTTGATAATTTGTGAATCCGGCTGCATCGCTTCCGGCTCAGCTCTTTTGTACTGTTATGTGCTTCATTAATTATGCAGCTGTTTCCTCAAGCTGCTTTCAAACAAGCATTTCCTATGGCCCTCATCTGTAGTTAATAATATAAAAATGTAAATAAATAAAAGAATGGATTTTTTTGTTCCAATTAACATTCACTGAAGAATTAACATCTCAAGTGAAACAATAAGGTTCATTTGGGTTTAAGTGAAGTCTGCTTTTGCAGACGAATGTTGATCAGTTTTCTAAAGGATTACTTCGAACGATATGTTTCTGCCTCTCGTTTGGTTCCTTTTCAGTTCTACTGTATCTGCAGCTTTCACTGAGGCGCTATCATAGCCCATAAAACTGATGAAGCGAAACTGATAAAACTCTCTAGCTCCATCCCCCAGAGATTCCCTCCACCTCCGTGCCACTTAAAGATTCTCCATCTTCATCACAATGGTCAGCAAAGCAAGATCATTAAAACTGAGGACTATCTCAACAAAGTGCTAAATAATATCTACTGTAATGTTAAGAAAATATGGAACATGTACCCATGACTTAATTAAGTTTATTTATTTTGCATGTTCACTATATTAACATGTACACAATAAAATCATGAGTATAAAAACTTTATTCAGAGTATAGGCCCAGATACAGAGTTATAACACTCAAAAACATGTAAACTGATGATAATATATGATGATCTATACCAGGTCTTTGTCTAAATGGCCAATTCTTTCCTTTAAAAAACGTGTCATTAGTAATAAATGTTGATAATTCACCATAAAAACACATTTCATCATCAACAAATAAAGAATAAGGAGTTTAACTTAAAACAGATTTATGGTTCAAGCTGTGGGGCTGAGTGTTCATTTAACTCTATAGTCAATTTAACACGCTAGATTTACTGTGTATTATTATTATCATCATTATTATTATTATTAATTTTTTTAGCTTAGACTGTCTTAGGATGCCTTTTAATGATTGATTACAATACCTTTTTTGTAAATGTAAATATTGTTTGTGCACATTAGGATGTAAACATATAAGAATTGCCTGGTGTAGTATGATTCACTTGAAACAAAAAGTCAATAGTCTACAATAATCTAATACTACAATTATTTTGAATCAGAATAAGTGACTGCCCATTGGTTTGCTTATTTCTTTACATATCAACAAAACATTTTAAGTTTTTGGATGCTGCCCACTGGTGGTGGATTAAGAGACAAACCCCTCAAGATGCAAAGAACCGTGATTGTCTAAAAAGGCGAAATTTAAACGCTCATAATTGTTATTGCGATTATTACTTTAGTATGACTAAATTGTAACGCGTTAATGTCCACGTAAAGCACGCTACCGTGAAACACCAGTAGGTAGTAGCAAACGCCGCTATTGGGTTAGTGTACGCAGGGACGCTGAGCTGCTCATGCGCAGTCGTGGTGTTTGTTAATCCCTGATGAGTGATCTGTAGACATAGAATACGAAAGTACCATGTCGTTTTATTTAACGAATTAGAGCCAAAACCCCAATGCGACAACAATTACATAATAAATAAGAGCCATTCTCTAATTGGTTTTCCTCATTATGAGATCTAAACAAAAAACGAATATATAATAACTTCTGCGTTTTTCACTAGGTACACCTGACTATGCAAAATGTTTGCTCGGCTGGATGGCGTTTGTTTTGTCCTGGCTTTCAGTCGCTGCGCATTTACTGCACATTCACTTCAGTTCACTGAGCTCCTGGCAAACGAGAATCAGGTGTGTTTGTTAGAACGGAGTCTATTTGTTTACTGATCCAGGATGGGAAACTAAACAACTATAAAGAATGGTATCTGGCTCTTCACGATACGTTGCAACATTTTATCTTCATTAACCTTTCGTCAAAAAGGTCGTTATAACTATATGACTCTATGTAACAGATCAATCAAGTTACATGACAAAGAGACAGAACTTGGAAGATGCTGAATAATTTACTTTACTAACAAGTTTAGCATAACCTATTTTGGTATACAAGCAAGCGGAATTTATGCTCGGTCTTTTTGGGTAGCAAGAGCATTGTTCATTAGTTGTTCATATTTTGAAAATAGCTTTGAAATATTAGAAATGGATTCATTTGCTGAAATAGTATAAGACACAATGACAACTTTAGTACCGGCTTGGTTTGGGTGACTGGTTCGGAGGAAGGTAACAAATCTGCCTTTTTCATCACACGCGCAGACTATGTCAGTGTGCCACTGCGAGCTGAAACTCTGATGAGCGTGAGAGACCGGAGACCGAGTGTGTGTGACACGTGCACAGATGGCGCGGGAGTGCACGCGCAGCCGGCGCGCATTGTTCGGACCCTGACACTTTCTATGGGAGAGCTAATGAGAACAGACTGACTCGCGTTTCCCCCTCTAAACTGTGCTTTCCAACCCTTTCTTTACAAACATCCCTAATGTCATCTGTCTCTCATCCATCCATCCATTTCCATCTGGCTCCAAACCATTCAAGCAATATGACTGGATGGATGGAGAGCGAGGGGGTTGGATTGATAGAAAGGCAACGAAAATGGAAAAAGAGACAGATAAAATGTAGATAAAGATAGATGGAATGGATTGGATTGGAATGGAATGGGATGGATGGATGGATGGATGGATGGATGGATGGATGGATGGATGGATGGATGGATGGATGGATAGATGGATAGATAGATAGATAGATAGATAGATAGATAGATAGATAGATAGATAGATAGATAGATAGATAGATAGATAGATAGATAGATAGATAGATAGATAGATAGATAGATGGATGGATGGATGGATGGATGGATGGATAGATAGATAGATAGATAGATAGATAGATAGATAGATAGATAGATAGATAGATAGATAGATAGATAGATAGATAGATAGATAGATAGATAGATAGATAGATAGATAGATAGATAGATAGATAAATAGATAGATAGATGGATGGATGAATCGATGGATGGATGGATGGATTGATAGATGGATAGATAGATGGATGGATGTGGCCCATGTAAATAAAACATTAAGTGTTATGAACTGAGAAACCAAAGTTGTTGATTGTAAACTCTGAAGTTTTGGTTCAATTAGAGATAGTGACTATATGTGAAAGTTAAAATTTGGACTACAGCATTGTCTTTTAACTCTTACGTAACTCTTAACCCCTGAAACCTTGTCGAGGCTTTAGTAAGTCTGCAGTCCAGTTGGGTTAAGGAGGACTGACGTGAGATATACACAGGTTCAACACTTCTACACAAAACTAAAAACCAAATTTAATGGCTGAACCAACATTAAACATATTTATTAGCAGAGGACATTCAGGTGCTGCATACTGTTATACTGTTAGACCAGAGCACGGGCTACATTATATTTACTTTAGACAACTGGTGAAGAAGTACATTTACATTGTGTATATATATATATATATATATATATATATATATATATATATATATATACATTTATTAGTACATTTATTTGCTTTTTGAAAGCTGTTAGTGTAGCTGCTTTCCTGACTGGATCAGGGAGTTTGCTCCACCAGCCAGACACAGTGAGAGAAAAGGTGTTTATAGCAAAGAAGGTGTTCAAGAACAGTTCATAGCAAGCATGTGTGTACTCAAGCTGAACACTTCAAACTTGTTAAGAAAAACATTCAAGTTACGCTTTTAAAGTGTTGCAGATGTAAATGAAAAGATGCTAGTGAGATTTCTGAGACAACGAGGAAAAGTTTTTGCTTTAGTTGGAATAAGACATCCTGAAACTGTGTGACTGTCTGGAGAATCCCATTGCGCTTGCACAATATTAGCTATTTCATTGTTGCACAATATTAGCTAAACTCCAGATAGCTCCAATGATTGAAACCGTTTCATGTTGAAGGACTCTGTTCCAGAAAAGAGCCCTCTCAAAATTGGGCTTTGATGCTGGATTAACATTGCACATTATGGAGGAGCTTTGAACTAATCTTTTTTTTTTTTTTGAGTTGTTGACTGAATTTATATTGTTGTGGTTGAGTCGACTAAAAATGTTTGTTGAGTCAATTTTGGGCAAGAGAAAACTGACTCATAAAAGTTCAGTGGACGTTTTTGCTTAATAATATTACCTTGAGTCAAGTAGAATTTTTAAGAGGGCATTACTTAAAGGATGTTCTTACATCATTGCTTAAGTTTCATTGTTAATGCCCCCTGCAAAAAAAAAAAAAGCTCAGTGAATGTTTTTTTCACGACCATTTAAAAAAAAATTAAAAAGATAACTGCAAATGAAGGATCAACGAAAGATGGGTAAATCGACTTACAAGGGATGTTTTGGTTGGCTTTTAACAGATGGGGTGAAGGGGGAGCACGTCTTTGACTGACTGTTAGACGAGTCTTGTTTTGTTCTATGTGAATCAGAATCAGACCTGTGCAGAAGCGACAGATTGCCTCTGCGCGTGAAGGGCCATCGTCCAATCTGCCTACCTGAGCTTAAAGCTAATGTATTCGACCCAGCTCTATCATCACACACTCGCAGACATATGCTACAGGGCTGAGGGACGTCCATTACATAATCCACAAACGAGGCCGGTTCCCTTCCGGCCTGCAGGAACCCTCAGACTGCTCGGTAAACTCCGTTCATGCGGGGCAAAAAGGATGCTCACGTCATAATTTTAAGACAAAATGAAAAATGTTCTGTTGGTATATTACAAACCGGCTATTAATCAGAATACTCTGTGAGTGAAAAGATGTCGATAAACACCCAAAGGTGCAGGATCGTCAGAGTGAGGTAAAGATGTTTAATGTGAAATCTGATCCCGTCTCGGACACGCAGGCGCACTCCCGCACGCATATGCTCTCTTGGGCTTTCCCACGGGACGCAGCAGACGGGTCGTAATTTGGTTGCCTTGGCCCGTCTGGACAAGCACCTGTCTCCTCTCAGGGGAGAAAGTCGCCTTTGGGCCTGAAGCAGAACGAACTGTGCCTGTACGTGCGACAGCATGATCAATTTCTCCTCTATGCTAATAGTGAGATGATAATAAACCCTAAAACTGACCCAAACGATTCATTCCCCCAATCTCACACGAGTCAAAGATCTGACACAGCGGTTCAGTTTCATATTCGTTTTATTCAAAAACTACAACAGACGTTGAATTTTTTTTATCAGGCTACTGGTCATTCTAAAATAGTTAAGAAGGAACTGCGGTATAAATCAGTGGACCTCCACTGCATGACGGTCAAACCCCTGCGCTCCGGGGTGATCTTTGGATGTGAGGCAGATGTGAAATAATCCGTTCACTATAAAATTTCCAGAAGGTTTCACGTACATCATTTACAGAAATAATCTCTATAGATCCTTTCTAAAGGAAAAAATAAATAAGCTACCGTTAGATTTTTGGTAGCAGCAAAGAAAGCGGCGATGGGTAGCTCGGACTTGGGCAGAATAAACAAAAAATGTATACTGCAAACCATTAAAACGCGGATTTTTCGTTGAAAAAAAAGGATATTTTTTTAACCACCTCAAGTCGTCTGGTACCCAAATCGCAATCTATCTGCACTTTGTAAACAAAATAACAAATACAGCAATTGATCCTATCCAATGGGAAGTGCTTCTCGTTTTCAGAGGACAGGACATCATTAGGAACACCGTTTCAGTAACCGGATAGTGCACACAGAGCAAAGGCCCTCCTACTCCTAAAAACTGCCAATGAAAAGTGCATGTCAAAATAAATCCAAACTCTGCAACATCTGTCTAAACCATGAACGAACAATTCGATATTTACACGTATACGTAAACACTTCAGATAAGGACACTCACATAACTTAATTTACTTAATAAATAAAACAAACATTAAAATATAAGTTAACAAATACGATTTGTTCCAGCACATTTAAGTCGCATGTACATGTCCGACATCAGCTTGTAAAATCCGTTTTGTTCGCTTTGTGATTTATGTCTCCATTCCTCGTCTAAATACTTTTTGACACAAAACTGTAAACACACTGGTGTTGAAGAAGATAGAGCTAACATTTGAACAGCTAACAAAACAAACACCTCTGGCTACAGTGTCAAAAGGTTCTGTTATTGCAACATGTAAATAGGCTTTTAAATAACAATTTAGAGTAACTTTCATTGTAAGTGCCTTGCCTTTAAAATGCCTTGTGAACTCTGAAAGGTGTGAAAGGTTGGGAGTAAGAGATGCTATTGTTTCTAGGGTTACATACACCACATCCGACACATTGGTGTGTGTACATAACATTTACGTTTAAAAGCATAAAAAACGGTAATGTAAAATTAGAGTTTTACCAAAGATCTAGGTTAGTTTCAAATAAAAAATGACTGGTTTACATAAATATGTTTGTACACAGTAAAATCCTGAGAGTAAAATTATCTCTATCCAGAGTAGAACCAAATACACTCTAAATAGAGTTAAATCATCATGAGGTTATCATCTAAAACCTTGATTATACAACGAAAACTTGCACGTATTGATAAATGTTTGTATTTCACTATAAAAAAACATCACAACTATTTTCCTCATCACATTATAACAAAAATAAGAGTTTAACTTAAACGTTTTATAATTCAGGTTGATGAGCTCAGTGTTAATTTAACTCTATTTAGAGTGGGACCAAATAGACTCAGAGCAGTGTCAATTTAACACTTTAGATTTTACTGTGTAGTAGAAACGTTTGTGGTAATTTTCTGCATTTGACAAATCCTTTTAAAGCATATCCTCAAGCGAAACCTAAATGATAAAAGGCACATTTCCTGAAAGTTACTATAAAATGTTCACTTTCTCTGGCATTTGAGCATCCTGTTTGAACGCTGCGCTACATCTTCATGTGATTGGTTGAACCTGTCTAAACGTCCAACACGTGGTTAAGGTAAGAGATGTAGCAGATAGCTAGACGGAGTATTTCGATCTTGGAGAGCTTCTTGTCGGGTGGCAGAGTTGGCAGCAGCTTCCTGAGCTCGGCGAACGCCACGTTGAAGGCTTCGACTCTGATGCGCTCCCGCGTGGCATGCGCAGAGCGATATTTGGCGGTCGCGCGCCTCCGCCGTCTCTTTTCCTCGCGAGTGAGCGCGGCGGGCACGAGCGCGCGAGTCTTGCCATCCTCTGCCTCTAAGGGCTCGTGTGGCACACATTCCACCTTCATGACGTTCAGACATTCCGTGTCCGACTGAGTCCAAGTGAGGTCTGGGTCCGTCTGATCCGGGCTCAGCATCATTTTCAGATCCGATTGATGAGGGAATCCAAAGTGCACCGGTCGATGATTGGCCTGCGGAATTAAATATTCAACATATTACATTCAAGAAAGTGCTCTCTATTATGAGAAGTCGATTGTAGCAGCTTATTTTAGAAACGCGTACCCTAAAAACAAGTTTAGCCTCAGCGCCTGCAGCATCATTCGTATCTATATCGCTTAACAAGGGTTTCTTAATTTCAAAATAGTTGTTAATTAGGTTTGCAAGCAGTTGTCGCTGTGCAAATGTGCAAAGTACGCGTCATTGAGCACACGTTACCATTACAAACCTGCGCTAATTCCACGCGCAAGTTAATGGAAATCAATTATTGCCTCAAAAGCAAAGTCATAGCTGACCATCTGTCGCAAATGCAAATGCAGCCTATAGCGCCAGATGACTCGAGGATGCTCGACTCTCACTCACTGTAAATCAAAATAGCAGTTTGCATAGTTATTATTATACATATATATATATATATATATATATATATATATATATATATATATATATATATATATATATATATATATATATATATATATATATATATATATGGTCTATTGACAATTTGTTCTTTTGCAACGAAACAGTCGTATCTAATTAAAAATAAAACCACAACTTTTATTTTGTGTGAATTTGCGTATACGGCGCAGACACGTATCAATCACAATAACAAAATAAACGATTTTAAAATTAGTTTTGACGAGTTGCTGCCAATTTTGAATGAAATAAAATCTAAAAATCTTGCTTTATCCGCCAATTGCATCAATTTTAAAATGTATTTAATGATAATAATACAATGCGATATTATAATGAAATCGAAAAAAGCAATTTTTTTGAAAACATTCAATAGAAATAAACAAAAGTCTAGCTATGGGCTTGAAAACGATGCCATGAAAATGTCTCAAAATCAAACATGTTAAATCACACAGTTCATAATTCGTTCACTTTCGTTCTAATTTGAACAAAAGAAAATACGACTATTAAAGCATTCAACAGACTGCAACTTATTTCTGCAGGTATATCTACATCAGGAACCAAATAGGTTTTTAATTAATTGCATCACTAAGCAAGCTTATAATTAAGCTACCAACAACTTATCACAGAGATTCAAACTCACCTCAAAATGATGAAGTCGAGAATAACTTTATTCTCCAAAATCCCGTCGATCCAGTCAGACACTCGTCTTCATCTGTCCATTGTGCTTTCTGTCACCATCAGCATCAGCATCAGCATCCCTCACCAAAATTTCCCTTCCACCAACGAAGCTGAACTCGACCGCGCTCTTCCGATCGTCTAACTCGAGGCTTGATTTCTGCGCGAGCGGCACGCGTGAAAACGAGAAGCTCGGAAGGCACGCTCGGAGATGAGATGATGCCCTCTGACCCGAGCGAGGATAACAATGGACACGCGTCCTCAGACAAGAGCGAAGGGATCCGCAAGTGCGCTCTCGGGCTCTCCTTTATGTTTCCTGTGGATTAGGAGGACACCGCTCCTGCCATCCTCACAACCACGCGTGTTTCTCCTCGTGCCTCTGATGATGTGAGAGATAACACATTCCGCTGGCTCCATATAAAGCCTCCCTACTCCCTCTCTTACAAATCAGTCAGTTTCTGCACTTCTCCGCGACGGACCGTCACACCTCCGTCCCACCCCCTCTGCTCCCTCTCTCGCTGCGAGCTCTTCCTCACAGATTGAGCGGGGCGCCCGAGGCGAGAGCTGGACGCTTGGCAGAACCTATGTCTTCCACGCCTGTTAAAGTTCTCCAATCGTCTTCAGAAGTTTCAGCTGCTAAACCGAACATGTATTATTTACGTTGATGGCGCTCTGCCAATGTGCACCTGTCTATGTATTTCTTCTATTTGGACCAAATTAATTTATTTCATTTTTTGGCCAAGTCACATCTCCAAAGTCAACAAAGACATTATTATTTAAAAAAATTGATTTTTTTGTAACATGTCACATGATGGGTTAACCCTTTAACTGTACGTCCAACCAAACTGTTGAACATAGTCACTGTGTTTTTATTGACTGTTTTTGTTTCCTGTACAAAAAAATGAAAAATAAAATATCAGTCAAATGACAAGCTAAAATATTTCAAGTGATACATCCGCTTCATAAAGATGATTCAATGCAAGTTATTTTAAAAGAACGTTTCAAAATATTTTAGTATTACATTTTGAGGGGATTTTCATATGCGTACATCATCAGCTACAGCAACAGTTTGGTAGTCATTGATATAAAAAAAAATAACCGGATGTGGAAAGAACGTTTCATATACAGTGAAATAAAGAGCTAAAAAATAAAATAAAATATAACAAAAAAATATTATTGGAGTGGCAGTTAACAGGTTAACTTATCATATTATTAAATATTGAGCTCAGTATTTTAAAGAGAAATTTGTGTTTTTGAAACTTACGAAACTAAAATAATTAATATTGTGCCTGAAATAGACACATGAAATGGTTCACGTACCCCACTATCTATATAAAATTAAGTATTGTCATTTGCCATTTGTTGATGTTTGACAAAAAAAAAAACAGAATTTTAATTTCACCAACACTTGTGGGTCCACAAAGACAGGCATTTCAGCGTTACCCATTGTATTCTAGGTACGATGCTTTGATACAATTTAAGTCTTTATGAGCTTAAAACTTCTCTTGTTTGTCTTCAGTTTTATTTCCTTCAGTCTATGGTTGATTAGAACGTCTGAGGATAGTTACTCAAGTTAGAATTTGGCTTCGTAAAAAATTGCATATCATCTATCTCCCTAATCTAAGTCGCTTGGACAAAAGTGTCTGCCAAAAACATAAATGTAAATCTATGCCCTTTCGGCCAAACAGCTCGAACATTTTTTTAACTGAATGCACCCTTAAAAGACACTTACATTATATTAGTCTTTTCTTTAAAGAACCTAAAAAATTGTTGAATGATTTTTAAAAATATTTGAATGTTGGGTGTACACAAACAACGATTGCGAGTTATAATCAGTCACTCTCGTTCGGACATCACTCCTTTTATAATCCAATGAAATAAAGTCAGTTAGTCATGATGCAAGATTCAAAGTGCGCACGTGATTATATGAGTCGAGGACAGCCTTGAAGACATTTTGCTCTTCACCATGAGACAGAATTTAAATAAGATCCTTCTCATAAAAGACGAGCACAGGCGTGGTGTGTTTCCAAAGTTCCCATAAAAGCCCCGTAAAGAATATTTCACTGTAATAGACGTGTCAATAATGCAAAGATCCACCCAGTCTCTGCATATGATTTGACAAGATTGATGTGATATTCTCACTTAAGTACAGTTCAATACCAAGTTTGATGAGGCGACCGGGCTCCTTAATCTATAATGACATCATTGGCATTCTTCGGGATCCACCCATCATCCTCTGCCTGATTATGTTGTTGCCTATTATTGATCACGGATGATGAGAGGCATTAGATTCCATTAATACCTTTTATTTCTGTCCTCTGTTTGTGAACAAAGTCAGCTGGTCCGCTATTTCCTGCAAACACCCCTCTGCCCTCCCCTCCTCACACATACACATATAAATACACAGAGTCAAATGTGAGAAAGAGGCATATGGCTTCCAGAGTCACCCATCCCCCCTCAGCTGCCCCTTTTTGCCTGGTGCATGTGTTCAGATCTGGGCATTGCTTTGGGAAGGGGGCAAGGATTTCACTGACTGAATTAAGGTCTGCTCTGTGTGTGCGTGTGTGTATGTGTGTGTGAAGGCAGCTGGCTGATGTTGCTGGAAGGATGGAAAGATGGATGGGTGGATGAAGAGATGGATGGAGGCAAGATGTCTGACCCAGGGCCAGTGGAGGGATATGAAAATAGTAAGACCCAGAGACAGGAAAACAATAGAGGGGAGGATATGGAGAATTGGGTATGAAGAAAGGAGAAGCTAATGAAACATCTCAACTATTTTCATCAGAGCAAAAAAGTGCTCTTTTGGGGAATACTTCGTGTTTGTAAATGCCTTTAAAGAGATTTGCTTCATCTGATTTCTGACAAAATTGAAAGGAACGCGTGTTGCCCCTTGAGTTCAGTTTTGGGAGTGCCGGTCGAGATCATAAGTATTGATCTAAGTTGTTCATGGTGAAGGAACAATGGATTGCAGCTCATTTCACGGCTTAATTCAGTCCAACGCGGTCAATAAGAATACATTCTGCAAGGCCAAGCTTTGAAAGATGTTCACTTACAATACATCCCATACAACACATCTGCGATGCTTTATCAGGATGCGTATATAAAAATATTCCCAGCGTTTTATGTGTTGTTTACAGATTTTCTATTTTGTTTCTAAAAAGATTTACTTAACCGGAACATTATTAGGGATGTAACCGATGTCAAAGATTCTTTGGCTTGTGTGCATCAGGTCGGTGAGTAATTTAGAAATATTTAATTGATGAGGGATTAACATGATTAAAGTCTTTGATCTGCTCTGCTTTGATGAACTTTGGTGGCCTGGAAGCCAAAGTTCATACCTGTGATGCAGAATCTAAGCACTTGATTGAAAGATGAATGTTTTGAGAGTCATTTCAACCTTTTACTTATTGTGTGTTGCATATGGATGTCCTCTATTGAATAAACAACTGGGAGCATTTTTCAAGATCATGCTTAGAAAAATGTCAACAAGTGAAATATACGCTGTGCGTATTTGGATCTTTGACTATTGGGCTATAACAGACTGATGATAATAATATTTTGTACTGGGTTTTCAGTACTTTTCAAGCTTTTACAGTAATTTTACCTTCATATATTAGCAACATTTAAGATTACAGCTAATTATTGGGGGACTACTATGTACTTACAGGGTAGTTAATGTGTACTTGTGGGCTAATTACGACATATTTTCAGTTTACTTACTGAATAAATACTGTGTACTTACAAAATACTAATAGGGTTATACATTGTACCTATATAAAAATTGCAGTATAATTATAGGGCAACTATTGTGTATTGACTGTGTACTTGGGGCAGTTATTGTGTTATTACTGTGTACTTACTGGGTAATTAATGGTAATAAATGGATACTTCCCCTTATTTGTAAACACATGGAAACAACTTGCAATAATATTTTTATGTAGTTTTTTTTTCTGGATTATGAATAGTTACAGCGTAAGTACCCTTTAACTACTTTGGACGAGGGCTGTAATTACACAGTAAGTACACGGTAATTACGCAATTACTACCCCATAAGTACATAGTAGTTATACAGCAGTTACACTGTAACTACACAGTAATAGCCCCACAAGTCCTCTGTAACTAACATGTATCTACACATGAATAACCCTAAAACTACTTTGTGAATACACTGTATTTAATCAATAAGTACACTGTAGTTACCTGTAATTAGCGGGCTGTAATCTAAACTGTTCCTTTATATTTAACCTAATGTATAGGTAATTTGAAAATACTTTATTACATTATATACATTTGAAAGGATGTGCTGGTAAGAGATTTTGATGGTATGATAGCCTTAGACCAGAGCACATCGTGCTTAAGACTAAAATAGGGATGTTTTAAGTGTCTGCACAAGAAAAAAGCATTTTCCTTTTTTTTTCAAGTAGAAATTTGGTGTTCACTAAAGTTCACTAACTGCTAGGCAACAGCGAGACCGAACACATTATTCAGATCAAAATTAAAATAAATTCAACCATGTAAACACTGGCAAGCCAAAAAAGATATTTATACATCTATCTTTTTTTGACAAAGGCATCGCTGGTTTATTGCCTTTACCAGCATTTATATACCAGCATCTATAAAATTGCCTATTGTTAAGTAATTTTAAAGTTCATTCACTCAGAACTCAGAAAAAAAGGTATGAAACTGTACCTTTTAAGGGACAATGGCCGTCACTGGGGTTATATTGTTTAATGACCAATATAAATTAATAATAAAACTAAAAAACTTTAAAATAGTAATGCTTTGTCTAAAAAAAAAACTCTACAGATTGTTTATGTTGTTGTCTCTTGACAGCTGACTTTCTCCTGACAGTTTGGACAAGAGCATGTGAGGTCACGGGCCAATCAGAAGCTGAGATATGAACCATGGCGCTCCTGTGATTCCATTCCATAGGAAGCCAATGGACATAAATTGTAACTACTTTAGGCAAGATGTTCATACATTTTAAATATATAATAAATACACTACAATATGTCCTTACTTTTCAATGTTTACAGAAAGACACAAGTAGTTTATAGCCTACATTCAAGAAAAACAATAAAAAGAGAAAATTGTATGTATTTTATTGTTCTAAAAAATAAACCAAAAGGCTTTGCACTGCATTTTACTAAACCTTAAAAGAAAAAAATTGCAGAGCAAATCGCTCCACACAGGACACAAACAACACTATGAGCAGCGGTGTTCTTTAATCTAGACGGTTTTATAAATGCTATGCACTTCATTTTTCCTTCGTCATGTACTCACTAGCTAAAATAAACTCATATGTTTGCATAAAACAAGTTTGTCCTGCTCAAAAAGAGTGAAAGTAACACTGTAAAACACGTAACTGTCAGGAGAAAATTAGCATTAGCTGCTAATGTTAACATTTTATCGATCTGACTTAACTGAACTCAAGCACGGTCAATACATTTATTATAATTAAATGACTACTTTTAAAAACTGAATGTGTTTCATTTGAAAGCACATAATCCATTTTCCTATTGTGTTTTGTTTATAGCGGCATTAATAGAGTGAACTTCATGTTAGATCAGCTATTTCATTGATTGATTATTTACTTCATTGATCATGTTAGATCAGTTATTTTTTTTAAATATATCTGGAAAACTACATCTAAGCCAATGATAAATGATTTGAATTACTACCAAGATAATCATGATTATCATGTTTCCCATAATCAAGCAGCTCTAATTTAAATAGAGTCGCACTGTTTTGTTGGATAACATAGATTCAGTTATCACTACTGAGCATTCGTATTTGTTGTTGGGGAACCGCCAAGCAATGGTTAATTGACAAAACTCTATATTGAGATATTTCCAAAAGTTCTAAATTATATAATTTATGGATTACCCAACATGACACAGTGAAAAAACTGTGAAAAAACTAGACTATTATGATGAAGACTCTACTGTCATTGATGTATTGATTGTAGCTGGAAAAAGAGTCATCATGCACCAACTGACAAACACTGACAAGCAGAGCAAAGCTAGAGGTGAAAAATGTTATAACATAACAAGGACTGTAAGTTGCTAGTGACTAACAAGTAGGAAGTTTATCGCAACAAAAATATGTTTAAAAAATCAGTTTCCCAAATTGTATTCACTTTACATTTATTGTGACTACGAAACCTAACTAAGCAAATGGTTTCATTTCGTATTCATAATTTGTCGCAACAAATAAGATTTTTTTTATAAGGAAACCCGTATAATGTTAGTGTAATTACTTTGACTCGACTCAGTCTGGTGCATTATTTTTTTCTCAATCCTCTCAGACGAAATACAATGAAGATGCTACATTAAACCACTACAGCTAGTTATTTCGTGAGAAAAGCATCCCACTGTCAGGTTAATGAGTCAGCTCTTTACCAGAAGGAGCCAAGCCTTATAAAACTTCTATATTCATTTTGAAGGCTGACTGAGTTTGAACACAGATTGTTAAACGGAGGGTAGAGATGAAACTCAGCTGCATGAGTGACCCGGGCACTGGATAGCACCCATTACAGCGCCAATGTGAGCCAGCTGCAGCTCATCAGCACAGGACACCTGAGCTCAGCTCTGCCTGGACATACTGCCCTTAACACACAATATCCCTCCAACTAACACACACAAGCTTAACGTACATACAGCAGCATGTATATGGTTCTCAAGGCCACTGTCTAACGTGGTTTTGGGTGCCATTGTTCAGCGTTAATCTGACAGGAACACAAAGAATTACTATCCTTGTACAGCACAGATAGAGAGAGACAGGAAAGAAAGATGAGCGATGGCATATATTTTGTTCTCTCTCACCTCTCCAGGGTGAGCTGAGATCAGAACGCCTCCTCCTCCCCCATGAATTGGGATCAGGTGGGGATCAGCTGGACCTTCCAGAAGGGGGGCAGAGGGTTTATGTGTGTGAGTGTGAGTGAGTGTGTGTTTTGGTGGCGGTGCTGATGAGCAGAAGTCTAGGGTGCCAGGCCGGCCGGGGGCCAATGTTGCACCTGTGAGGGACCCTGGAGGCAGATCTGGGTGTAGACGCGTGGATTTGATTGGAAAGGTCCATCTCAGCACCTGGACAGAGGCAATTGAACAGTTTGACACGTCCAGAAATTAAAAGTTTAATAAATACATAAATACAGAATAAAATTTAACTTGAACATATTGTCAAGTTTGTAATTTTATAATTCAGAGGAATAGTAATCATAAAAAATACAAAATAAATAAAAATACTAATTCTTGATACAAAAAATGTCAGATCAATAGAGCGTGATCAGTGTTCATTGACATGACACACAATGATAATTGTATCACTTAAAACCATATTGTATCACTTAAATATGATTAAAAACCACTGTAGATGTTTACCAGTATTTGTGCTTCATTAAAAATTTGTGTTTGACAAAGTCCGGGCCTCTCACCCCACCCACCACATTTTGTTGACTTAAAGATCTGATGCTTTAAAATACACAAAGAATGATGTTTAGGTTTTAAGACATCAAACACAAGCAAAAATGACTTTAGCAGAATTTATCTCACATGGGCCTTGTTGATTTTACATCTAATAAAAGCGTCAAACAGAAGAAGATTAAGAAGTAGGAACAAGTTTACTTATTATGACCATTGGTAAAGTGCCGTTTTCTTGACTTTTTTAGCCTCAAGCATCAAAGTTTCGTTGTAGGAATTTCGCTACCTCTTAGAAATTCCACCCGATTACATAACAATCCCAGATCGGTTGATCGCTACTGCCCCAGGTGGAACCGAGGGAGTGGTAGCAAATATACGGATACACCCTTATTTGTGACGTTAAACTTTTCGGAGAGTTGATTTGGGTTTTTGACACATCTTCGGAAGTCATTTCTTTTAACTGCACACATACTGTATGGTGTCTAATTCTAACAATCATAACAACCTAATAAAGGTGAAATAAAATGAGGGGAAACACATTGAATGTACCTTTAACTGCATATATACACTACTAAGTACATGACATTGTTTGTTTGTATAAAACATTATTTACCAGTGATAAATCACCAACTATCATTCCAGTTCTCCTAAATGTGGTTCATCTTTCATCTTAATGCCATTTCGCAAGCGAATAACATTAAAGACACTTCATATCAAAGTCTTTTCACTCAGAATTGTAACAGGAATAAAAGGTCAACACTTTAAGATATTATAATTTCAATAACTTTAATTGCTTTTTTAGATTGTGTTAAAAAGATGTTTTGTTTTCAAATGATGACCATTTGAGCTCAAAAGATGGTCTCAGAACAGCGTCAATATGCCTAGATTAAGAGGTTTTCTTATTTCTGTAAAACCTTTCAGCAAAGCTGTCACTTTTTGCTCTTCTGAGATTGTAAATTATAAATACGTCTCCAGATGCCTTGCATGGAACATTTTCACCCATTAAGCCCATGAAACTAATTGTGAACACTCATGAGGACAGCATGGTGACCTGTCCAAAAAATTTTTCTTTTTTAAATCTGACAACATTCAGGGTGCTTGCTGTTTGTACATGCGTCGAACTGATGGGCACAAAAAAAAAACTAAATGATTTAGCCAGCCCTTTCCCCTCAAGAACAATCTTTGAGGTGTAAATAACTGAGACAAAGAGGGAGTTAAGAGAGTACCCAACATCCTTTCCCCTTTTTTCTTTTCTCTGTCTCTCTCTTTCTTTCCCTCCCACCTTGTCTCCAGGGACTCTCCCAGCCTGGCTTGAACTGGACACCATCTGCTATAATGTGACAGAATGGAACCCCCAAATACTTTCATTTAATTCGGTTTCATATGCATGTGTGTCTGTTTGTTTGCACATGAGAAGAGCTATTATCTGTGTTTTTCAACAACAAAAAAATACAGCTTCGCTTTTGTAAAATCCATTTTTTACACACAGGCTCCTCCAGTATTTGTAGAATAAAGCTGTGGGTCATCTGGAGCCGGAGTTTGCTCCCTTGGGTCCTTTGTTGAATTTAAAGACCATCTGTTTTCTTCTAACAAGCTTTCAGTCTTTTCTTTGTTATTTTAGACATCTTTCTGCACGTTTTATTTGTTGAAAGTATGTGTGTTATCTAAAGGTTTGTCATTATTGGTTATGAGGAGTGTAGATGCCAGCAGTATGGACAGAGCTGAAGAGCAGAATGAAAAAAAGATGGATATTAAATAATTGTGGATACACAGATTTGTTTTCATATTAGATTTAACAAACATTTAGCAGAAATGAAGTGTGTATATTTTAAATACCAGATGGTAAACCTGGGAAACTGAGCAATATCGGGAATTAACTAAAGGAGTTCTAATTAACGAGGAACTTTTATTTTACTCTTATTTTGTTGTTTTACAAAGGAGCTAATGAGATAAGGAATAACACGCCACTAGAAACATGCAAACAAAAGATCGCTGTTCACAAATTAGACAAGAGTAAAATAGCCATGTGAAAAAATCTAGGTAAAAAAACATCAGTCCAAAACATGACACTGTTCACTTTCAACAGTGTGGTGGTTTTGCCAAATCAAATTATTTTCTACTGAATGACGATTACAGAAATGAATAATTTATTAGCTTCAAAGCTGCTAGAGGGTATGATTGGAAACTGGGGAAAGCATTAAAATGTGTCTAATACCATTATTGAATTTCTGAAGTCAAAATTCAGATTCTACATTCAATTCAGAAGACAAAGAATGAGAATGAGAAACTGAATAATAAATCTAGACAGTCATCTTTATTTTAGGAAAAGCAGTAGACATGGATTTCTAATCCTCCATGTGAGTATGGATCATTTCACTAAATTTTGTTTAAAATATTAAAAGGTATTGATTTAAATCATTTCGTTCAAATATTTTCTTGTGAGTCTCCTGCCCACCTCCATTCCTACACCCAAACTTGGTGTAATTACAAACTTTTTGTTTAAAATGTTTGCAGAAAGATATCATGAGCTACATTTACATTCACACTAAAGTATGAGTCAGAGCTAGGAACATTAATCAGGTAGGTGCTCCCTGCATGCATTGTTGTGTCTCAACAAATCAGCTAATTTTTAAATCCACCCTAAATCACACCTTTCAAGATTCAACAATTTTTTTTTAATTTAAAAAAAATGTATGTGTGCTAAAAATACTAATTTGAAATATTTGACTGTCTGTTACATCATAGAATTATTCCCTTGTGATATAAAGCAAAATTGGTTCCAGAGCACATATAGAACAGAAGAGCAAAAGTAACAGACAGTCAAATATTTCAAATGAGTATTTTAGCGCACATAAATCCCGATAAAAAAAAAAGACACTGGTTTGTTGAATCTTGAATTGTTTTAAAAAGGTATAGAAGATATCATAGAAGATAGAAGTTTTTTTTTACAACTTTGTGCACATGCATCAATATAGCAAGTCTTAGCTTCCCAGAATTATTTTAATGATTATAAAAACTTTTATCAGAGTCAGCGGTACTGTGTGTGACACAGCTATACATTTCCTATAAACACACATGGCTGAGTAGCTAGCTAGCCAGCAAAGAATTTATAAAAACTGAACATAAAATTAAATCTCAGGATTACCAAACATTGAAAATATACAATACCTGATGTTATTCAGGGACTGTGAACAGATTGGCAAACATGCACTCATTCGAGCTTCACAGAGAGAGGGTTTCAGATAACATTAAAAGCTTTGTTTACTTTTCACTGGCAAGAGAATGTCAGATATTGGGATATTTACTATTATTTATATATAGATATTAGGTTTAGGGTTTAGAAGATTCTGATCCAAAAGTTCCTTATCCCTTTAAAATTGAGAATTTTCAAAAATATAAACAGAAAATTAGATTTGATTCGAAATGACAGCATTCATTAAACTTGGACATCCATGAACTGTACAAAGTAAAACCAAAAAGCAAGCTCATGGCCCCTGTATTATAGTAAGGAATAATATTACAAATATTTTTCTTTGTTGTTGTCAGGTAAATTAGCATTTAGAGATAACATCTTTAAAATCAGTAAAGCTATATTGTGTGAGGGTCTGATATTACACCCAAAAAACACACAACTTAAAAGTAATTAACTGCTTATGTTTTTCAAGTAATCTGACATTTGTATTAATTTTTTTACTTTTATAATGCAGTGGAGCTTCACAGATACTAGACACTTCACAGGCACTATTGTAAAGGATCATCGTTATTCAGATGAGACGTTAAACCAAGGTCCTGACTCTCAGTAGTCCTTACAATTTTCAGGATGTTTCTTCGAAAAAGAGTAGGGGGTAACCCCGGCATACCTGGCCAAATGTACCCACCCCTAATAATCTCTGTTCTAATTGGCTACACTCTGATTAGCTCCCCATGTCTCCTGTTCAGCCGGTGTGTGGTCAGTGTTCTGGTATATAATGGCTGCCCATCATCCAGGTGGATGCTGAAGAATGGTGATGGATTCAGAGACAGCCTGCTTAACATGTAAAGCACTTTCAGTGTCTAGAAAATAATAATAATTATTAAACTATTAATCACATATCTGACTATCAAATGATCATGGTATTAGACCATTATCAAAGTACAAGTTGGCTCACCCTCTAATCCAAAACATTCCTCTTGGCCCAATCGTCTCAACAAGAACAAAGGTTTAAACAAGCCCTTTCTCGACTGACCGTATAAACTGGCTATAAGAGTTTCAATCTTATTTAAAAACCTTCTGCAAAACAATTGTTTCCAATTGAATAACTTTGATAGTTGTTTAGACTCGTGTAATTGAAGTGAGCATTCAGAATTGAATAATCAATTAATCAATCAATCAATACTTTACAACTCTAGTAATTTTTTTAAATAAAAATCAATGTTCAGAGTTTCCTTGTGTGAATAACTTGACTATGGATGACTAATACGAAAAACTATATATAAAATTTGTTATTGATTGTGTGAAAACAACATTGTCAATAATGTTACATATTTAAAATCTTCCTATATTTTATTTTGGAGTTCAACAGGTGGACATACATGCAAGGCCAAAAAGCTTTTGTTTTCTTATAATATGCATTTCATTTTTATTAAACCCCTCCTCTATGCGATGCGACTGGAGTAGCTTATGGAGCTGCTAAATTAATTATAGCAATTGGATTGGCATAAATCACAACCAATAAATAGAGTACGACTAACCCAAAATCAAACTGTTCGTGATTGAATAAAGAGTCTAGGGTTTGAGTGGAGCTCAACAGTGAAGCTCAAGGCTCATTGTGAGATTCAGCATTTATGGTCCTGGGTGAAAATATGGTTCCAGTTCCTTACTACACAGAGAATAAATTAATTCTCCAGCAATCAGACGCAGATAAACTATAACATTTTCCCTTCCTGCATGCAAATCTCCTTGAAAAGCTTGCATAACGGTTCTTCCCCACATGTGTCAGTGTAATCGGAGAGCTGTTACCTCAATTTTTGGGGGCAGAGGATTTTTTTACTTCAGTTTCTCTGCATGAAGGAATGAAGTCGGAGATTGTACGGTGGATGTAAGATCTCTGAGTCGACTCTTTCTTAATAAAGGCACTATTTGATACACAAAAGGTTTTTATTTTTGAAGCTCCTCAAACCAAAATCTTTGTTTGACATCACATGAGGTTATTTTCAAAAACCCATAATAGCAGCTCTTTAAAACAGAGACGAAACATACATATTTGGCATTTAAGGTGCAATTGTAATTGTATGAAAGATATCAAGTTGTGCTTAGCTGAAAACATAAAGCATTTGTAAAGCCAGAATCCATTTGCTCACACTGCCTTTATACTTTATTACATGTCTAAAGCATCTATGTTGCTCATAATTGGCTGACAACACATTCTCATGCATCAGTCAAATAAGCAAACCAAAGAAAACACCAAAAAATAGTACTCATCCCCGATTCAAATACTATTCCTTGAGTTTGAAATGAGACTGTAACCAATGATCATTGTTCACGGTTCAAGGTTACAAGCAAGGGAGTGATAACATTGGCTGTTAAAAAATGAAACAACTGCAGCGGTCCTGGTGTGAATCTGGACAAGATCACAAGTGAAAGGCGAAGCAAGGACGGAGCCATGTTAACTTGAGGCAAAGTGACAGGTTCTCAGAAGAGCACACATGAACCTGTGCTGGAGTGCCGGGGCCTCGGTAACGGGTGTTATGGGAAAGAATTCAACCTCATCTTCTTTGTCTGCAAGACTCTGTTGGTTTTCCCTCTGTATTGCCATCATGTCTCGTCTCTTGTCATGTCAGAGCGGCCGGGTGTGTTTGTGGATGATGCGAGTGGAGTGGACACATGGATATGAGGAGCTGGTGACTCGCCCGAGGAAAACAGCAGCTGCCACTGCCCCTTCCTTTCCACCTCTCTGTGTTCCTGTCTGACTCTTTCATTTCTATCTTTCCATCCATCCCACTTTCATTCCATCCATCCATCCGCTCGATTCTGACATGATATTCGTTTATCTATCCATCTACAACTTCAAGCCATTTGCTTCTTTCACCAAAAACCCCTCACGATTTCCCTTGGGCCTTTCGTCTACGACTATAATCATCCCTCTAATGAAGAGTGGCAATCCCTATGATGAAGCCCCCCTCCTCCCTCTTTCTCTCCCCCAAGCTCAATTTTACAGTCTGTCCACTTTTTTTGTACAGGTGACTGGGCGCTGTTTCATCCATTCTTGAAGCTGATATAGATGAGCCATCATGTGACGCTTCAGTCCTGGCCTAGAGTGTTTTTTTCTTTTACATGCCTATTTCCCAGTAGTTCAGACACCCTCGAGGGATAAATCATAACTGAAACAGAGCATGAGTGTGTATATTTATGATGGAAATATATGAGTCTTGTTTTTTGGTCTCAGAGGGGACATGTTGCCGTGGTAATGATGCCTGAGGGAGAGGGCTAAGATGTAAATTGGGTGATCATCACAGAATGTAAAGTGAAATCTGTAGAGTACCTCGAGAGTGTGAGGGAGAGACAGACCAAGGGAAAGAAAGAGAGGGGTCATGTCCTGCAGGCACACAGGGTCTGAGATGCTGAATTTCCCCATGAAGGAAAACAAGCACTGTTTTTCTAAGTGTGTGCGTATGTGTGCCTATGATACAGTCAGACTACAAGCATGTCTGGACTTGACTGCTCAAAATCCATAATCTTAATTGGCTCTCTCCTGAGATCTTGAGTGTGAGTTAATTTGAAACCCACACTCCCTTGCATTTACACCTGCTTAGGCTCTTAAAACATCCGCTATCAAGTGTACAATAAAGAAAAATCTATAGCTGTTCATAAAAAAAAAAAGTTGTAAAGGGAAAAAATATTCAGCTTTTTTTGGCGCATGTAGAAAATGTAATATTTGGCTTGTTATATGAATTAATAACCGCTTCCTAATGGATGTGAAAACAAAACCATCAAACAAATCCATTTAAACAGAACTATTTTTATGTCTAGTGTAAATTGGATCATCAGGCTAATACGTGGCTAATACGAGTGCAAACAAAAACAAAGGTTACAAAACAATTCCTTGTTGAAATTTTTTTTTTGTCACTACTTAAAACTAAATAATTATTTAAAAACATTGTTTAAAATAATAGCATGGTTGTTTGCATGAAAACTGACTGAAAAGCTGACTGAAGTTTGCTCACTGTGTGCTAACATGGTCTGGAGTGATTGTAATCCAGCGAGTGAATGCAACCTGTAACCTGGCTTTGGCTCCAATGTGTGCTGAAACGGACACCAGCAAATTCCTGTGACCCTTTACAGCACTAATGTGTAATAGTTACCCAAATGAACAACTATGTAACTAATGTTTACTGCACAATATAATACACATCAATAATTTCTGTATTCCTCGAAGAAAACAGTGACATTTTTTTTAAATGTCATTTTATGCAATAGATTTTAGAATAGTCAGGAAAGTAATAATTAGAAGAAGAGGAGGTGGATTGACATAACTTCAAACTTGAGTCACTGAGGTTCTACGTAGCATTTCAGTGAGAGAATATTAATGAATTTAAAGAAAGATTTAAATATTTTTGAAAACTGACATTGTTAACAATAGTTCCAACTAATTAATTTGGACTAACAACTAACAATATGGACTCCAGTTACTATAGCAGAAAAGTCTCAATGCTAAGGGGTTTGATTAACATGTGTAACTGATTTACATGAATTCTACACAAAAGAACTAAACAGCACAAATATCTAATAACGACTATGTGTGCATATTATAATGAATCCATTTAAAATGCATACATTAAATAATTAAATACAACTGCAGACATTGACACTTGATGAATTTTTTCAACGGAAATAAAAACAGTTATCTGAAAACCATCGCATGTTGCAGCACACATTTAAATCTATGTCAATGCATGTACAGTATTGTCAGCAAAAGCAGTTTATCATGAAAAGCAAAGGTCATTTCAGCCTACTCACTATTCTTTCTCCCTCTCCCTTTCTTTTTCGTTTAACCAGCCAATGATTTCACAATGTTTTATTTTTTTTTCTCCTGCTTCTTGAGTTTGTCCAGTTGCCAGGTAACCCTGGGTCACATCTGGGGTCTAAATCGAGCACTTTCTCTTCCTAGTTATCAGAGAGATGGGCTGTAATTTATTAGTTTGATAAAAAAAGAGAAAGGTATTATACAGCACCGCCAATCTCCAGCGAGCTTGTTTGGAATTCATGCCCTATCCCATTTCCGGTGCATTCCTTGCGGCATCTCTGAGCCATTCATCTTTAAATTGACCACCTGAGCCAGTTTCTGCATATTCAGTTGGAAGAAAACACAGCAGGCTTGCGTAGCTCACACAGAACTGTAGATTCAACATGTGCGGTGGCTTAATGAAATTAAGGATCTATCAAGGGATTTTTGATGAAAATTTAGATTACTTTTATAATAAATTATGCAATTTATTATGTCAGACTTTATAGATCAGTGTGCCCTTAGCAAGCTTTGTTTTCTTATCTCTCACTAAAATTTAGCAGCAGGATGATAGAAAACAATGCACTGCTTTTGAGAAAAGTAAAAACATAAAAGTAAATATTTGTCTCTTAAGTGTTAATGTTAAAACATTGACCGTTTCAATTCAGAAATTTCAGAGCTGATTATTCTTTTTTATAATTTTTGAAATTATGGTTTCATTTTTTTATTTACTTTTTTTATGCATAACTATCACACATCCAGGTAAAAACTCAATGATTTGTACTCATGCATATAAAACACGGAAAAAGAATGAAATGTAACAAGGAACACAAAATGAATTTTTTTTAACAACTCTTGCAAATTTGCTGCCCAATATTATACCCATAATATGCAAATATACAGATATTTGGTAGATTGTTGAGGAAAATAGAAGCATATTTGTAAAAAAGTAAAAATAAATTGCCTTGCACTGAAGGTATTGCCAAAATAGCAGCTGAGTGAACTGACTTGCTGAAATTGTGACTTTGGAATTGATCCGACATCATCAACAGTCGCTGTCGATCATGTCACCATACATCGCCAACTCTCAATGAATGACTTCCGGTCATTTGGTCTCAGCAAATCAGTTTGTGTGGCTGCTCCCAAGAGTGCCAGAGATCTGGAAGCAGCTTGAAGGTAAAATGCCAGAAAGACACAAACCCTGGCATTTCGGTGAGTGCACAGATGCAGTCCGTGAGAGTTTAAGGTATCAGAGAGCCAAGAAGAGGAGCTCAGAGATTTGTTTAAAAGCTCCCCTCATCTTCCCCTGAGTTTCGATACGTGTCAATGCTTTCATAATTAATTAAAAGAAAATGCAGCGGAACCTTTTATACACAACAAAACTCACATTCTGCATCAAAAATTATACGACCATGAATTAAAATCTAGTGCTTCTAAGTTTGACTGTGACAGACCTGCTGCAACATTTTCCTCCATTATAAAGCAAAAATTATACTACACTCACTAATTGTTGCCTTTTATTTTTGTATAAAATAATTTCAAAGTGCAGAAACATAATAAAACTGGCAAAGGAAAACAAAAGAAATCCTGATTCTAATAATTACTGGAAGCAAACCAAATTGATTGAGGACAAAAAAAAAATGTTTGAGATGGGGTGAAGGGTAAACATCCCAAAAAATGTAAAGATCTCTAAAACAAAAATGTTAAATAATTCACTTGATTTTAGAGTGAACCAAAGTTCAGTTGTTTTTTATGTAATAATAATTAAATAAATATTAAAATATGACTTCTTTTGCAGCTACCACCCCTTGTAATCATGTTCACAGTATTGTAAATAATGTCTTTGTAATGCATTGAGATGCATTATCACATCATCTGATTCGTTAATGGGTGGTGCTATAGCCAAATTGCATCACTATGGTCGTTGATCCATTTTGAGCTCCCAGAAAAAAGACAACATGATTACACAAACATGCATAAACCAATCTAAATATGACTTGAGGCATGTTTTTGAGAGAACAATAATAAAACATCCCAGAACTGTCTGTAAAGTCAAATTTACATGACACAGAAGCTTTAAGTAATACCACTTTACCACTGGATTTTACAAACGGCAGAAGTCGGCTGGGTACTTTTTAACTTTTTGGCTTGACTCTCCTTGGTTTGCCGTATTACTTATTATTAGTTCTGAGCAACTTTATTTTGGACAACTTACTCAAGAAGTGTCACTCCACCACATTAGTCTAGTTCCACTTGGTTGGTGAATAGTGAACCTGTGAAGGACACGCAAAATTAGAGTGTTGCAATGTAGAATGCTCTCAAGTGGCATGGAAGGGAACCTAATTTAGAGGTGCTTTTCAGATTTTTTTTTTGCATGTTTTAGTAATGTTCCAAAACATGCATTGAGCCTTATTCACATTGGTTCATGAATGTTTGGCAATGTGGTTTTCTTTTTCTGGGAGCTCAAAATGGATCGATGACCATAGTGACGCCAATTGGCCATAGCACCGTCCACTAACCAATCAGGTGAAGTGCTAATGCATCTCAATGACTGACCTGGAAGTAGAACTGTATCGATAAACAATAAAAAGAAACAGTGTTTTTGGATGTTCCTGGCCAAAAGTCTTTTTTTGCTTACCAAAAGATATTAGCCAGAAATGGTTGGATTTTCTGTCTGTCAGTAAGCACAACCCAGAAGGGGCGTGGCAGAAGCACAGCAGTGGGCGAAACAGCAGGTACACAGCTTATTTGGCGGAACACAACCATTTGAGGTGATTTTAAGACATTGTTCATGATAAATACTGCCTTTTGAGGGTTATTAAGTGTGCAGTGGTAGTCTAAGTTCAAATATTTATTATAAATTACTTAGAATTTAAGATTTTTAATTTAAGATATCTAGCAACTTTTATAAAAAAAATTCCTTTTATGAGGTCAAAATATGACCCGGAATGATGATCAAAACAAATAAATAGCCAAAACCAGAAATAATTGTGTAGAGAGTCAAGACCAAAGCAAGGCCATGACAGTGTACAGATAAAATCGATACAATGCAAAAGATGTTGCTTTCATGTTTAACAACCAGATTTGCCATATTATAGCAGTCCTCCTCAGTCATGACGAAGAAAGCTATACATTTTAAGAGTATTGTACAGAGAATTAAATTGTGCAGTGCTAACATTGCCAATTGAAAAAAAGTAGATTTTCATTTTCAAATGTAATTGATTGTATGTATTAGAAGGTAGGGGGGAAATTAATAATGATTTGTTCCTTTTCGAATAGCAAGCGGCTATTTCTGCTTAAAACCGATGGATTTCAGAGGTTGAAATGAGAGATGAAACTGTGTAGATATTGAGAAAGGACACAGTTGGTTCTGTGACAGGACTTAAAACCAAAGAAAATCCCTACTTGATGAGGAAAAAGTACTTTTTTTAACAATACCACTGCTATTTTATCAAATGTTCCCACAAAAGACATCAAGATGCTGTAATGATTTATTTTAATACAAGTTGTAAACAGGGGCCAGGTAGACAAAAGATACTTCTTCCTTTCTGTCAAAGCAGCAGACCGACATCCACACACTTGCCAATCAGCTCCAAACTGCACATTTATAAATGAAATTACAGAATATATTACACCTCTAAAGCTGGGTGTATGCTTGGTAAAATTCATTTTGCAGCATTTGCACACCTGCTCCATTGCATCTCTGACTGCTGTTATGATCACAACTTGCAATTGGCTATTTATAGAGATCTCATGCTCCAATCTGAGGAGCAGATGATGCATCTATCACAGCGAGCTGTTTATGAAGAGGGTTAACCGTCCCCGGTCTACCCACAAGTCCCCAGTATAAGTGGTTCTGAAATTGATGTCCCCCCCATGCGAATTATGATGCTCTAAACTGACAGTTTTCCAATGATCATGGCAATTCTTAGATTAGAGTGAGAAATAAACAAAAACAAACGCACCTGTATTTTCACAAGAGGACTGTGACCGAGTCCCACGAGACCGGTAAAATGGACGCCCTGTTTCCACCTCAAGGCAATTACCTGCCATCTGTTCGACTCTCCGTAGCTCACAGACGATTGTTTTTGGGGTTGTTGATGTAAAATTATGCGCTTTAAATTGACATAATCCATGACAGATTGTGATTGACGGGCGAAGAATTAATCACATGGCTTAGATGAGTGGTCAGTTACTTTCACTGGATGAAATGAACACCTGGATATCGTACCATCAGCCAAATCCTTGAGAAATAGTATGATACACTGCATTTTCATCTATATCTATTAGTTATTTCAGTGTCATGAGGAAAGTTTTATTACAAACTTTCCAAATTTAGTCAAGAAAGGCTTTCATTTCTGTTTTTCATTTCCATAGTTTGTTCCTCCTGTTGTAATAGTCATTTATTGAATACCAAGCTTCTTTTGGCAGGGAACATCTGGGCATCTGAAGCAATAATGGCAACATTTGCACTTGTATCTCAAACACCTGTGAAAATCTCTCAGAGATGTACAAGAGCCGTCTCTTCTGAATTTGTGATCTTATACATGAATGTCAAGTAATACAAACCCCTTCTCGATCGCCGTTTTAAATATTGTTGTTATTGCTCTAGAGTCATTCCAATTTGAGTAGATATGATACCAATTATTCATTCCTTGTATATGTTATTTTGCAGTGCAGATGTTACAATTCTATTTTACACACTGCAAAAAACGACTAGCAAAAAATGACTGGGATCTTTTCTGGGTATTTTTATTTTTTAAACCCTAATTTTACATAACATCAACTTATTTTAGTTATATTTCTGTATTGTATGTTGTTAACACTCAGTTATGTCATAAAATATATTTCTCAGACCTGCATGAGCAACGTTACAAGCCCAATACAGGCACTATTTAAAATGATACATCATTTGGCCATGTATTTTAGCATTAAAGCTTTACCTTCTCTGATGACCAACTGAGGGAAAAAAATAACGATAGCTGGCAGGTGTTCAGGAAAGAATGACACTAGTTTAATCAACAGACTTATATCTCAGAATGCAACACAGCAGCTTTTTTGAGAACGAAAGCGAGATTCAGGTGGGAATAAACCAGAAAGTAGTTTGATGGAAAACAATGACAGGTAGAATGTGTTTCTTGATTGTAAGTGGACTAATTATGGTCTGACCATTAATGTAATATATTGAACATTAGCTTCGATATTGATGACACAGCCTTTCAATAAAATATCCTGTGGGATTCAACATGCTTTTTTTGTCCCAATTTGAAACATCAATGATAAAAATTTGGCAGCAGATTCAAGTTTGTTGACAACACCATGGTTGTTTACCCCCACTTCTATTGTTTTCCCCGTTGGAGCTTCGCTTTCAGTCTCAAAATGGCGGCTGCGTGAAGTCCGTGTATAGAGAGTCAACTTTTACATTCGCCGAATATATCTTATTTACTTTTGGTCTGTTCCGTATTCTGTTTACAAGTGTCCTCTGCTCAGCTCTGTCTTTGTGATTAACACATTTATTATATTATATTTTTAAAATATAATATATAACCAAAAATATAAACGCCTTTGTTGTGGTTTCGACAGACATCTTTTGCCAATCTGATGGTTTTCAGTCTAATGTCAGCAATCACATGCTGTTTAGTGTAGTCTATCTAGTTTCCATCAATAAGGTGACTTTCTTTAAAGGCCAATATTATGGAAAAAACAACTTCTGGAATGTGTTAGGATAACTAACAACTATATTACAGTGGTTTCATTTCATTGAGTTTTATCTGCAAAACTTGTAAACATCTGAATGGGTTGCAAACCACAAGCTGTTTTCAACTGATCACAATATTGCGTCATAATGTGATTTCCCATCCTGAATGTTGATGGACAGCCACACATAAGCATATCCTTCATCAGTTTTGGTTTACAGGGATTTACGCCTCTATCTGTCTGCATGAGTGGAAGAAAGGAGTAGAAGCAATGTCCCCAAAGAACAAACACCTCTGCTCTGTTTCAGGATGTACATCTCAGCACCAATGTCTTCATCATCTACCCACAGATGAGCAGCAGAGCGTTGTACATATATGCTTGAGTTACATTGCTTCTCTTCTCGACTGTATTTCAACTCCTCGCTATTTCTCATCAGTCCACCAACAGAGCAGGAGGCGACAAGCGATGTGATATCAGAGCGAATTTACATCTTCTTCAACACGTCCCTAAAAGTGCCTGAATCATTTATATAATACATCTGGAACATTTACTAATGTGGCATGTTTAAGAGAGCCAGATGATCAATAAAACCTCTTTTTATATTCCAATACTTTTGGCCTTTTTAAGTGTCTTCTACTTTAAAACATCCCCAAAACAATCTTAATTTTCCCACAAATGCTATTAAATGTACATTTTACTAGTCAATTTTACAAGTAGACAAGTTTTACCTGTCAATTAATAAAAGCCAATTGATTTACTCTTAAACCAATAAAACGTGTGTGAAGTCATTACTTTTGAAGTCACTAACCTGAGGACCACAGCAATCACCAACAATGTATGCCCAGTGGTATCCCAGTAATTTGCTGCCACAGCAGGACCTGGCGCAGGGGTGTAGTTTAGGCAAGCCTCCAACATGTAACCATGCACCAAAAATAGAAACTACGAGGAATAGAGAGACGTTCCGTGTGCTTTTCACTGCTATTGTGCAGCAAAATGACATCCATAATTCCATATGCAATGCAACATGTTCAAATCAAACACCCTCATGACAAGAATTCATGACAGTTTTGCAAGTGGAACATGGCTAGGCGAGGAAAGGGTTGGCCACTCCAATACACTAATAAAAAATAATAATTATGGAGGATATTAAAAAAGATGTGACAACCAGCTTGAGTGCTCTTAACCCTATGATGGTGGCACATGTGTCCCCGGTTATATGTGTTCTCGAAGTTTCCTAATTTCGACCTATTCATTTTTTTAAAAAGCTTGTGCATCATTCAGCATATTTACAACTGTTTACAGTTTATTTTAATCTATTATTTAAAACGTGTCAGAGTTTAATCCATTTGACTATATTTCAAATTAACATTTATTTTAAAAGGGCTATTAAAAAAATAGAGTATTGTGCAATAATCAGCATGTTTATTTGAACATTGTGGTGTTGGGTTTACTGTAAAACGACCATTTATATCTATAAAGCACAGTTTTGGCTCAATAATAGAAGAAAGGAGTTTAATACGTTTTAAATCTGACTGTCAAACAAATGTCCAAAGTCAAACTAACTTTAGTCTTTACCACTGTTTATAATTTTCGATTAATGAAAAGAAGGTGAGGGTTTTCTGACTACAAGTGGTTAACCACAAGGACCTAAAATGTAATTTTATTCATATGTAAAATAATCGCAGACGTAACATCAAAAACAACGAATTCGAACATTGAAAGGTTAAATGCTTTAAACATTTAGTCTTTTAAAAACTTTACAGTAAACAGCAAATATGTCCCTTGCTTTGAAAACTTCACAAAAATGACGATGCCTATGAAAATGGTCTGCAAGAGTCTTTAAAATGCCGAAGTTACCACGTGTTGGAGCTGTTTTGACCAATCAGATTACGTCCTGCTACGAAATGTATATATGCCTTGTATTTGTGCCACTTACATTTCACGGGTATTTCAGGATATAGCTAGAAGTGAGACAATATTTCGTGCGATGAAAAACAGCAATGTTCTTTTGTTGTTTCCAGGACTTGAGGATCTCAATAAACTTCAATTCGCTAGTTCGCTAAATAGGAAGCTCTATTGCGCATGCCCACAACAGCCAGCTTTTCATGGTCAGGTAACTATTTTAATGAATTTTTCCCTAAAATTCTCTAATTTAATACTAAAAATACGTCATTATATGTAGTATTATTAATAACTTATTGTTAGCTGTTTTATTTTTTGCACGTTGAAAGTATTCATGTGAATCATTCTTGCCATTTCCGAACGCAGATAATGTATTGTACAAGTTGCAATTTTACTTAATAAACAAACAAATAAAAAACGTAAAACGTTTTAAAAATCCCGTCTCGTTGTTTCTTGGCCCCTTGGATGCATGAAATACCTGTTAAAGTGAAGGCTGTGCTGCCACCTGGCGTCTGAATAGTATTACACCCATACACAACATTTGGGTTTCGAGGTGGAACCCACACAGGCTTAAAAAATATAATAATAGACAGTTCTTATGATCGTTTATTGAATTGCTTACAAACATCTTTACATTTAGTTTTAAACATAACATCATTAACAGTAAAATTAATTTCATAAGAAAATATATACAGATTCCACTTCTCTCAAAAGTAAGAAAATCAAAACACAAAGAGCTGTAAAATTATTTTTGTATTCATTTAAGTGCTGTTTACAAGCTACAAAAGTAAACTGAAAACTTACACCAAGATTTAAAAAATCTTAATTATGAAATATGCACAATTTTAACAGATCCATTTTTTTTAAAGAAAGGAATACATAACATGTTTTTTTCTAGTGTTCCTTTGCACTTTTCTTCTTTCCTCCATTCTTCTCCTTCTCTCCCTGGCTCTCTTCTCCTCCATCACCCTCTCCTCTTTCTCCTTCCACCGCTTGTTCCACTTCCTTCTTCTTTTCTCCATCTCCTTCCCCATCCCCTTTCTCCCGCTCTTTTAATTTTTGTTTCTCCTCTACATCCCCCTGTGCTCCTTCAGCCACAAAGCCTTCCCATCCCTCAGTCTGCAGCTCAAGTTGATCAACTCTGTGCATCATTTTGCGAGCACTAGACTCCAGTTCAGCAATCAGTCGGGCCATTTTAGTCTGTAGGGTCTCCATACTGGCCTCTATGCGGGTCACCTTGTCCTCGGTCTTCTCTGTGTCTCCCTCTCCTTCGACGGTTTCCTCCAACATTCCCATTTTCGTGAGGATCTGGCGACCCTTTTCTTCCAGCAGGTGCTTTGCAGCTGGAAATTCCTGAAGAGTTACAGTCAGGTCCTCTTTGGATAGGCTGAAGAGGTCTGAGTAACCAATGCTGCGGATGTTGGCTGTGCGTCTGTTTCCCGATTTGTTACCTATAAATGGGCGCAAAGACAGTTTTCCTTTATTTTTTACCACAAACTTGGTTTAAACTGGACTTTTATAATGAGTTAGTGATTACAACACTCTACTACTACTATTAAGCATTATATCTATTGTGCCCCATAGAAATATCCAATAGGAATTCATATTTAACTTTTAAAGCTTTTGTGAAGCCATTTTGATTGATTTATTGAGTTTTAGGCATATTTGTATGGCTAAAAATGTAAGTTATTCTTGCCAAAAATCAAATGGAAGACTAGAAAAAGAATGAACATGAAAATAAATAATTATTGTGGATTTCAACACATTTTGCACAAAAGGGCAAAACATTTGGACTAATTATTGAAAGGAATTTTTGGAGAGTTTGGACAATAGAGTGAGCCAAAAAGGAAGAATTTAGTGAAAACCAGATGTCTTTAAAAAAAAGTATTTTCTTGGTGTAAAGAGCTACGACTGTATGATAATTTTAACATGTAAATCCTTGTTTATGTTCATATGTGTTTTTATATGTTCAAATAGAATTCTTTCAGGGAAGTTAGCTGCAACATCTTACCTGTTACTCTACTCTTTCATTTTTTAAATCCACTACGCTTCAAAAAATGAGATTTTATTAACACAAAACACACATTTTTTATTAATCATGAAAGCATGAACTATTTTTTTCTGCATCTACAATAGACAGCATGCTCTGTACTTTACCAATGTTCCTTGAGGTGAAAGAATGCGGTCTTAGTAACATAAGAGATATGATTCTTAAACGTCAGTTCACTATCTATATATAATAACACCAAGATTTTTAACTGTAAGGGAAAAATTAACCGTGCAATCCTGCAAGTGCAGATAACTTGTTCTGGAGGTGTTTTGTTAGATGATTCATGAACAGAACTAAATGTATTAGCACAGAACTGGCATAAATAATTCTCTACCTTTGATATTCAGGATGCTAATTTCTCCAAAGAAGTTTCCGTCTCCCAAAACCGCAAACTGAGTGACTCCATCATCTGCCACCACAGCCAGCTTCCCTTCTTTAATGATGTACATCTCATGCCCCACATCCCCTTTCTTGCATACGTACTCTCCAGGACTGTACACCTACAAGAGACCAAAAAATAACTTGATGCTGGCTTTGTTGTTAGGGTCTGCCAGGTGTGGTGGCTGTTTTCTTGCCTGTGGCATGAGTTTGAGCACCAGTTGCTCGAGCAGGCTGGTCTCGCAGTTCTGGAAGATGGTGACTTTAGAAAGAGTAGGCAGATGCACACTCACTGCAGTGGCTGTCTGAAGAGTGACTGGAAGATGCTGAAGAATCTCATTCTCCCGGGTGATCTTTCTGTTTCAGATACATTTCAACAAAGATGTAAGATCAATAATACAGAAACTACTTTTAAAAACATGAATTTCTTCAATGAACACTAGTGAACTTTACTTTTTGATACTCACAATGATTTCTAATTTTAGAATTAACAGTCTTGTCTTAAAGATGTAAAATGTAACTCTTAACATAAAGGTCTCATTTTAGGTCAGTAAAAGATTAGTCAGAAATAATTTCATTTGTCCAGTATGGATCTGAAACAGTAATTAATAATTCTCTTTCCAAATGTTTATGTTAACTTAAGGTTAAAGAGGACCATCACAGAGCTCTCATGGATCTCAGATGATGTTAGTTGATAAATGCTGCAACCAGTCAATGTTTTTGAATTGTTAAAGCAGCCTAAAAGATCTTAATGGCAACACGTCTAAGTTGTGAGAGAACATGCTGCTCAGAAAGCTGCTGAAGGACATCTACTTAATGTGAGGAAGTAAACTAAAAGGTTTCAGAAAGAACATTTAAAGCTGCTATCCAAGTTAAATCTTTTTGGCATCAAAGGTATTGTACCATTAAGCTAAAAAATACAAATAAATTGAGTCTGATTAATTTATTATTATTATAAAAGAACAACATGGATGCAGATGGAAATGCTGGAAAGTAATAATTTTGACTTTAAAACATGTCCCTTACTAAAAAAATTATAAAAAAAACCCCACCAAACCTTCTCTTTGCAGAAAATATAATCAGCTAGACATTTCTGTTTCTAGCTATTACTCAAAATCAAGATTATCTTTGTGACCTTTTTTTCACCAAAAACTTTAGGACTTAATTTCTGTAATTCTCTTGTCTCTCCCCCTCAGAATTTATTTGATGATTTAACACATTTATATGTAAACAAAATTTTTTTAATGCAAACATTTTAATTAGTAGAAATACTTTTATTGTTATCAGATTATATTTTATATTGTAAAAAAAAACTAGTATCCTACATTGTATTTGGTTTTGAACAAGGGCAAGTGCAGCCAGTTAATAGACATTGTGTCTTTAAGAGCATTTGGTTACAAAGATTGCTTCTGAGCTTGTTACCGTGCTTATATCATGATTTATACATAACACAGAGGGGTATATTTGAAAATGGGCAAGGATTTTTCAAAGCAAAATAGAGACTCTGAATCTCTGAAGCTTTCATCTGTGCATCCTAGTGATGAGAGTGTTTATCATTCATGCAATTGTTGAAATTTACCATGTTACCGCGGAAGCTCGTTTGTTTATATGAAGGCACCTGAGAAGCTAAAAGGAACCCTTAAGATTAACTCTCAAATAAACAGCACTCTTTAACTCTGATGAGAAGATTTTATCCCTATTTTTGTAACTGTTCTAGAGCCTATTATGCTGAAATCTGTTTTTTTAAACAACTTTGAGTTTTAACCAGGGCATCACAGTGGCGCAGTGGGTAGCACAATCATTTCACAGCAATAAGGTTGCCGGTTCAAGCCTTAGCTGGGTAGTTGGTGTTTCTGTGGGGAGTTTGCATGGTCTCCCCGTGATCAGGTGGGTTTACTCCGGGTATCCTCCACAAGTCCAAAGACATGCAATGCAAGTAAATTGGGTAAAAACAATTGTCCATAGTGACTGAGTGTGAATGAGTGTGTGGCTGTTTCCCGGCTGGTTGCGGTTGGAAGAGCATCCGCTACATAAAACCAGATGAGTTGGTGGTTCATTCTGCTGTGCAAAAGATGGATGGAGATTTATCCCGTATAAGCTGAACATACCATCTAGTTGACAAATTCCATTATTGACAATAATTTCAAGTCAAGTTTCGTTGTAGCTCTAAACACTGTTTTGTTCACTTGAGAAATGAGCCCTATGTTAAGTAGCATTTAGTGGTTGTGCTAAATGAGACACCAAATGGACTAAAAACTTATTACTAATGATTACATTATGAATATCACAAATTAATAGAAACAAACCAAAATAACCCACGCCTTCTATTTGAAACAATGGCTAATCTACTAAACTGGCAAACATCCACAGATTCAAATTCAGCTAAAAAATTTAGCAGCAATGATTTTATGAATTATTTCTCAAACTAAATTACATCTGATATCAATGATTGGATGAATGAAAATGTCCTAATGCTAAATCCTGATAAAACATAAATATTACTTGTTGGCTCTAAAAAGTAATTACAAAATCTCTCTGTTTTAAATATGGAGCAGGGGGGACACACTGTTAATTTTTCCACTACATTTCCACTATATTATTATAGATGGTGAACTGACATCTAGGAACCATATCTCTTATGTTACTAAGACCGCCTTCTTTCACCTCATGAACATTGCTAAAGTATGGATTAAAGTCTCACAATATTTTCCGGCTCGCTCTCTTCGATCACAACTACTAATCGTTCCGAAGATTGGTACATCCAGAGGGGGAAAAGCATTGTCATAAAGAGCCCCAAAACTCTGGAACAATCTCCTGGATGTTGCTCAGCTACTCTCACAGTGTTCAAAACTAAATTAAAAACATATCTGTTTAATCTAGCATTCGAATAATTGGCTTCTGGGACTAAATACATACAAACTGTTGAAAAAAATAATGTGGTTCAATGTGCCTCTCTATTACCATTATTTTTCCTTTGTTAGTTTCTGTCTTGTCTTTGTTTTTTGTTGTTGTTGTTTTATTTTTCAGGTGCTGTCTGGTGAGCTGTTCATCGATGGATCTTAAGTTTGTATATTCTTTATGATGGGGAGGTGACTAGCACCTGCGATGCTCCCAGGGACCTCACATAGCAAATTTTACTCTACTTGATCCACACTAGAACTTTGTGAAGCTGCTTTGAAAGCAACTGCTACAAAAGCGCTATAGAAAAACTTGATTGATTGATTGAATAGGACCCACTTGTTGATATGTAGATGTTGATACCAATCATTGACCCGCTTCTGTAGTTCCTTGCTGATATGCCGGCTGCGTAGGTAACTCTTCACCAACTCATGATCAGGAAAGAACACATTATCTCGATTTTGCAAACTGGATACCACATCTCCCATGCTCCCCACAACCGAAGCAAACACCAGCACAGCGATCAACATATCAGCAATCATAAACAAATACCCTTCTTCACATTCTGGTGCAGGCATGTCTCCTATTGAAATCAGAATGAGAGTGGAAAGCCAGAAGCTGTGAAAGTACTGGCGTCTTGGCGAAGCAAACTCGGGGTCAGAGATGTTGGGGTACACAAAGGGGTCTGAACCAAAGCCCACATAATCAGATAAGGAGAAATAGATACAGGCATTCCAGTGGATGAGGACAAAAATGTAGAGCATTAGTTTGGCTACGCGAAAGGTGTTTGGATAGGATATACGAGTTTCCATGCGGTCCAAGGCTTCAAACAGTCGGCCTATACGGAGGAAGCGATTGATCCGAACCAGAGGTGTGTGGATCCCGAAATGTAGATAGAGCAGATCCGTTGGCAACAGAGAAACAATATCCAACTTAAAGCGAGAAGAGCGCATGTACCGCTTTTTTAAACTGGACACGTCTTGTACCAAGATTCCCTGCTCCAGAAAACCTGCAAAGATAAAAAAAGTGGAAAATAAAATGAAAACTTTCAAAGTTGAAATGGTACATCAGCAATATTTCAAGGACATATTGGTAAATATAAGCACATTCAAATTATTTAGGTGTTCTATGCACTAAAATTGTGATGGGCTTAAATTATTCTTTAAAAAAAGGAAGTTTCAAAATTAAGTTGAGCTGTATTGGGAACATAAACTACAGACTTTTTGGATCAGAACCTAAAAACAAAATAATTGAACTGTTCCGATTGTTATGAAAATACAGGTCACATACAGGATTTTGAGGGACATGGGACTTTAGGACATTAGGTTTTAGAGTTTTATTCAACCTATTAAATGTATAGGTGAATGTAAACGCATTTTAAAACAAATATGTTAATGAAGAACACAGAAACAATTAGAATAAAAACACAATTTAAATACTATACTTGAAAAAGGATAAAAACTCACCTGTGCGCAACCCAACAACGGTATCAAGCACATAGAACAAGTCAGAGATATAATCCAAAGAAAGCCATACAGCCAAATACATCTCCTCAATGGTAAAGAAACAAGTCCTTTAAAATATAAATTACATTTAATTAGACTCTGTTTGTGTCTGTTTACACAAAGGGAACTTTTATAATACTCCTGTTTCAATGTTTTTGATAAGGATATGAAAATGATCTTACCTCAAAATTATAATGACCCAATTGTAGCAGATTGGCAATAGCATAATTTGCAACCATAAATAGTAAAAATCTTCAGATGGATCAACAACCCAATCCTTCCAACTAAATAAAATTAAGCAGACAACAATTTAATTGTTAGCACTTTTAATTACAACTGTATAAAATTACACAATCACATACCATAAACCATTGTGTTCTTTAAGAGACATAAAACAACACAATCACTCACTTTAGTTTTTGAGTCTCTTCTTTCTTCTTCTCAATTAATTCGGTTTTCTTGTTTTCTTCTCTTTCAACATTTTTGTTCAGACGTTGCCAGGCGAAAAGCCTTGCCCAGCGCTGTATGTTCATGTTTAGTATTTACAAAAACATTAAAAGGTATGTGAGTTTCTACCAACTTTAAAAATCTGTGTTAGAGCACAACTCCTGTCGTCATATCAACAATTCACCTCACCCAGGTTGCATGTGATGCTGTTCGTCATAGCGACACCTCTCCAGAGAACCTGCAGGTGAGCAGTTTCCTCCACCTTCAGCATTCTGTCAACCAATCACGTAAACCAAAGCCTTGGGATAAGAAATAAAATAACTAAATGGACAGAAGGGTTTAGTAATGCTAAATTATGATCTAACAAATGTATAGGTATAGAAATCTCAATAACTCAATATCCTTTTACACATTAACATGATTTTTACGAGGGCTTATAACTGCATTCAAAATTGAGCATACACATTTGTATGCCTTATTTAATTGCTAATTATTATTTCCTATATATGTCCTGACATATTTCTGGGTCACTCTTTTTTATGTGTACACTACAGCGGAGTTGATTTATTTAAAAAATTATTTTCACTACTAAATGCTGTAAATGCCCCAAATAGTTCATAATAGTAAGAAAATAATAAAACCTACTATTTTAAGATAATTTATATCTCTAAAGTCATGTGCACAAATGGGTGTTGTCACATCAAAATACAGTATTTGTCAAATTTAAACCTGGAAAATTATATCAACCGTTTTGTGTTCTTTCACTCCACTTTGAGTCACAGAGGTTGATTTTTTTTTTGTAATATAAAACACCCCTCTAAAATCATGTGTAAAATATAGATTTTCGCTACCGAATGCATTATATGTCCCAAATACCATACAAAATTTCCCTTTCAGAAAAAAATTGTGCAATATAATAAAACCTACTATTTTAAGCTCTTATATGACCTCTTTACTTTGGGATGTTTTTTTGTTATTCAGATAGAACTCAAATCTCAAAAAACGTTTCAATCATGTGCACAAATGGCCATTTTCACGTCAAAATACAAACGTTCCTCAAATTTTAAGTATGAAAAAAACTACTACAAATAATGAAACCGACTGTTTTGTGTCCATTTACTTACTCCACTACAAACTTGAATGTGAATTTTTATTCATATTTTTTTTAAACCTCTCTAAAATCATGTGTAAACATGAACATGTTCAGAATAATGGAATTGGCTCTACAACAACCGTTGAAGGTAGTCGCAGCGGGTCTGTCAGTCCAACTTTTAATGTGAAATTATTGATAGACAATTATATTAAAATTATATCAAAAAGTTAAAGGATAAAAGGAAAAGTAACCCCAAAAGAAGTTCATCCAGGTTACCTTGTACCCCTCGCAATTTCGTCGACGCCCGACGGATGGCGCTCCGAGTAAAACAACAACCTTTTCATCATGGCCGCCCTCCGATGTGACGTCACCGAGCGTCCCGTGCGCGTGGGTGTGTCCGCGGAGTACGAGGAGAAAGATGGCTGCGGGACGAGGGGACGTCTTGAGAAATCTCAGATTCGCTCTTTAGGAATTGACAGGTCACTGAGAAGGACGGAGCGGGAAAGAGCACTCGTGTGCGTAAGTGTACATATGTTCGGTATATAGCGGAATAATGTATCGGGCTGTTACCGTTACCATGAGTTTCCCGCTCGCCTCGCCAGCTCAACAGACAGCGTCAAAGCAGACCTGACCCGCTGCGAGCTCACTGCTCAGCTAACGTTAACGGTGGAACTCAAACACTAAATATATATATACTAAGACTATTTATTAACCTGCTGTTGGATGAACTAAACTCCCATGATATTATCCATGCATCGTACATGTTCAGAATGTGGGGTGTTACTCTTTCACAAGACGTTAATGTTAAGAAATAACGGTTCGGAAACGTAGAAGACTAAGCTAAGGGTAACGATAACTTAATGTTAGCTGTGTCGAAAGTGATGAAGATCTAGCTTTAACGTTTGCTGAACGTTACCTGATGTCAACATTAGGAAGGCCATGTGATGGACTGCATGTTTGGCATTTCTAGGTCATCATCTTGGTATGGAGCAGTGAGGAGATGTTCTGGGGTTGTTTACTGCTATAATAAGAGGACTTTGACCTCCTAGTTTGTATTACTACTATATGTAATACATTACTTTTATCTGAAGAATGAAACCACGTCAATGATCTTAACTGACCTGAGACCTTAAATTAGCATTTGTTTACTGTAGGAGGTGGTCCATCAATTTGTGGAAAACATTAATTACGTTGTTTATTTTACAGCTTATATGAGTCTTTTGGTTGGTTTTTACAAAAATATTTCATATTGTGTATAGACAGTATTGTAATAGTCTTATTGGTAGATTTTAAAACAGTATTATGTAAGTTTACACTTTAAATACAAGGAGCATTGTAGGGTATCTTGAAGGTGGCATATCATGTAAACTCTGTTTTTCAGACATTTCTTGTGAGGTTCCTTCATGAGAAACATGGCTTGAGTCCTATTCAGATTGGTTCTTGCATGTTTGTGTAATCATGTTTTGTTTTTCTGGGAGCTCAAAATGTCTTGGTGACCGTTACCACACTCATTGGCCATCGCACCACACAATAACCAATCGGATGAATCGCTAATGCAGCTCAATGATAAACATGCTCGCTGACTGACCCGGACGTGTAACCGTAGTTGAACCATAAACCAATGAAAAGAAAGTGTTTTTGGATGTCCTGTAACCAATTTTTTTTTTGATTACCAAAAGATAAATATATTTTTTGTGCCAAGACATTTTTTGCGATAAATACTAGTCTTTATAATATAGTCTAATATAGTCTTTTACAGGGTATTAAGGGTGCAGTAATGGTCTAAATTGGTAAACTATTTATTATTAATGATTTAAAAAGGGACATGATATGGCACCTTTAAAGCAAATTACTTTGTTATTGCAAGAGAGGTGAAGGCTACCAAATTAAGCAAAACACCAATTCAAAATAAAAGAACGTTTTGTGTTGTATGGATTATTACCAGTGATAATATAACTTGAACAAAGCGTGATTCCTAAATGCCTTGTTTCATCAGGACCATTTTATATTACTGCATATTTAATAAAAGGAAAAGGACATATATTGTATTCACATTATTGTAAGACACAAGATTACAGCACGAGCATAGAGCTGTTCAATGTTTGCTCAAGCAAAATAACAGGTAGGCCAAATAGATCTGTTAAAAGATGCAGTCATGTTTACTTTCAGAGTGGCACTATTAATATTTGAAATAACAAAAACTAGCAAGCTCCTTAACCTATACCACCCTGTCCTTATTTTGATAGCGCCTTGATATGTTTTTGTTTTCGAGCAGGAGGCCTGACTCCATTTTTAAAAAGATAGTCCAGGTTTGCTTGTCACTGGCAGAAATAACACAATAAATGTAATAATTATTTATTTGTAATTTTATTATGTTGTCGTGTATTATGTATGTAATAATAATGTGCACATCACTACTTAATAGTATCAGCACTAGTCAATTAATCAATAATTTACAATAATAATCATACATTATTTCACATCATTTGTGTGAGTCAAAATCTTTACTTGGTAAAAATACACCTTTGGTGGTTTGTGAAGATGGTGTGCTTACCAACAAAACTATTCAACCATATTTATTCCAAGATGCTTCCTCTCAGGATAACGTTTCCTGGGCCAAGTACATCTTTCTTTTTGTGTAATCTCTATGCACTTCCTCAAGGACCTCCTTTCCTTCCACGAGGAAAAAAAAGCTCAAAACAAAACATTTAGTGAATGGTGGCATAGTGAACAGCAGACCTTCCTTGGTGCATCTATAAGATGGATTAAAATATATAGAGCACCCTGCTCATTTCCCCTAGTTTTTGTCTGAAGTTAAGCTGTCTGACATCAGAGTGTAGTAAATAGTTTTAACAAAACAACACTATCAAAAACAAAAATCGATAGCAGTTTTTCAGTTTAAAAAAAGCAATGTTATGTGTTCAAGGGGCAGTTCTTTTCATGTCATTTTGACATATTGATTGTCAAGTTTATGTCTCTTCCACAAATGCTACGACAGCTCTAAAGTTATTTTAGTGTCAGAATGGCTGAACGTTGAACTTTAGATGATTAAACTCACAAGGCATGAATGTGACCAGTATACAGTGCAAACAAACTGGCTCGCATATTTTCTCACTCTTCAACTCGTGCTTTATTCTTCTTTTTTAGCGTAGTTCTAGTTGTTTTTTGCTCCATTATCATGAGCATAAAACCAGGTTTGTAGTATAGCTTTTTCAGTCAAGAAAGTGATAGTGCAAAGCATTCCATCCTTTTTTCCCCCTCAGTAATAGTGCTTTAGAGTTAAAGATGAAAACGAATCTTTTCAGAAATAGGCTTGTTAAAGTTTAACCACAAATGGACATCTTTACTTAAATTATTTGTTAGATTGAAGCATTAACATCTGATTCACTGCACTTTATGGTATACTTTATTTAAAGATGCTATGTCCTGATTGAGGAAAAATAAGTAAAGTATATTTTGGGAACCCATTGGGTTTTATCTGTAGAAACAGGCAGGTTTGTTTAACCTCTGTTAGATCGCCACTTCACAAGCTAAACGCATGCACGCATCTGATTTGAAGAATATACGTCTCTTATTGTTGTAATTACGTTTGCTCATGTAACCTCTCCTGAGCTGCTAGCCTACCTTTTACCTTCTAAGTCAGATACCTGGCTAATGATTCACTGACCTCAGGCAGAATGCTAAGGAGGGATAGGCTTCAACTTATTCTCTCTCTCTCTCTCTCTCTCTCTCTCTCTCTCTCTCTCTCTCGTGCTCTCGTTGTGTTTTACATTTAAAAGTGTAATTTGAAATTTTGTACAAACTTTATTTCGCAAACTCAGTTAGTACACACACACAAAAAACTAAACTTTTCATATAAAGGTGCGCCCATTTCTCCTGTATGTGTTTCTTTTGTGAAAGGTTTAATATCTTCATCTTCAGAAATCATCTTTAAGTTTTGAATTGAAACACTCAATAAATTTAGATTTTATCGATTTCACATAGATTAGCATGATGAAAGAGTTTCAATAAACAGCAGCTGTAATCTGTGCTAACGTTTTATTCCTTTAAGACTTTAGTTGTTAATTAAAATGAAATGTTGTGTGGGATTTTTTTGTCAAAATAACAAAACATGTAGACAATGGGATTGATTTACCAGACAAGTCTTCTTAATAATTATATTTACATATCGATTTACATAAGAGATTTCTGCTGACATTTATCACTATTCATCTCTTCACTGACCCACTGTCTGAATTCAGCAAGTCTTTTACCACACATGTTTAATTGGCCAGATTGCTCTGAACTGGGTCAGACATTTGCCAGCTGTGCAGAACGCATTACACAATAAGCCTAATGAATGGTGGCTGACCATTACCTTTTTTGTGTATAGATCTGTTTATGTCTTAAATGTGAATTTTGAAGATTTTGTAAGATACTTGATGGTTGGCCACTTTTTGTGTTTGTTGATGCTGAATCCTGATAAGCAAGCAGCATACGTCTGTGGTGTTTGTGGTTGCTGGGTCGATAAAGAAATGTCAGTGAAATACAAGGAGCTGACTGTTCTCCAGTGGGGTATTAAGCAGTCAGTTAGCAGACACAGCGTACTCGACTGACTCTGGACTGCTCAGATAATAGCTGCTGTTAAGTCCAGCCACGAGTTCATTCCACTAGTTGGTATGCTTTAATCCTGTTACCAAAAAGCTTCAAGATGTCACCTGAAATATGGAGTTAGGTATTTGTGTGGCTTTGTGATGAATCAACATAATGGACATCTTAATTATAATCACATATTGCCTTTTATTTATTCAATTTTTTTTCAAAGCTAAAATATCTGAGTTATTTGAGATATGAATATAAAAAAAACTTGTAAACATTTGTCTTTGTCTTTTGAGATATGTATATGCACCCACTATTGCAATACATTTCGAGGCCAATAAAGGCTTGTCTTTTTAAAGAAAATGTATAATAAATGATTGACCCCTTTAGACAATCACTTCACCCTTAGTAACCTTCATAAGGCAGCATTTATTGTAAATGATGTCTTTGAGACACCTCTTATAGTTGAGCTTTGCAAAGCAAACATGTACCCCTATTACACCCACTGCTTTGCCACACACCCTGCTTAGTTTTGCTTGTTGTGACATAAAAAAATCTGCCAATTTTCAACAAAAATATTAAACTTTTGGTACGCCAAAAAGTCTTTTGGTCTGTGACATCCGAAATCGCAGCTTTCACTGTATCTTTCACACGGTTCTACTTCCGGGTCAGTCAGCTCATATTTTCTTCATTGTAGTGAGGTGCATTAGTGGTTGATCTGATTGTTTGTTTATTGGGACGGTGCTATGGTCACCGCGTGTGGCTACGTCAATCAATCGGTTTTGAGCACCAAAAAAAAATAGAAAATACGATCACAGAAACATGCATGAACCAATCGGAATATGACCTAAAGTATGTTTTTGAAGAGGGAATAATACTAAAACATGCAAGAAATGTCTGAAAAGTTGAGTTTACATGATGCAGCACCTTTTAAAGCCTGAAATCGGTCAGAATTCATTAATTAAAAAGTATCCCATTTTCTGTTTGTCATGACATTATTTACCAAAACGTAATTTAACATTATGTATGTCACTTATTCAATAAAAAAAAATTATAATGTTTTGGCAATTGTTCATATAAAATAATGTACTGTTGAGACAGCAATAAAAATGTACATTACATTTATGCATTTGGCAGATGCCTTTGTCCAAAGTGACTTACAGTAGGGGAGGGACAGTAAGTATTTTGTTACAAAGCTAAATTCTTGAAGACAAAATTCAGAATATGTTAAATATTTGTAGTAGTGCTGTTTATTTTCTAGTGTTATGCCAGAGTATGAATGCATTGTGGCTTTTGTACATATTATCAATCAATGCAGCTTCCATGCAGCACGAACTAGCTGCAGCTGCAAGTGAGTGATGACAAGTGACTGACTAATTAGTATGAGTGGTCAATGCACACACGGAGAAGCACTAAACTAATTAAAAAGCATGCCCAGCTATTGAACTGCCTCTTTGTTGGCTATAAACTGTAGAGTCATGAGTGGATGCTGTTGACTTGGTCTGGAACTTGATGGAATGCTGCTGTGGGTGAAAATGCTTGTGACTCATTGTGTCAAATTTGTGACAGTACCAAGAAGCCTTTGTATCTCCCTCGGGTAATGATTCATTCCTCTGTTTAAACATGGTACTAATGTGTAATAGTTTAAAGGTGCATATTACTTAAGCTTGACTGTTCTTTTTCGTTTTGTCCCTCATCAAAAACATGCCTCAAGATGTATTGACATTTATACTTGTTTGTGTAATCATATATTCCTTTTTCTGAGAGCTCAAAACAACTCGATGAGCTTAGCACTGCCCATAGTTATAGCACCGCCCATTCGGCTGGCACGGCCAATCAGATGCCATGCTCTGACCCGAAAGTGTAAAAGTAGCAGACGATCTGTTCTCAAACTGTTTCTACCTTTTATCCATGAAAAGGTGCCTCAAATAAAATGTGTTATTATAATAGGGTGTTTTTTTTAAAGAATCTTGAAATTATATCTGTGATAGAACACCAGAGCTTTAAAGGGACAGTCTACTTTGCATCTATACATGAATTTCTATACATTAATTTCTCTCATCTATTTCTTTCTATCCCATTTGGCATTGTTTCTTCACAACTTCAGCAAAGGAGAAACCAAATGAACAATTCAGAAAACACAACAGATCAAACCAACCGGAAAAGGTAATACTATGTAGTTCGAGAACAGATTGCTTGGTGTTGATTGAACAGATTGCTTGGTGTTGTCATATACAGAAATCTGAGTATGTCTGCGTCAGTTGTCTAAATGAGCTGTTTTTTGTTAAAGATAAATAGCAAATATTTAAAAATGTACAAAATTTTATTAATGAAACATTTGATTGTTATGCTGTGTGTGTGTGGCCTGTAACACATACCACGAACTAAAGCACACCTAAAGAAAATTTCTGGTTTCGTATAAGAAAAACTTTACAAGAAGGGACACGATATCACAGCTTGAGTGTGAAATGTGATCATGTTAAATGCATGTTGCGCTCCAATCTTTCTCCTTCAACCCCAGGCATTTTATTGTATACTATAATTGACTGTTGTCTCAACCAATAAGCGCTCAGTAATCAGATGTCAGATTATACATATGCGTTATGGTTGATCTGATTTGTTATTGCAGTTTCTTTTACATTATTTATTTATTATAACCCTATTTAACATATAAACCATAGTCAATATAAATGTATGTAACAATTTAAAGTAAAATCCACATAAGAACTCATGTTTGTCAGCCTCGAGCTGCATTTAGCAGCCAGAACTTTTTTTTATTGTGGTTTCATTGTTACTGTTGTATTTTCTATATTGTCATTTTGGATTATATTTTTTGATTTGTTATTTTCCATTCAGAGGTGTGATTATTCCTGTCACAGTGATTGTACTGTACATACAGTATATGTTTATAAGGAACAACTGAGTATATGTGTAAATAATGCAGTTTTCATTTACAGATTAATGTAAAGGTGTTCAAAAGTGCTTCAGTGTCTTAAAAGGTTTTCAGTCCTGTTTAGAAATTAATAGAATTTTTAATTCATAATAAGTTTATAGAAATTGAAGTGCATTCAAACAAAAACACTGCATTTTAAGCAGTGGGTTGATCTCTGTAATTGTTTAAAATCGTTAATTCTAAACATTATAGTAATCTAATTCAGGCTTCAGAGTTTAAAAAATAGTTTGATATTTTGATTATTTCAACCAATCATCCTTGTCTCGAATGTTATCCAACGTCTGCTGAAATTCAACGCAAGGCCATGGATCCCAGGTGTGACCTGACTGACCACTGGCTTTAACATTGTTCTGTTGTTTGCACAACTGTTCTGTTGCGCGTAATCTCACTTCCTACATTGATCAGTGGCATATACTATTTACAGTGAAGTACATGGCAATAGCTGCATTCCTCATCATTGTTTTTTTTCTGTGCCTTGTCCTCTTGACCTCCCTCAGAAACTAAGCTTCACACTGACTGTGTTTGGACCTGCAGGTGTGAATGTGTCATTGTTGACCTTCCTCTCTCTCTTTCTCTGCAGGTGTGTGTGGAGGAGTCAGCGTGTCGTTATGGAGTATCGTGCCGATAGCACCCTGGACATCAGGCAGTGCAGGCAAACCTCACAAGCTCACACACTGATCTCTGGAGTACAGTGACTGCTGCTCACACCAACACAACCGATTCCATCCTGTCTATGCTTTTACCTGCCTTACTTTCTTCCTTACACTGGACTCTTTTTATTGTGGTTATTGGACACGTTTTGTGACAAGCCCTACCCACCCCCTCCCACCCCTACCTTTTTCCCTTTTCACCCCCTTTTGTACACTTGTCCCCCTTTCCTCCTTTATTCTTTCCCTGGTCAGTTCCTAATAATTTCTGGGTCTGGTTGTTCATCATGAGCTGGCTGAGCCGTTTAAATCCTCGTGGTCCAGGCTCTCGGACTAATCAACATGCCGCCTCGTCCAACCCATGCGTCGCTGACCCTGAGACATGTCTCATGGTCTTTGAGAACCACTGGAGGCAGGTGAGACATCGCAGTGGTTAATGTGACAGCAGATGATTATGGTGGTTGAATCATGCAGTTGTTTTAGTGAATCATGTTTTATGATCAGTCTACTGTGTGATAACATCTCGAGATCTGGGGCAGACCTTTAATGTGCTTGCCTTTTGGAATTTGACACTTGAAGGCAAAAAAACTGTCTAAAGCAGGGGTCTCAAACACCATACTTCTGGACTTGTTTAAAGCTACTCGTGTGTTTTGGAATGGGTTTGGATGGGTTTAAATGATTGAAGTTCAATATCTTCTCACATTTTAAAACTAATCTCATGCAGTTGTAAGCTTACATTTTTATTTGGGTTTCAATGATTTAAAAATGAAAAGCATTTTCATTAAATAAGATTTAAATATGCTACAGATCAAAAGTTTGGACACACCTTCTCATTCAAAACATTTTTCCGACAACTGCCGTTCATTTCTTAAAGTAATGATGGCCACTTGTTTTTTTTTTTTTTTTTTACTTTTCTTAACTAAAACTGAGTTTTTCTGCGAATTCTAACAATCTATTCAGTGGACTATCAGCTGTGTGTCCACCTGACTTCTGCTCAACACAACTGATGGTCCCAACCCCATTTATAAGGCAAGAAATCCCACGTATTAAACCTGACAGCGCTCACGTGTGAAGTGAAGAGCATTTTAGGAGACCACCTCTTGAAGATCATCAAGAGAACGGCAAAAGTGTGCAAAGCATATTGAAAGCAAAAGGTGGCTACTTTGAAGAAGCTAAAATGACATATTTTCAGCTGTTTCACACTTTGTTTTTGTTATGTATACAATTCCACACGCGGTCATTCATAGTTTTGATGCCTTTAGTGTGAAAATAAAGAACATTTTTTGAAAGAGAAGGTGTGTCTAAACTTTTGGTCTGTACGGTAGAATATATATATATATATATATATATATATATATATATATATATATATATATATATATATATATATATATATATATAATAAGATTTACAAATTTTCAATCGACACATCATGGTCATGTTACTTATAGTGTAGTTATGGTCCATCAATAGCCCTAATTTTGTCTGACACCACATACACCTCTTAGACACAAAATTTTGATTTGAAAGACAGATCGTTTTAGTCTTGAAGAGAATAGTAAAGGGTACACATTTTCCTTTTTTTACTTGCTGTAATGTCTCTTTGCATACCAAACTAAGTTAGAAGTAGTTCACATTAGGGCTGAAGCAATTAATCTATTACATAAAATAATTTTTTTAACTTTTTAGTGTATTCATGCAGGATCATGCTGAAATGTATAATCTGGTAAAACATATTTGATGTACTTTTGAACATGCCTATTTTAGGTTAAATGTGGGTGACTCCATTTGAACAGAAATTAAATATATCAATATATTGAGTACAGAACTTAAACTTTCCCATTGTATTTCATTTAGCATTTTCATTAAAAACAGCAACAATAACAATATTTCCCTGACATGTTAGATCAGTTTGTTTGTTTTTTGGATATAATTTTGTGAAATATCTACTGTATAGTGTAAACATGTTATTATAATTAGACTACATAGTTTCTGGTTAATTATAAACCTTTTACCAGTCTGTAAGGTTTGAACATAGTGCTGTAACCTGCAATGCATTGCTTATTAAGCAGTACATGAGTCTTGTTATGATGTTTTCTTTTTGATGCTGTTGGCATTTTTAGGTGTAAAAATGAATGCTCTTAATCCCTGATTGGCTAAATGCCATAATATTTCCATATTCACAGACTCAGAATAGAGGCTATCGGTGGATATGGTTCACTCTGAAATGGGTGACAGAAAAGTCACAAAAACCCTGTATACTCCCATTTATCTATAGCTGCATCACATTTCCTCCTCCTGTCAGGTATCGGGAGTGATGAAGCAGAGAGACTCCGTGGGCGGCTCTGCTGATGATCTCACAGCGGTTCGCAATCACACAGATCAGATGCTGTGCTTGCTGGCTGAAGAGAGACCAGGAGAGGGAGACATTGAATTACCAGGTGAAAAACATACGCATTTGAGCTCTATGGAGCTGCTTTTGCCTCCTTGGAGAGTTTAAAGTCTTCATTGTGCAATACATTCTGACATTTTAACAGCATTGGGGCCTATTCTTGAGATGGTGGTGGCAGAGAACATTTTGGAAGAGTTGGTACAGTGGCATGTGCGGCGCGGCTTGGATGCCGACAGCCAACTGGAGCTGTTAAAGCTGTTCGAGATGCTGATTGGCCAGTCACATCAGCCCCTGCTCCTGCACAGTGCTGTGCTGCAGCCGCTGCTAAGCCTGCTGGGAGCATGTGTGGATGCCCAGCTGGGCTGCCCTGCTGTTCTTGAGTCCAGCCTGGTACTGCTGCTAAATCAGGTGCGTGACACATAATCGGTGTAGGAACACCTGTTTGAAGCATGTATCTGTGTAGTGTTTTATTGTCTGCATTGCTTTTTTGAATTTAAAATCAATTCCAATGTTACAAAATGCATTGTGAACTTATTAGTTCCTCTTGTTCCTGTACAGTTTGTAAAACGTATTCCTGAACTATCCTTAAATTCATAAGTCATTGGAATTCATTTGGCACTTGTACTCTTCTAAAAAAAATGTATTTTGAATTTTATTGGGGTTTAGTTACTATTCAGAATTTAGCACAGAATTACATTTGTTATAGCATGTAAATTATGTGCAAAGAAAGTTTTATTTCAAGGATAAGAAGTGGATATTGGAGGATCCTCTTGCCATGGTCAACAAAACATTCCACAACATTCAGCAAAGAATTGAGCTATACAGGAACAAAATTGCTTGCATTCCAAGTTTAAAAGGTTTTTATGAATAAAATCCTTCTTACCACCATGGTCATGTGATGTGTGATTTATAAGTAAGCATAAGTATGTAAGCTTAAGTAAGTCATTGGATTACAAATGCTAAGTTGTGTTCCCCACCCTGCTAGACACATAAACTGCATTTGTATGTTTTATATTCTAAAACAAATTAAAGCTTTTAACCTTTTTTTCTATTGCCTTCAATTTTTCCTGGTTTTTAAATTCAAATATTCGATCAGGTATTTACTATTTGAAAAAGAGTTAGGATCTCCACTTACCACAATACAAATAAAAATGTACTCTCTCGATGGTTTCTCTGCAGGGAGCTTTTTTACTAGCTTTACGTCTCCGCTGTTTAATGTTGGTACAGTGATGCTTCTTGCCCTTAGATGGTGCTCGTTTAAACCGTGAACATCAGGCATTTTATAATATTATTTGCTTTCTTTGTTTACTCCTGATGGTCAGACACCAACAACACAAGCTACTGAATTTTCATATTCTCATCTTTGGTTCTGATTCTTTGCTGTTTCCTGTCATGAGGCCAACACAAGACTAAGTATAGAGCGCACCCTAGCTGCTCTTTTATATACCAGCAGCACACAGAACATGTGCTCAAAGAGCCAACTTTGATTGGTCCACTGCGAGATTTCCCTTTGCGTAAAACTCGACATGGCTGGTCCAAACTTTTGGATTTGGAACTAATGTGTGAGTTCATGTCAGCGGTCATTGTTTTGGCAATGCAATTGCTTCAGACCAATAGATATCCCAAACAATTTTTTTCTGCACCTGTTTATCCATATAAGAATGATGAATTGTATAAAAAAAATTTCCTAACTGAATAGCCTTTGTGTTTTTGTACCAGATATGTGTGTCAATGGCGAAGGAGACTGCTGTCTTGGAGTTGTTATTTAGGTGTGGATCAATTCAGCAGGGGCCCACAAACCTGCTGATCTTCTCTCTGTTGGTGCCATTTATTCATCGAGATGGCTCACTGGGACAGCAGGCCCGTGATGCGCTCCTTCTCGTCATGGCAACCTCTGCCAGCAACCATGCTGTTGCACGCCACATATCAGAGAACTCTTACTTTTGCCCAGTAAGTACTAACTAGTGTTTGGTGATGTGTGTTTATGTATCTGCATTCATTTTAAGTTTGTTTATTTCAAACACAATTAATCTAGTCATTTTTAGAGCTGATTAAATCAGCTGTTAATAGCGATGACTAAATTTTGCTGATGTTTTCTGTTCTCCAGGTGCTAGCTACAGGACTGAGTGGATTGTATTCTTCTCTTCCACGCAAGATTGACGTACGGGGAGATGACTGGCATTCCCTGCGGAGGGAAGACTGGATGGGCGTCTCATCTTTAGTGCTCTTCATGAACAGTTTAGAGTTCTGCAATGCTGTAGTACAGGTGGCACATCCTCTAGTGCAGTGTCAACTCCTTGACTACCTCCACAATGGCTTTCTGGTGCCAGTCATGGGACCAGCTCTGCACAAGGTGAATATCAACGGCAGCGTTGTATGTTATTTTTGGGTTCTCATTCTGTTTTTCTCTTGTCGAACCAGTCATCGGTGGATGAGATGATCGCAAGCACAGCGTATTTAGACTTGTTTCTGAGAAGCATCACGGATACCTCTCTTCTGAAGACCTTCCTGCGCTTTATTCTGTTGCATCGTCATGACAACGACACCATCCTTGATACACTACTCACACGCATCAGCAGTAATTCACGGGTCAGTGTGGCACACAATCAGTTTTTCTTCTTAAAAGATAAAAGAAAATACAAAGGTTTATTCACTGTTGGAGTAGTGTGTCAAGTGTCTCTTTCTGTCTTTGTCTGAAGCTGTGCATGGTCTCTCTGAGTCTGTTCAAGACCCTGCTCACTCTCAACTGTGAGGACCTCATGCTCCAGCTTGTTCTCAGGTACTTTGGTAGCTTGTTTTTCAAGAAATCCTGTTGTGGACAAATAACCAAAGAGGGCCAAATCACTATCTTTACTATCACAGCTCTAAGGGTTTAATAATTCAAGTGTCCATAAAACAAGTTGCTGTAAAGGTTAATATTTACAATCAGTCAAATCAGAACTTTATTTGTATAGCACTTATACATAACCTGACAATAACTGCCCGAAGTGTTTTCACATTGATACACTACAACAAATTTTAAGCATATAAACATAAAAGAAACATGTAAAAAAGGTTAAATGGTACATAAATACACCAGCCTTTGTCAGCACGTGTTCATGGACAAAACTCCTCTCTGAAAAGATGGTTTGTAGCTTGCTTTTTAAAAGTAGTTCTAAGTTTGTTCCGAAGTCTAGGCCCAGCTAAACAGACAGACCACTCATTAAACTGCTTATAATTATCCCAAGACAGAAGCGAGTTAATAACTTGGCAGAAACATCCATAGAGAAGCTGTAATGTTCAGAGAAAGAAAGTGCATCCTGAAGATTGTTAAACTAACAATATAGCTTGATAATATGTAATAAACTCAACTACCGCTCAGCACTGGGACATGGTTAACAGCCGGCAAAAACAGTCAGAGCACCTGAACTTTGGACTCGGAAGTAAAACGCTTATGTCACGACGTTACAACCAGATAAGATTTGTTTGCCTATAGAGGAATTTAAATTATTTATGTTTCCAGACATACAGCTCCTAAATTCAGTTTTTTTTCAGAACTGCATGCAGTAGTTGTCCTAAATTTAAAATATAAGTTGTTAAATTGAGTGTTTATTCAAAGAAAATGACCACACTTTAAAAGCCAAAGATGAACTAAAACGCCAGTACTTTACATTTCTCTTAAGGTTTGCTTCACACTTTTCTTTCTGTAAGAAAACAAATAAAAACTCAGATGGTTTGCAAGTATTTGTCTTGTTTTTAATGTAATCATTCTGTTAATTGTCAGTGTATAAAATGTGCTTTAAAAATAAGCCTTGCATGTAAAATTTGAAAATAGAAATAATGCTTAATTATTGTTTAGATAAACACATATTTTACAGTATTTCAGAACATTTCTTGGACACCAAATCCTATAACAATGTGTTTAAACCAAGAAGCTCATGTGAGGGATTAAAAGCAGTGGCAGCAGCTTACGGGATGGCTACAGCAGCCAGAGATGACATAAAAAAAACAGACGTTATTAAAATATAAAATGCATATAGTCTTTTAAAGAAATCTGTTAGAATAAACACACAAGTGCAATGTAGCAAAACAAAGATGTAGCCATCCTGTCAACTGTTGCTGCTTAAAGTTCCTATTTACTGCAATAAAGAATCATGTTTAGTTTAATATTAAAATCTGATTATCATACATTCGTCAGGTATCTTTTGCCATGCACACATGTAATGCTGAGTCAGCGGAGGGCGGTTAGAGAAACCGATCTCTATGGAAAATCAGCTGACAAGTTCCTGTCCCTCATACCCGAATGTTGCCAAATCAGTTTAGCGCCCTCTGGTGAACGAGATGAGGAAGCTGCTTTTTGGGGAAAGGGTAAGAGTCAAGTAAATAGTTGTTTTAGAAGTGATTCAGTCTGCTGTTTTCACATTTTCTGCATGTGTTTTCTCTGCAGCGTTGAATAGTCCCACTTCAGAATCACCGGCTCATCCCAGACCCAGCACTCCATCACGCCTTGCTCTTTTTATTCGTCAGCAAAGCACAGGAGGGCAATCCAACCTCTCCTCATCTCCTTCAGAAAACCCTCCCTCGTCTCCTCGGGGTAGTTTTTCCTCCCCCCTCTCTCCTGAGAGTCCATTACACCAGGTGTCTGATGCATCAGAAGGTGAGACTGCTTACCTGGAGTATCTGCGAGATGCTCGGAAGGGAATTGAACTCTGCTCCTGGGCCTGCCGAGACTGGTCCGCTCCTTATGATGGAGAAAACCCATCTCCTAACGCTGCTCCCCTGCCGCCTCCCCCTCCTACATCCAACTCTTCGCTCAGTATGGTACAAGAGCACTTCTCCACAACGGATCCTGCTCAGCAGAGGGCAGCAGTGGTGGCGGCAGCTCGAGCTGAGTGGAGCAGTTCCGATCGTGACAGTGGAGAGTGGGATGTCACCATCCTCAAGAACTGCATCAGCCTCACGCCCCGCAGTAAGAAACGCAGCCTTCTCCCTAGCTCTATACCTCTGCAGTCTTCCTCTTCTGCACCAGTCTCTACAGAAACAGAAGCCGTGTCCCAGCATGCTCACTCCACGGCTCATTCAGCACTCCTCAATGGAATGGGGAAGGTGGAGGTGGAAGAGAGATTGGAGGTTAAGAAAGTAAAGAGGGACTCTGATGTACATATTAGCTTGTTGGAGTCGGGAATGAACGGTTCACTTGGTCCTGCTGACTACAATGATCTCAATGTTGTTTCGAGACGGAAATCATCTCAGGTGCAAATGAAGTCTCATTTGCAACAACACACATCCACGCCAACCCAAGAACGTCCTCAAAGTGAGAGTCAGAGTATGCATTCTTTTCCTAGTTTAACGGAGTCGTCCCATGATGGTAAGACTCCAGAGTCTGTTGAGCGTCTGATTGAGGAGTTGCTTGAGCGTGCACCTTCGGAACCGTTATCCGGGGACTTTAATTGCCAGGGAATCAGCATTGAGGCTTTCCATCAGGAGCTGAGGGAGCTGGAGGAACGTGTAAGAGAGAAAAGGTTTTCTTCACGCAGCTTTGAAGAACCCTCACGGGAACCCCAGACTGCCCCTGCACCCAGTGAGAGGAATGAGGAATGTCTTCCGGTGGAGACTGAGCAGAACTTGAATGAAACCAAGCCTGACTGCTCAACGACTGGGATATTTAGTCCTGCACGACCGCTCGGACAGCCTCTAGCTCAACCATACACAGGTTTCTGCGGATGACATTATAAGATGTTACTGGTACATGTTCAGAAAGAGTGAACAATAATGTTCTGCTTCCATTTCTCTCTCTTTGTCGTTGTAGGTCCATTTATAACAGTCCTGTTCAGTAAACTGGAGAACATGATGCACAACTCCCTCTATGTGAACATTTTGCTGACAGGCGTTGTGTTCCAGCTGGCCTGCTACCCTCAGCCTCTCCTCCGCTCGTTCCTTCTCAACGCTAACATGGTGTTTCAGCCCAGTGTAAAATCACTCATTCAGGTACTGGAATAAGAGTACTTTTAAAGGTTTTTACACACGGCACATGATGCACTGCGCAGCAGGTGTTCTTATCAAAGAGCAATGAAGTTTTCAAAAGAGCGCGGGGCTTGCAGCGCAGTGTGAAAGTAGAGGTTGTCATAGCGACTGTCAATGTTTTTCAGTTTGTGCAAAGGAAACGTATCAATAAATATTTAAAGCTCCCAGGAATATCTAACCCCTTCCAAATAGTTTTATAGGTTTGAAAAAATAGCACAAAACTTATATTGTTTGTCTCAAATCAAAGCTGATTAGTAATTATAAAGTCAACATTTTTAGTTGTTAATTTTGTTTATTTCAGTGAAGAACAGATACATGGGTGTCATTTTCAGAAGATTTACAAAGGTATAATAAAGTCTAGCGTATATAGCTTTATGTTCAATCAATGAAAAATGCGGTCATTTGATTAATATTTCTTTCTTTGTCAGATTACAACAGGCTGAGCTTTCCTTACGTTTTACTGCATAAAAAATAGCCAATGTCAGGCTGAATAATATCATTTGTGATACATTCTCCAAAAGCAGTAATTAACCCTGAAAGGGTTAATATAGTTTTTCTATGTTTATCTGTGTGTATATATTCACAAAGAGAGGTTAAACTGTAATGTGACACAGGGAATGGTTTGGTGTTGTGTTATTTTTAAGCTTAAATGTCGTTTATTGATGTGTTTCTTCGTCATAAATAGGTTTAGTTTAATAAAGATGTTTTGGATTTGTAGCCTTAGCTTTCTGTTTTATTACTGAGGAGAAAGAGATTTTGTGAAGGATAAAATGTATTCAACGTTTCTGCAACCTAAACAAATCAACATGCTTTATTTAAACCGTTAAATATACAATTTGAACAAGAAAAATCAGCTGCTTCTTGAGGTTGTTTCTTTTAAGAGATAATATTATTTATGTTTGAGGTGACATTTTCTATTGTATCAGTGAAGCTTAACACATTAACAAAACTGTGACTGTTTTCTTTTAACTATCTTTTGTTTCTGTTCTCAGGTGCTTGGATCAGTTAAAAATCGCATCGAGGTCTTTGCAGCAGCGCATGAAGAGTTTCCTGCCATGTTAAGAAAAGCACGACGCTTTCTGGTTGCGAGAGGAAAGATCGACTGGTCGGACTCACCCGCGGGAGTTCCAACCCTCCGTCGATCGGATTCATTAAGTATGTGATGAGAGCGTGCAAATGTACATCGTCTTAACTACATGATGAAGTCTGTGTTTGAGTTTATTAAAAATAATAATACAGTTTATGTAATATTATGTAACTAGAGGTTGCATTTACAAAACATACAGGTAAGGCCACATTGGGGTGAATTTTAATCTAAATTCTCCTCGGGTGAGATTTGGTGATTTGTTGCTAATTTTTAAATAATGGGAATAGACATGGCTCTGGATGAAAAACTGAAAAAGTTTGCCTCTGCCATCTTTTGCGTGGCGAAGCTCCATTATTGACCATTGAAACTGGATTTTGTTACAAAAATGCACACCTTGAGGGTATCTTCACTCGCTCTCAACGCCCTTTCTAGCTGGAGGAACTGCTTGAACTGGAGTTTGAGCTGCTACTGCTACTCTTAGTTTGTCTGCCAGATACATGAATACAGGGGAACATTTAACAGACATAGTCTTCTTCTGTGGTAAAAAGTGAGTGTCTGAGGACCTGCTCTGTAGTGCCGCCATGTGGTCAGACTTTCAGTAGCTACCTTTTGCCATCAAATGGCAAGAAGCATCACCAATCTATAATTCACTTAACCTGGGTGAACAGTCCCTCTCTGTTTAGGAATGCAAAGACAAATATAATTCACCCCAATGTGGCCGTACCATAACAATATCAACACATCTTGTAGGGCGCGGGGTCATGAAAAACTGCCTGAAAGTCAGTCAGTCACTAGCACTGTAAATACTAGATTTTGTGAAAAGTTGTATGTTTCAAGATGTGACTTAGATACCTTTACAAAAATATGGAAGTATTTTTCATCAATTGGTTTCTCTTAGCAAATCTTTGTTGAAAGTCTGATGGAGCTGCAAATGTTATGTGAACCTACCTTTTTACTTTTCCTCTTCCCATTGTTTTGTCCAGTTAAAAGCCGCAAACCGTCTCTGGGCGATCTGCTTCTGAGACACACCAACAGTCCCACAAGAGCCCGGCACGCTGCTCAGATGGCACTGGCTCATGTGAGGGACGGAGGCCAGTCGCTGCACAGTGCCATATTCCGAGGTGGGGGCCCCAGTGGAGTCTCTAGCCTAGAGAAACAAGCAGAAGCACTGCGGGTGAAAAACGCGGTGTACTGCGCTGTCATTTTCTCAGAGTTTCTCAAAGAGCTCGCTGCGCTTGCACAGGAGCACGCCGTAGCTCTTCCATATCCACCGTCTCAAACCTCTGAGGAATAGCTGCAAGGACACTCGATCCCAGAGATTTTTCATTCTTTTAAGGGTCTACTAAGTGTAACAGAATAATGGTTCAAAGGTGAAACGAGCTCATCTTTTGTTTATAATCTCATGTTCATAATGTAATGTTTTTAAATACATGTACAGGGCCATTTATCTAACGAGCTTTAGCAAACTGTGCATACAAATTTTGTAAATATTCTATGTATAAAGTATCTGTGTATAATGGTTTTTGTATACATGGAGACTTTAAAAAGGAAGGGATCTGGCCGTATACTTGCACTCCTTCTGTTTGTCACTTCAGAGACTAGATCAACTCTTATGGGTGCCATTGACTGTTTTAGAAATGGTTATTTTGTCTTTTATAGCTCTTAAGAACACCAGAATATGAATATTAGTGATAGAGATGTCAAAAAGGTTTCTTAATCACAAGCTTGGCAATAATACTCAAGAATGGCAGATTGATTCGCCTCAATAAGACATCTCTGAAAAAACAACTGCCTCTCTTTAGCAGACATCTTTTTGCTCCTTAAAAAGCTTGTTCTAACAAGGATGGATTGTGGTTGGACATTTTCGGTTTTAGCTCTTGGTTGTTTTAAGAATAGCGTTTGAGATTTGTTCAGCAGAGCTGTGCATATCATCTTCAGTTTCTGAAAAGGACCCCTCATGCACAGATTTTTAGCGTCCCCTTTTAATATTTGACCAGGTGCTACTGTAGTGTCAAAACATTTTCACTCATATGAGCAACGAGAGCTTGGGTAACAATGACTTGCCCCTTTAAGAATTTTGCCAAGTGGTGTGATGAGAAAAGCCATTTTAGTGTTGAAACATGGGGTTTCTGTGCAGTTTTTGAGTTCGCTAGTGTTATGAATAGAAACCAAACTACATCAAGTGTGTTTCATTTAAAGATTATTCATTTTCGTTTTCTTTTATTTCTTTTTTGTGTGTGAAAATGCTCTAGACACTTTATTTTTTGAGTGGAAGTTTATGATGTGCATGATCAGTGGTAAGTGTGAGGATTTTAGGATCATTTTTTGCCAGTTTTGTCTTAAAAGTTCATCATCCATCTAAAAACGTGTACATCATGCGCAAGCCATGCACATTACCTCAGATCCAAATCAGCTGCTCGCATCAAATTTTATGTTAAACCTGCTGTTTTCCCACACATTAAATGTGAATTTGTTTAAATTTAACGTTCTGATGTTGCGAAGTATTTTTTTTTTTCAGATCAGTAACTAAAGTGGATTTCCAGATCAGTTAACTAAAGCAGTTTTACTTTTGTGTTCACTTTTTCTCATGCAAGTCTGTTTTAGACGGATAAATACTCTTCAACTGTGTATCATGCATCATTATGGATTCCTCTTTCTGCCAATCCATTCCTCCCTTTCCCTAATCTAACCATCCATAGAGAACATTTATCTCAAAGGTTTCCTGCGTCGCTGTGTGTATCTGGAAGTGAATTTACATGCTGTAATGTTCGTGTAGGTGGAAGAAGAAAATGAAACGAGAAGACGCGAGGCATGCATGTTTTTATTCATGTAATTGTTTTTTTAATGCAAGTGTTTATTTTGGAAACCAGGAGCCTGTTTGTTGTGTGTGCTTGCTATTGGAAAGTGTTTCAATTGAAAGAAATGTTGATAGATTTCTGCAGCTTGGTATCTATGCAAACTGGTTTCTGCTGCGGCGGCTCACTTTTTGGGACACTTAAATTTGGAATCTGGATCTTCATTGTAATAATTTACTGGTTCTAATTATATCGTATGATCTTCAGGACTGTATGGATACTCAATTTCAAAAAATGATGAATGTTATCAAAGTATTTTTCTAAATATAAAAGGAATGAGTGAAAATGAAATGAGTTTGACATTGATGCTTAAGACAGTTACTCACTGAAAGGGAATGTTTTTATTAATTTATAAATGCTTTACCTCGGGAATACATTTGCCCTCTTGGTCTTTATTTCTCCGGAGGGTGTCTTTTGAAAGTATGCTGAAGACTTTCAGTGACTTGTTGCTCTGGCTTGGCAGATTATATTCAAAATACTCCTTTAAAAAAGGGATAAATGCTTAAAAACTTCAAACTTTTTTCATGGATAGGATTTAATTTGAGTAAATGGAATTAACCTATTTTTCTCTTCAAGTAAGCATTAAAATCCAAATTTTTTTTCTACTATCTTTGTATTTACCTTAAGTTTATGCGTGTAGCCGACAATTTTCACAATAGAAGTTGTCTCAGCTGATCGCCTGAACAAAGATGTGATAGGAGGAATGAATAATATTGAAGCAGCCAGAATTAAATTTTTTGTTTGTTAGATTTTAAGTGCTTACAGAAAATATATGTGTTCTGAATATACTTAAGAGAAGGGTTTTATGTTGACTGTTGAAAAAAATTCTGTCTGGATCAGGTAGAACTTCCACCAGCTGGGGACTGTGAATGAGAAAGTTCTGCTGAGAGATTTTCTACCTTTGAGAGACGCAACGACAACACGCTGTTCTTTTCTGAATGCAAGCTGCTAGAAGACATCTAGGTTTGTAAAAGCTTGTGAAGGTGACTGGTGGTTCTAGAGACGGTTTTAAGCAAGCGTCAGTTATTTGAACTTCAGCTCACTTGCTTCCGAATGAAGTGTTCATATCAGAATGTTATGTAAAAACATTTGTTTCAGGTTGCACAATGGAGCTTTTAAAAATTCTACAATGCACTTTGAAATACTTCATTGTTTAATTTGAACAAGGATCACTTGTTTCACAAAGATATAGATTACACAAAAAATGCAATTTACCTCGAATGTACCAAAAATGTGCCTTGATTAACTGTGCAAAACCTTGAAATCTTGCAATTTCACTTTTCTTAAATAACTGAACCTGTTAAAAAAGAGATTTGACAAGTTTAAGAAAGAAATGCTACAATATGATTTGGATAAGGCTTTTTGTATGCACCAGATGAGACTGATTAGACTAAAATTGAACTAAAATGGGAATAGAATGAATCACTGGTGTTCAGAGAGATCTTCAAAATTGCTTTGTATAAAGTTCTTATAACAAATATGTTAAAAACCTGACTCGCATGTAGTTCATTGATAGACCGTCTCTATTGTATTTACATCTGCTATGCAAATGAAATTGTAATTCCACATTAAATTTGATCTAAATGTTACATTTTTATCGAGCTTATTTAATGACTGAAATTTTTGCCTATATTTCTCTTGTTTCTATACCCTTGTGATGGAAAACTTGTCTTAATTCTTCCAGCAAACAGTTTCTCCTGTTGTACAGCTGGCTCTGCTGGACTGAATCAGAGGTCTTGATCAGTTTAACTGCTCCCGTAGGGCACTGAAACCCACTTAGATACATCCACACACTCCCACATGTTGCAAAGTTTCTGATTAAAGTTGCTCATATCTGATATCTGGGCATGGAGATCAACACAATGGCTGCAGTTAAAACTGCAACAAATGAACCTGGATATCATGATCACATGACTGAATGGAAACAGTTCTCGATTTGGAGGAAGAAGTCATACATCGATGTCAAAAAGTCTTGCTGTTTAAAATAAAAAAAAAATTTAATCAAAAGATAAAGATTGGGAATGAGCCTGTAATGGTTGAAGGCTGTAGTTGATTTTGAGTTATTAGTATTATTTATATATAATATAAATATGTTCTAGAATTGTACTAAATATGCTCTAAAATTGTTCTTCCAATTCCAGTATTTAGCTATTCCGTGAGTAGATGTTTTTTTTGTTTCATCAACCAGTAAATAATTTCTTTAATCTAACTAAACATACCCACTCAATATTTTCTATGGGAATTTGTTCACTAAATGGTGGCAAATAAATACCCTAAAATCGCATAGTTGATCAAATCGGTTCTTCACCGTTTCCTAGCAACACAAGGACAACTGGCTGGAGAAGAAACCTGTTCTGGAAAGAGAAGTGGGCAGTGACAGAGGAGAAGCTGACCAACTCCGGTAAGACTTTCAATTATCAGTTTACTTTTCAAAATTGAGTTTAATCTGAGCTTCATACAGTCAAACTAAATGGAATCTCAGACTAAAATAGTGTCAAAAAAAGTGCTCCAGTGACTATCTGAACGGTGTGTGTGTGAAATAAATGTAGAAGTGATTTGCTGGCTAACATTGTTAAACACTTTTATAGAATTTCTTAAGATGTACTAATTAGCAGAATTTTGCCTGTATTAAAGTTGTGTGCAATATTTCAATAAAACAAGTGGCTTCTTTCATTGGTTAATGGGATTTATCTTTGTCAGAAAAATATCTAAGCACAATAAACAAAGATATACTAAAAACATTTGTTTTAGAACTGCCTAAAATACTTTTTAAAAGGTTTTTTTTCTCACTGCTGTGTAATGCATTTGGTGTTCTACTTCAAACCCTCATCGATAATGGAAGAAGTAACATGAGAGAAGCCATAGAGGAAAGACACAAGAGGCCACACAGACAATATCAGATGACTGGGTGCCCTGTTACAGTTATGCAAATTAGTGTTCATGATTGAAATTCAGCTCATTGCGTTAAAGTGCTGTTTGTTTATTTGCATATAAAAGATGCTTGTTCTCAAACCTCTAGCTGTAAAAAGTGCATAATGAAAGAATCAATATCGTTTTTTGTGTGGGATTCCTAAAAAGCAAACCTTTAAACTCCTGTCCCTAATCTCTTTTGTCCCTTGCTCCTAAACCAGATCAGTGACACAGGATGCATAAATAACTTAAATGTAAAAATTTCATGACAATATACTAAGAAGTTTTTTTTTAAATCGGAGGAAGTTGCATTATTGCAATTGGTCAGTGAGGAGTGTGAAGGTTGGTAAGTTTGAAACCCCCGTTAAGTCTCCAAAGGAGTGAATCTGAGATTAAATAATAGGATACAATTCCATGTTTAAATGAAACATTCAATTGAATAAAAAATATTTTAAAGACACAATATAGTACCTTGAAGAATATACATAATCACTGAATCAAAATTTGGTATGAAACAAAACAAGTTTTATAGCAGGTTACAATAATCAGGAGCAGTGTGAGGGATCTTTCAACAAAATATGACAAAATAGCAAACATAACCTTTTTGCTCCAAAAGTGACCATGTTGCATGAATACGTATGGCAGACATGGACCCAACTCATCATGAATTAAGCATCTCAGCCTGGTGTTTATATCTGTTAGAATGTCATTTGGGGAAGATATATTAGAGATATTGAAATCTGAGAAAAGTGGGTACTTTTCAGGTTTTATGATGACACTTTGTTCCTTTTGTTTCTTTTTCCTCCCACATATATGCTGTCCTCCTTCGTTCACTTTCTGCCTCCTTGAATTTGAAATGCTAATAATCTCCATGCTGCTAGAAATATTCAAGCTCTTTCTTCTGTCTGTCTCTCCTTCTCCTTTGCTCACATTTGTCACTCTGTCAAAGTTTCTCTACATGATGTCAAGTTTTCTTTCTAGGCATTCCCTTGATCCTTCAGTTGTGCGCAAGTTCCTTAGCTTTGCATCAGTCAATCAATTTCAAAACATCATACCTTCTTAAAATCCCCATGGTGAAGGAAAGAAGGGCTTTAAATGAATTGATATCAAATCTTTAACTTTAATATAGAAAAATGACACATTGTTTTTACATTAATCAAATTTTCTCAGTTTATCTCTTTAAAAACCTTTTATAGTATGTACGAGTGAATCCAATAATTATTAGCTCCTCAAATCAGGAGTTGTGTTATTGTTACCCAAAAAACAAGTACCACAAAATACTGATGCAATCAATAGCAGGACAATTAATTCAGTTGCCAGAGAGGTCCACCATCATTAGTTTTTAACATCATATAAAACTCTTGTTTAAACCCATTTTTTTACTTGTGCCTGATAAAATATTTGGTAGTATTTTTCCAAACCTCAGATATTATTCTGGTATGTTTGATGAAAAACGTACACAACATTTACATAAACAATGTGTTGTAATATAGTATCACTAAATAATTGCATACTTTTTAGGGGCAACAATTCCCTGATGTCTTCTATAGTAATGTTTCATTCTCTCAACAGCTCTAAATCAAGTCTGGGAGATCTCAAAAGGTGTCTACTGGATCTCAGATGAGCAACATGACCTCCCCGAGTTCTTCTCCGCAGCCTCCTCTAAGCCCATCAGCTCACTCAGATTTAGAATGTCACGAAGACTCAAAACCCTCTCCTTCAGCCTCTCCCTTTGCTTTACCATGCTGGGCTACCCAGGCTTTATGTGATTTAGCAAAATGTGAAACAGACCTTAGACGGTTGAGAGAGCAACAAGCAACTGAGGCACAAACAGTAAGCCGGGGACTTGATCGAGCACTGCTTGGAATACAACGAGAAGAACGTCGCCTTCTGGAGAGAGTAGAACAGGACCATCGAGACTTACAGCTCAGACTGGAACAGGTGCAGAGGGACAACGGAGCAGCCATAAGGGTTGGACAAAGACTAGTTGATCAACGATTATATAAAGTCATTAAACTCAGGGATCTGATAAAGAAAACTGGAGGTGAAGGTATTAAAGATTGGGAAGGTGGGCTGAAGAAGGATCAGCTTCTTAAGGGTGTTACAGAACTGGTGCAACCTTGGGAGGTCTCACTTACACTTAAACGTGTATCTTTCAAACCAAGTGCCCAACCAAATGCAATAAGCTTTGGTGAAGTAAATGTGCAAGACCACAGTGTTCAAATCCCAGTAGGAGGCTGTGGGCAGCAGGGGCAAATGTGTTCTCTACATGCTTCTGAAGCACGTACAGCAGCTCAAGGAGAGAGACAGAGCACTTCTCTGTCCAGCCAAACGATTTCTCCTGGACCTAGTCCTAGACAATCTTCACCTGGAAGTGGGAACTTAAGGGTTGTCCGGAAGCTCCGCTTGTCAGCCAGAAGTGATGAAGAATCTGGAGAAGAAATCAAATGCCATCCTTTTAAACCGATCTGTAGGCCCTCAAAACAAGTTACATGTGAGCGTGAGTCATCCCAGGAAGATGAGTGTGAATCCCCTTCCTCTGAATGCAAAGTAGATGAGCTCTTTTTGGCTATGCCATCCCTTCATCATGCAGAATCAGAGGGGGAAGATTATCCACATAGACAAAATGGACCAATCACTCCATTTGCTTCACAACGAGTAAGAAGGCACCGTGAACTCTCTCTTTCTCCAGAACGTGGCCACCTAGAACAAGATGACTGGTATGTGCATCGGTTTGACCATCATGCAAGACGGACTAGATCCTCAAGAGAAACATCAAGATATGTTGTACAATCTTCACCACAGAGCCCCAGAGAAATTACATCAAGTCAAGGCAGTAACAGTTATGGCAGGTCTTCGTCTCAGTTAAGCGCATCCTCAGATGACCATCCACAAAACCGTGCACCATCCCCTACAGACAGTGTTGATTCAGGGTACACATTCATTGTCAGCTCGCCCAGAGATTTCACCAACTCTCTGCGTCCGACAGCTCGCCTCTCCAGATCAGCTGCAGACCTTTCCTACTGTAACAAATCCCAGCTGTCAAGTACTTGGTCTGCTGCAAAGAGACAAGGCTCTGTTTCAGCCTCTACATCACAAAAAAGAAGCGAAATGTCTCGTGCTAAATCCTGTTCGAGTCATGGTAAAGTCTGTCAAAAGAATACCCAACGTCATTCGGCCTGTTCCAGCAAAGTGTCCCGTTCAGTCTCCATGTCTGTGATAGATCCTGCATTTCAGAAAAGAGCGACCTACTATTCAGCGGGACGGCAGAGTTCCCTAAATGAGGGTAATCTGCGAGGAGAGAGGAGTGAACCTGCTCTGTTGGAGTCAGAGGAAGATGCAGGATTTTTGTATCCAGAAGAGGCACGCCTGATCCGGCAGTTTGGTAAACAGGGCTCAGGACGTGCTGACCTCACCTTACCAAGTGGTGTCCATGCTACCCTAACAGGTCAGCTGTTTCTTGTAGATTGCGGCAATGCCCGTGTCCAGGTCACAGATGCCCATGGCAATGTGCTACAACACGTTACTGTTCCTAGTAGTGACTCTGCCAGCTCCTCTCGCCACTACCAAAACTTCTTTGACGTGGCAGTCAACACTAAGGGCCTGATTGCTCTGAGCTGTGCTGCAGAGAGGGCTCTCCTTATCCTAAGTCGGCATGGGCGCCTACTCCAAACATTTGGTGGAGGACCTTATATTGCAGGAGTGCCACGGGATGAGTTGGAAGCACCAAGAGGAGTAACTGTGAACCAAAGAGATGAATTCATAGTTGCAGATATTCGAAAGGGTACTCTAACTGCCCTGAAACTTGAACCTAAAACGGGTTCCAGACTTGAACGCACTGTGGTGACTGGCTTTCAAAGACCTTATCTGGTAGCAGCATGTCTGTATTCTGGTCTTATGGCAGTGACTGAGCGAAGCAGTGAATTTGGTCAAGATCCTTGTGTGAAAATTTTAGGACCAGGGTGGGATACTTTAAGAGTTCTGGGTGTGTGCCCTAGCTTAGGACCAGTGCTGTCTTGTCCGTGGGGTCTTTGTATTGATAAGGATGGGGCAGTGTTGGTGGCAGACTGGGGAGAACAACATCGGGTGATTGTTTATCCATCTGAAAGCCCCGGACGAGTGATTGTATCAGATGGCCTGAGTAGCCCTAGAGGGCTTGCACTTTTACCAAATGATCTCCTGGTTGTTTCAGATAGCATGCACCACTGCATTAAGATTTACCAGTACAAATGAATGTTAACCATGTAGCTCCAGAATCTATTGAGGTACATCCTTAGCATTCACCCACAGTAGTTTAAAGAATAATGGAGAATCAATATTTTTGTGAGTTTATACAGTTTAGTGTGCAAACTAAATCACATTGTAGTATATAGATTTAGTTTATTGTCTGCGGTTTAAGAAATGTAGATTTTAAAGATATGCTTTTGCGCTCTATAGCTTTTATCTGTGATTTCTGTCCATTGTAGTGGGTGTGCACTTGAATATATAAACCTTGCCAACAGGAGGCAGTCATGTTACACAGACCTTGTTGGTAATGCATTTGATGATTTACATTGATCACCAGTGTACTTTAGAATGAAATGTAAAGGCTGATTATTATAATTATTCAAAATTGCATGTAATACATACAAAGGTGCAACATAGAGTTGATGGGAATCAAATATCGGAATGTGAAATATTATAGGCATCCCATTTAAATATAAACCACTTCAAACTTAAAACTATGGAGTGTGTGCTGTCATTGTTCTGTTTGACTGTATGCTCTGTATTTTAATTGTTTCCTCATACCCGAATGCTATTTGTGATGTTATCTTTAATCTAATGTTTTATTCAGAGCACACTGAAAAAAAGACATCAATATACAAAAGATTGGCTTTACAAAGATTTCTTCTTTGATCAAGAAAACATTACATGCTTCAGTATTGTTCCTAACACTGAAAGCAGCATATCATTCTATAGAAAGATTTTCCTCTCTCCTGTTTATACTTTCAGAGGATGTGGTGTATATCTAGAAATCAGGAAATTAAGTGCCTTTGAATTTGTGTGGAGCACAATACAAGAAATAAAAACAGGGTTCTCAACAAGATCACTACAAAATCGTAATAATAAAGATTTATGAATCTCTTTGCAGATAAGCTTTTTTAAGATCAAGGAAATAACTGAAACATGTTTAAACATCAAAAGTTAACATTTCACTATAAAAATTGGACAGATTGTAATAAAAACAATTTATTTCCATTTGAAATGCAAAAAATATTATGTTGCAAAAATTTTATCTGAAAAATTCCCATTCCCTGCATACACAAATGTATTTCAAGTTGAGTATAACTAAATATATGCTATCGTATAATTTAAATATGTTTTCAACAAAAAATGTTGATGCATGCAATGGCTTATCCAGCTGAGTGCTTATTATAAAGGAATGTTATATGGGCCCTGCGAACTCTTATATAAAATGATTCCTGGAGTGAATGCAAAAAAAAAAAGAAAAAAAAAATCCCACCTAAGAAGTACTTTAGGCAAGTTGTCCTTCATTAAATGGGAATGCTTGAGCTTGCAATTTAAAATCCACAAACCACATCAGCAAGAACAAGCCAGATACTAGCTACGTCTTAGAATATAAAAATGAAAGAACACAATTAACTTGCATTCTAAATGAAAATTACATGCTTTAAAATGTCTCAAAGAATGTTCAGCAGATGGTAATCACATAGCAAGTCTTTTGATATTGAGTTTATCAGGTTTAGCTTGTAACAGAATATTTTCCCACAAGTCTCAATATGCAGCTGCATATTATCATGCAACCTATAATAATGTGCTTTTGGAAAGATAATTATTAAGACTGAACATTCTCAAGATGGTAGAGCTCTCAAATCATATCTGAACCCAAGTGAAAGTGTATATTTCTTCATGGAAATGAAACTGTAATGAATGTAATAGCTACCTTTTCATTGTAAGAACTTTATGCTGAAAAATGATTCTTATGGAGTTTTATGTTACAGTTTCAACATCTGCAGCCCTTTTACAACCGGCAGAATGCCAAAAGAGTGGCATTTTGCTTGTTGGAGCCACAGCCACGGTTGTTTGCTTTGAGGGGATTTATGGAAGTAGCAAGTAAACTTTAGAGGGGCCATAAAAATACCCCTAACAGGGGCCGATGAAAGAGTGTGTGTCAGACAGAAGAAACAAGTGTTAACCATTACTGAGGGTGTGCAAACAAGGAAACTCTGTGAAGAATATGGTTATTCACACACATTGAAGACAAACAAAATCACATACATTATTTTAATTAAAGCATCTCAAATAGTCTTCACATAAAAAGGTATAAACACTATAAATTATCTCATGGCAAAGTGTAAAAATGCATACCAACCTCTTTTCAAGTCAAAACCTATACATTTTATGACCTTCATAGCACGTTTACAAGATTCCTCATATTAACATTGCTGAAAACATTTAGAAACTAACCAACATTCTTTTTTCCAACACTGGAATGAACTGTTCCTATTAATCTGTCTTGCTGTAATAGAAAAAGTAGGCAGAAGACTTTTCAAACATGTGAAAAAATTAGATTTGAAAACAGCCCTTTTCCATCAGCATGGCTAAGTGTGGGCTTAAATCAATTTATATCACTGAGCTCCTGTGTGTCAATGTTGAGTTATGCCAGTAATAATTATAACGTAGCCAGAACAATATTCTTTAGCAAATGCACAGCCATAAGAAATATCCATTAAATCTCTGTAAATGTGAATGCATTTTCCTGTGATTGTATAACCGAGTTCGAGTGTGCCAGCTGCTCTCCATTGTGACAGGACGAGGAGGAAAAGGTCTGGAATGTACACAGCTTGCGCCTTTGAACTCAGGATCCTCAAGGCTCCCTATGTCTCCCTCTCCTTTTGTGCTTCGGGGTCAATGGGTTGTAAAGTAGTGGAGGTCAGTGTGTTATGACTCACTCATCTGTCAGCCTTCTCAACTCTCAACACCTCCCAAACTCATTGTGGCAATTACCCACAAATCCTTCACCTCCTTGAACTCCAAAATGTCCAGGTTTGCCTACAACAGACAAAAGTTGTCATTAGAATTCCAAACATTCCAAGCAACAATCAAAGCCTGCAGCTCATTGTAGTTTTTTTTAGTAATTCACTTCCATCTGCTGAATTTGACAAAGGCATGACAATAAAATACCCAGACGGTACAATCAACTATAGTATACAGTATGCAGCACATTGCAAATTGAAAAGGAAAAAAACAAAAAATTAACAAGTAATAAGAGTAAAAGAGTATAAGAATACCAAAAACTCACATCATAGAGGAGTTTCCCGTTTGTAAAGCGCTCCACTGGTTGGCCCCTCAAACTGCAACTTAATTGCTTGTTTGAGATTCAATTGGGGGTCAGTAGTTGTCATGTTAAACAGAGACTCATCAGTTAAGGCACTGTGTGGGGAAACTGCTGAAAGGTCAATGGTCTGAGACATGGGTGTCTTTTGAATAACTTCCCAATCATCCCTTTGTGTTTGACACTGAAGGTGAAAAGGTGGATAACCCAATGGAGGATTCTCCCTAATTTTAGTCTGGGCATCTTGATTTGGGATTACCCCCAGTGAAGCCATCACAGAGTTCCACTTTAGATCAACACCTCCACTTTGTTTGAGGCTCTTTTGCATCATTTCCTCTATAATGTAAGGAGTCTTAGTTTTGTAGATTTCATTACCTTCTCCTGAGGATTCATCAAATTGTAAAGATGTGTCTGGGCTGAGTAGAGTTTTCAGAATATATCTAGAACCTTTGCCCTGAAGACTGGCCGTGTTAGAGCCAGGAAGAGGCAGTGTGGAAGGTCGGCTACGAGAACGAGGGAGAGAATGCTGTTGTATCTGCTGAATGAAGTTTAGGCTGTCTGCAGGCACAGTCTGCACGGTTGCCAAAGAGTGGCAGGTGGAGGACGAGGTCTGTGAGACTGGCATTGAATTGAAACGCTCTGCGGTAGAAGCTGGAGAGCAGGATGCTGATGTTGATGATGGAGAAGACACAGCTGTTACTCGATCACTTGCAGTCTCTCCTGAACTGAGAGAAGTGCTGGTCTTAAATATACTAGAAAGGATAGATTTGTTGGGAATCCCACTGGGTGCAAAAGGGACATGACCTGAGAAGGGCTTTGCACCATAGCTCTCTAGAAGTCTTACAATTGTGAAATGCCCTTGTTTTCCTGCCACTTTTACTGCGGAGCGACCATATCGATCTACATGCTCTGGATCAGCACCTTTCTCTAAGAGCATAGCCACAATTTCAGTATGTCCTTCCTGAGCAGCAACACTTAGCGCTGTGGCGCTCTGCTGTTTGCAAGCAAGATCTACAATGAGGCCTTTGGCCCTAAGGAGCAGCCTGCCAGCAGCTGCATGACCTTTCCAAGCCACAGAATGCAAAGGAGGCCGTCCGTCCAGATCTCTAGAATTTGGGTCAGCTCCATAATTTAGCAAAAGTTCAATGCCTTCCAAGTCACCTCGCCAAGCTGCAACATGGAGTGCACTTCGCCCCTCAGCATCTTTTGACTCCAGTGGGACACCTCCTTTTTCTATGAGCAGTGTGGCCATCTCCCAATGGCCCTCAAGGACTAGCAAGTACAGAAGAGGTCTTCCTTCAGCATCTCTAACATCAGTGTTGGCCCCTCTGCGCATTAGTAACTCTACAATATCTCGATGTCCCTGCAAAGCTGCAGCAGTGAGTGCAGAATGTCCATCATAAGCACGATGATCTATAGGAGACTTTCGGTCTAGAAGCAGCCTGACTGTACCACAATGCCCTTCTTGTGCTGCCAAAATTAGAGGACTGCGACCTTCCACATCAAGCTCACCCACACGTGCCATGCTACCTTTCTCGGTCAACATTGCACAAACACTTTTGTGGCCTTCGCAGGCTGCAGCATGCAACGGAGTCCACCCCAGATCATCTTTGTGGTTCTCATCCAAACCCCTATCCAGCAATGCCCGTACAACTTCAACACTTCCCTTTGCTGCAGCCAAGCACAAGGCAGTGCGTCCTTCCCCATCAATACCATCCACTGCAGCCCCCCAAAACAACATACGACTAACTGTGGCAGCATGTCCCATAGCTGCTGCTGCAAGAAGAGGAGTGATAGCAGAGGGGTGACCTCCAGAACTTTCATCTATATCAGCTCCAGCTTCCAGAAGGAGTTCGACCACTTCCTCATGACCTTCGTAGGAAGCTAGGAGTAAAGGGGTCATTCCATCTCTGTCTTTATGCTCTGGATCTGCACCTCGCTCCAACAGAAGGCTAACCACTTCTCCGTGACCTCGCCCCCCAGCAGCTGATGGCACACACAGTGCAGCAACAGAGAGAGCAGTACGGCCATCCCCATCTGCAAGATTTAAATCTGCCCCGGCATCTAAAAGGATCTCCACTGCCTCTTTGTGACCCATGTAGCCTGCAGCAATTAATGGAGTGCGCCCCTCACGGTCTGTGTAGTCTACCTCAGCACCGTGTTTCAGGAGGGTCAACAAGATTTCCTCATGTCCACCCCAAGCAGCTGCCCGTAAGGCTGTTCTGCCATCACAATCACAGCCATCGACCTCTGCCCCTGCTTCCAAAAGAAGGCGCACAGCTTCCTTGTGGCCTCCCCAAGCAGCAGAACGAAGAGCCGTCCATCCCTCATTATCTGCATGCTCCAGTAACATTCGTGCCACAGGAGCATGCCCCTGCACCCACTCCAACAATACCTGGAGTACACCAACATGCCCTTGTCTTGCAGAAAGAGTCAGTGCAGTCTGATTTTGGTTGTCTTTCAGTGAAGGGTCTGCTCCACGGCATAACAACAGCGCTGTCACATCTACAAGCCCAGAATGGGCAGCTGTTGCTAGTAAACTTTGTCCATGTAATGGATCTGCACGATTAACACTGACACCACTGTCAAGAAGTGCTCTAACAGAGTCTTCTCTCTGTAATGCTCGTCGAACTATCCTACCTCCTCTAACTACACAGTGGACTCCCACACCAGAGCTATCATCTGGGGAACAACTGGCAGGATAAATTCCACTTTTCATTAATAGCTGTAATACATCTTGCTGAATTAATACAGGTGTATGAGTAGACGTTTGGATGAAAGAATCCTTTCTGATACTAGAAAAAGAAGGCACTCCATTCCAAAACAACCATAACGATAAAAGAGCTGGCTCTCCTTCATGGACTCCACTGTTTAGGAGGTGGTGGGCCAAATTGCAAGTTTCCTCTCTGCCTAAACTACTCCCTCTAAGCGATAGTGACATGGCCAAAGAAAGATGGCCATCTTTCACACAACATAGAAACTTTTGAGTACAGTATTTAACATCAGTTAACCATTCTGCAAAGCTGCGGTGAAAGAGGAGTTTACTGTTTTCAGGACCATCTATGAACAGAGATGCCAGAGACTCCATCTGGGCCTGGAAGTCTCCAATCCCAAGGTAGTAATCTCTGGTTTTGGCAATAGTGTAGAGCTGCTCAGCTGTTAGTGGTTTTGGGGATGCCAAAACAATATTGAGCAAAGGCCTAATGTGAATGAATAGTCTACGAGGAAAGAGTCGCTGACAAAGCCAAAGGTAAAGGCCATTGAGTGTGCCAGGAATGTCTCGGATCTCCCGAAGTCCTACAAGACCATTTGCAACACCGTCTAGAACTCGTTCAAGAAACAAAAAACAGCCACCACTTTTGATGTGCAACAGATTGAGCATTTCAGCAGTCTCTGGAGTAATTTGTCTTCTTAAGGCTCCATCCTGATCAAGCCTTCTGAGAATATATTGTTGTACATCCCGTACAGTTGCAGGCTTCCTTAAGTCATCCAGACATAGCTTTCTGAAACCTGCACAGCAATGGACAAATAAATGGAAAAATATGAGTAGAAATTTAAGAAGACAAATTCAAGTTTTTTTTGTCAAACTTTTTCCAGATAATACTGTTTAAAAAATATCCATGGATTTGTTTTTGCTGGTTTATTCAGACGTTCCATCAGCTGGAACAGGTGTTAATGTTTTTTTTAGCTGTACCAATACAAATACAAACGTACACTACCGGTCAAATGTTTGCATCACTTAAAACTCTCCCCACATATTTTCATCATACGTTAGGAAAATAACCCACCATAAGTCAATTGTGTTGTGGTGAAACAATGTTACAATGTTCAATATAATCCATCTTGTTCAAGATTCTCCAAGAGCGTAATGTGTTATATTTAAATTTTTACTACTAAATGTGTTATATTTTAAATTATACAAAAACAAAATTAAAATAAAATAGAAAGCTTGGATGCACAAGGTCAGGCATAATGCGTTTGCCATAAAAGGGGTTTAGTGTTTTTTCAAATTGGGAAGTAAATTATATTTTCCATCCAAATATTCAAAATAATTACTGTCCTTTCCAATTAAAGTAAATACAATTATTTTCCAAAATGACAAAAAAAAAAGAGTTTTGATTATTTGGAGAAAAAATACAGTGGTGTTAAGGTTGTGTCTCAAAATGTTGACTGAGTATGTATGTAAAACTCATGTGATGTCACTTTTTAAAAAGGATAAACAGCTGCTAATATTGATTATCAAAATATTGTATTTTAATGTGTGCCATTATGAATAATTACAAATAGTTATAATATTAAGATGCTAAACTAGTTTCAAACAAGTTAAGGCTAGTCCACTCAAATTTATTTTAAACAATTTCTTGGCCAACCCACAATTAAGAGTCTGATAGAATGCAATTAGCATACACAACCCATCAAATGTTATCCAATAAGAAATGAAGAGTGTGTCGAATATCAGCAGAAATGTGCCATTTAGTCAAACTTAAGCTCTGCAGCCACGAAAACATCAACATCACCAAAATTCAAGAAGTCACACAAATAAACAAATTTAAAGAGACAAAATATTTTCTCATTTGGCTTCTAAACATAGAACATAAAAGCCATGGACAACATTCACACGATCATCTTATATTTCATAGATCTTATGAAGAGATCTGTGAATCATCAGCCTGCTTACCTGAAAACATTTTGCAAATAGCTTTGTTCTGACGCCGTGCTGAGCACACAAGTAAAATCCATGGGGGCAAGAGCTGTATGTATTTGAGAAGAAGCTCTGCGATAGAGCAAGGCTGAGTGTTTTCTGGTCCTGATATTGACCCTTCTCCAACTCCATTACCTCCAGAGTCCACAGAGTCCACTATAATAAACACAGTTTGTGCTGGCGGCGTCAATGTCAAAAGGGGCTCCAATACGGCCCTAAAGAAAAACCGAAACATATGTCAAAATAGGCATCTTGCATCTTTTCACAAGAATGCATGAAGTAAGGAAGCGCATGTTTTTCGCAACAGGAGCAAGATGAGAGACATAGCTATTCTGAGACATGGAAATAGGAAAGGCATGTCATCACATACTGTGTGAATGAAAGTAAGTTAAGATCTGAAAGAGAGCTTATCTGAAAAGGAAACACAAGAGCAGAAATAATTTTATTGTTTTGTGCAGAATTAAAGAAAGCAGCAGAATTAGTTGAAATGTAAAAAAAAAAAAGATCTATAAAAGGCTTCCCAGATTTTCAAAGCTTCTTTATCTTCGTTCTGGGCCACACTTGAGGTGTGGTTGCAAAAGCATCATGACTAAGAGTTATGGTAGCTCAGTGATTTCCTGTGGCTTCTAGGGCATACCAACACATGTGAAGACGTTGTTTCGTTATCAGACCCTTATTCTCTGAACTGTGTTGCTCTTATCTCAGACCGGCTTCACTTGACATTTCAAATCAATTCAAGTGATGTGTAATTAAAAAGCTATATACTCATAAACAGCTTAATTAAAATAGTTATTTTCCCCTTGTCAATTTAGAGATGTGTTTCCAAGCATGGCCATTATATTCTAGTCATTACTGTTGAATCTAGACTATTACAGTATGTAACACTTTAAGATCTGATTCATTTCTGGTCAACCGCACAAGCACCATATTTCCTCTCATCTCCCTACCATAAAATGTAGCAATCAAAAGTGTGAAGTGTAACTGGATTTTTTTTATCTCCGACACGTGGGCTCTCATGCTTTATTGAGCAAATGTCATTTTAACATGCTTTCAGATCACAGCTTGAGCAAAAGCCCTTTAAAAGAGTGCACTCTAGTCACTCATTCATCATAGCCTAGGGGATATATTGACCCCAGGAATGGGCATGCTAGTTAGTTAATGACTGAGAGAACAGTTACTTAAGTTTTAGGTGAGTGGAAAAAATGTGGGTCATTGCTGGGACAAATAGGGATTTGTAAACATATCTAGTTTAGTTTACAAAATAGATTAGGATGTGAAAAAAAACTGAACAAAGAACAGAGGAAGCCGTTTGATTGGTGATGTCATTGTTGGTGCTAACGCCACAAACTTGTTACACAAATCTCTCTCTTTAGCGCTTTTTCTCCTCGGCAGTTGTAAACGGCATCATTCATCTGCAGTGAATGCTGGCCTATTGTGATGATTATGAATAGGCCTCATTATTGCAACGAGAGGAATAAATAGATAAATAATTGTGGCAGAAATGCAGAACAATACTCCCTTTCCTTTCTTTGACAAACAGTCTTTTTGAGAGAAGCAGACAAAAACTTAAACGAGTAGGCAAATATATGAAGTGGGTGGGGAAAAGAGATTAAAAATAAAAATAAATCTATTGACTGAAATGGTTACAAAAGTATTATTTAGAATAGTGTGTTGTTGTTGTTTTAGTTCTATGTGCATTGAATTCAAATATTAGATCACAGAAAATATGACATTTAGTACTTCTAGTACTTACAATAGCAATACATTTCTGGGAATACAATTTCATAAAATTTGTTTCAGGAAAAGCATCATATAATTGCTAATTGGAGTCAGCTGTTATCAGCCATCTTACTAGTATATAAACAACCTATTTTCCCCATCTTGACACTTAAAAAATAAATAAATAAAAACCCGCCACCGGCCGCTTTCGCCTCTGATTTCACCTCTCATTTCTCTGGTCACTCCCAGGCTCTGAGGCCCTTCCTCTGACCGCTCGCCCAGTACACTTCTTTTTGCTCGTCAAAAACACTTGGGACTAGGCAATTGATGTAAGCAAACTCACAAATATAATTCTGCACTAATGCAATGTTCTGTGTTGTATTTACACACATCCTCTTTCTCACTCTCTAGTTTCCTTTCAGATCTCCAATTTCCAATCTAAGAATTCCAAAATGTTAAAGAGGAGTACTCTCTTTCAAACAAGAAACACAACATTCATCTGAGTGATTTAAACGCCTCACTGAAGCGTCACTTTCCTTGCACAAACAATGTGAAATACAGAGGGAGCGTGTAAGGTACACCAAAGGCCTAGCTGTGAAACATCTGGGATTTCTCACAGGAGTAATGCTTAGAGAGTAAACACCAAATCCTTCAGAATCTAAAGGCAGAAAAACGACTTCAGGAACCCGAAGAGTGTCATTTGTTAGATTGGAGATGAAACCGTAAAATGTGTTATATGCTTGGAGAGAGGAAGCATTAACTTATTGTCAAATATGAGGTTGTATCTGTACTTTGAATTACAAAATAACATGTCCTTTATTTCATTGTCACTTTCATTGGAATCACATTATCACGATTCCACACTTTAACTTGATTTATTGTTTTGCAGTAAACTGTTGAGGATATTTTGTACCCTTAGTTAATTCACTGCCATCGAAGCAAAACAACAGATGCCACTGGGTTCCTGTCTTCTAAAGTATTTTTTATGGTGTTTAACAAAACAATAGTAGACATTTGAAACAAGCCGAAGAAGAGAATATTGTACAGATTTTCATTTTTGAACAAATCAATCCTTTAAATATGCTTCTAATATTGTTTGAAAATGTATTACAAGCTTTTACCAACCTTTTAAAAGTTTCATCAGGTGATCTTTGGCAGTGATGGGGCTCCAGGATATCAACAACAGAAGCGCTGCTTATCAATTTCATATAGTTTGCTCCCAGAATAGGACTTTCTTTCAGCTGTTCAACCAGTGCCAGTACAAACCTCCACAAATCCATACTGCTTGCATCCTCTCGCTGGCAATAGTGCCATGCCAAACATCGAGATGCCAACCCTGCTGCCCTGCATGTTTCTGATTGGGGCCATACCAGTTCAGTGCATAGTGCTGTCTTCCCTGTTCCCGGACCTCCAGTCACTAAGACACCAGGAGCGATGCGGGAAGGTTCCTCAATGCTCTTGGCAGCATCTCGAGCCTCTAAGATTCTCTTTATCTTCTCAAGGGCCCATTCTCGGCAGTAGAAACGCCGCCCCCCTAACAGGCTGGGTAACATCCCGTTCATCTGGCCCACTGAATACGAACAGGTCCAAACCATGTGGAAGTTTCTTCTTCCATAGTCCCTCACAGAACTAGCCAAGCTAGTGCTCTTGGGATGCCTTTACACATTCATCACCGTGAGAAGAGCTAAAGCGTTGGGCTGGATTCAAATGGAAAGTCAGAGACGGTGTCCTCAGATGACTGCTGGCCACAGGTGTGTTTAGATTTCGTAATCTCAAAGGTCCGAGTCATACTGCTAGTAAGTAGGGCTGTAAAACAAAGCAAACATTAGTTTGACAAGAAAAGTGTAATTTGGTAGTTAATAAAATACTTTCTCCTTGCACTGTTTAATGTGTAGAAAAATATGAGTCATTAAATTCAGCACCTAGATGGCATGTTTAAACCACTGAATAGGTTAACCGAAGATGAAGTAAATTATAATGTTACATGTTAATGCAATGCTTGGGAATCCAAATTTTATAATCCAAACTTTACTGTTTTCACAGGTGTACTTTGGTGATGTGTTTAAACCATGTCGACAAAATGGACTATGTAATCGCACAAATCTGTCAGCTGTATAAAAAATGGTTTAGAACATTAAACTGCTTAAAAACAGCCGCACATTTTCCTTAACCAAGTTTCACATAGCATCTAACAAACAAAAACAGTGACAAGGCACACATTGTTTATCTATACCTAAGCAAAAAAAACTAATTGTACTCTTTGTAAATATATTTTAAGTATACTTGAATCACGCTTACACACTAACACTTTTAACACACTATGGAATAATTGTCCCACATTACAATTTGAAATTATATATTGAAATATATTAGATTAAAATAAACTTTTTGATATATTTATATTGTATGGTCAATGTTTGAGTAAGTTTGAGTGTATTTCAAGTTACATTTGAGTCTAATATTGTAGTGAAGTTATTAATGCTCATTAAAAGACATAGACTGTGCTTTAAGTAAATATACGTTAAGCTGTTTCACTTCAGCATGTAAAAGTATACTATATAGACTGAAATTTGTATTTTATACTTTTATTTACAATTAAAATATAATTAGCACACAATTAGCTGTTCCAAAATAGCATGCTTCAAGTTAACTATTCATGAATACAAAAGTATGTTTAATTTAAGTACACTTAGTACGTTTATTTTTCACCCGGGTAGTGTTCTTTTAGAGAAAGGGTATAAACCCTGATAATTTAATAAATTACAAAAGGCATACTCAATATATTCAGACATAAACATAGCTGAAAAAACTTTAAATATTCATGCAGCTATAACATTTATTGTAATAACACAACTCACATTATAAACAAGTGTCTGATCACAGCAAATGTATGGATTGGATTTTACCATCATCCCTAGCATGTGTTTAAAGTAGATTTTATAGAAAAATTAAACAATAATTTAAGTCAAGATTCAACCTTTTCCATTACTTATCATTCCATTTTCAGTACACAAGTATTAATGTTAACATATTATTTAAGCACAACTAAAATGTTCTCAGTGGGTCTGAATGGACATTTCTTAACAAACACAGAAACAGAAACGCAGAAAGTAAAATCTTTTTCGTGAGTAAAGCAGTACTGAATAAACACGTTTTGCCTTTAAATTAACTCTTGGTATTTAACACAGCCAAGACATGTGAGAGGGAGCGGTTATGCGAGAAACAGAAATAGAGAGCAGTTCTGTCAAACTCCTATGAAACTCAGAGCTCAGATGATATGCAAGCGAGAAGTGCAATTCCAATCCTAGTGTGAAACTGTGCTGCATTCTATATTTAGATGAATCAAGAAAGGCAGCGAGAGAAACCATCCCCAAAAAAACCTTACCTGATGTGATTAACCCCGTTCATGCAATTGAGTTAGCATTTTCTTGTTGATAATCGTCAGTGTCATCGCAAATGTACCTCTTTCTTCACGCCTTTCTGTTGCTTCTTTCGTCCTCCTCACAGCTCTGAAATCAACTCCTCCTTTGGCATATTCTCCCTGGCTCCCAGCTGCTTACCGGTTTTTCTGGTCCTTTATCTCCTCCCCTCCCACTTCACAACATGTCAGGGCATGAAGGGAAATAGCTGACTACAGGAAAGAGAGAGAGAAAGAAAAGAGACCTAGCATGAAAAAGGGAGGAGTTAGGCTTAGGGTCAAAGTTTAAACAAAGATACATGATGTCATACAGCTGCTTTTTTATGCTCTTGTCTGAACACATTTTCTCCATCAAGTAAGAGCTTCCCTGAAAAGATTCAGATTTTTGCACTAAATACACTTCAAATGTAAATGATTAGACCTTGATCAACAAAATAGGAATGCCAAATCAATCCAGGGTCTGTGAATTTTAAAAAGATACTGTGTACAGTGGGAGTGGGGATGTGAAGCAGTTACAGATACAAGCAGTTTGCCCTGAGGTTACAGGATCAAATTGTTACGGATAATCTGTGAATCCTCCAACTGCTGTGCCCTTAAGGGAAACAGAAACACCCATCCCAAATTCCTCCAGGGGATTCTCCCTGTAATTACTTGCTCTGTGGGTTACTCAGAATGGAGTCTGATGAATAGCCATAGGATTAGTAGAATTTGTCAGCATTTGCAATCAGGTCTGTGTTTAAAACATTACCAATAATTATGCACACTTTTTCACCTGAAAGGTCAAATTACAGAAAAAAAATCATATCTTTATTTCTGTCTATTAGCTAGCAGTGCCCAAAAGGCACAAATTGTACGTATGTATTATATTGTACACTGTAATCTTAAATACTTTAATATGGTGTATATAGGAAATTCCATCAAAATGTATAAACAAAAAATGTTAAGTCAGAGTCTTCACTTCATTATAGCACAGCAAGTCTTTTTTAGATTCAGATTTTTATATATTTTTTTGCTTTATAGAGCAGCTATTATGGGTTTTTAAAAACTACCGCTCATGGTGTGTGAACCATAGCTTTAGGTTTGAGGAACACCCTGCAGGAGCTTTAAACTAAAAGTACTTTGTGTATCAAAATATTTAATAAGAAAGAGTGGACTTAGAGTTGCTAAAACAAGTACAATTTGAAAGTGAATCTTTTAACCAAGTTTATATGCCACACAGTACAATCTCCCACGTCATTCATTCATGCAGTGAAACTGAACTAGCAAAAAAAAAACCTTTGCCCCCAAACATCGAGGCAACATCTCTTGGGTTACAGTCACATGAGGGGAATCATAGTTATGCAAGCCTTTCACAGAGATTAGCCTGCAGGAAAGGAATTTATCTGCATCTGATTGCTGGAGAAAAATAATTTATGCTCTGTGTAGTAAAGAACTGGAACCATATTTTCACCTCGGGACCCTAAATGATGAACACATTCACAACAAGCCTCAAGCTTCTGTGGCGAGCAAGACTAAAACCTTTACTCAAGGAAAATGTTGTGTTTCTTGTAACTCAATTTCTGGAAACGCCAAGACCATGGCAGATAAAATTCAATCAGCAGCGATTTCATAAAACAACTATTGAGATAAATTTATATTAAATATAAAGATAATATTGAGATTAATAAAGTACATACACATATTTAAGTCACTTCTTATTCAGGTAAAATCATTACCTTTAACCATGAGCTGGGATTCAAACTCATACGGCTGTGTTTGTCTGTCATGCTCACTAACCCCTAGACTATGAAGGCTAACACATTTGAGTATTCAACAATATGCAATATCCATTTTTTTAATTTACATTAATATGGACGCAAATGCCCAGTTTCTAATTGAACCCAAACCCAATCAAAGACCCTTACAAAATCTGAGAAAAACATTTTCCAGAGAAAAACATGTTACCACATGTTTCACATGCTGACACTCTCCTGGCTATAACGTAGTAATTAGCCATCCCAAATAACTTTGCTAACCATTACAGTTATTTCCTTCAGTAAGCTTTGTTCAACAGAGTTCTGACCTAGACACCCAACAGAAAAAGTAAGCGGTCGTAATGAAAAGCACCAGAAGGTAAATCTTGCCTGCTCGGCGGCTTCCCCGGCAGAGTTCTGATTCTGAAAACTCTGGGTTTCTGTCAGAGATGAAAAGCAGACACGGCGGAAGCAGGTAACAGGTGCAGCATCTTCATCTAATTACCCTAACGGTCGTCAAAACAACTCGAAGCCTTGACTTTCACGAAGCAAGATGAGTTCCGTGCATTAGCAGGTCTTCTCGTCAGCATAGCAACAGAGATACGCTTCTCCTCAGCAGGTTGATTCCACACAGACAGTGAGGCGTACAATTAATCTGAGCGTCGTGTCCATCAATAATGCTTCAGAAACGCTGATCTTTCACTATGTCTGAAAACCAGGCCCATTCATACCACGCTCTCCTCGTGGAAGTCTGGAGAAGCTCGAAGTTTTCATTCGGCTTCGATGGTTTGTTCCGACTTTATCAGAGTAGCCACAACGGGGCGCTGTGTCATTATATTTGTAGTGAGTTGTGATTTTAGACTGCACAAGCCCATTTACCATTTAATACACGCGATGGGGGGATAAATGTAGAGTGAACCGCCCATTGATATAGACGTTTTAATTACGCTTTTATAAGACCTACTTATTTGTCTCCTAGCCCAAGACTGGTTGACCACAAAGAAAACAAAGGTTCAAACACAAACAATTAACTCTAACGATTTAATGATTATTTTTGTATTGATGTAGCATATCTGGTAACTGTATCCAAATGTGTTGGGTACCTGCAATGAAACTCACATGGTTCAGTACAAACTAAGACAATTTGATTTTGGTTATTGCAATGGTTGCATATCTGAGCATTGCATCCCATCACCAAATTAATCCTTTTTGCAACTACTATTTAAAGATTTAATGTATTAGTCTGGATCTCAATTTCTTGAAGAAACGATAAGGGAGGGTTCATCCCACAAAGGATTGAATCTGTTCAAACATGCCAGATAAAAGATGGCACAATACCAGTTTTTGGATGCTGTGAGTGAACACAGATGATGCTGCAGGAAGCTAGACTGTTGCAGCTCAACCATCAGGGGTTCTGTAGTGATGCTAACACCCCTCTCCAAAAAGGTGTTTCAGAGAGGCCTCCGGTGATTTGAAATAATTTTTTAATTGTGGTATTTCAATAGGGTCACAGGAAAATGAAAGAGAGATGCCACATTTTCTGATTTAATCTGAATCTTCAGAAGAACCATGAAATCCTTACGTGTGAACATTCAAAACTGCTGTTGCCTATCTTTAGGCAGTGTTGTGCAAGTTACTTACAAACTGTAATATATTATATACTACATATTACTTTAATTTGAAAGTAATCCCTTACACTAAAATATTACTTTCGAAAACATTGAATCAGTTACTTGGCTTTAAATTACTTTTATGCTTGATTAACAAATACATACAGAATTTCAAATTTTTTTCATGCTGATTGTGTTGCATAATGGATGTGATGATACAACAAAAACATATTTTTTATTTGATTACAATACAATTGAAAATTGTTGACATGCAGAACATTAGTATGTTCAAGATTCAATTTTGATATGTTGGTATAAGTAATATTAATACATTGTAATGACACAATTCACGTTATGCTTATAGGAATCATTTCTTTGAGTTCAAGAGACTTAGATAACATTAAATGAAGGGATGACTGAAACTAAAGTCGTGTTTGTTTGTTTTTCTTTGTCTTCTCCCTCTCCACCTCAGAAAATATACGATTAGGGGCTTATTTTAGTGAATGTTAACAATAACGGTCTGTTTAAAGCAGTTCTGATGTCGAGCTGTGAGTCCAAAACAGTATAAATTATTGTAAATGCTAGTGTGCCACTTTGTACTATAAAAACATGTTTTTTTAACAGGTAAAATAACTTAACAGCGGATTTATGAAGTATACCAATTACTTGTGTGTGAAAGCTTTGATTGAGTCAGTATTCTTTACTTATTTTGTCCAGTAGGGGGGGCTCCAGACTGTGTTAGCGCAGCAGTATAAATTGATTTGAGGGGAGGTTTTGCCCTGAGTAGCTACTTTAATTGCCCTACCATGTGTTTTTCTTTTTTTTTTTTGTAGGCTAACAACAGACAGCCTGAGAGTAAAGTGAAAGGTTTCTCCTCAAAACTCCAGAGCAGATCATTATCTGCATAGCGCTGAGGTGCTGTCCTCAGTGCTCTTTGTTATCTATTCTGATAAAAATTCAACCGTAATGTTGTATGAATATATATTTGATATATCATAGATAAATTTCTAAATGCTGTTTACTTTAGTGATGAAATACAGTTTGATATAATGAAATTGAAACTTCTGGACAAGCCCTTAAAGTAGTTTTTTCCATCTGGATGGCTTTGAAACATTATAAAGCACAAATTAATTTACCTTATCCAGTTCAATATCATTTAAGACCAATTAAGTTATTGGTCATGAATTTATATCCAGTTAATATGAATAGTGAAGTGCATGAGCCTATGTTTTGTGTTATTTTATAATTTGAACGTATGTTAATTTGTCAAAAGTTAAAGTTTGGTACAATATTTTTTTGGGCATTGGGCGTAAGTTGTGTAGAGAAATACAATCCTTTTATGCGCATTCTAACAACACAAAGCGCAGAAGGTGCCATCAAATCTAGTTATGCACACGTTGAAATAATTGGCATCTTTAACAAGTTATTTGGTAGTACAGACTGTTGGAGTAAGAAAATTATGTCCTGCACTTTAGTTTATTTAGCCTCTCTTGTGGAATTGTTTTTGACAACTCTTCTTTTGCCAACAACTCCAGGTTCCAGGTTAGAATGTATTACACAATACACACACAAACACCCACGATTGTGCACTATAGATCTCCAATATAAGACGATTGTTTTCATTAAATGAACTTTGGTTAGTAAAGCTTAGTAAAGATACATTGAAAACACTGATTTGAAGCACGTACTTCTAAAGTGTCTATGTCATGTTCAAGGTAAGATTTATGTAAAGCATTAGGATAGGCAGAGAGGTGAGATCTGGTATTACCACTGGAAGTTTAAATAAACCAATATACAAATTATAAAATATATATTTTTTCAAAACATTTTGTCTATAGGTATGCTGCATCTATTTTAATAAAAACTATACATTTTATTTCATTATGTAGGGTGCTGCTCAATTCATATTATCTCCGTTATTTTAAAGTAACCATCATGATATGTGAGAGGAATAACTAAAAAGCATAAATATTTGGGCTATTTAAGCATAAAATGTTTTTTTTACCTCTCGTGTGCCTTTATGTTTTATATTGTGTTAATATGAATTACTTTGGATTAAAAAAATAATAGTAATGATAAAAAGGATTCATCAGCTTCCCTGGTGCTGATCCTAACCCTACCCTAACTCCATCTATCTTCTTGTCGAATTAGTCACTTTCATTTTTTGAGGTCGCCACAGCGGAATGAACCATCAACTCATCTAGTAAATGTTTCATGCAGCGGCTGCCCTTCCAGCCACAACCCACCACCGGGAAACATCCACACACACACATTCACACTTTAACACTATGGACAATTGTGTTTATCCAATTCTCTTATACCGCATGTCTTTGGACTTGTGGGGAAACCGGAGCACCCGGAGAAAACCCACGCGATCACGGGGAGAACATGCAAACTCCACACAGAAATGCCAACCGACCCAGTCGAGGCTTGAACCAGCAACCTTCTTGCTGTGAGTCGACCGTGCTACCCATAATCTCCCTATACATTATTTCATCAATTTTCACAATGTTGGCAAAAAATGTAAAGCCTTTGTAGTTTATCTTAAAAAAAATTTAGTAAAAAAACTGTGAAACTAAACAAATACATGCTACTTCCAAGTTTCTTAAAATTATCCAAATTGATATATTTTAATGTATACCATACATGTTATGACATGGTCGGAGCTACTTCAGTTATCTGAAATTACCATTGATTTCATCCCTGTAGGTCACCACTTCTTGAGCATGAAGAACGATAAGTTCCATTCAGACTAAATTGAGAGTGAATTTAAAGAGCTGCACAGTGAAGTGGATGCAGTTTTCTCTTATGAGGGCCATTTCTACATGATCAAGGTTGCTTGATTTCGAATAAATGCATCGATCTATTTTTCTCTGTGCATGCAATTGATCTATTTTGTGTACAGAATAATCAAGTCTATGTATACAAAGTTGGAGAGCCTCACACGCACCTGGATGGTTTCCCAAAACCCATCAAGAAAGTTCTGGGACTTGATGGCCCTGTTGATGCTACCTTTGTGTGTGCAGACCACCATATTGCTCATATTGTCAAAGGTATATCTTGAATAGGGTCGTATTGGGAATTGACTTTAAGAGACAGTAAAATTATTTCCTTTTCAGGCAAAGAAATCTATGATGTGTCTGTCCGCGTGTTCCTGCTCACAGTGGCACAATCACACTCTTTAAAAACATTGACACAGCATGTGTGGACCCAAGGGTTTGATCATCGGTAACCATTTCTATAACTTCGAGAGTATTGCTGTTATGCTGAAGGCCAAAATGCTGCCTGAAGGTTTCTCAGCAACTGGTTGGGTGTGACCACTAGAGGAGGGAAAGAAATATCTTGCATATGTTCTTCACCTCTAGTCACAGTCATCTAGAAAGTAAAATGACTACCTCTAATATTGACCTTGTTGAAAATATTGCTCTGGATTAAGGTGAGAATTTGAAAAAAAAATATATATATATAAATATATATATTTATTAAAAAAAATATATATATATATACACACACACACACACACACAAACATGTGGATATGTGGCTGTTTTATTTCATGAAGCTGGCTTGATTATTTTTTCTTAATCTGTACACTGAGTAATAAAACCTCTCATATTTGACCCATGTGTTTACACTCTTTCTTATCATCAGAGACCACGAAAGTATTTTTTTATATGAACCTTATAAATATGATGTAGTACAGGCTTATCTGAAGATTTTATATTACATTGTTAAATAATTTAACTAAACCCACAAAACATGTACATGAAGTCTGATACGGCCAGCAATTTAACTTACATACTTTTTTAAAGAAAAATGTTAAAAACATAAAGTAAACCTGGAAAATGAAGTAATAAAACCTCCTAAACAAGAATCCAGATTTGCATTTGTGAACTTAGATTTTTTAAATGCAAAGCACGGACCAACCAACCCCCGACCAGACCAAAAAACTAACTAAACTAAAAGGCAACTCCAGTTGTGTCCAGAGCGGTAGATATACAGAGTGGCGTCACTATTTGATCTCGCTTGGCAGATCGTCACGTGGTTTACGGAGGGACTGATTAGTACCAAACGAGCTCTCGCGCCATCGCTCTTCTGAGGTTTTTAATGAGACAGATCCGCGATTGCGGAGAATATTAAAATAAGTACATGAATAAGCTCACTACTTTCACAATTTACCTTCCAATCTCCATTCACAGGTTGCATTAAGGGTGATGAATAAGCTTAATACTGATTTGGGTGCATTTTTGGCAGAATTAACATCCGCACCATCCTTCATATTCAATTCTAGCATCTTAAGAAATACTTATCATCTTTTATATTTATTGGTCGTTTTCTGAGTTGTATGTATTTAATTACTTTTCTGTAATATGAGTTTTGAGTTTTTTTGTGCTACTGCTACTATCAGAGGTGAAAATATATATTTTAAATATTGTTCATAATATTGTGTATTTTCTACATTTGAAAATGTATTACATGTACATATTTGTTTACGAACAAAAATACAAAAAAACCTAACACATTTACAGTATCTGTAGGGCTAAAATGTTTTTTAAAAATTAAACAAAAGTAAATTAGGAATGTCTTTACTGCACTGTCGATATCTAAATTCACGCCACTCTTCAAAACACACACACGCACACGCACGCACGCACACACACTCATACACACACATATACACAAACTTATTAAAAACATTTAAATCTCATACGTTATATATTATAGACTTTAAATACTTCGTTATTAATATGATATGTCCATCAATGTCCATCACTGGCCTCCATTTTGGTCAAATTGTTCACTCACAGAAATGTTTAAAAGTAAAATGACGGTATTTAGGTGAAAATACCATATAAAAGTATAAAACACTGTAAAGTATTTTAATAATGTGCCTGAGGCTTACCTTAACCTTACGTTACATTAAACGTAATAATTCATATTTTAAACTGTATTTTTTCCTGAAGTTTAAAAGTTTGGGTGTGTGACAAGGGCTTGTTTTACACATACATGGAGTTTAAAAAGTATGAAAAATCTAATAATTAAAAGGTAGTAAAAAGGTGAAAATGTGAAATTTGTCCAGAGGTAAACGTGTTTTTAAACTGTGACAAGAGAACGTAAAAGAGTGCACCTCTTCGCCAGATGTAGTTTTAATCCTGAACAGTAGTAGTCGCTATGAGTCTGAGTGATTCCTCTCGCCCCAACGTAGATAAGCCGCGCATGCGTAGTTCCTCAGTGTCCTCCGAGTCCGCACCATGTTTGCACTGCGCTCGCTGCTGAGAACCGCACATTTGAAGCATGCGGCCGCTGCGCAATTTCATAGCACAACAAACTGCAGTGGCGCAAAAGTTGCTGTTGTAAGTAGAAAGACTAATTCAAACTACTCCTTCCTCTGTGGTATTCGTATGTCTCCTTATGAAACGTTAAGCTCACGTGTTTCTGTCACGTTTTTGAGGCACATTCTACTCCTACAATGGAATGTAGTTACTGAATTTGTTAATGGTATCTACAGAAAAAAACACAGGCAATCGGGTGCCTTTTAAACTACTAAAACCACCGGTAAAAGAGAGCAATATCAAAAACTACTCATTTCACTTCAAGAATATGCCACAAGATGGCGCAATGCCCCAAGCTTTAGCCGGTTACTGAACTGCATAGATTATTCTGTTAAAAGTGTTAGCCAGAGCAAATAAAAGAAAATTAATTTAGGGGGGAAAACCTCAAGTTACTAGAATTTATTCTGCAGTTACCCTCATCCCCTGGAAGCGAATTATACTTATAGACTTCTGTTAAAGATGTATTGTATTCTAATTTTTCCTCCAGCTGGAGAAGTCTATTAAGGGAGTAGATTTCTGTGATCACAAATGTACTAATAGATTTATTCGGAGTATTCTCCCGATTAGAGAAAATAAGGACCAATACATCTCTTCCCCCCCCCGAGATCAGGTTCAATTCAAGGTTTTAAATAATACTCAACAAATTCATTTTTGACACTAGTTTTATTTGCAGCTTAATCGATGTTGTTTTTGTGAGAGAGACAATTGTTTCTGTCATTGTGAGTAATAAGGAAAAAACTAGATACTTTAACTTTAGAGATGGTTAACATGTGAGTTTTTCTATCGGATACAAAGAGCGAATTTATTATAAGTAATTTAGTTTTGTTAAGTAAATTTGTTATTCACAAATGTAGATACATGAAGTTGAAACCTTGTCTGGACCGCAGGGAGAATGAGGTGAATCTATGGCAAAAGTTTTTGAGATTGATATTATTTCTAGTATTATAGTTTCTCTGCTGTACTACAACTGCTTGATACTCAATGATTTAACTTGTGTTTTAAGATGAATTTATTTGGTTCAGTAAAAAAAAAGCTTTAAGCAGTAATGGACAGCAAATGGGATGAACACACATGTGAACATTTTCTGATTCATTTCCCAAATTGTACCTTTTTTAATTGTAAACAAATTTTTAGACAGTTTCAATGGCTACCTTGGGCTTTGATTATTAACCCTTGTATTGCACTGGTAATGTTAAAAATCTGCAAAAAGTAAATTATTCAATGCTACCATTATTTTTAGGTGATGGAATCGTTTATGTGGAATTTTCTTCCAGACCACGTAACTTTCATTCGTTTACCAGGTGCTCTCTGGATGTGGAGTTTATGATGGAACAGAAATCCATGAAGCATCAGCGTAAGTGACTTTATAAGTTCTCCCCTAGTGTATTTTTTTCAGGTTGTTGATAAAATCCCTCAGGGAGCAACAACAAATGAAAAAGGTCCGCTGTAATTCTATTTTTACTAGAACTATTGTCCCTTCTCTGTGTAGAATACTTGTTCATCTGAGTCGAGGAGGTGCAGAAGTTCAAATGTTTGCTCCTGATGTGTCTCAGATGCATGTGATCGATCACAGCAAAGGCCAGCCTGTGGAAGTCGAGTCCAGGTAAGGTTCTTGCTCAGGAATCTATATTATCGTTAATATGTTTACCACAGTAAAAACAATATTGTTCACTCAAGCCCCTCTTAAACTTGACAAAATGAAATACAGTATATACGAGTAAATAGACAAAGTAAATACAAGTTGTCATTTTTAACAACTGCAGCTCAAGATAAACTAATAGTTGCACTCCTGAGATTCATGACCTCTGAGAATGAGTTCTTTTAGAAAACCATCGATCCACTGAGCGAGCATTCACTATTTATTTATTTGTTTTTCATTTTCCTGTGAAGTTCGCTAGCTAGCTTGAGGCTAACATTAGCTTCCCCGTTTTGCTTCTGAGTTGTGCAGGTGAGAAGTGGGTTAGGTGAGGGTTTAAGGATGTCATCTGTGTTAAGAAATATTAATATCCTATGTGTTTTAACTGCTTCTTGGACTTTATTTTGTGTTGAGTTGTGTTACTGTGTTCATATTACTGTGTTCTTTGCAGTGTGCTGAATCCAGTGGAAAATTGTGTTTTACCATTATTTGAGGGCTATATTTATTTACATAACAAATCAAGTAGTTTTATCTGTTGATGGTAGGGGCTGTGAACGCTTACATTTTTTCTGATTGTCTGCCATGTGAGATGTTAAGACTTAAAACAATTAGGTTGGACTCTGAAGATCCTCCCTAATTATCAATAATAAGAGTTTAATCTTTAGAAAAAGAGAAAACCTACCAATGCCACATAATTTATTTTCCTATAAATTTGATTAAACTGTTTTTGACAAACAAAACATTTTCATTAAAAAGAAACATTATTTTTTTAAGGCAACTTGATCTGATAAAATTAAGTTTGCCTAACTCAATTAATCAAGTAAACGGATAAATTAAAAAAAAATGTACTTTATGGAAATTCTGGCTTTAGTTTGATTGAGTTAATCCAGTGAGTTATTTTGTCAGTGCACTGAAGTAGAATTATTAATTCTCAGGAGAGTTAACAGAAACTGAGTATGGCTCGGATACTCAGTGCCAAATATCAGAAACATACAATTATTTATCAATTATGTTTATGTTTGTTTGTAATTCATTTAAACCTTTTCTCTTAAAATAGAAATGTCTTATCTGAATCAGCGCGGATTGCCAGGGGCAACATCACAGATCTGGCAAAGCTGATCGCCAGCGAACATGATGCAGTCATCTTCCCTGGTGGTTTTGGTGCTGCCAAAAACCTGTAAGTGATTTTTCTTGTTTGTACTTGTTTTGTTATTGATAATTTGATAATAACAAGAATACCTTTGGCTTAAATTTTTTACCACCATCAGGTCAACCTTTGCTGTCGATGGGAAGGACTGTTCAGTGAACGAAGACGTGGAGCGAGTTTTAAAGGACTTCCATAATGCAGGAAAACCAATCGGGTTCGTTATACTTATGTCGGTTGTGTTCTATACATCATAAATGAACCTGATCTGAATAATGAAGCCAAATCTTGTAATTTTGTAAGATGACAGATGTGTTCTAAACTTGAGACTGTCTTGCTGCTTCATTTTTTTGTAAGACACAACTCATTTTAGAGCGTATAGAAATTAGCAGCCGTTTCATTAAACTTTCCTTTACCTTTCCACACCGTTACCATATGAACCTTTTATTTAATTACACACCAAAGAAGCTTAATATTTATTATTTTGTTGTGGTTTATGCCAATTCCTGCAGAATCGCATACTATTTGGAACTTTATTTATATTTCAAGGTGTTTTCCTTAAAACAAGAGTGTCCAAAGTCGTTTCTGGAGAGCACTATACTGGTTTGTCTTGTCTGAAGCTCGCTTAGAATCCAAGCTTCAACAGTACCTTTTAACATAGTTACATTAGGCTCTTCTACATCTGTATTTGTGACTTTAAAGACTATCTTGGTTAATTAAAACAAGCAGATTGCTCAGACATCAAGGTGGGAACCATTTGAGAACTGAAGATCATTGAGAATCTTTGATTGTGCTAGAGATTGACCTGTTGTTGCTTTGTCCCAGGCTGTGTTGCATATCCCCTGTGCTCGCGGCCAGAGTTCTACCCAGGGTGGATGTGACCGTTGGGCATGAGGAGGAAGAAGGAGGAAAGTGGCCTTATGCTGGTACCACCCAAGCCATCACTGCACTGGGAGCCAAGCATACGGTCAAAGAAGTCACCATATCCTGAGTGCGAAAGATTAGATGTTTTTACTGTCACCTTTTTCTCCTCTCCTATTTTCTCAACTTCTCTCTTTCTGTATTCTCTTTTCATGTCCTCTTCCATTAATGGGCAGTTGTGGTCTGGTGGATAAGGAGATCGACTTGTGATTGGAAGGTTGCAGGTTCGATCCCCAGATCCATCGAGTTGAAGGTGGTGTGAGAGATGAAACACTTGCTCTCCATCTTCAACAACCTCAGCTGTGGTGCTCTTCAGCAAGGCACCAGTTTCTCGACTGCTCCTCGGGCGCCGCAGCCATGGCCAGTGTTCACCAGTGTGTTTGTTCACTGCTGTGTGTGTGTGTACACTGGGATGGGTTACATGCAGAGCACAAATTCTGGGTATGGGTCACTCCGTATCTGGCCAACTGGTCACTTTCACTATTTTCTAATCTTCTCCTTTCCTCTCTTTTGTTCCCCTCTCCTTTCTTCTTTTCTTTTACTTTCCTCCCCTTTTTTCTTTTCTCCGCTTCACTCTTCTCCACTCGGCTCCGTTTCTTCTGGTCTTCTTTCTTCTTTACTCATCTCTTCTTTTCTTCTATCCTCCCCTCTTTGAACAAGTCAACTAAGAAACAAAAGAATTGTTTTAATGATTTAATATTAAACTTTAATAATTCAGAAAAATATCAATATTATTCAGAATTGGGATAAACTGTAATGGCTTAAAAATCTATTTATATTACTGATCTAGTTAAATGGCATGTTATTTTTCAATGAGAAAAAAAATAGATTAATATTAGCAACATAACTTGCTATTTCTTAATTTCAAATCTTATACAGCAACCTAAAAAAGTACCAGTAAAATCTATTCTATGTAGTATTTTAACTGTTATAATTTTTGCAGTCTGTTTATACAGTCTGCAAATTATTTATTTATACATTTATGTCTTATTGTTAATGGAGAGACAGTATATGTCCGTGTTTGTCTGATTGGTCCTTAACCTCCGTCCCTCACGAGGCTCACGTGGATCTTGGGAATAAGGTGGTGACGACACCTGCATTCATGTGTGAAACCAAGTTGCACTTGATTTTTGATGGCATCGGCGCAATGGTGGAAGAAGTCCTGAAGCTCAGTGGAAAGTGAAGCTTGTCAGAGCTCGTCTTCATGTTCATCAATCATTCACAATCTGTGTCAGACTAGAGAAGCTGCTTCAGAGGAGCCGCTGCTGATCTGAGTCTTCAAGCATTCAGTTGTAATCTGGTGAATGTCCAGCAGGGGATGCTCTTTGGTAACCAGCATTTAAAGTAAAAAAAAGTTACACTGGTAATCACTTAGTGAAATTTTAAAGAAAAGCTTGCTTTGTAAGTTAAATTCTGTTTATATGGAGCTTAGCCATAACTACCTTTATACACAGCAGCAGTATAAGTGTGTATTGAAACATGGTTGGTTAAAAGTGTTCTCATCTTAATGCATTTAATGCCAGTATGTGTTATATTTTATAGTCAGGATTTAAGTCACATAGTGAAGTTTCAATTTCCCAATGTGTGTTCTACTTGAGAATGAGTTACTTTCTACCCTGAATTATATAGAAACTGCATTTTAAAGAATAATCTGAAAAAGTATTGTTAGTGAACTTTTTGTAGTATCCTAACCTGTTAACTAAAACGTGTAAATGTAATTAATATTGAAATAAAAGCAGCAACATCCCAGTTTTGATAACACATTTTATTTCCGGTTTCACATATATATATATATATATATATATATATATATATATATATATATATATATATAGAGCTATAAGTTGTCAATAAGTATATATATATGTTTATAATTATTGAGAACTTAAACTTTTATACAATCTACAACAAATAATTTAGGTAGCATGTGGTAGATTTGCAAGGTTGAAGTTGAATAGATTAGTTAGTTGTGGTAAAATCCTGAAGTGATTGTTTCTGGTTAGAAATTCAGGTGGTAAGAGGGGAAGCTCGTGCTGGAGAGCTGTCAGCAGCAGAAAGACAGAAAGGAAGAAAAGAGGAAGAGTTGTTGATGAGCAGGATTACTTACAGGACGTGTTTTTCTCTCTAATCATCATTTAAGGCTTATAGTAAATGTCCTGGTTACATTTATAGAAACACCAAACCACCGACTACACACGCAAGGCACTCATTCCCATATCACACCATCAGAAACGACTAAACGCACTTTCTATATTACAATTCTTAACTGTTAATAACTAGGTGTTCTAGAAATCTGATGAAAAAATTAAGATTGAATAGTTTGTTTTACCAAATGAACACGTTTTGCTTAAGAAAAACGTAAAGGTGTTAGTTATTGTGTGTTTTTGAAAAAAAATTTAAAATCTTGCTAAATAGGTTGCTTCACTAGTTCCCCCTCTTTATTTCCATTTTAATGTGTTGGAGGTCGTTTGGATGTGTTCTCAAGTAACTGTCACTCTTTCTCAGTTGTGAAAGAGTGACACAACTGAATGTCACTCTTTTGTGAGGTTGTTCTCAGAGCAGGAAATGCAGTTTTTTTTTTCTCAGTGGCATGGGCTCGCTGATGGAGGTTCTCCCACCCGCTCGCTCACCACCACCGGCCAGAGGGCTTAGACAAACAAGACCCTGCGTCCTGCCAATTTGTTCGTACAAAACGTTGGGATTTGGGGCCCTGCAGACACTCTTACTCAGACAAATGAGAAGTATTTGCCTGGCAGTGTGGCATTCCTCACCCCACCCTGACTCTCTTACTATAACTCACAGTGCAGCCGTCCTTTGTATGTGTTGCAATGCAGAGAATAGGGTTTAATAAAATAATACCATGTATGAAATCGAATGCAAAATGAAAGTGAATTATAATGTTAACTATATTTTTTCATTAAATAACTTAATTTAGACTACACTTTTAATATAATTTATATTTTGGATGCTTATTGTTCTGTATTTTTTATCAACCTATTACTAATGATACACAAAAACAATTCTGTTTACAGTTTGCATTAAGTAGTTTTTTTTACTGTTGTGTAAATGAATACATTTTTAGAGTATCATCTGAAGCTCTGTTGTTATATCCAGTGTAACTCTGTTGCTGCGTAAAACATTCTGGGATTTTTAGTATTTGAAATGTTGTTCTGGAGTTGCCATAAAGCATCTTATGATTTTGAAAAACATTTTGTTTTTCATTGCTCTACATGCAATTTGTGATGCTGTAATCACGAATACCAATCAGGGTTTACGCCAGGTCTTAAAAAGATAAACATTTTAAAGCCCAAATTTTAGGCCTTAGAAATTAAAATAATTTTTCATATTATTTTTATGATGTCCATATAAAGTTCAGTTGATATGTTTTTTTCTGTTGTTTAGGGTTGCTAAAGATTAAGAAAATGCTTCAAAATGCAAAAAAATCATGTAAAATAATTATGTTAGGATCGCCATAGTCAGAGTTTGAGAAAACTTTTCGTACACAGCTTGAGAAAAGGCTTAAAAATAAATATAAATTATAAAATCAATATAAATTGAAAAAATAAGGTATGGTTAGGGTTGCCAGAGTTTAAGAAAACGCTAATGAAAACTGAAAAATGCTCAAAATCTTAGGAGTGGTTGCCAGATGTCAACATAAATCATAAACGTTAAAAAATGTAAATATAAATGTAAGGGTTGCTAGAGAAAATGAGCATTAATGCTCAAAAGCATAAAAGTGATTGTTGGGGTTTCAAACAATATATTTGAAGAATACTGTTTATTATGCAAAGCAGTTTTGTATGTGTTTTTCATGTTATGATATAGATCTTAAATTTGATTCTTAACGGTTTTAAAGTCTTAAATTTGACCTTGTCAAACCTGCAGAAACCCTGCTGCTACTTGTTTTATTATTTAAGCTACTTCAAATTTCTAAATGCAAGAGGCAGCCACTTGTTATTCTAATCACTTTTCTGGGTGGACGTATTTATAGCTGTTAAAACATTTGGATTGTATTTACTTAAAAAAATAACGTTTTTGCTTCTCACTGGAAGCAAACTGCAGACCTCAAAAGGCTATAAAATTGAATTCAACTTTCCATAAAAGTAAGTCATTGTTCTTCTGAGGTTATTCGATTTCCACCTGTTTGGATATAAAGTGGCTGGACTATTTGAGTAAAAGAGAGGATTGTTTTTCTCCGTAGGCCTGTGGGATGGAATATGGCAGAGGCCTGAATGTATTATTGTGAGAGGGCTGTCTATGGAGCTGGACGGAGGCCTGAAGCCCTGCAGACCTCCTGGCATCTCCATCAGAGGATTAGCAGCACACAGTCGGAGGTCAAGAGCATGCCAGTCACACACTCTCTCTTTAACATGCACACACCCACACTTGTCATTTCACTTTCTCTCAAACACCTTCCCTTTCTAGAGAGAATTTCTCAACCTCTCACTGCAGAAGAGGCCTGTTTGATAGCAGCCAGCGGATTAGCTTCTCTGTTCTCCTTTATTCTTATTCTGATTGGCTTATGCTCTCGAGAGGCTTTTTTTCTACAGTGAGCGTGTACCATCCACACAGTGAAAGGGGATTCCTTTCACATGACATCATATTCCCTTCTTCCTGATTAAAAAAGTTGCAATGCAATTTTTCCTTTAAACACAGTGGCACATAATTCTCACTGTTTGGCAGCTGAAAAAAGAGAAAAAGGGGTTTTGGAGACTCTATATAAATTCTGAGAATTCTCATTGCTGTGAAAATATATATAAAAAACCCAAATGATTAAAAAAAAAAAAAAACTTTTTTTGAGCTGTATATACAACCATACACACATCCTCATGTTAAAACCAAATCCAAAAAGTTATATTAAAATGTATATTTAAAGTGCTTTTTAAAGTAATCAATGAAGAACTTGGATATTCAATAGTGTTTTTCTTTCTTTTTTACTATAAACATAAATATTCATGAGTAGATATGAATGGAACCTGAGCTGCTAGTTGTCTGCTGTGTGACATTAATGTTTTTTTTCTGTTATGTGCCAATTATTTTTTTTCTTTTGTACTTACAGATTTAAATAGTACTCTGTGATGGGTATTTGATATTTGTTGTTAATGTCATGTTCATTTTCTTAAATACTTATGATAACTGTCTATTTGGGGTTGAATTTATTTATGCTCTCCTTTGGAAAAAGACAAATCCTGGACAATCACTGAAATCTTTTATTTTCCTGTGAATCGAGCCCTTATTTAGTTATTCTACACCCATGACGTACTAACTTTCAAAAAAGTTGTAAATAATATGTATAAAAATAATAAAATCACAATTTTATGAAAACTACAAGCATAATATTTTATTGTGCTGTCCATTAACTATCTATGACATAACATTGAAAAGTAGTAAAATATAAAATAAATAAATATTTTATAAAATAAATATAAATTAAAAAAGTATAAATATTTTGCTCTACGCAATCAATTACCACTCTAATTTCTTTTTTGCGAGTCTGAAAAATGTTGCATTTGGCGACGTTTGACTTTATTGTGATAAAGAACAAGAAGTTGGACTACTTGTGTGTTCATCATTTCAAAAGTCTAATTGAATGCACAACATTTGTCACAACTGTGCTCATTTAAACTGCTGCCTTCATGAAATCCAGTTAATTAAGTCTGTCAAACTTTTCTAAAAGCTAGCTCTCAGCATGTACTGAATTACTTCTAGTTTAGATGTTGAATTTCGAGAATGAAATTAATCTTTACTTGCCTGTTTTGACTTTTACAGCTTGAAGTGGTTTCGAAAGTATTACAATAATTACGTTAATTTAAAAATATTTTTCACCACTCTCCAACAACATACGCCACAATTCTCCCATCTTCAACCACAGCTGCATGGTTTAACTAGGACAGCTGGTTGGTGGCGGGACACAGGACAAACCAGCTCCAGAGTGGGTTAGTGTTTGACCAAAGGAGCGTGTCCTGTCTTTTAGTGTACCCCAGCACTGACCCCTGTCTGTCCCTCAATAGTACATGGCCTTGTTGCCCCCAGCATGAGGTCCCAGCATCCTCTGGTTGCGATCGTAGGGGGCACACAGCAAGGGGCCTTAGTGGGAATGCAGAATTAGCAGCTAAAATGGAGACTCACATTTCCATATGCATGGCACTGACAAGTGTTACACAGAGAAACCCGATACCAATACGTGCGCAAGGTGGCCCAATCCAACCAGAAAGGGTGCTTAGGGGGGTTAGGCTCTAAAGGGGGCTGCAATATTGTACTAATTCGTGCAAGAGACTCTCTATCAAAGCAAAAGACATACGGTAATTAACGAGGGGTGAGGGAGAAAAGAGAGGAAAGAAAGAGCAGGATGAATGAGTTCGGGAGCGAGAGGGACGGGGATGCTGATTATGGTTGATTTGCATATGCTGCTTGGTGCAGGGCTTTAGTGGTTACTGGTAAAACCCGATGTGTGTGCGGCATGGGTGTGACTTTGGCGCCCCTTACATTTCTACAGCTAGCTTTTTAGATACAGACAACCCCCTCCAAACAACCCCTCACCTTTCAGTTCTTTCTCTCCACTTTTCTTAGGCCATTGCCTTTTTCTGCCCTTTATGTTAGGGGTGTGAATGAAGAATGTAAAAGGTGTTACTTAACAAGCCAATCTATAGATTCTTTTAACGTCAGCTTTGTTAATTATGCAATTATGTGATTTGCTGATTCATTGGTGGATAGTTGTTGTTATTAAAGACAATCGAAGATATCAAAGACTTTGAATGTTGTTGTATAAAACTTAGTTTTAAGCAAAAATGGAATGTTTAATATAAAGTTTTAATATAATTTCTGGCAGCAATACGTTTAAAAATTCAATTGATGAACTATGGATACATATATTTGTTAAAGGTCCATAAAGATATTCAAGAATACTTAAAATGGCACACAACAAATCTTTTTTTTTGTCCGCAAGAAAAATACAATATATATATATAGCTATTTAAAAACTACCTTGAATACTAAAAACACAAATATTTATACCATTATACCAGAGTACAAAAAGGCAAATAATATTAAATAATGTTGAAAAAAAAATTTTGTTTAAAATATTACAAAATGTTTTTTTTTTATATAAATGCTTCTTCTTATTATTTTTATTATAGGAAATATACAGAAAGACAAAGTGTTTCAGTTGTTCTTGTGAGACTGAAAAAGAGCAGAGCGGGTCACCCAGTGTGGTGCCTCTCATCTTTTGTGTGCTGCTCTCCCAGTGCCAGCTTTCTGCTGTCACATTAGTGCACGTCAAATTCATTTAAAATATGCTCTCTGACTTTTAGCTTTAAGCTTCCTCAGAGGCTTCTTTTGCAAACAGGAAGTGCTTCATAGTCTTTCAAAACCGAATTGCTAAGTGTCATCATGTTTGTCTTGTCTTTCTAAGAGCCTCTTCGGGATAGTTTGGGGCATTTAGTAACACCTGCTCTAAGAAAACAAGTGCCTGAGACAATCTCTCATAATATAATGAGTGGTTGGCAGACTCATGGGTAGTGTGGGTATGATGGGTTGTGAGTGGTCAACAAGTCAAAGTTCATGGTCATGGGAGCTGGATGTGGACGGGGCTCCATCTGCTGCAAACTTGACCACTAAGGGTCGGTGCTTCAAGTTTCTGGAATGTTTTGTTGTATTTGAAATCTATGTGCATTATATGTTATGTTGTATGCTTCCATGAGTTCCAGAACCCTTTGCCGTTTTATTAATTGAGAAAAACTTCAGTTTCACTCTGCACTGAATGCGCCAATCACTCTCAACAATACCTGTCAAGCCATTTGTCCATTCACATTCACTGTTCTGTCTCTCTCTGGCAGGTAGATCTTTACCACTGCAGCTGCCTTTCATGAATTTAATGAACGCAGCCACTTGAACACCCAGCGCACCAAGCAAAAGGTGAAAAAGGCTATTAATGCTGTCCATGGATCATTGCACCAGCATTGATCAACAACATTAGCTAAGAATCACTGCAGAATTTGGGATATTATTTTAGCTTTTAAAGTTATGGAAATACTATAAAGCTATAAAATATTTATGTTAATAATACCCAACTCATGAACCAGAAATGTTACATCTTGATATGCTTTTTTATGTAAACTTCACATTCATTAAAGATTAAAAGTAAAAAAAAATACAAATAAAGCTGTGTGACAAAGGCAAAACATCAGAAGCCATTTCATGAGTGATTCAGTGATGATACATTTATATACATTATTCAGTCAATGGACAAATGTCAGATTTTCAAGTTGCTTTCAGTTCATTCCAAGTTAAATGCCTTCTAGTTTCTGTCACTAATAGATTCAAAATGTAACCGATACACTCAGATATTTAGTAAAAGTAAATATTCACTAAGCTAATATTCAAAAATACGAAAAATGATACACAGCAAATCCTAATTTCTTTTTAAATCTACAAGACTTGTTACCCTTGATTTTGCTTTGTTTTATTCTTTTGCTTTTTGCTGCAATTAATTTAGAATTCTTAATGGTGTTATTATTTCTTCATTGTATTATATGATCTTTTTTATTCCTTATTGTGTTGTCGTTTGTCATGCGCTTTAAAATCCTGTATAAATTTATGATTTAGTTGGATTACCCATTTAAATAATATATATGTATATATTTTTTTATTTCACAAATGATAAAAACTAAATGGTACTGTGATGATACATTTAGTGGTGACAATATGAATTATTTAGTCAAATGAACAAATGTCAGATTTTTAGTAATTACATTAGTAGTTACATCTATGGCTCCATTCCGCCCCTTTACTCTCCCTCTTCCCTCCCTCTCTCTCTCTCTCTCTCTCTCCCTCTCCCTCTCTCCTCTCTCTCTCTCTCTCCCTCTCTCTCTCTCTCCTCTCTCTCTCCCTCTCTCTCTCTCTCTCTCTCTCTCTCTCTCTCTCTCTCTCTCTCTCTCTCCTCTCTCTCTCTCTCTCTCTGGTTGTAACTGCAGCACAATGTAGGAGCATTAGTATGCTAATGAGGTGCGGGGCGACAGGTGGCCTGCTAGACAGCTCAATTAAGCAGCTCGTTAAAGGCCAAGCTAACGAAGCGGCCTGCACTGCAAGCCTCAACAAACAATGTGAGTGTGCTGGCTGCAAATCGGCGAGTGCTAGTTGCCTGTGTGTGTTGGAGATCGATTCAGTTTGTGTGTTTGTGATTGTTTGTTGGTGCAAGTGTTTAGCAGTAGCATGGCTTTGTGATGGACACCGCTAATAAAGGCTAACAAGAGAGGTTGTTGATTTGCTCTTTGGGGAATTTTACTAATAAATAACTTCATTAGAAGACTCTCTTTTTTTATGAAGCCCCCCAAAAAGAGACAACACTGTGCTACAACAAATATGCTCCAGTTCACACTATTCATGTTTTTTTAGTGATAGATTTTACCGCTTTTAAATTCATGTTGATAAAGAGTTCAGCTATTGTTCCAAATCCTACACTTACTTACTCCAGGGTCACAGGGTTCAACTGGTACCTATCTCCAGAGTTTACTTCCGCCAGTGTATTGGATTTCTTGAAGAAGACTTTTTGACAAGTTTATCGGAAGATTAAACACAAATAATAAAGGTTTGTTTTATTGTGGTGGAGTTTCTAGCATAGTTTCCAATCAAAACTCCCATCCATCCATTTTCTTGTTGGCTTTCTGCCCTTTCGGGGTTGTCACAGCGAAATGAACCACCATCTCTTTTGGAATATGCGGCAAACATCCACTCACACACTCCTTTACACTAAAACACTATGAACAATCGTTTTACCCCTTTGCCTTATGCCGCATGTCTTTACTCTTGGAGTAAACCTACGTGATCATGGGGAGAACACGGGGAGAACATGCAAACTCCACACAAAAATTGCAACTTCCCCAGCCGAGGCTCGACCCAGCGACCTTCTTGTTGTGAGACGACCGTGCTACCTACTGCACTGCTCTGTTAAAAAAATACAGGACAATGTACACATACACAATGGACAAATACCAGGAGCTAACGTTTTAAAATCCTAGATTATTTAAGCCATTCAGCGCTTTAAAGGCAAGAAGCAGTATCTTATAGTCAATGCAATATTTTATAGGAAGCCATTGAAGAGAGCACAGAACCGGTGTAATGTGATCAAATTCCTTTTTTTCTTGTGAGAAGTCTAGCTGCTGCATTCTGGACTAAGTGTAATATATGTAGCATAGAGTCTAACAGAGCATTACAATAATCCATTCTGGAGGTCATGAATGCATGAACTAGTTTTTCTGCAGATTTTGAAACTGTATTGCATTCTGGGATATAGTCTGTTGCTTGAAAAGTTATTTCCATTTCTTTGCTTCTCTGTCTCAACGTTTGCTTTCTCTGTAAAATACCATTATATCCTCTTAAGACACAGTCTATTCATTTATGTCCTATGTAGTAGACATTTGTGTTTGGTCTATATATTTTGGTTGTGTTTTGCTCAATAGTGGACATCCTGGTCTTTACAATGATATCTTATGTTCTAAATAGGCAGGAATCATAAAAATCCATGGTTCTTAGGAGGATATTGCAAAATAGATATATGAATAAAGTTAACATTTTAGAAATTTCTTGTTTTAATGATCATTTTAGAATAGAGAAAAAAACATCTGTTATTCTTCATTTTTAATAGATTTTTTACAGTGTTCACAATAAAGATTATTGCAGCAGCTCATAAGCGAAAATATTATCAGGTATATTTGATTTCTCTCAATCTAGTAATTTTTAAACACGTTTAACACAGTAATTAAATACCACTGTGAGCATTAAGGTTTTAAGATGTTAGTTTTTAATGATGTCTAGGATTAACTGTCGATATCTTATAGTCCTGCTTCGAGGACAATGCAATAAATGTCTCTTTGTCTGATTATATAAACAAAACAATTCAAAACTTTTAAAACACTTCAAAAAATGGTTTAATGGGAAAGCTTTGTTTATTGTGGCTGCATAAATTTGTTACACAGACGTTTTAATCAGTTTGTAACACTTAGCGTTTGAGTCTATTATCCCGGGTGGGCTCACCGGAGCGTGAAACAGTAGCGTTTGGGTTCATAACCCGACCCTCCTGTCTGAGTCTGGCTGGCAGAAAGGGATCATGAGCTCTAATGGTGCAGGGAACTGCCCAGCAAACGAGGTTAGGTATGGAGGAAGACAAAAACACAGGGGCTAAACAGAGCTGCCCCATTCCCCAGCAAGCTGCTGCAAAGCTGGCCCTCTCATGAATATGCAAATCCCAAATAAGTACGAGGGAGAGAGGAAAAAATAACAGCATTCATTAATTAATAAGGACAATGTGGCTATAATGACAGTGTTGCCAGTGTCAGCAAGGGGAGTTATTGGAGCCTGAGAAAAAGAATGAATCACTATGAGAGGATGTGAGACAGTGATGCTGTAGGCTGTCTGAGAGAGTTGTTCCCCGTCTGAAGAGGGCAGAAAAGGTGATCAAGATAGGCGTGCTAATAATTATTCAGACCGAGCTGAGCTTCGAGAGACAGCGCAACCAGACTGTGCATGCTACTCAGGGTAGAGGAAACTTTTTATAGGACTCCTTTTGCAGGTAGTTATTTTCAGTCTCTGAGTGCTTTCAGACTGGTCAGATAAAGTTTCACTGACATTTTTAGTCACTTGTGGTTGCATTTTTAAAATAAAACATTATTTCAACATATTTCATTTTAATTTTGTGTGTTGCACTGGGGTGCCTCTTGTTTGCACACACAGTTAAGCTGAATCTGATTCTAAGAGTGTGACTGTGCATGTGCTCAACACTTATTTCATGCTGTGACAATTTTGGGAATGAAAAGGAGGTAGCGGTAAACCGACATGGTGTGGACAACCACTTGGATATACTGGCAAGTTTTTCATCAATGATTTTGAGATACGGGCCCAAAAATGTAATTTAAAAATAAATAAATGTAAATAAATTAAATTAATTGTCAGACATTCATTTCAAAGCTGAGCTAATTAAGCTAATTTATTACACTGAGGAAAACATTTAATCTCTCATCGTTGTTCTTGCTTTTCTACCTAAGACTCAAAAAGGCTCTCAAAATGGCACCTGTGTGGAATAACACATTAGATTACCAAAGTGGAGACCAGAACAGAAAATTCGTATTTTTTTAATTTCCTGTGCCCAGTTCCCTTCCAGGTTCCTAACCTCTTACTTTCACTGTTCACAAATTGCGGTTTTGATTGCTCACTATATTGCTTGCTATACTAGGCAGTTACTAGTAAGATGAATTAGTGAAATACACTCCCCTGATCAACCAAACAAAGGAAGTGTATTTCAGATATTCATGATGCAAACATCCTGTAACTTCAGTTTATGGCTTTGTTTAATTTAGGTGCCTTCATTTTACGTAGGGGTAATGTACAAATATGCATTTTATAAGTGTAGAAAAATGTGTACCTACATATTTCAATCATCTATTAACATTAGGACGATCACTTTTTATTCCAACACCCAACTTAAAATAAGTGTAAAATTGGACCTTAAAAGTTGGACCTGAGTTTATGATCTAAAAAATCCACCAATTAAGCTCCTCTGAGTTTGGTTGAAGCTACTGGTGTGTCTCTTAAAAGAGGGTTGGGACAAAAACCTGCAGGCTCTGTGGCCCTCCAGGAATTGATTTTGAGACCCCTGCTTTACATGATTGTGAGCTGCTGCTAAAAATTCTAATTTTTCTCAAAAATGTACATGACCTAGACCAGATAATTGTTAGAGGGTACTAAGGATTCATTGTGATAAACATAAATCCTGAAATTATTTTCATCGTCATAGGATGGTTGTGTATATTGCTGGAGAATTGAAGTTTTAGTCTTAGTTAATATTTTTGTGCACTTTTTTGTACCGCTTCTCTGAGGTTATAGTGTGCGATCTCAACATACTTTAACCAAAGATCATAATAGATGATAACTTGATTTGATATGTTTAATTGAATTCCAAATCTGACTGAGCACTGATAACAAGACTGGATTTAGAACTTTGGGTCATCGTTAAAAAAAGGCGTCATGTAAACACTCATCAATCAAACGATACTTCATCTAAATAAAACCAAATTGAAACCTCCCGGGGAAAACATGAGAACATAAACAGTTGATCAAATGTTCAAATCTTGTGATGTCTCTTAATGGAGTTCAAAGAGCTTCCCCCAATACATAGACCAGAAAATTGTCCTATTCTTAAGTTCAGCATAGTTGGTCCAACAAACTCAGCCGTTTGAAGTTGAGGCCTAAAAGAGCGACAATGGCTCCATCTTTTCAAACACTAGAGCGATGCCACACACATCGAGATCAGAGTATGATTATGAAGTAATCTCTCTTTCTCTCTCTCTCCTCTCGCTGGCCATCGCTCGAACCCCACCTTCTCTCCCTCCCTCTGTGTTATGACATTGTAATCTGTGTCTCTACAGCTTGGCTGAATAGGCATATGAATGGCTGTTTTCTGCCTACATGAACCTATTGGAGGTGGATCAACCATATGCCCGTGGACATGCACATTCACTGACAAAGGCGGAGACCAACAGGTCCTCTCTTGCACAAAGCACCATGGGGCGAGTGGAGGGTTGCATCTTAACTTGCGACGTCCAAAACCCATGCAAGTAAATATTCTCACACACACCCTGACGCATGCCACCCACACAGCAATACTGAGATGCGACATTGATCCGAACCAAGACTGGAGACTTTGTGAAGAGGAAGAAACTTTTGGAAAGGTTTGTTGTGGTGATGTTATTGTGCATGTCAAACTTGTAGAAGAAACGAAAGGGACAGTAATAAAGACATCTTTTTTTTGGAGGGGGCCAATCTGTTGCATCTCTGGATGAAGTCTTGTGTTTGAGAGACGGTGTGTTAAGCGACATATGTGACACAGAGGGACAATAGGATTATAGTCCCCTTCTCGTTATCCTTGCCTTTGGACAGCAGGATTATCATCCGGGGAGTGAAGATCTTGGCCCGCTAAGCTCCAATGTGGCCCGCTCCCTCGTTTCTTGTGTGGGGTGGGAAAGCTGGGGTGAAGGGGGTCCCCTGGAGAGCAGGTTGCTATTAGGATTTACATATTCATCATTCTTGGCTTTCTTTTACTACAATCTCTTCTTTTTCCCTCTCAGCGTGCATTATTTAACTGTTTCTGTGTTAAACAGAACTATATTTCATCTTCTCTTTAAGTCAGTGGGCAGACTGTGTACTATTTTGGTTAAAATTTTGCATTGTTTTCCAGATGCTATGCTTAGATCCTGTCGGTTCACTAGTCTCCAGCCAGTCCAATGGCATAGACATTTCTCTAGCTCTTTACTAATCTATCCGTCTTTCAGAAACATTTCAAATAATTAGAAGTTTGCTTTGCCAAATGAGGGATTCAGTTGTTTTCCCATGTGTGTGGGGTTAACAAGCTTCTTTTTTCCACAATACCATATTCATTGTTCTTGTTTGGGTGGTCAGCAACCTTTAGTAATAAAAAAACTATTTCAACCGGTTTCCCTGAGGTCTGAGGATTTAATAAAAAGTTTAGAATCGCTTTCAACACTTTCATGTTAATTTCAGTTAATTACAGTAGCAGCAACCCAGTCTGGCACATTAGGGAACTTAACTTAGCAGGTGTATTTCATGATGGTTTAACCTAAAGTGTCCAAGACTGTCGCCGTCTCAGACAATCTATGGACATTTGTTTTTGACAAACATTAGATTTTTTTTTTATCATTTTAAATTTGCTTTTACTTTAGATTAATTTAGGAAGAGAATGGTAGAGAGAAGTTGGTAGGGCTGGTAAAGGACTATAGTTTTGGGATGTGAGCACTGGTCGCTCAAAGCACCGTCAGGCCTTACGTGACTTTCTCACTGACCGCTGTATCAGCTAACAAGATGAGGAATATGTTTGATGAAGAAAAATTTACTTTTCTTAAAATTTCAGCTTCATTAAGACAAATAAACAGACATACTATTAGTTCTTTTGAGCAGTTATACCTATAAGACTATTTATATTTTAACGGTTTGTTTCTCAAGTCTAAATCTTTCCTCTGTACCCTACGCTCGAGTCATTTATTCAATAGTTCAATAAAGCAAGAAAGCACGGACTGGCCTCTCTTTCTAGTGTAGGATTTTAAAGCATTTCAAACCTTGAGTGTATCATGCCCAGAGAACCCACCAGGAGACCCACGCAATGTGACCCACCTGATGTGTCACAAATACTTTCCAGATTCAAACTGTGTTTTTGTGTTTCAGAAGTATAAAAAAAAACAACATCTGCTTACTGCTGAGCTTTCACTTTCACAAAAAATAGCTTTGTAATTGTTATGTAGATTTATTCTTCTCGTTTGTTCCTTAAGAATTATGTTTTAAGACGTACAATTATTGATATTATTCTTATTCTATTATACACATACCATTTTTTTTTTTTATTTTGCACACATTAAGTAGACACTCAAGTCAATAGAGAGTGATTTGTAAAAAGAAGCTCTTTCTCAGGTTTCTGTCCACATTTCAGATTCATGTAGGGAGGACTATTGACCAAAAATGCTTTTAATAAACATCTCCCAATGATTTGGCTTTTTATGCAAAAATGTGTTCTCATAATTTTAATTGCTAGACACTTGATCAAAAGACTCTCAAAGACTCTCAAAGTTTCTCAAAGCCTTAAAACATTAAATATAAAATAAAAACAAAACATATATATATATATATATATATATATATATATATATATATATATATATATATATATATATATATATATATATATATATATAATTACAAAAATGTATATTCATCATAATGTAAAGCAATACTCAACCACAATAAAGTTTGTTGTAGTAAAAAGTAAAAGTTTTTTCTCAGCACAAAGTTCTCCATCGTGCTTTAGGTGCATGCTCAGTGTATACCAAGTTCATGGGGTGCTCACTAGACCCCCCACCCACCGTCCATCAGGCAGACTCACAGATGTCCAGAGCTGACTTTGCTCTTATATATCTGACCTTCCCCCTACATCTCCTTTGAATGCGCTTTCAATACATTTCTAGCCAGATAATGTTAACACATTTCTGTAATGTCCGTAAAATAGGCATAGCATAAAGCTATAAAGGAAGGAGAATTGCGCATTCTTGACATCATACAACAGTAGCAATGTTCCGTTATATCAGTAATTTGCAGTCTTCAAGGAATAAGGGGCTGTGGAGGATGGATGGATGGATGGAGGGATGATCACTTTCTTAAACCTAAACCTAATACTAAAAGAACTGGCGAGCAGTTGAAACGACAAATGAATCTGATAAAAAATGGTGATCATTTTATCCTAGTGACAAACAAATATAACCAAATATTACTTAATTGTGTAGTTAGTTATACAATAAAAAGTGTAATTGGTACCATTTCCTACACCTTATGATCTGCAGTAAAAAGTTAATTTGGTAAAGAGTGCATGAAAAGGATTGCAGGGCATGGGAGAGACTACTGTAGCACAGGGCAAGTGAAGTTCAGCAGAGGTGAAGGGTTAGACAGAGTGAACGAGAGGACAACGGAATCTGAGCGATGTGGCCAATGAAGGAACGCACTCAGAGACATGGAGACTAATGTAGACAAAGGATATACAGAGTGAGGAAGAGAAAGATAGGGACGTTGTGGCTCTGCTGTTGGACACATCCTCATCCTAATTGACGAGGTCATCCTGGGGACCATCCCAAAACCAGCCTGTCACATGGGGGTCATCATCAGGTCATCCAAAAGGCAAAGAGCATCAGGGCGAACAGTTGTTTTTGAAGTTTTATCATTCATTTTCTGTTTCTTTTGTATTGACCTAGCTAAAAGGCTAAACATTAGCCGCTGACAGGATAAGGTGTATGTAAAAGATGCAAAATTTTTATATTTCAGACTTATTTATAAACTGAGAGATGTTTTCTTGTGTGGGTGTGGGTGTGGCTGTGGCTTAGTGACCGTTATTACACAAACCCCCATAAAAATGAAGATGGATAGTAATAACGAAGAAAAATTAAACAAAATATGTTTTGAAAAGCCATGAATCCTGTCAGAACCTTATATCTGCGACGCATTCTGAACTCCAAACTACTATGCAGTTCTGCGAGTTGACGAGACGTGTCAAGAATTAGGTGTCATTAATAAATAACACATATCATCTTCTCATAGGATAACAGAGGTCAAAATTATCATTCAATATTTTTCAACACATGTAAATCTCTGAAAATCTCAATGTTTACATTCAGGGTTTCGTGGTCCTCTCTCATCTGGAGCCTGTCAATTATTGTTTGGAGGAGTCAAATTGGCTTACATAACTTTATATGCCACCTTTTCAGCAGGCACGCTGTTGACAGTTTTTTTTAAAGTTTTTTTTATGGATTTAGGACATGTTCGTGTGGATAAGATTTTGGAAAGGAAAAAATCTGGTTTTATGACCAAAACAAGGACGAAATGTGTAAATGAATCGATAAGTTTTAATGCATTCACAAAATAAATACAACCCTTTTCATTTAGAATTTAATTATTAGAATTACAACTACGATCCTAGAATGTAATTGGTCGTAACCCATCAGCGGGAAATCATTCATTCATTTAGCAGATAACATAGCCCTCATAAACTACTTCTAAAAATCTTCACACACTCAACAAAACAGTGTCTTTGATGTGCTGTCAATCAAATCCTCTCTGCAGGAATTTCTAGAGAGTAGGTGTCAAACTAACCTTTGCAACACAAACACTGAGGAAAACACAAATGAACTTGCTCAGTGACAACACACTCGGTAATTGCTGCCTATTAAGGTCTTCGCTTCACTCTCACACCTCATTACAGACCTAAACACACACTGCCCCCTCATTACAGCTAGCTTGCTAAACACACTCACACATGCACAATTCCCTCGTTCCCACCTGTCAGTTAAACACTCAACCTGGCGAGCGTGACCACTGAGATTTGGGTGTTAACTCGCTGATGACCGTGTGTGTTTGTCCATGTGTGTGTGGTGCCGGCTGTGTAACCCATTCCAAACCGGTTTGCATTGACCCCGTGTGTTCATTTGTGTGTTGTAGTAAGTCAATAACAAGATGAGTTCCTCACAGTGTGTGCTTCTTGGTTGACTTTGAACGCCCTTGAAGCAAATTGACTCTTGTGTAAAAACAGCCATTAGAGCTTAAATAAATGCTTGCACCTCATGCATCCTGATACTTCAGACACATCTCTTGTTTTGTAACCAAGTAACAGATTTGATAAATCAGTAAATGTCAAAAAAAAATTCTATTAAAAGTAATCTACATATATTACATTGGATAGTGCAGACTTTAGCAGTAAGGTGTTTGTTTACTGCAAAGTGGTGGAATTCGCTTGAGCTTTAATCCTCACTGTTTTTCAAGGTGAATTAGAATTGAATGTGCCAAGTAGAACAGATGGGTTGAGAATCGCAGAAAAGTTGCAACAAAACACTTGGTTGCACCAATCAATTAACTCTTCTTGCATTATGCTTGACTAAAAGTTATGATGAAGGTTATTAGATTTATGTCAAGGGACAGACTACTCCTGGCAAATTCAATTCTTCTACTTTAATCTGAGACCTAAACTATCTTTATGGCTCACCGCCTTGAAATATTTGATTTGAGAAACGAATGAAGATTTATGGAAAACTTTATTGTGGCTACATTGGTAGAACAAAACGCTAGGAACACTATGATTGATTTCCAATAATGTTTGCATGCTTTAGTATTGTTTTCTCATCAAAAACATGCCTCAGTCATATTCAGAATGGTTTACGCATAGTTTTGTAATCCTGTTTTCTTTTTCTGGAAGCTCAAAACAGCTTGATGACCTTAGCCGTGCCCATTGGTCATAGTGCCACCCACCAACCAATCAGATCAAGTTCTAATGCAGCTAATGAAGAACCTGTGCACTGAGTGCCCTACCTGGAAGTGTAACCATTGCAGAAACGTATCGATAAACAATGAAAAGAAAGTGTGGATGTCCCGGACAAAAGGTGTTTTTGTTGAAAAGTTTGCCAACAAGTAAAACCCTGCAGGAGCTGTGGTGGAGGATCGCAGTGAGAGGAACATGAGGTACCGGGCTCGTTTTGTGGAGCACAACTATTTGAGGGGATTTAAAGACATTGCTTATGATAAATACTGCCTTTTGGAGGTTTTTAAGGGTTTAGTGACAGTCCAGAGAGGTCAAACATTTATTATAAATTATTTAAAAGGGACATATTATGGCACCTTTAAGCTCATAACAATGCAAGTCGCTTTGGATAAATAAAATGAAAGATTCTTGTCCACGAAAACCAAGAAAGATTTTTTCTCAATTAAGTGTTTAAGCAATTATTTTGTTTAAATTATTTTATACATAGAAGAGTAGCCTTCTGACCTGAGCTGTTTTATTATAGTATTGGTTTTAGTTAACCGTGTACTGGATGTTAACTAGATATTTAAAGAATTTGCACGAATCATTGGACACTGTGTAAAAAACAAAACAAAAAAAACTATAAAAATCTTGCAAAAAAATTACAGTTACTTACAGTTCAATACAGCATTTAATTTTGAGGCTAGATTTTTATTTTTTACATTTTGTTTATTTACATGCCTTATAAATGTATTCTAAAAACATAAAAAACCTATAGATTCTCTGTTACTCTGCAGTCTACGGGTAAGGACGTAGCATAAATGAGTACCAGTGATGGGTATGGCAATGGGCTGAAATTGATGTGAAGAGAGAATTAAGAAATATTTGTTTTCATTTGATCATTATTGATCTTTTATAGACTGTTTCATGGTAAATGTATTTTTACATTGTTTTGTTTTTAAACGAGGAAGATGTGTAAGGAAAGCTAAGGAAATTTAAGAAGAAAATGCCTGAAACTCCAAGAAAAGATATTTATATATACATTTATGCATTTGACAGATGCTTTTTTCCAAAGTGACTTACAGAAGGGGAAAAAAAGTTTATATATTTAAAAAGCCTATATTTACAAAGTTAAAATATAGGCTCATAAATCTAAATTATCTTGACGCTTACAGAACCACAGAATGAAAACTAATGCTGAGAAAAGTCGTTCAGGCCAGTACCAGCTGTTTGCAGCTTCTGTGATGTACCTATTAATATGTACCTAATCTGCTACTGTGATGCTCTTCAAAGTACTTCACACGACGAGGGAGCTCTCTTAAAAACACAAGCCTGAACTCTTCAGTTCAAGAGCCCTGCTGTTGGCCTGTTTCTACTTCTGACTCAAGAAACTGACAGTTGACTATAAATTATTTGCCTTATTTTAAAGCCTTGACTCATTTACATCAATTTGTAGGGGGCGGAGTAAAGTATAGTGAGGGGAGTGTAACTTTAGGGTTGAATATGCGAATGTTTGAGGGGAGTCATCTTAGGTGGTCAGCCAAGGCCATTCTTTCTGCCTAGTATCCTGTCGTATTCTCTACCGTTCTATGCTTTCTATTTCCGCACACACACAAAGTCCCAGTTAGATGCCTCCCCGCTAATTAGCAACAAGTCAGAGCCGCCCACTTTTGCCTGGCAGTAAATATTCCCACACACTCTCACACTCGCACAGACATCCCTAACTCAGAAACAAGCCCTCGTTCCCTCTCCATTCTTTCCCCTCTTTTCGGATTTTTATCACCTCCCCCTGTTTTGTTCACACTTCTGCAGCCATCAATCATGCCATTGACCTATCTTGTTAGGGGAAACTCACAGACACACCTCCTCGCCTCTTCCAAACCTCCATCTCATCCCACGCTCGTTCTGTACCCAGCCGCAATTGAGCATCCGTATCCATCTCTGACTTTTACTCATCATGCTTTCTTGCAGTGTTAGTAATTATGAAGGGATTGTGGGTATGGGCTGAACAGGGTTGTGGGGAGTTGTTTGTTGGGTGTCTTGATTTAGGCAACACTCTGGGTGGCACGGGAACCCTTGGAATAAGCACAATGACTCTTGTGTTTCTGTGTCACACACACCCTTGTTTTACAACAGGGGAGGAGATGCCTTCAATGTCCCAATGATGTGAACCACCCTGAGCCTTTTCAGGGTGACAAACGGCCACTGCTCGCCCTGGTGACAAACACATGCACAAACAGACCGCGGCTATCATCCACATAAACAGTTTTTTTTATATTCAAAATGTGTTAACGTGACTAAATGTTCTAAAATATGCCAAAAATGCACAGTGCATTTGTGTACTTAGATTATATTCGTATACAAACTCTATTTCAAGGAGGCAGACTCAAAGTATTCTTTCACCTTTCTCATTTGCCCCGCTGAAAGAACCTTCTTGGCGCGCTCTTGAATTGGTATGGCTTTAATTGAATCAACTAGCTCTTTTCATGTGCCGCACTTATGAGGCTAGAGCAGCCAAATGGCTTGATGGCAATGTAATGGTGAAAGAATTGGAAAAAGGCACGCTGCCAGAGGGGAGAGACAAAAAAACATAGTGGAAATATATCATTAATTTTATATAATATATGTTATAGCATCCTCAGTTCAAAAACACACATTAGTTATTAGTTATTATACTCATTATCACACCAGTATAGTAGCATATTTAAAATATTTTGATACATATAGTTTTGAAATTATTTTTTAAAGCAAATTTCTTACAAATTCCAGATTAGAAGGAAAGTGATCATACACATTATCAATAAAGTATTTTATTTAATATTTTTGATACATATACTTTTTTATTTATTTATTTTTGGACATATTTCTTACAAATTCCTGATTCGAAGGAGAGCGATATATTCATTATCACTCAGGTAGAGTCTTTTATTTAACATTTTTTTGTACACATAGTTTTTTGTTGTTGCTTGTTTTTATGTATTGCTTACAAATTCCTGTAATGGCTGTAAAAATTTATTTAAAAAAAATTCTATTAAAGTCACACAGGAAATCTTCTCACTCTATTTTAATTTTGAACCTCTGCTACCAGTTACAAATTCTCAGTAAGTGATACTCCTCCTTTGAATATCTTGTTTAGCTTAAAAATAAAACAAATGTGAGACTGCTAAATGTGAGAATTTTGGAATGCAGAAGTGTATTTGTGGAAAGAATCTATCCAGAGACAATGGAACTGTGCGCAGGCACTTGGAGAACAGAAGGGTGACACAGAGGGCAGCTCTCACCCATAACAACTATCCTTCTCTGAAAACAAAACCCCAACCTGTTGCTGCTTCAACCAGTCCGAGGGAGGGGAGGCTCGTAATAAACTTGCCAGCCCCCTCGTTAGACGTCATCAGGCTGAGTGTATGGCTATTTCTGAGAGACGCACCAGCACAAGAATACTCAGTCAAAACTTCCTTCTTTACCTGTTTTTCAAATGCTACATTTCAACATTATTTAGCATTTTAGCTCTATTTACAAAAATAACAGCTCCCATTTTCTTGTTCACTGTCACTGAACACAAATGTACTTAATTGAATATTAAAAAGGAATGTTTTTTAAGTTCTAATGCTTGTTTACAAATCTTTTAATTGCTTTTCACTTTTAATTGTACACCAACAGAACAGAACAGAACAGAACAGAACAGAACAGAACAGAACAGAACAGAACAGAACAAAACACATAGGTCTCATAGGTCTCGCTTAAATGCAGAGGCGAGTGTGCTTTCTCTGCTCCAAAACTCCCTGTCTCTTGAAATCAGACTAGCAACAACATTTTCAGTTTTTAAATGTTTTAACAAGTATTTTACATGGTTCTTTTTACATCCTTTTATTTTACATGCTTCATTTTAAGTCATTTTACATTTTTAATCTGATTTTTATATATATTTTTTTATATTCAGTTTATTTTACCCTAGTGTGGCCTTGTGCTTTATCGTTTTTCTTACTGTAAGTTGTTAGTCACTGTAAGTTGTTTTTAATATATTTATTAATAAATTGTCATTAACATTGTCATAATAACCCTTGAAATGAAAGAAGTCAGCGACATAATTACCTGACGTACAAAGATAACCGTTTCCCTAGTCAAGGGGCGATTTTTCGATCTTTCTCACAACTATGTGAAAAGTTTCCATACATTTTCAGTGCTTTTTTTCATTTAAATCATATATAACTCAAATTAAGACTGGAAAATACTCAAAAGACCCCAAATAGTATTGAAATATTCTCGATAAATAAATAAGAGCTAAATTAAACAATAAAGGATGGATTGTGGTCATATATTTATGTTAACTGTCATAAGGTCAAGCATAGAAAGTATTTGACTGAAAAAAGGAAAGAATAATTTTTTTAAAAGTAGCTTTTTTAAGATTAGCGCCATGTTTGGGTAATTGTAGAGAATTGTGTTAATATATTTACGAAATTTCTTAAGATACAACTACTCTGGGAGGAAGCACAAAAGGAAATTTGTCATTTGTAACTCTTGGCTTGGACATACCGATGCATTCTTTAATATTTCTTTTGGGTGGATTTGTCACAGTTGGAAATGTCACAACTTGTTACACTACACATACTTGTCTGTCAGAAAGACGCAGCTAACTGGATGAAGACAAGTGAACCCGCTCAGAGAAAACAAACTGAAGACTGAAGCAGATATATGTACAAGAAACGACACTGTGAGTAAACTACACTATTAGGAGGAGCCGATCTTACCAAGAGTGTACTTTCAAAAACCTGCTTTTTTTGTTCATCTCTGACTGGTATCATCTCATTTTCACCATGCGTCTCATCCCCCTCCACTCAAGATTCCATCTTCAATCACCCCTCCGTTTCATCTCCCTCTCTTGCAGGATCAGGGGAGCAGGTTGTGGTAACATTTGTAGCATTTGGCTGCAGCAAATCCCACAGCTTTTTCCTGAAAAGAAGCAGCAACCTTAAAAGTGGAGAGGGAGGGGGGTTCGCTCTTCTACTCTTTCTCTTCTTCTCTCACCCTGTGCTAAGCAGTCCGCTTGCCCCTCACCATCGCCTCCAAATCCTCCTTTATCCACTGGCAGCCAGATGGGGTGGCAGGAATAATAGGCCGAAGCTGATGAGCACCATTCAATTTGTCCAGCCGTGTAAAGGAGCTTGTAAGCCGTTCCATTTGAGCAGGGTGTAATAGTAGCCAGGGGAGCAGAGGCTATGTTAAGACTTAATTACCTACTAATGGCTGTTGTAGGGACAAAAGACTTGTGTAGACCCCAACAACTTACACTCCTGAAATAGAGGAGGAAAAGATGGGGGTGTGGAGTCTGTTTATTGAGATGCTGCAGCCAATTTCTGATCTTTTATTTTTAAATGTTCATTTATGCCATTTATCACTTTTTGTTTTTTTTTTTTTAGAAAAAAAGCTCATGTTGGGTTAATAACTTGTGAAAATAGAAAACGCTAACGCCATCAACCTTAAGAATAAAATGTATTTTTTCTTCTTCTCTTTCTTTTTTAGTTGGAGGGAAGATTAGCAGGATTAAGGCTGGCTCGCATATGCTGCTCTTCACTATTGGCATTCAACACTAGACAAGCCCAACTGCCACCCAGACGGGTAGAGAAAGAAAGACAGAGGGTGAGTGAAAGTTTTCAAGTGATATTGAAGCATTGCTACGCTGAATAAAAAGTTTTTCGAATGGAAAGAGAAGGCAAAAGACTTTTGTGAATAGAGAAAGATGAAACCGTGTGGATGGTTATGGAAAGAGAGCCGCATTGGATGAATTTATGGTTTCGTATCTATTTTGAAGATTTGCTAGTCTATATGGTATTTCTTTAAAAGGCTAGTTGTTAAAAAGTTTTCACTTTTTTTTGTTAGTTTTTGGGAAGACTCCCAATACATCATCGTTCTGCCCACAAATATCTTTTTATACATTTTATTTTTTTTTAACAAAAATCACCATAAGTTCTAATAAGATCATTGTAAGAATTTTGCCAGAAGTTAACAAACTTCTATCATATTTTTGCTGGGTATAAAATTAATTCTGAAATTTGTGTGTGCTTGTGCGTGTGTGTGCGTGTGTGTGTGTGTGCGTGTGTGTGTGTGTGTGCGTGTGCGTGCATGTGCGTATGTGTGTGTATGCGTGCGTGTGTGCGTGTGTGTGTGTGTGTAAATTTTGTGTGAATTGACTGTTTTTGATTATATCAGCTTCACTTCTATTTGAATTAAATAAATACTGACACATAATTACATTTTTGTCAGATTTTTTCTTGTTTTGTGGATGTTATTTATATGTTTATTGCAATACTTTGACAACCGAGACGCATTGTAAAACACCTCTAAAGTGTTGAGTGGGGGAAGCTTCTTACCATGTCATTGAAATTAGATGATATTATATTTCAACATCATGTATCAAAAGGACACTATCGATGTAAACTTAAAATTCTTCACGTTGTTCATGCACACGTTTGTCCATGTTTTGTCCTACATTTTTGGAAAGGCTTTTCAATGTACATGTTTTTTTTCACTTTGTTGATCTATTTGAAAATATCCACATTAAGTAACTATTGTGCGATCTGTACATGAAGGGTAACAATATGCCAATACCTTATAAAGCATGGGTCCCCTGAACATCCCAAGTTAAGTTTCAGCTCAAAACACTATTTAGTGTTTTTTTTTATAATGTTTGATAAAGTTGGCAAAGATAAGTGAAAGAAACCATCAACAAAATAGTATTTTCTGATTCGCAAAGATAAATAATCTTCAAGACAAAATAAAAAAAAATGCATTTGATGGTCCTGAAATATTTAACTTACAAAAAACAACATAGAAATAGTTTTTTCACGCTGGCCTCAGTTCTGAAGCTCCATTAGGAGTTACTCTTTGCACATAAGGTTGAATTTGATCAAATCTTTTGCTTCATGTAACCACTGATTCTATGAAAACTGGTGTGCTCTTTTTTGTACATTTTTATGAGATTTGTTCTTGTTTTGTGGATGTTATTCATATGTTTAGTGCAATACTTGCATTGTCAAGCACTTCTCAATTGTTAGTGTTGAGTGGGGGAAGCTTCTTACCATGTCTTTGAAATTAGATGCTATTTTATTTTAACATCATGTATTAAAAGGCCACTATGGATGTAAACTTAAAATTCTTCACGTCGTCCATGCACACGTTTTTCCAAACCCCTTTCAAAAAGTTAATTCACTTCTCATTCTCTTGATTTTGAGGAAAAAAAGTAACATATGATTAAAAAATGCTTATATTGTCAATTGTTAGATTTTTCAACACGTTCATCAGAGTCTTATTTTTAACTTTTTCTTTCATGATGTGTACAGTTCTGATCAACTTTTTAAAATGTTTTTCCACATCATTTTATGTCTGATTTTGTCTTGTGGTCAACAACTAATCAATAAAAAACACACTGTGAACACTCACCCGGAGCAGTGGGCAGCCATGTTTGCGGCTTCCGGGGAGCAGTCAGGAAACTGGTGCCTTGCTGAAGAGCTCCACAGCTGAGGTTGTTGAAGATGGAGAGTAAGTGTTTCATCTCTCACACCACCTTCAACTCGATGGATCTGGGGATCGAACCTGCAACCTTCTGATCACAAGTCGATCTCCTTATCCACCAGACGAAGAAACTGCCCAGAATATCATAAAATATCAGCCAAGAGTGTTGTTTTATTATAAGTATACTTTTTTATTTGTGAATGAACTAAGATAGTCATATTTACTTAGTCATAAATATTCAATAAAAGAAAAGTCATCAGAAGCAGTTTGAATCTGAATGTTTCAATAAGGCTTAATCATAAAATACACATTTTGATTTTTGATTAAAAAAACTTGAGCACTAGCAATAGACTTCTATTTTACCTTTACATCATGCATCAAAGTGACTCTACAGATGCAAACATAAAATACTTCACATCATTCATGCGCCCTTTTGTCCAAAAACTTTTCAAAAAGTGAATTAAATTCTCATTCTCTTACAAATTGTTTAATGAAAAAATAGTCTTAAGAGGCAAACTGTGCTGAAAAGACGAGTGCAGTGCAGTGTCAAATATGTAGAAATCCATTAATTACAAACACACCTCCAAGTTGTTTAAGGAACGGGTTAATGATGCAGAAAAGCTGAACATGATTTCCAGCTGGGTTCATTAATCAGAAGGTAACTGCTGGCTCATTTAGCTCAAGGGGGTGAACAGTTCTAACTCATACACCTCTGCCCACCTCATTATTGGAATGTGCGCACAAACACATCATTATCTCATAAAGATAATGAGAAAGGAAGAGTCTGGCTGTGCCAACAGGCAGACATTAGCGCTCAGTCTCCCTCCACACTCATCCCCTTGGCTCATCCCCGTTCATTCACCCAGAGGTGGCAAAAGCTCTCGCGTGTGATGTTCCTCATCCTCTACCTGATTCTCTGAGGCAGGCCCTTGTCAAACAAATAGCTTTTAATTGAGCGAATGAGAAAGATAAAATGTTGTTTTGTATTTTTGCCATTTCTGCTGATTTCATTTTCTGCACCCGAACTGTGAACTTTAGCAGCTGGAAATGCGTTCTGGAAACTGGAACTGATGCAGATGCCACAAACACAAACAGGCCCTATTAGGATTTTGTCCTTGCTTTGATGAATCCTGTATGCACAAACCATAAAATCACATGCCTGAATGCAGACAGTAATTTTTTTACAACTCCATGCATACCGTCAACAACAAAATGCTTGTTTTCTTTTTAAACCCTCGATAGATGTCCGTTTTATGTGGTGTAATCCAGTTTAAGCATGTTGCTAAAAATACGTGTCAATTCTTGTCATTTTTTCAATGCGTGTGATCTAAATCTTGTTGCTGTGACGTCAGGTGTGCGCGCTGTTAATTAGCCTTAACTAGCAACATTCTCAGCGGAATACAGCATCCTAAAGTTAGGATGAATTGAGGGCAGGCCGACCCCTGTCTCCTTCCCTCTGTAATTGCTCCCAAGACAGTTGTCAGTCAGTGTGTGCTTGGTATGGTGTGCTGTGAGTGCATGCGTGTGAATTCACATGCATTCTTCCCAGGATGACATTTCACATAATTATATGCGTGAGGAATATACTGCTGCTCTGACAATAGGTCTCTCTCTCTCTTTTGCTCTCTCTCTCTTTCCCCCTCTAATCCAGACAGTCATGGCATATATTACCATTTTGGTACACTTAACAACTGAGATTACTGGAATTCATAATGAAGAAACCGAACTTCTCTCTGAGGCCGGCGGTTTAAACCAGCTCATTTGCATAAGCGTATTTAATGAGAGTAAACAAGCAAACAGACAGACGGGACTCCGCACGCGGGGAAAACAAAGCAAACAACAAGAGCTCAGCGATGCTTCAATGGAAATATGTTCTAGTCTGGACCTTGATCTGTAATGATGATGTGGCCGTCTCTGTCACCTAAGCTCACTGATGTGTTCCTAATAAATATATGTATGTTGAGTTTATATGTATAGGGAGAAATGCTTTAATGTGCAATTTCAAACTTCAGATTTTTTATGAAAATTGCAGAACATGAATGCACGCATCCTTAATATGTGTATTTTTTATTATTTTTTTTTAGCTTCAAGATATCTCAATATAGCAGATATCTAAAAAAAAACCATAATAATAAAAAAGCACTCAAACAAATTTAAACTGACAGCACTTGTTTTTCAATTTGACACATTTTATACACCAATTTAAAGATTCTGTTTTTTTCCCTGAGGAATAAAACTCCCATGGGCCGCATCTGTCACAAAGGTATTTCATGCAAACACTGTTAGGTTAAACTATAAGGAAACTTGTCACAATTTAAATGCCATTTAGCTCAAAAACTAGGTTACAAGTCAATGCACTGTCCAATCCACCCTGTTAGCAAATATGAAACGCATTATAATCCACTTAATTCATAGTCCGAACTATTTCTATATCAGACCTTTCTAGCTAAACTTAATATTTATGCTAAAACTCTCTAAATCCAAAGAACCAATCAGAGACCAAAGTCTGCATCATGTGATTTCAATTCTTCTAGTCAACACATGCCACTGACCTGTGTGTTAATAACAGAGAAAAATATTTAGTTGTGATAAAATGTATTATAGACTTTAACTAGCGTAAAAATTTCAAATGTGGTAAGATTTGATGTAACGCCCCATGTTGATGTCATCTGTGTAAATCAAGGAGAGAGAAAATATTTAATGAAATAAGTGCTCATATTGTGAATTGTTACATTTTAACACTTTAATCAGAGTCTTGTTTTTAACCTTATCCTTCATGATGTGTACAATTCTGATCATTTCTGATTATTAAAATGTTGTTCACATCTATGTCTGATTTGTGTCTTATGTTCAACAACTAATTAATAAAAAGAATAATTTATAATGGAATTTGTTGGCAACAACTTTCATTATCGATTATTTGTTGACTAGCAAACTTCATTAAAGGGGTTAAAGTTGTAACACGTCAATTAATGTTAAAATGGTACATGTCTGAAGAATGGATAAAAGATCAGCCAAGAGTGTTTTTATTAGTAGTATCTTTAATCTTTAAACTAAAATCATTAACTTTGTCATAAATACTCAATAAAAGAAAATCTGAAAACACAAACTTTTAATGTGGTAGCAGCTTTGAAAAGTTGTACACAACACAATTTCATCCAAAAATATGGTTTCAACAAGGCTTAACCATAAAAGACTTATTTTGATTAAAAGATCTTGAGCACTAGAAATAGACTTCTTAAAATCAAGTTTGTCAAAAACCCTAGGAGATCCCTTTGTATTTGTGCTTTGATTTGTATATTATTATTATATGACATAAAAACTCTTGAATAAAATTGACATTTGATCGATTTTGTGATTACTTTGATTATTACTCATAACAAATGAATGAATCTTAAGTCATCCAGTCTAACACTTAAAATGATTCCAACTTTTAAAACGCTTTTAAATGCTAAAAAGTGTATTATATTTTCCATTTAATGTGTATAATGTGAGACCAAAATACTTGGTGTCCATTTCACGTTTCTCGAATCAGATTGGTTAAATCTGTCTGAAGCAAATGCTTCGTGACATTTAAGCTCAAGTCTCGCTCGTCATGTAACCCCAAACAACTTCTGCTCTGCCATATTGCTGTAATTGAAATGTTTCAGATCATAACCGTTAAAAACCATTTTGCACGCCTCGTTTAGTAACGCTTTAAACGCGTTTAACGGCTGAACTCAGTCAGCTGTCAGGCGCCCGCTCGGGGTCACCAGGTTAAAACAATACGAGCGCGCTCAGAACGCAACCGGGCTCTGCAAAAGGCGCGCGCGGCGCCTCCATCCTCCGGGAGAGGCGAGAGGCGAGAGGCGCACTGGCTCAAGAACAATATTCTCATCACAAACTCGACCTCATTATAATCCTTTTTATTATGCCTTGAGTCGATACGTTTAAAATAGCATCGGAAAAAAACGTAAATAATGCTTCAGCCCGATTATTGTCAATCGTTATTGTTATGACGTTTTGAGAATTATGAGAATATTATAAATTCTCCAATCTAATTATCTAACTAAGTACTGATTACTCTATATGTGCGTGGAGTAGCAGTTGTACGACATTTCCCATTCATTTATAAATCTTGCTAATATTAGTAGCCAAATTTTGTTATTGCTAATCTAAACCAAGCGATCCTCGAATCATCGACGTGAGGATGCGCCATATGCTAAGTGTATTTAATGCGTTGCCTAATGAAGCCTTAATTTTTTTCGCAATGACATGAGGGTTTGAGACCCCCACCCACCTCTGCCCATTGGATCCTGACGGGCTGTCGGAAGAGCTTGACATTGTCCCGGTGACTTGCCCCCGGGTGCCGGGCGGAGGAGGGACCTGCTATAAAACAGGGTTCGTTGTCGTCGGGCGTGCCAAACACAAACAGTGCGCAAGTTAAACGGACTAACGAGCGAAAACTGCCAAGCCACACACCAGCACGCGCGTGCACCTGTCACCGGTAAGCTTGCGCCTTTCAATAAATACAAATCTTTTCATTTGAGTGGAAGTTTTGGAAATTTGAAACTTTCTCGTTCGCGTATTTTAAGTTTCGTTGCGCAATTTATTGGCGACGGCTTTTTAAAGTTTCTGACAACTTTCTGTTGTTCTTCATTCCCTGCTCAGATAATTATGCTTGTCCAAACGTTGTTTAAGAAGTATTAATCATGCTATAATATTTAGCTGTTTTTCAACATTTGTTAAAAACACTTTTTTTTATTAAAAGGAATTGTATCTTGGAGAAGCACACTGAACACCATGGACTCCGACACGAGCCGAGTGTCCAGCAGACCCTCCTCTCCAGAAGGCGACGATCTCTTCCTGTCCGCGGTCAAGAAATCGGTGGGCTTCTCTGGCGCTGTCTCCTCCACTCAGAGCGACTCTCCTCCGGACCTAAGAGGTGCGGATCTGCGGGGCCTCTCCAGCGCAGAAGAAGACGCGCTTGCTCTTAAAATGCTCTCCAAAAAGGACCGTAAGCTTCTCTCCGAGACGGAACTACAGAGCATGCGGCTGAAGATCAACAGCCGCGAGAGAAAGCGCATGCACGACCTCAACATCGCCATGGACGGGCTCCGGGAGGTCATGCCCTACGCGCACGGGCCCTCCGTGCGCAAACTCTCCAAGATAGCCACCCTGTTGCTCGCGCGCAACTACATCCTCATGCTGAGCAACTCGCTGGAGGAGATGAAGCGTCTCGTGAGCGAGATCTACGGGGGAGGAAGCGGAGCCCATCACAGCAGTTTCCATCCTTCCAGCTGTGCCACCTTAACGCACGCGGCAGCAGCGCCCTTACCGGGTCACCCCGCCGCGGTCTCGCATTCTTCTCATCCGGTCCACCATCCACTGCTCCCGCCAGCTGTCTCATCGGCCGCATCTCTCTCCGGCTCTGGTCTGTCCGCTGTCAGGCCGCATCACGGACTCCTCAAGGCTCCTTCAGCGGGCGCCGGGCCACTCGGTCCGGGTTTCCAGCACTGGGGAGCGGGGATCCCTTGCCCGTGCAGTATGTGCCAGGTTCCTCCCCCACACTTGCCCGGTATGAGTACTGTCAGTATGCCACGGCTGACCAGTGACTCCAAGTGAGAACTTTGAAAGACTTTACAGACTTGTAAAATTGTTTAAAAACTGTGATTTTGTAAGCACAAAATGAACCAGAGCCACTAACATAGTTTAGAAAGAATAGAGTTTATTATCCTGTAATTTCTCGCTATTTGATGACAGCATTCTTTAGCCCTCAGCACTGACCTGAGAAAAAACAAATGTGAGGAAAATTCATGACAAAATCTATAAGTCTAGGCTAATGATTCACTTACAGAGGGCTAAAGTGAGAAAGCTGTTATATAAAATGCTACACTTTAATAAACAAAGTGGGAATGTAAATATGTAGATGGCGTTTGTACAGTCTTGAGAGATTTTATATTATCTTCCTCGGTTATGACTGAGGTCAAGTGTGGAACAAGATGAGTGACCTGCTCAGTCCTGCTCTACTGTCTCTTGTGTCTTCTTTCACCCCTTTGGCCATCTTCTGTCTTCCTTTTGTGCAAGCTTTTCTTTACCGATATGAAGAATGATCCATTTTTATTTTTTTATAAAACAGTATTTATTTACTTATGTTGATGGTAAATGTTCCGTGAATGATCAACTAACTGTAAAATAAATGTTTTCAAACTATGTGTTGGTGTACTTGTATTTCTTGGTCAAAATCAGCACAGACTAAAAGAAGTAATCGCAAAATCAAATTTAAAAACTCATCCGATTAAGCAAAGAAGTTGGCTTGAATGGTTTTATAATGTAACACAGATTTTACATGAAATAATTTGTGTAAATCGTTACTGTAATTTGAGTTGTATATATTTTTTTAAAGAATGAATACATTTTTGTTATTCAGCCACATGAAATAAGTTTTCAAAATGACGCACTTTCACATTAAATTAAACTTTTGCGTTTTCTTGAGATATACAAAACTGAGTTCTGTTTTTACTTGATTTGCAAATGTATTAACGTTATTAAATTTTTCTTCATTTTCGAAAGTTTTTAAACTTTATTTAACATTTTCCTTTGGCTTTAAAATGTTTAATAAAAGTCTGCAAAACAGCTAATATTTTAAAAATAAAAGAATGTTAGTTCCTGTCGATCTTAAGAGCAAGAAAATGTTGATTAAAATATTATATGAACTGGACACAGTAGTTTATTAATTTGTCAGGGGGTTGCAAACTAAAATGTAAAAATGGGATTTAATTATATAGCACATTTAATGGGTCAAATAAAAGTTGTTCAACAGACAAGAAGAAAACATTAGAAAAAAGAAGCCACCCATCGAAATCAAGCAGGTTGTCAATTGAACTTTTTGTGCAAATCAGCCAATATTTCTTCAAGGTGAAACTGTTCATCAATTTAATCTAAATGATCGATTCTTAATTAAGAACTTTAATTTTCATACAAACATTTTTTCCCTTTCTTTGCTCTCTGAAAGTCCGTTAAATGGCCAGAGATGATTTAAAATGCAGAAAACGCACAAATAAACAACAAAAAAATCCGCAATGCACTACAATGTGAGAGGATACATGAGCAAATAAACGAGTATTATCTGGAATACATTACTAAACGCCAGCAGCTGGAAGGCAGATTGCTTTTCTGTCGCTGTTTTCCGAAGGATTTCAGAGCTGGAACGCAATGATTGATGAATATTCATCTTTGTCGGTTGTTTCTTTATTTTACTTCGTTTATTAATTACTCACAGAAGCGAATTACTTCATTTTTTCTTGGGCTTACTTTGACTTTTTATTTAGGGGTCTACTTGCCCCACTTTCTCTCTGTTAAATCAGAATCTAAAGTAAATTCAACAGTTGAAAATAATCCTCAAATATCTTTTTGTCAATTTTCAGAAACAGGTTCACTGAGTGATTTTAAGCCTGGCTGGGCTCTATGGAGGCAAACATGCTGCTGCTGTCTTGTCTTCCTTCACTAACATCTGCTTGTTAGTCATCTTCCGCCGCCTCGCCCATTTGCTCCGCGTAAAACCCAATTACTCCGCGAGGTAATGACAATTACACGCTATCACGTTTCCAAATGAACCCGCGCAGAGCCTCCCGGAGCTTCAGACACACAGCACCTTAATGAAAACCCTCTTCACCCACTGAAGGACACAGATGCGCGGATGCTAAAAGAGCTCCAAAACTGAGCAATAAACTTGACTTATCAACAACTCGAGTATGTTCTTAATCGATTAACAAACATCATTACCATGGTTACATTTCCAGTAATAAAAGTTCAGGACAAAGCAGGTATTACTTTAGACTAAACAAGAAAAAGAAAAAGAGAGAGAAAGTAATGCTGCGTCCCGATCCGAACACTTACACTGCATCCTTCACGAAGATACTCGTTTTCAGAAAATCTACAAACTTTTTAGTGTGTGAGACGAGAGTGTGCACGATCTGGGAAGCACTAAAACATCACGTGACAGAAGTAGTTATGCCACATCATCAAGCATTGTTCCTTGTTCCTTCATTACATTTTTTCTAATAATAAATAAAAACGTCTGGTATTGGTATTGTTTTACATAATTTAGCTTAACCTTTGTAGGGTGTTTCCATTTTAAAAGCAATTAAAAATAAAAAATGTATCCCATAACACATTAGCATATATGACTTCAAATTCAAACCATATAGAGAACATATCTTGAATTAATGCAACCAATCCCTACTAAAAAAGAATATACACTTGTAACATTTTCATTCTTGTAAAAATTAGAAATGGGTGAATTTGACCCGAAGACCACACAAGGGTTAACATAAACACAGTTTCTCATGAGTATGAGTTGCTGAGGAAGACTTTCTTTTATTGAAATAATTACAGGAAGAACCAAAAGATCATTTGAATCTTAATGAAGTCACGGTTGTTAGCAGAGCACTTCTAAATCCACTTTAGCGTGTTAATTCACAGCTCAATCTTTCTCTTAATACTAGGAAGAGAACTTTGACTATGACTGTATGAGAAATGAAGTTTGCTCTGTTAAGATATTTTTGGCCACAAAACCTAAAGAGTGTTCTGCATTAAAAGTGTTATCATCTGTTGACAGGGCATTCTGGGGGATGTAGTTTCCTCTTCTGTGTATGCGTGTCACATTGGAGCCATGTTTCGTTCACACCAAAAACGGATAGAAATGATATGTTACTTGAAACAAGAATAAACACACCAAAAAATCGTATTTTACGAAACAACTCAGAATTGAGGATTTATTAATTTAATAGAATTTAGTAACTTTTAAAAAATGTAATACATTTAATGAACATAGCCTTAGATTCAAACAAAATCAAACAAAATAAAAATGTTCTTTTAATGCAAATTAAGCTACAAAATAAAGTCTTTTTAAACATGACCAGCCTGTGCATATCAATTTAACACACTTTGTTTGACTTTTGCCTCTGATTTCCTTCTATATGATCAGTTTGGCTTAAATTATTCAAGTATTCACAAAAAGAAACAGTAAATTAGATGAATACACATATTAAGTAGTTTTAGTTAATCTTTGGTACTTTTGAAGTTTACAATGAACTTAAATGAAACTTGGTGGAGCAAGTATTTATCTATGCTAAACAGCATCAGCCTCATGCACAATTTCCGCAGATTGTGTTTAGTGTTTAATATTCATATGTGTGTGCGATGGTTTAAAACGCAGATCTTAAAACCGTCGTAAATCCTCTGCTTCGCCACAGATGTTGAGCCATTGAGACACAAACACTGGGTCTTGTTAGCCCAAAGGATTAGACTGAGAGGATTGTAGAATTGCATCAAAGGTGAAGGAAAAATGTAAATAAATAGAAAAAAAAAGAAGCCAAAATCAACAAATTGATGAAGTGCATCTGTTGCATTGTGCCTCAATAGGAAATAACGATGTGGGGAGATCCACAGGAGAGTTGTGCGTTACTTTGTCTCAGGTTCATTGATCCAGCATCGTTATCACTAGTGCCACTCATTTATCACATGATCATTTGAAGAAGAGCATTTTAGAGGAGGAGCAGACGGGTGATTTGAGGAACCCATACAGTGGCCATATGAGACCACACTTCCCCTGGGATGAGTGTTTATCTCACCCTCCATCATCTGTTCATCCCTGAGTAACACTCTCTCATGGAAGAGCCTTTAGGTTTATTGTTTTCTTGTAAGATGGAGTAAAGAAGCTTAATCGACAAGAAATTAAAGGTTTACATTTCAATTGATGCTAACTAGAATTATCTTATATAAACTCTGGTGTTTATCTGTGTCTCCTAATTAATATGGGTTCATTTAATTGGCCATTTTGAGGCAGCATTTATTTTTTTGAACAAGCAAATGAAATTGAAATGTTGATGTTGATGTTAAATGCAATTATGGTAAGTTCTCCTGTATTGTTTTCCTACTGAGAAAAATTGAGAGAGTTAATTTGCTGTTTGCACGCTCCCATATATCATAACTTAAAATGTATTTGACAAATGTTAAATATTTTTCAATAAAAAAGGAATATAAAGTGGTTAGTTTTATACCGCAAAATACTAATATTTATTACAAAGTACAAGGTTTTGGTGACGAGTTGGTTATTTAGATAAGTTTTTTTAACTCAGTTAAAAGTGTTATTTATACTCTATTCAGAGTGTATTTGCTTATATTCTAGAGAGAGTTAGTTTACTGTCAAGATTTTACTGTGTACTTATGACTTAATGAGCTGAAAAAAACTAATATATATTTTACAAGTTATATTTTGTAAAATAAAAAATCAAGATGTCAACAAAGCTAAATTCAGCATTTTATTTTGCATTCAAAAGACACTTGTATACTCTAACATTATATTTTTTTAGTGCAGGAGAGTCCCCTCCTTTTCTTTGGGGGTGACAGGGTACTCAAAAGATATCACTGAGCACCAAATCTGGTTCTTTGGGTAAGTGTCACACAGGAACAGGCACAGTGTTAAATTAACACTGATGGTGTGGACCTGTATAATAACACTGACCCAGTGTTAAATGTTGCACAATGTGTGAAGTGAAGTGTAAAAGTGACCAGATATTGAGCGACCCATACCTGGAATTTGCACCGTAAAATATAATTTATATGTGAGGAAAATAACTGCTGGAATGATGAAAGTGAAAGTGAAAAGAGAAAGTGACCAGTTGGCCAGATATGGAGTGACCCATTTATGGAGTTTGTGCTCTGCATGTAACCCATCCCAGTGTAAACACACAGCAGTGAACAAAAACACAGTGAACACACACCCGGAACAGTGTGCAGCCATAGCTGTGGCGTCTGGGGAGCAGTCGGGGATTGGTGCCTTGCTGAAGAGCTCCACAGCTGAGGTTGTTGAAGATGGAGAGCAAAGGTTTCATCACTCACACCACCTTCAACTCGATGGATCTGGGGATCGAACCTGCAACCTTCAGATCCCAAGTTGATCTCCTTATCCACCAGACCACAACTGTCAGATGTGAGTTGTGAGTTGAAGTAAAACACCAGCGGATTTTAATTGAAATCTTATTAAGTGGTAAAAATTTGTAAATGAATATAAAAATAAGGAGTTGCTAATTAATTATCAGTATTAGTTAGCAGTATTTATTTTGGTTAATCTAAGATTATGAGTGATAAACCACACCGCTCCTCTGATCATTTTAGCCAGAGCTAAATGAACACTGACTCATGTGTTAAATCACCTGACATAGTGTTAGATGTAACACTGGGGAAGTGTTTATATATGTCTATACCAGTAGTGTAAATTTAACACTGTGAATTTTGCTGTGCAGTCTCTAAAGGTGATATTTAGACCCGACCTTCAAAAGTGGTCTTTAGAACCAACCATATTTAGAACAACTGGTTCTATTCTTTATATAGAAAAAGTACTTTGTAACACCACCACCACCACAAAAAAAAGATATCTAAATTGCATTTATTTATTTTTTTGTTTTTGTTTTACATATAGTTACAAATCTACGGCTCTTTAGATTCTAAATGCTTTGCTGTAAATATGTGTAAATGTCTTTGGCCCTTAATTGTGATAATTGTTTCTCATTTGCTAAATTTCACCAAAAAAGGTTCCCGATATGATTAGATAATCTGATTTGTTGCTATATAGCACTGATTTTACTAGAGTGTACTTACATTAACTAGCTCTTGTCTTGTTAATTTTGAAGCAGAAAAATAAGTATATCTTTTTACGATTTATGACGTTTATATCTTACATTTTTGAAGTTGTCAAAGCAGTGAATCTATTGTTAGTTGCAGTTTGGAAGTGCGAAAATGTGTTTGTTTGCAGGTCAACCCTTCACTCCTATCCTGTGATCTAACGCCAATGCACACTCATACAAGATCAATGTGTTTACTTAAAGAGCTGATGTGTTTACTGAAAGATACTACGAGACAGATGGATGCAGAGAAATAGAGTGAAAGAAAGTAAGTAAGTCAAAGGAGAGCGAGATAGAAGGAGAGATGTGCATTAGGAATGTTTGAGCCCTTAAGAAAGAAGGGATAATCCTGTAAGCGTTGAACACTTGGATATTCATGACAGGCCCAGGGTGGATGCGCTCTGAAAAGAAAACCAGAGCCTGGACGAATGAACATCAAAGGGCATCATGGGAGCTCTGTGGGCTAACTGAGGGTTTGCTGCCACTGGACCTTTTGTTCGGGGCTTTGTTGCTGTCCAGCTGAACCCTTTCAGAGAATGTATATGTGAGCGAGTGTGTGCTCCACAAACCCTAACTGACTTTGTCTGGAAATCCGATCCTCTTCTGGCATATGTCCCTCCGTCTCAATCCACTGGGAACACACTCTCAATCTCATTCTCCAACACCAAATCATATTAGAAACTTTTAGGGAGAAACTTTCTCTGCACACTTCTGTCATGGAGCTTGCCCTTAACATCTTGAATTGCCACATTTAGCAAGTGTGTGTAGAGCGAGCATGTGTCAGGCTGCTTGATGGATGGTTGGCTGATAGAGGTGTTTGGCTCTCGGTTTGCAGAGGTCGCCTGACTCTGCTTTTCTCTCATTTATCTTGACTTGTTTTCAGGCATCTTTCAGACAAGCGTGTGAGGATGCAGCTTTCCTCAGATCTGTGCTTGAGTTTTTAAAACCTGGTTTTGGGATTTGATCGTCATTAATGGGTGAATTAGTATTAAGCACTGAAGCATCGAGACTAATTGCTGAATTGTGGAGTGAGTTGTGTTTTTATCTGAGGTTAGCGTTTTGTTTTTTCACTGCTGGTGATTTTCTGGCCTTTAGCCTGTGATCTGACAGTGGGCGTCTGTGTTTCCTTTTTTTGTTTTGTCTTTTTGCTTGTAGCTTTTCAAGCTGTCTGTTTAGCAACTCATTGAATATTCTTTGAGCTCTCGCCAAACCTAGCTCATCTATCATGTCCAAATAGCCGTCGCTTTATCTGGTGGAACGGAAGCTCCTGTCAAAATGTTGTTAAAGCAAATGAATTAGCTTTTTGCAAGTGCTTGTTAAGCTGAAAAAAAAATGGTACGAGCAATTTTAGAAAGCTGTGGAAAAACTGTGCACAGTTAATTCTTTTGCGAGTCTAAGGCTATGTTCAGACTGCAGGTTTTAATTCCCAGTTCTGATTTTTTGTTGAACTCTGTTTTTGGTGGGGTCGCTCACAGTACAAATAACATACCCCAGCTATCCATCAGTTGTTTCCGTTTTATGTTTCCGGGAGTATACCTTATTGTGTTATTTTTCGTCTTAATCTTTTTCTTAACATTGTTTAATACTAATACAGTTGGCTATTATCAATTATTTGCACCCACGATGCCTCAAGAGGCCTCAAGACCAGGCGTGTCAGTGTTTATCACCATCAGTAGGGCATTCTGGGAGACATAGTTTTTGCTTCTGGACATACGGGTCACATTGGAGCTGCATTTTGTTCACACAGAAGATAGCAGGATAGGAGGCACATGTAAGTTAGTAGTTATTTGCAGTTATTTATAATGATTTCATTTAATAATCTCAATTGGGGCGTCACGGTGGCGCAGTGGGTAGCACGGTCGTCTCACAGCAAGAAGGTCGCTGGTTCTAGGCTCGGCTGGGTCGGCTGGCATTTCTGTGTGGAGTTTGCATGTTCTCTTTGTGATTGTGTGGGTTTTCTCCGGGTGCTCTGGTTTCCCCACAAGTCCAAAGACATGCGGAATAAGTGAATTGATTAAGAACGATTGCCCATAGTGTGAATGTGTGTGTGAATGTTTCCCAGCGATGGGTTGCGGCTGGAAGGGCATCCGCTGTGTAAAACAAATGCCAGAGAGTTGGTGGTTCATTGCGCTGTGGCAACCCCAAAAGGGAATAAAGCCGACATAAAGATGAATGAATCTCAATTGGGCGTAAAGATTTGCAGTCTGAACGTAGCCTAATTGGTCCTTAAATTAACACTAATCCCTGACACTGAACTTGTACCTTAAAAATGTATTAGGTCAAACTCTTATTCTTTGACATTTGACATGGGAAGAAAAAAGGAGAGTGGGAAGAGTTTATACAAGAAAACACAAATATTTTTAGAGAAAAATTTGCTTTTTAGATTATGGTAGAGAGCCTCATAGATGTTTTAAGTCTGTGAAAGTTTTATTTGCATTCAAAGTGATTTTACTGTGTGGCTTCCCCATCCCAAAATTTTGCCAACTATCAATAATGAAGTTGAACAAACACGATATCCTCTGCAGTTACTCTCATAAAACATATCTAAAATGTATATTGCGTTTTGTAAATGATGCATCTTGGCACAGGATTCTGCAATGCATATGTTCAACGTGACGTGTCAGAGTGAGTGCTCTTATTAGTGAAATGTGACACACACGGCAGCTGGCACTGAGTAGCCCATGACAGCTATAATCAGTGTGTCCTCAGCAGGGCCGCTTCAGAGCGTGTGTTTAAGGAACGCTCCCCAGCACTCTCTGGACATCAGCGACTGTGTACGATTTCGAATCTGTTGTGTCAACTGTTCTTTGGGCAACTTGACAAAAGGCCCATGGGGTGACTCCTCGCCTTGCCTCATCCATCTGAGAAGCCAACCGTTCTGTCCAGGCCAACCTTTCCCAGAGCATGCTGGGAGCGACAATACCCAGCCTTCAGCTCATTGGTTCCACCCTATTAACAGCTTGTAATCTTCTCATATCCATGGCCGCCAGCCCGGAGCAACACGTCAAGCAGGCTTCATAGTGCTCTCCAGCTCTAGACAGCTCACCTCCCCCTTGTCAACCTTTTTACCACATTTCCAGAACATACTCTCTTGTTTTAAGAAGCTGGAAAAGTGTATGACAGAGTGGAAGCCCTCTGGCTCACCCTCCACACCTGCTTCTCTCCGGGGGAGAGAAAGAGAGAATAAAGTTGTGACATCTGTTAATTTCTCATTAGAACTTTTCTTTATGCAGGTTTGTCTCTGTGCAAGACAGCTCTGCAGTGCGTGCAGTACGGACACAAGCTGGCGATGGGCTGGCCAGCCGGCGGTTGAAATAGTACGCGCGGCATTTAGCAGACGTTTCCAGGCATCCATGGTCTGGTAATGAATATGGAAGCAGACCTTCTCTGTGGAATGTTACTGGTTTTATTATTTGTTTGCATCAGCTTGTGTTGTGACCTTCCACATCCTGGTAAACAGATAGCAATGCAAAGCTGTCAAAGTTACCAAAGTTAATGAAGTTTTTTATAGCTGGGGTTTCTTGTCTGTGGTTTTAACTGTGCTCTACAGAGGTTTTTTTGAGGGTTTACTGGCATTGTTTTTAGGGAGAGTGAGTGATTTATAACATGATGTACTCCTGAGGATAATTTAGTTCGATTGAAAAGGATATTATAAAAAAAAAGATTTCTCACCATAATTATGACCACAGAAAAAACTAAACAGCATAAAAAAAGATTAGCTTTTAACTTAACTGAACATCTTCCCAATTTTTATAAATTTTAAAAATAAATGACAGCACATAGAACTAAATAAATTTCCCATAAAAAAATTATTAATTAATCAATAAATTAAATTTGTTCCCCAGAACAAAAAAATAAACATTAAATTAAGTCATAAAATTTTTATTATCATGGAAGCTACTTATACATGGAGTATACTGTAATTGTCACAGTTATTGTGTGTTTATTTTATGCATTTGTTTTCCTTAATCTTAAGGTTTGCTGTTTTAGGCAAGGCGAGGTAAAGCACATTTTTGTACACATTGGTAATTCGAAATGCTGTACAGAGTAGTAAAAACAGATCTGGGATAAAAATGACAATAAAACATATCTGAGGTAAAAGGCAAGAGAAATAAAAAAAACATATAAAAAAGGAAATTAAGGCATTTAAACTAATAAAATCTAAAGTATGAAATAAGACGTTTAAAGAACTGTTTGGAGAGCAGTGTTCAGTCAGTAAACACACACTTAATTAGACCTGGATTTAAATGTGATGGTGGGCAGCATAGTAGCTGAAAGCAGACTGTCCCTTTTTGGAGCGAACACTTGGTAGTTCAAACTGATTTTAACCGAATGATCTAAGAGCTCTGTTTGGCTTGTATATAGTCAGCAGATCTATTATGTTCTTTGGTGCTTTTAATTATTTTTTGTTTAAACTGAATGAAATGGACATGTATTTTCAACCTCAAGGATGCTTGTAAAGAGCAAGTACAGGGAAACCATTTTAAAAGAAAAAAAAGTGATGATAAAGGAGGAAAGATGACTTCCTTTGTAAACAAAGCAAAATACGGTTCTTTAAACTGTTTATTATGATTTTCACATGAGCTAGACGATTCCAATAAACCACAGTGACTTGGAAGATTTCAATAAGCCCACTTGAGGGAACCACTTGTGTTTGCCATTGCTTGGAGAGAATTACATATTACAAGAATTATTTCACCCACTCCTGATTTCCAATGTTTTCACTCAGACAAAATAAGTGATGATACATTTACCAATACAAAAACTAAATAATTGCATGTGAAGTAAGTTTTAACGGATCTGAATATACAGTATTTGTGTGAAGTAAATATTCAACTCTTTCACACATGGTGATGGTTTGGTTGGCCACCAGGTTTGCACTAGACACCTCATTACAAATCTAAATTACAAATCACCTTTTTTGTGACAAACGTGCCAAAACTCAGATCTACACTATAACACATTTCTGTAGTCTTTAACAGTCACATTTCACAAATTTTTATTTTAATTCGTAAGGCATTATGGGTTAAGAATAACATTTTTTAGCTGTATATTTACTTAGCAGCTGTAAGTTAGTATACAGGTAAGAGATCTTGTTGCTGTCAATCTTGCACTTTTACAACAATGTATTGTGTTATAAAATAAAATGTAAAGTATTAAGACTAAAATAGTTGATCTAAGCTTTTACTTGATGCGATTTCTGCAAACCCACTACAACATGAGTGTCAGCCGTGTACATCTGAGAGTGAGGGTCCTGAACCAGATAAAATCTTCCAAAGTGTAGATGAAGATTTTTTCTGTATTTTATTTAAAACTTCAAGCAAATCTTTTGATACCTTTATCTGTAATTCAGACCATAAATGATAAATACATGATCCGACTCGGGCATATCTCTTTTCAAACTAAAAGACAGATTGTCTGAACTTGGTATTTGTAGAGACACAATAATAAATGTAAATGAAGAGCTGAAAAAGAACGACATGCTGGAAGCTGGCAATTCTATCTTGTGCACAGATCAGTGTCTCAAAACAATCTTTAAAAGCCTTACATTGAGCAAGTGCATGTGTATTTATATGTTTTATCAATTTGGATCTTGTTCAGGAAGATCATATTTTTTTCCCCTTTTGACTCTGACGAACCCGAGCTCTTGTAAGGAATATCTTCTTTCTTGTCTCTTGCTCTGTTTTCTCCTCAGTTGTCGTTAGGATCCCTCTGTTCTGCTGAGTGTGATCTTCTGCTGTGTGACGCTCATTGCTCTCCACCAGTGCCCCATTTTAAACAATTGCTCTAGTATATATTTAGCTCTTTTTCTCTACTCCATTTGCTTGATTATTGCTCTAATATTTTGTCATTTTGTCTTCAGTCTTGTGTAATGGTGCTGTTAAATATTTGAACAGATCATTCATATTAGATTTGAACAGATATTAGTAAGAGTTCAGCTTGTGTTGACTGCAGACCAGCTCTGAAGTCCTGTGCTGTGTGACGCTGCTGTTATCGAATCCTGTAGAATTAGATGACTCCAGGAGGGTTTTTTTTGTTCTATTATTCTGGAGAGTCCCTGGAGAGACTTTTTTTTGTTACCGTTTTTTATTTTTTTTGAAGCTCGTATTGTTTAATTTTGATTGACTTGTTTTTGGTTCTGCTGAATCTCCCGAATAAACTGAATAAAGTACATTTATTAGCTTGGTCCTCATCTTTCCCAAAGGAACCTGTCAGCTCTAAAAACTTTTTACAGTTTTACAAATTAAAATTAGTTTCACCGTAAACTCTGCTAAAAACTAAACTTTTTTCAACCCTTAATGCTTAAGTATGACGTGCTGTTGTTCAGTAAATGAAAGTGACATTTTACCAGTTGAAGTGAATTTCTTCAATAAAAAAGATATGTGGGACAAAAAGTTGATTGATGTGAGGTCAAGAAACTATGATGTAATATAGAGCTTGTAGCCTTCTACATCTTCAAGGATAATGATTGATTGCTGATATCAGGAGCTGATTTTTTTCACAGCAAAACATTATGATAAAACAGCGGATTGAACTGCACCACTATAAAATTTGATCTAGTAAAACCAGTTTCGCATTAGATCCTGCTGTGGGAAAATAGCTTCGGTGGTGCCAAGCCATTTTACAGGAAACTACAAGAAATAGGCCTGGTTTGAATGAGCTGATTGAATCCCAGGTGCAGCTCCAGAGACCCAGCCCAAGCTTGCCATCTTGGCCCAGAAGGAGCCCACTCTGACCCCCACAAAGAGAGCGCTCATCTTCCCCAATGCCTGGCTCTACCAGGCCCTGACCTGCTTCAGCTTTGCCATGGATGTGTGCTGGGGGCAGGGGATACGGATGTGAGCCCCCCGGCGCCACACCACCTCATTCAACAACCCGCAAGCTGGAAGGAAGGATGGAGAGAGCGGGAGGGGGCAGCGTTTCGGGTGGACACCAGGTTCTTTCTTTCCCTCTCTTTTTCATCTCTTCATTCCGTCTCTGTGTCAGAGCAGGTGTCCTTTTCGGCCCTCTCCTCTCACCCTCCCTTCATTCTAATGCTGTTTCTTTTCATACACGTTTACAAACATACAGCTGATGAACATCCCAGCTCCCTAATCCATCACAGGCCGTCTTTTATTGGTCAGCTTGTGGCACAAACACTTTCACACACCCTAACACACTGGCAGGTTGTGTTCTGTTACCCCGCAGGTGCCTGGCATTGCGGTGCCTCTTTAGATTTTCTTTCCTGTTTAAGCCTAAGAGTATTTGCACAAGGATGCCATGATACCATTCACCAGGACTGCGTGCCATAACCTTCTTATGCCCCTCTCACCCCTCTAAGACACACAGGGGATTCTATGTTCCCACCTCCTGCTTTCAACATGAACAACATGCTTTCTGTTTGCGTCTCTTCCTTCCTCTCAGGTTTAGAGGGAGACTAAATGAAACAGTGTTAAGAGCTTGGGAAAAGAGTTAATTGCACTGTTTGTATGGTTTACAATCAGACTTAGACCTGGTTTGTTTGGTGTGCCACCTGGGATTAGAATCATTGGGTCTTCTGTTTGTTAGCTAGTTGTTCATTGTCGTAGCTGGATACCAGCGTAAGAACATTCTCCATGCATGCAAATTCACAGTGGAGCACTGAAATTAAGACATCTTAGAAGCCCTTTCAGTTAACTCGAGGCATGTGCTCAAGATCAGGATGCTCAGCCACTAGAAGTGATGATTAAATCATTGGCTTGGAGAGCAGACGAGGAGGTGTCTGGAGCAGGAAAAAGTGATGGAGAGTGAAAGAGTATCATTAGCTCTTTACAGAAATAGTTCACTCATATCATCACAGTGGTTACAGAAACAATCGCAGCATTTTAAAAGAGGTTCATGAAGCCAACAACTACAGACAGGAAGTAAGACTCTGACAAAACAAAAAGCAGCAAACCATCTTTTGAGAGGAATTACTGACTTAGTACATCTCTGAAAGAAGATCTGGAGGGCGCTGACCAAGAACTGGAAGGTACAGACTTTAATTTTACTTACAGAGTTAAACTTAAAAACGTCTTCAACTAGAATGTAAAATTGTAACATAATCGTCTGCTCTGCTATTTACTTTTAGTTGATTTTATTTTCTATTTTTATAGTTGACACTGCAAGCACCTAAAGTTGACGTTAACTGCAAAAACACGTCAAACAAATAGAAAGTGATACCTGCAATGAAAGTCTAATACATCCTATTTATTAAGAAAAATAGACATTTATAATAACTACAGACTACTAACTATCAATTAAGTATTAACTAATAGTTCATTAATAATTTACAAAAAAAATATTTTTTTTAACATTTATGTTTTTTTGAGGATCAGTTAATCATTTATAAAATACACTTTTACCTATTTAAAAACTAGTTTGTTATTAGTTGTAAGGGATTGTGAGTGAGATCATTTAGAACATGTTAATAAACAATTATTATTCCGCAAACTATTGTTCAGTTGCTTATAAATGAAGAATAATACACTTAAAGTTATATTTATAAATAACTTATAAATGTATATTAACATAGAAACAATGCTTTATAAATTATTTTTTAACTATTGCTAATGCTTAATTAATGATTAGTAGTCGCTAGTTATTATAAAGTGCTACCAGACATTTTTATTCAGAAATTCCCCAAATTAAAATTTCTTTTTGTCTCTGTTATCTCAGTAGTAATAGTTTTACCTAACATCCTTTTTAGCATGCATGCCATCCCTGGATTTAGATACAGAGAGCAGGGTGAAAGCTCGTTGCAGCCATCCATGCCGAGAATGGTACTAGTACCAGGAGCAGGCTCCGCTAATCTCCAAGGGCCACTCAGATTACCAAAACCGCATCGTGAGCTCAGCCTGGAGGAGCAACTACAACTGCGCAGGAAGATCAACAGCCGAGAGAGGAAGAGGATGCAGGATCTAAACGTAGCCATGGATGCTTTACGGGAGGTCATGGCACCCTACTCTTCTTCCCCTACGGGTGTAGGTGGGTCATTGCAGCACCCTTACCTACCTCCTGGAGTTCCTTCCAGTGGACGCCGCCTGTCGAAGATCTCAACACTGGTGCTAGCCCGTAACTACATCTTACTACTTGGGTCTTCGTTGCAGGAGATGAGGCGGCTCTTGGGTGAGGTCAGCATTGGAATCAATGGAAGTGTTCCACGTTTTCTGCTGACAGGGGGTTGGCCATTGCTCACTGGACCGGGACAACTGCTGCTTTCCCCTCTTGAACAGCAGATACCTCTAGGAATGGGAAAGTGCCCATTGATGCCTCAATCTGCTCAGGACGAGTCAATGACATGGGGTTCAGGCAGTATTTCGGAGAGCCCTGTGTGCCAGTGTGGGGTATGCCGAACCCCACGACTTGTGCATGTTAATCCAAACATGGCCTTCACAAAGTGATTCCAGTGAGGCTGAGAGCAAAGCTAACAAACACGGTTTGGCTAATTCATCTAGATGTTAAGAACGCCACAGGAAGTTTACATTTGTTTAGTTTACATTTCAGAGCGTTTTTCTTCAGGTAGCATCCATGAATGCGTTTTAGAAATATATGATGTACTACTTTGATTTTAATACAGTGAAGTTAAATCTCCACCTTACTTTTAAAGCATGGTAAGCGTTATCCTCTTGTGATTCCATATCACAACAGCTGAAAAGTTCTGTCCATCCACTGGTTGGTTGAGCTTCCTAAAAATTAACAAAATTTTGTTAAAAATGAACAAAAACCCCACACAAGTATAAACTCATATCGACATATTTTTTATGCATGAAACTTGTCTTATGAGCATGTGTCATTATTGAATAATTTTATTTATTTAGCATATTTAGTTATTAAACATTCATTTGTTTTCTTCATTAATGAGCCACATTTGTAAAATAATAATAATAATAAAAATAATAATAAAAAGTAAAAAATAATATGTTTTTGCGGTGTGACTTTTTTTTTGCCAAAAAAAAGATTCTAGTGTGGCTGAGAGAAAAGCTAACAAACATTGACCGGTGGTTCGAAACTGTTTGTATTATTTGAGTTTTAGGATAGTGGAGTTAAAGCTCCCCGTTACTTTTAAAGCATGGTAAGTGTTACCCTCTTTTGGTTCCATATAACAGCTGAAAAGTTCTGTCCATCTATTCTTGTTTACCTTCTGAAACTGCACTCAAATGCCGAAAGCGTGACAAAAGCCTTAGAAATCAGGTGCAAACTCTGTGTTGACACTACTTTTTAATAAAATGGAAAAATTGCATGTGTTGTCATTTTTCTGGATATAAATGTATTCAAATTTCAGTTGATAAGCCACATTTGTAAAAAAAAAAAAAAAGGCATCAGTCAAATGAATAAAGTAATGTCTGCAGTGTGATGGATATTTTTGGCTTAAAAAGTAACCCTGTGTTTAAGCATGACTATAGAGCTGCATTCTGGTGGGAGTTAGTAAGAGTCGATTCAAAGTTCAAAGCACCTGGACGCATACAGTTTATTGTTTTCATCCTATATCAGGGTAAAGAAGCAATTCACCTACAGAAATAGAGCAATATTGACGAGTCTTTGGAACCTGGTGTTTGTAGAGTATAGACCAAGTATAACCAAGAAGAGTATAACCAAGCATACAGCAGGACACGTTCCAGAAACATGGAGTGAAATTTACTTTATTCCTTTGAGAAAAAAACAGCTAGAAAGTCTTACAGATTTGTTTTTTAGGATGTTTCCAAGAAAACATTTGTGCTTCTTAGCCATGTTTACTTTTCCAACTAATTTAGTATCATTAAATTGAGGTTAATAGATTGTGTTAAACTTCTCAAGAAGATGTAAATTAATGTAGATGTCCTGGTCGGGACTTTTTGTAAAAAAATCAACACCTTTTCCCTGGAGCGGACATGCTATTAGGTGACATCTTTGGGCCCCTTAAGTATTTTGGGGCCCTCTAGCCCTTTCGTCCCTTTAAATATAGAATTATATTCAATAATTTTACAGAAATTGTTCACTCATATCATCACAGTGGTTACAGATACAATCGCAGCATTTTAAAAGAGGTTCATGAAGCCAACAACTACAGACAGGAAGTAAGACTCTGACAAAGCAAAAAGCAGCAAACCATCTTTTGAGAGGAATTACTGATTTAGTACATCTCTGAAAGAAGATCTGGAGGGCGCTGACCAAGAACTGGTGACATCTTTGGGCCCCTTAAGTATTTTGGGGCCCTCTAGCCCTTTCATCCCTTTAAATATAGAATTATATTCAATAATTTTAATTATTATTTGCCCCGTTTTCTTATTAAGTTTTATCAGTTCTTCCACATGTTCAGCATATACAGAATAATAAGTTAGATACAGAAATAAATTACTCCACTTTTTAGAATTTAATCTGAAAATTAAAAAAAATAAAGATTTACTTCCTAAATGCACTAAATATTAGTTTTTATTCAGAAATTTTAGGAACACTTTTTGTATGAGTACTACAGGAAACACACTTTTGATTTTTTTGTACTCTAATTTTAATTACAAAAAATATAGGCGCTTAACCCCAAAATGCATTTATTTTTCTCTGTGCTCCCTACATGAAAAGAAAATTGACAATGTGTATTTATCAAAACATTTTATTAAAGAAAAAGGGACAATTGTTTACCTGTCATTGCGCCACAAAAAGGAATAAGTGTGCCACAGTCTTTTCTTTTTCCTAAAGAATCTGTCATTTTGTTTACAACCAAGCAAAACCATCTCAGTATGTGTGTTACAAATTCATTTTATTCCCAGTAAGAGTGTGCTTCTGTGCTTGTGCATTCATAGAGATTGAAATAATTAACAGTGGATCTCTTTTGCTGTACGAGGATGGAGCTTTTCTTTTCCCTGAACATCCCATTCAACTTCTCAAACAAAGTCCACATCAAAACCCAGCAGGCCCATGATAATTGGCCATCACTCTTTCTTCAGCCTCACGTTCTATAATCCACTCTCTTCTTTGCTTCTTGTTGAGGCCTTTGCGTTTACATGAGCCGGTGTGGTGCCATTCATTCTCTCCATGAACAACATATTCACGCCTGGACATCGTCTCTCCACCAAAGGAGTTCACTTACCTAAATTACAAACAACGCCTTTTCCTGCACCCCAGTCTGAAATCCATCCCGAAGGCTGGAGATTTGAAAAAAAGAGAGAGAAGTAT